>JAYGXS010000005.1:24975771-25022098 GCA_036362985.1 Ligula intestinalis
TCTATGAGGCGACGAATGAGGAGCTTGCACGCGTGCCCGACGCAAGTTGCCTCTCTGCCCAAAATCTCCAGGCTGACCTAGTCAATGAAAGATCTCCCTCTCTCTGTCTTCTGGCCCGACTACTCTAAGACCTCACTTGGACTCGGTCAACCGACTGATCAGAAATGTCTCTCCCGGGTTAATCTACTCTCGTCTATTCTCCTGTTCCGTTGTGTACGCAATAAACTCTGCCTACTACTCTGGCCTTAAGGGACCTCTCCGGCACTAAGTAGCCATGGTCTGAAGATCGCAGTTACACGTCAGAAAGATTAATGTTCCGGTGATTGTATCTTCTTCTTCTTCTGAACTGCTTCCTGGAACTTGCATCTTCACGTCTATCGACTATCGCAGGCATTTTGGATGGGGACATTAACTGAGAGTGTAAACTATTATCTTACAGACTCAAAATTGAAATGGTGTTCTCACGTGCTAGCGAAGATGGCCGGTGCCCTCGCTCTTATCGCAAGTAATAGTGTCGACAAACTGAAGGTTCCCCAGATCACAAGTCAAGCAAGACGATGTGAGTGGACAGAAGTTTGCTGCCGTAAAATAGACAGTACAAAGGCTGAGTTATGCGCCAGAACCAACTCTGTGTGCACGCCGAGTCAGTACGCGAAATTGTGTTGGTTGCTGTCTAACATTGCCTACGGAACGTTCTTAGTGGAGCGGGCAGCCAGCCAGGTGGACAGGCGCGCGTCTGGCACACGCGCGGTTTGAGCTGCGAGCTGACGGGGGAAACATAGGGCCACTAAGAGATCGTGGCCTCTCACAGCGGTTGACAGCGGGGGAGTTTGTCACGTGCGAGTAGATAGCTGGCGTGACAAACGAAGGCAGCGTGAATCAGCACAGCGGCAGACTCCCACAGTCTCCCCATCGCTAACATACCCCCCACTCCCACCCGCCACGCGTTAAACGTATCTCCTACTACCAGCATGCTTTCAGGATCCCGTGGCGGGCAGCCAACATTGCTGTTCGACCTCCTTGATCAACGATCACTGCCTAAAGGTCGTGGAACTTTGCTTTCCGAGACTAACTGTCCTGCAGACCCCCTGCCCGACTTCCACTCGTGTACTTACGCGCGTCCAGATAGTTGCGGCTGCCTAAGCCCCACTTGAGTACACCATCCCTCAGCCGATCCGGCATGTACCTCCGAATACTCTCTTCAGCTGCCGGTGTTTCCTATGTCGTTTTAAGCTAACCTTTTAATGCATTGCGACACTTTAAAACCGCCAAGCAAGTTGCTGATCGCATCTCTTTTTGAGGTTGCTCACCCTCTCCATTCCGAATAAATGGCTGCGAAATCTTCCCGTACTATGCGCCGAAGATTCAATCAGATGTCTTGCCGTACACTGGCGTATGAGCACTCTGTACTGCCATTCCCAGCACGCTATCTCACGTGTGAAGAGCCGGAAATTGAGAAATTGAAAGCTGAGTTGTCTGCATAACAGATGTGGATATCATGTCAGCCGTTAACTTTGCGTATTTTATGACCTTTTACCTTACCCCTTATCCCTTGCTTTCCGTAACTGGAGACGATTGTGCTGAAAATTTTAGATATTATCTGCAAAGTGAAGCACATTTATCTCTCTTTTCTCTCAAGCATGACTGGACACCGTCAACACTCGCCCTGGCTTCCCCAGTGGCCACTAGTGCCTGAGGTAGGAACGCAGAGTTCCGTGCACAATAAATCCCTCCTTCTGGGACCTTCTCCCTTTTACATACAAACTGAGATTTGGCCTTATGATTTAAATGGTCTGAGTACATCTACAGCTTAGATAGCTGTCGATAGCACTGCACTTTCCACGGATGGTTGAGTTCATAGGACGGCATCACCTCCCACTCCGGACGGGTCATGGTATGTGTAACCTCATTTTCCTTGTATTGTTATTTTCACATTTTCCACTATGTCTTTATCTGCCGCGACACATACTTCTTCTTTTTCTGCAACCTTTCGCTCAATATCTATGAATTCGTTCTTGTTAAGTGTTTCAAAACCTTGTTCAGCGTTCACACAGTTAGAAGGCTACCCCAGGTGGTCTATTCAACCATATGCCCTACGTCTTTGTCGCTTCCACCAATTGACCTGCCTTATGACTGTTCCGTCCAATGGGAAACTTCCTATTGGTAAGCATCGCCTAGTGACATGCATGCACTCAGCTATAAGCCTGGGTGGGATTAGCCAATCACAGGTGGCCATGTTTCGTGAGGCAATAGATGCGTCCTTTGGCAACGTGTCCGCAAACGGTATAGGGCGTGCCTGTGCCTCGTCAACCGCATTCGACTTGTCCTCACGCTCTGCTTAAGGAAATTAAAGCTTGCCCAGACCCGTCAGAATAAATTATCGTTTCAATTGAATCGTCAGTTTATGCTGCTCTATGGGGTGGGACCAGTGGGTGCTATTGGTTGGACTGACCAAGGCAGGAAATTTATCCTGTAGCATTGCAGGGGGGTGGGAGGGGAAGCGAAGTGCATTGATGCATCCTAACAGCGTATTTAAGGCAAAAAAGGGAATTAAAAAAGGGAAGCTCCAAGGCCATACTGAAATAGGACAAATTAGATGGTTCAAATTCGAAAATGTCAGAATTCCGGGATATGAATTATTATTCATATTCTGCTCATCGGAATACATTTGAACATTTGCTGACTTTTTGGACAGCTGTGACGAAACCACCGGAAGAGGGAGTAGGATTACCAGCATCCTATACCGTGGCGACAGAACAGACCACCAATTGCCGTCATGCCAAGCCAAAGTCCACACGCAAGGCCAGACAGCGAACGGATCAGCCCAAGGCCAACACTTACAACAGCAACTTTAAAATGCTGATCGAGAAAAGTCAGTATTCACTTTGTCAAAGGACAGCAGGCCCAGCTGTCCGAAACGTCAGCAAATGTTCAAATTTATTCCGGTGAGCAGAAGATGAATTATAAACCAGATGGTTTTCTTTATTTGAAAATAGGCATCGCGAGAAATATAATTGAATGGAGAAATTCTTCGGCAAACGGTAACAAACTTTATTCGTAAATTTTTGACACTAGCACACTAGGTCGTCTTCAAACGTCAGGAAATAGTGTGAGAAAAAGTTCAAATTTTTAAGCGTGTCAAAAAATCGATAATGCTGTGTCAGCTGTGGTCATTAGCCTGCTTTTGTGGTTGGTCTATTTTTCAAGCCTTTTTAAGGTTGGTGTATATTGGATCCAATTCAACGTGCCTGTTGATGCAGGATTCGTTAGAATTAATAGCTTCTAAAAATTCGCGACCCTTCTTGTATGGGCAAGAGCCTATAGGTTGGACCTCTGAATCGTGACTGTTTGCCACTTTCTGGGAGTAAGTGGTTTAAAAATTTACTTGGCATCTATGCTCTCCCATGATAATGAACCATAAATATGCGAACCACAAGTGCCATTCTGTTGAAGACGGAAATCGCGCCTGCTTGAGTTTTCAGCAATCACATGATCGCAGACTGTTATGAAACAGTGTGTACGTCTTGCTGGTTGCCCGTCCAACTACCAATTTTGGATCGAATCCCCAAATATAAACTCAACGGCAAGGTCGAAAGAAGGGGAGAATGGTAACTTAGCCTTACAATTTATTTCAGGCAATAGATAAGGTAAAAGTAAGGCTGAAAGGTAAGCTGTGTTCTCGTCCCCCGTCTTGTTTTTTATCTCCTTTCCTTTCCCTCTTCCCTTCTCTCGCTGTCTGTCTGTCTGTCTGTCTTTTTCCTCTAAAATGCTCATCTCCGACGTGTTTTCCTTTTCAGTACTGCGCCCACCCTACGCCAGGTGACCAATCAGCTCGGCGGTAGCCTGTTGTTGGCGGTGGGAGAGAGCGAGTGAGGTCGACCCTCAGCGCATTTCTTTCCTTATTTTATTCAATCTGGTGCGCTTGAAACTATCGCGGTGCGCTAGCAGCCGTGGCTTGGAGGGTTGCCAACGGACGGGATAACTTGGACACCGCAGTCGGTCCAGTCTGTCTTGTTGTGTTAAATGGTCGAGAGTAAGGCTCCATGCCTCCTTATTAATGTGACCTTTATGGTGCTCCCAGTAGGGAGCCTACCTAGCAAGACGTGCTGTTGGTACGCGTGTTGAGTGTTGGTCGCGCCAGCCGTCTGCGCCCTCCCCTATCTCCGGCCTTCCTGACTTTGTCTCGACAACCGGGTCCCGTAGTGGGGAATGGTGAAAGACTGGGATAGATTCTCCGCGACTCTACTTTCGTTGTATATCTCGCGGGAGTCACCGCGCTGGTTCAACTTGTTGAAGCTCATGGTGAACATCGTCGAAATCGACGGTTGAACTATCGAGTTTAAACGAACAAGGGACATAGGAGGATGTCCGAGGTTGGAGTGAAATCGAACTAATCAGATCGTACCATTGATATTTTCGCCTATCGACTGCACTCATGTCGTCGGCTGACATCAAATCAGCACGCGCATGTTAAGTGGACGGATTAATAGAGCGGCCTGCGAGTTAAGGCGGCTCACCTTAACGCAGGCCATGCTATGCGGCAGAGAGTACTCAGTCGTCGTGGCAACGAAAAATGTGCTGGCTTCGAGTTTGCTCTGTAGCAAGCATAGACTTTTCGAGATGGATACCGTATTCCGTGTGCTGAGCGATAGGAAACCCACACCAATGTACAGGCCTTTGCGTTAACATTTTGTTTACTTTACATTCGGTCAGAGCCTCGCCTTTTCTCACGCCGGACGGCTTAAAATTGCTGCCAGAAGCAAACCATAGGCTTTAAAAAACTGCAGATAACATTTATGGAGCACTCTTAATATACCCTTTAATGTACGTTAAATACAAATCAACATGTATATTGATGCATGATTCGTTAAAGTGAATGGCTTCTGAAAATTTGCGGCCTTTCTTCTATGGGCGGGAACCTACTATGTGGGGTTTGGTCTTATTCAAACCTATGCCAAATTTCAAACGAATGCATTGCGACTTCGGACAGATGGTCGCGCCTCTTACCGCTTATTAGTCTTCATGTATGCGTGCCGAGGCAGACCTTCCAGTTTGTCCGCAATAAATTGCATCGCAAGGAATTTGGTAAACAATCTCTTTTCTGTCCAAATAGCTAACACTATCCTTAGCGTGTACAAGCTGATGTTGAAGCGTGATCGTTGTCTTGTGCGCCACTTGGATCAGGTACTTCTTCAGGTGTTTTTCAACGAGTTCAGACCCGTTTTGATTGTTTAGAAGTGTTCGCCAAATTCGTGGATTCGGTGCTTGATCGGAACAATCTATTTCCTTTTCTTTTTGTTTAAACTCTTGCCGTCTCATGCATCGACGCACGAACTCTCTGGGGTAACTGCTTTTTGAAAACAATTGGAATAGGTAATGGAGTTCGGCTTGGTTGAGTTCGGGGCTAGAACAATGCGTCTAAAATTTTCAACAAAGTTTATTCCTGTTTCCCAACGAATCTTTCCTCTTAAATTGTTTTTCTTGGTATGCCTATTTTCAAACTCATACCCTTAACTGTTGAGACAGAACTGCAGCAGTTGCAGAACATACTTTTTGAAGGCAGATGCCCAGAAAGACTCATCCTGGCTGGCTAGTAGCCTCCGTCATCAAAAACACAGATGGAGAAGAGGAGAGATAGATCCACGGTAGAGAGATTTGTTGTAGCACACCTTGGCCGCCGTGAAGGCGGTGGGAACGCGTGGTTCTCAAAGACTCATCCTCAAGGACGTTGGCGAGCGCACCAAAAAGCCCCCTACCTTAACCGTAGAAAAGATGGACATTAATAAGACTGCCTTTCTCGTCGAAGTGCTAAGACGACACTTGAAGACAGTGATCGCAAGTGCTTTCTCACGGCAAACCTCCACGTAGTTTTCACGATATCCCCCTTCATGCGCTTTGGAGATGAAAACCGACTTCCGTTGAAGGCCACATCGATGTGTATTTACCCTTTCACCTGTTCCTGTGGATTAAGATACGTTGGCTGAGCAGCGACGCACCCTGAAAAGAGGGTGCTTGAACAAATACCGGCATGGCTGAACAAAAGTGAAATTATATCAAGTTAGAGGTCTATTTCCGATACACCTCGCCGATACCAACGAAGCCTTTCACGTTTTCCACCGGATAACAGCAAACTTATCGAAAGGATTACGCCAAAGAGTGCTAAGGACAGCCAAAACAATGCCTATACGACTAGCCAAACCAGTGCTGTACTGATATAGGCGCTTCCTCTTCCATGACCGACGCCTACGTCAAGTCGGCCCCACCCCTGATCATGATTTTTCATTCCACGAACTTGACAGTGATGTTCATTCCATTGCTCACTCCCTATCATACTTCCCTCTCCCTCAGTCCCAAAGACCTCAGCGTGCCACTCTCGCCATGCGGACGGTGTGCAAACGATGACTATTTGTCGTAAGATATTTAATAATCCTGTTCCACTCTCACATTTTAATTAGCTATATAACTGTTAGGAGGGCCCAACAATCGCGCCGTCCTCAAAGCAGGATAATAGAGAGGGAACACGCGAGACTGGCAGGTTTCGACGTCCGGCCCAACTAACGAAGCTCCTAGCGAGTATTATCCCAAAATAATAAGGACGTAAAACGCAAAAGTGTTAAGAGGTATAATATTGAAGGAATGAGCACAACCGTAATAATTTTCGGCAAGTCCAGCTGCGTAGGTGTAATAATGTGTCTATGTCCGCGGGTTTAGCGAAGCCGTCTAGTCATCAGCCAATCAGGAATGTGTGGGGGTATGACGTCAGAGTTCGCAAGGAATCGATTAGCTTCGGCGTACGCGCGGTGAGAGCGGGGGCACGAAAGTGCAAGAGCGGGCAGAGGTAAGAAGGTGAATCAGCGCTGGACGCGCGAGTAGACAATGGTTAGGCAGAATGAGGAGGGGTGAATGCGCGCAACACTACCAAATTCAGGCTGCCACAAGACTACCACCGACCGGGTTCTGAGGTCACGCATGACAAGGGCCATGAAAAGACGCATGCACGTGCGCGTTTCACCGAGGGCGGGACCGGTCATCTCAGGACACGATAGCTGGAGGCCACTCGTGGAGAGCCAATAGGAAGCAATGACTACTGGCCGTTAAATATGCTGCTATAGTGGGTCGTCGCCCGTCGGATGTCTGGCTTTCCCGTCGTGGCCTCAATCTGTCTGGAGCTCAAGGTCATTTCGGTCGCTAGACTTTCTAGCGCGCGTGACGTGGACCACCCAACACGCTGTACAATTAATCATAGGCCGACCTAGCCAATGAAAGTGCTCTCCCTCTCTGTTTATTGCCCCGAGTTCTCTCAAACAGTCACTTGGGATCCGGTCGATCTCCTGAGCGTACTGGCTCTCCCGAGTCAATCTACTCTCATCTATTATCCTCTCCTTTGTGTACAAAATACATTCTTCCTACAACTCTGGCCTTTGACGACTTCTCTTCTGCACTAAGCAGCCATGGTTTGAAGATCGCAGTTGCACGGTTTAACTTACTTGACCCCCTGCCATACGCCGCACTACTGCCGCGTGTTTGAAAATTCGCCTCTTTGAAAGCCTGTCAGGTTCTCGGACCTCAGGAAACCTATTATTAGAATTCCGAACACTTATTAAATTATGCAGCTGAGTTGTAGGCGTGCTGATTAGCAACAAAAAAGATTGCCAAGTCAGTCGCATGCGACCTTCCACGATGTGTGTGGTCGATGAGCAATAAAGATACTCTCTAGTCGATGTCGCTGTAGTAACCTCGTATTCTAAGCCATGCTTTCGTCGCATGCCTCTGGGGCAGGCCGCATGTCTATCTCTCGTATCTCACGTGCACATAAGAACGTGTCAAAGATAGGCTAAGGTCACGGACGTGCTCACCCTCTGTCTGTCCTTACTGTCCAATCATTTTCCAAAGCTAGTTCACAAAGGACCTTTTACGGTGACTGTATACGCTCAGACACTCCCGGACCCAGCAAATTTGTTGTGACCAGCTCAAGTCAAAGTGAACTTCGCTAGAATCGCACGACTGCGGTTCTTGACGCCTGGATCAGCCAATCACAGTAAGCGCATAGATGCCTTCCTGGACAGGTGACGAATAGAACGCTTGCACGCGTGTACACTGTATCACTGGGCCGCGGGGATTCCTGCAATGAAGCCGCTCCCACTCCCACTCACCGACTTTTTCTCTACTATGTAACCATGGTCTGAAGATCGCAGTTGCACGGTTTAGCTTACTTAACCCCCTGCGATACTGCCACCGCTTAAAGTGGCACCCTGTTGCTAGAGACGCGCTACCGACGACCCGCGATACTGCAGCTACCGACCAGGGAAAAAGCTGCTAGAGATACAGAATGCTGTTGGCTGAGACGACAACAGAGCACAAGCGATATTCCCAGTGATATTACAAGCGGCATTCCCAGTGACATTCCAAGTGACATTCCCAGGCCTCACTTTTCATTTATTCTGACGACGAACACGTGATACTTGTTCGAAAATTCACGAGTGCAACTCGATTTTCCGAAGATCTTCTTTTTTTATCATATCATCTCGGAATGCAACTTACTTCACTTATACAACATATTTATGGGCGTCAAACGCTTATCTTAACCAGACATTGGGAAAAATTTGCACAGAGGCTGGCAATGACTTATGAACAACTCTACTTGCCTCACCGCTGTCGCGACCTCAATATCCTTCCAAAATCTTTCCGATTTAAGCCAACTCTACTTAATGAGACTGGAAGACTTCTCGCACACAAATACGGATTCCGTGTTTTAAGAGCTATTATATCTGATGTTCACCACCGTATTTGTCGTTTCGAAGCAACCATCAACGACCTCAGAAGCCAATGTAGTTCGCGTTTGCCTGAACATATTTTCGAAGAGGTTTTGAAAAGAGTAAATATCACCACAAAGGATGCTAGAATGAAGAAGCGAGCCAACCTACAGGATAAACTCAAATCATTTCTCTCTCCTACTAATGGAAGCAACATATCGAAGAGAGTCGTCAACCTATAGCGAATGGTCCTCACATCTGTTTAATCAAACCTTCTGTCAAAAGGAATAAAATTCACCCATGCCGATGCGACACCGACTAACTTTCTAGCCAATCTCGAGTCCCTTCTACTGGTCTCCTCCGTCCCTGATGCTATGCGTGCGGACATACGTAGCTGCACAACAGGTCTCCTCCGCCAGAGGAAACACCATCAAACCCTAGCTATCGAGGAGAGGAAGATGCTACTCTCACTGAAGGCTGATGACAGTATAATCATTGTGCCCACTGACAAAGGTGGAGCAACTGTCGTCATGGACAAGACCAAATACATCAGCAAGGCAAACCAAATCCTTAATGGCTTAGAGGCGTACACACCACTCGATGCGGACCCAACTAGAAAGCAGACCGCTGTCACAAAGAATGTGATCGAACTTTCTCGGTTGAAACTCATCACCCCCGGGGACGCCAAATTTATCAACCTAAGCGACCCTCGTATCGCACATGCGTATGGCCTTCCAAAAGTGCACAAGGCTGATGCGCCATTGAGGATGATAGTGCCACTAATTGGATCCCCCCCTACAACCTCGCCAAATGGCTTTACTAAAAACTAAAGCACCTGAGTGATGGATCGCAACGTCAAAAACTCACAGGCATTCCTCCATAGTATTCAAGGACTTCAAGTAAGTCCTGATGAATGTATTATATCATTCGACGTTGCTGCCCTGTTTTCTTCTGTACCACACGTTTTGACCATCGATAGTGTAGAGCAGCGCCTAGATGAAAATCCTATTAATATTCAGAAACAAAACGTGTTGGACATGCTTAAGCTCTGTCTCAAGAACTATTGTCAATTTCATGGCAAGTACTATCAGCAAGTAAACGGCACCCCAATGGGCTCGCAAATATCGGGCCTACTGGCCGAACTAGTCTTACAGAGACTAGAAGTGAACGTGTTTCGAGTTGTAAAACCAAAAATGTGGCTCCGCTGCGTAGGTGACACATTCGTCATAATACAGACTTGCGACGTTGAACGGCTGCACCAGAGTCTTAATGGGGTTTTCTCAGCAATACAATTTACCCGCAAAGAGGCAACAGGAGATACCCTCCCATTACTTGACGTGAGAATACAAAGACTCACGGATGGCGAACTCGCAACAAGCGTCTACTGAAAGTACTCCACTGCAGAAATCATCTTGGACTATAGGAGCTACCACCCTGCAGCCCATAAAAAAAGCCGTATTCGTACTCTTTTCTAGCGGGCCCAACGTTATTGCAGTAATGATAATTTGCTCAAGAGAGAACTAACGTATTGGTGCAAATTCTTCCAGGCCAATGGATATCCGACAAGCTTTGTCAAGAATTGCCTTAGCACAAAACCTCCCTTACAGTGAAGGTATATTGCCACGGAAATTTTATTCTCTACCCTACATGAATGGAATATCTGTAACCATCTCTCGGCAACTAAGTCTCTTTGGCATCTCCGTTGCCCACGAGCCCGCATCCTCACTGCGCGCAAGCCTATGTCGAGTAAAGGACCCCCTACTCGTGGAACAAATAAGTAACGGCGTTTACCATGTGCTGGTTGCCCTTGCGTTTATATTGGCCAAACAGGCCGACGCCTTGAGACTCGCATCAAGGAACATAAGGCAGCCGTTCGCCTACGGGACCGTTTATAACTCATATTTGCGCACTCCCTTGAGTGTGATCACCGCTTCAATTGGGATAGCACTGACGTGATCGCAATGGTTAATACGCGACAAGCGAGAGAATTCATTGAAGCTTGGCACTCGAATCGGGCTAGTATAAACAGGCCCGTAGAGCTGGACTCACACTATACCGGGTTTCGTGCATGGTCTACTAATCTGGACACAGCCTGAAACAACAACAGGCTCTCCATGCCAGGTCAAGTGAAATTTCTCTGACTCGTAACCAGCCCCCCCCCCTCCCCCAAACACGCGACCCATAGTACAAACGCTAACACCGCCCCCCTCCCCTCACTAGCACAACCTATCGCCGCGGGTATCACGTCACCATAACCTTTCCACCCAATCCCCCCTTCCCTCTCCCGTCCGTTGTAACCTCTGCCTCCAAAACCTCTAGTGCGACATTACCAGCCCTCACTTTTTATTAAGTCTGAAGACGAACACGTGATACTTGTTCAAACATTCACGAGTACAACTCGATTTTCCGAAGATCTTCTTTCTTTTCAGAACACAAGCTGCTGACGGATACAAAAGACAAGCTGCTGGACACACAGGAAACAGAGCTGATTTACTAGTAGAAGTGAAAGTGAAATACTATCTGCTATCCTGTTTTACCTTCCCTTCCTAACGTGTAACTGGGGGACATAGCCAGTGTTGACACAGGAACACACACGCTTATAACAGTGGCGAAGCGGGTGAGATCAACCAAGGCTATAACAATAACTGGATAGGCCTGATAATTGATTGCCAAATAATATGTTTGCCGAATTGAATTTTCAAGTTAAACGTGGGAATATTCGTATAACTTTTAAAATAATAAAGGGTCTAAAGCCCACAGCACCCCTATTGGCTATAGCGGGAAAATGGACCATAATTACTGCTAGTCTAGCCGTGATTCACCTAGCGTGGTCACTTACAGCAAGCGGTGGAATGGCTAGAAGAAACGAAATATGTCAGCGCTGGAACAAGATCTTTATTGACCCAGCCTTTCACCTGGAACCCTTGTACTGGGTCGTTGTCTGCTCGTTGTCTGGCTTTTCTCTCGCGATCTCAATCTGTCTGGACCTCAAGGTCATTGCGACTGCTGCGAGGTACAGGCCACCCACGATGTCCATCAACGGTGTCGAGCCATACGCTTTCCACCCACACACTGTCCACCCGCACGGTGTCCAACCAATCACAGGCTGACCTAGCCAATGGACACGCTCCCTCTCTCTGTCTCCTGGCCTAACGGCTCTTAAACTTCACTTGGAATTGCGCCTCACACACGGTGGTCGTGACGACGCCGTCCTCACGGTCGGACGCCTTGCAAGACCGATTGGCGACATTCCCCTTCTTCTCTGTAAACAATATAATGTTCCGCCTACTCTCGCCTTTCCACCGTATTCTCTCCAATCTCCTAAGGAACTAGGCTCTCGAAGATTGTAGGTGTTAGAGGTAACCATCTTAACCTCAACTCCTATACCCTCGCCTCAGCAACAGTCGCAGCAAAGTGTACTGGAAATGCAAGGCCTGCTAGTCTGTTCGTTTGTATCTACAGTGGAAAGGCAAAAGGTTTACAGGCGAACTCTTGGGTCTGAAGTACTGGTGGTCGCTAGCCATACAAAAGTAGTACCTTCTGGCATGGATGGACACCCATCAGACAAATCGATCACCTCGGAAGAAGAAAAAGAAGAAGGAGACGAGATCGCTAGAACAAAAAGTGTATTGGCCTGTATTGACCTCGTATTCTAAGCCATGCTTTCTTTGCACGCCTCTGGGGCAGGCCGCATGTCTGTCTCTCGTGTCCACTAAGCACATGCGCACCAAAGCGTGTCAAAGGCCGGTTAAGGTCATGGACGTGTATTCACCCTCTGTCTGTAATAACCGGCCAATCACTTTCCAAGGCCATATCACAAGGCACCTTATTGCGGTAACTGCGTACACTCAGACGTTCCCGGACCTGGAGACCTCACTGCCGGATTGCGACCCTGGACCCGGCCCGCTCATGGCTAGACTGCACTTGTACGGGAGCCAATTACATATTACTCATTCTCCACTCCTTCAGCACTTAATTAAATTATTCATAACACTCTGGCCTTCCACGACTTATCTTTTTAAGTAGTTTATAACCGTTCGGATACGTTTATCGTCTATTACTCGGCTGGCTTACTCAATATCCTACAGGCATGACGCTTTGGCTTTCGCCTTGAAGCCATCATCAGAGCGACAGTCGTTGTCAAGAATAATAGAAGGGCACAAAGAGTGCAGTATTTATCGGTTGCAGGTACTAGGCCAACACCAGCGAACAATAATTAAGCTTTCTCCGGTTAATCGTTGGCGAATGTAATTGCTTGTCAGATCGTGTCCCCTAGTCATTAATCACCATGACGCAGCAACCTCGCCTTTTCTTGTTGTGACGATTACCCGGCCAATAAGCTTGCTGGCACCAGGACTGTTGGTCACTCGCGCCCTTACCGCATTTTGCCCAAACAAAATCCCAGCAGAGCGTATGAAGGTGAGAGGTCATAGCACCTGTTAATTGGATGCGGGCTGAAGAAACATGACTCAAGCAGATAAGCGCGCACCGATCGTTTAAGGATCTCACTCGTCCGGTTGTGCCTTAAAGTTGGCGCCCAAACCCAAGCAGCAGCCGCTTAGCGGCTAGCGCATTAGCGACAAAAATTGATTACAAACAAAGACATAGAAGACTCCAATGGCCATTTCTGGCTTATTATCCGTGGTGCGGTGGTTAGAGCGTTGGACTTCTAACTAATAAGGTCGCGGGTTCAGCTATCACGGGTCGCTACCCTTGGGGTATATTATGTACAGAATAATTCAGAAGGACAGTTGGTGTGCAAACGTATACTTTCGATAAATTCTCTTCGGGCCATTACATTTATATGGAAGGGGAAGGTACAGGGTGACAAGCAATCAATTAATTATCGTTCTAATCAACTTAGGCTTGGGAGTGGGGGCTTGGGGTTTGGGTTGATAAAAAGGGGGTAGTGACAGGGTAATAAGAAGAGGGAGGGGGAAAAGAACGCGTGGAAAATGCTGGTAGTTCTGCGGCCGTTGGCCATGCTAGGCTTGGGGCCTGAAGAAGGTTCTTCTGCGCGCACAACACCGGCTTCATCAGGCGAATGGCCATGGCCTCCGCTGTTGCCAGCAGCCGTTGACCCAGTGACTTCGGGTAATCTGGTGAGACCTTGTAGATCACCTTAAAGGCTTCGTTCGGGTCAACACGGTGTCCAGAGTCCACCATATGAGCAAGAATGGAACTGTTGATGTTCCTGACTTCGCCTTTGTTAAGCCATGCTGGCAGATGCTCCCGTATCCTCTTGGGTAAGTGCCGGCTCGTGCGACCTATGTAACCTGCTCCACGGGAACAAATAAACGAGTAAATGCACATGGAAGTGGTCTGGGCTGGTAGCTTATCCTTACCTTCGCCGTGTAGGACCGGGTTTGTTGAGAATAACACCCGAACATTCACCGCTGGGAAGGTTCGTGATACGGCTTGGTTAAGGCGTCGGCTTAACAGTTCACTTGCTGCGTCCCCTTGAAAGGGGACTTTGAGGAAAAGGGTCTTCTTTTCCACGGTGGGTGTAAAGGGTTTGCGTTCTCTCTCCATCATGTTCTTCTGAATAAACTTGTCAGGGTACCCGTTCTCTCGAAGCAGGTCCTGGATCTTCGTGAGCTCTCTTTCGATAGTATCGTCCGAGCAGATTTTTCTAGCCCTTTGCGTTAAGCAGCAGACTAGATTACGCTTCTGCTGGATGGGTACGAAACTGTGAAAGTTCGTGTTCTGTCCGGACCAGGTTTTCTTTCTATAAACACTCCTTCGGAGGCTACCATCAGGTCGTCTGCTTAGGAGAACGTCCAAGAACGAAAGCGAACCTGCCGTTTCCATCTCCAATGTGAACTTTATGGAGGGGTGTGCTTGGTTGACAGTATTTAGAAGCGAGTCTATATTGGTGTCTGCTGGGGCGATAGCAAAGATATCATCGACATAGCGACCGTAGTGTTTAAATTCCTCAATCTGGTCGCTAAGTTGAAACTTCTCCAGCTTGCCCATGAAGATATTTGCTAGGAGAGGCCCGAAGGGGGAGCCCATAGCGACGCCGCTTATCTGTCGATATAGTTGGTTATCAAAAAGGAACTGCACATTTAATGTGCATTTTAGTAGAAGTTCCTTCAGGGCTTCTATTGGAATTCCTCCTTCTGTCTGATTCGTCAATGAGAGTCGCAGATGTAATCTACTGTTTCCACGACCGGGACGTTCGTAAATAGCGACGAGACGTCTAAGGAGAGCATCATCATGCCATTTAGGTTTATGTCCCTGATGTCGTCAATAAATGTGAACGTGTCTTGGTAGCTCCGTGGTGCTAGTTGCTGCTGCAGCGGTTTGAGTTTATCCGCTAACCACTTGGCTATCGTATGGTAGGGCGAGCTACACATGTCCAAGATCGGACGAACTGGCAGGCTATCCTAGTGGATTTTTGGGAGGCCATACAGGCGAGGGATAAATGGGAGAGTAGGCAGTAGGAAATGGACTATCAGACGACCACACAGCCGCAAGACAGCGGACAGCGTCTGAAATAATTCCTGCTCGGCAGTCGTTACACGAGGTCCTGTGTGAGTCGGCCTGTGACTGGCTGTTCTAGAAGTCAATAGCAGCAAGCGTTCCTAAAGTGCACTTCACTTGAGCTAGTCACGATAAGCGTTCATAAGTTCACTTCATGAGGAGATAGTTACTACAAGTTAAATAGATGGACGATTTTTACAAAGGCCGAGGGCTGTACACAGAGCACCGTTAGCTGGTGGCAGAATCACGTGCTTTGCGGCCCGAAGTTGGTATAGGCAAGCGACGGCGATGTACACCATAAAAGCGGGCAGCTAAAGAGCCTTATAATTCTGGGTGGTTTGTTTCTCCGATTATCCATAAAAAGAGTGTTGTCGGGCATTATCTCAGGTCGCATTACTGCTTTCGAACGATGGTTTGACATTCAAGAAAACCTTTTTCGAGATAGGTAGGCAACCTAAGTCATGAAATGGACGACAAATCGGCCCTAGTCAATCTTAAATCGGTCCAAATGCATAGACCAAACTTCTAAATCCATAATGAATGACCATCAGTTAAAGAAACACCTGAAAGGATTATACGCTGATTGGCAATAAGGAGGTTCTCGAAAAAGTCAAAATGCCACAACAAACACTCGAAAATTTGCCTCTGTTGTTGCTTTTTTCTCATGGTCATCAACGCCACTGCGAATCGCGTACCTACGCGCGTGACAAACACCGCCGCGCGCGTGACTTGATCTCCGGCTTGCGTCGTGGGACGCCGATCGATATTTCTCGCTCTCTCTCCCTTCATCGATTGGTTAAAGCCCTCCCTTCACGCCGCGCCTGGACGAACAATACAAATGGCATGACCATTTTTCTGCTAATAACGCTGTTTTTCAACTGCCTGCGGCATTGCGTGCGTTATAAATCGTCTCAGCAAAACATTGTCTGCCTATCCTTCTTCCAGCCCTGAGAGCTATCAGGTGCATTCGGCAAGCTTACCTCCACTCTTATTTCTGCTTGTACTTTCCCCTATTGTTTATCACGTTTTGTTGTAACTGCTGATTTCGGGCGTTTTGAACCCCCCGATCAGGTTATGCACTTTATCTACCGATTTTTTCCTCCAAAACCGATCTGTTGAAATCGAAATCGGATCTGCTGACATAAAAACCGGATACGTACTTTTTGCGTATTAGAACTATTTCCTCTATTTCTTTAACTTTGTTAGCAAAAAAACAATATTTTATAAATATTTAATCAAATTAGTCTGGATGGAGATCAGATAGTGAGAAACATTGTCCAAAGAATGTCTCCGAATGTTGAAAATAACTTTTCAAGTTATTTTTATTGGCAAGTTGAGAAGCATTCTTCCTTCTTTCAAGTAGATGTTCTCCTCCTTGAATTGGAGTATTCCTTCTCGAATTAAATTTAGCTTGCGAGAAGACCTCCTCGCAGGTGTTCAGGAAAGGAGGATGCCTTGGTAAGAAGTGTATCTCGTATAGAAACATGTTGTAGAATTTTTGAATGAAATTACGGAAACGAACGTTGTCCATAAAAATGAGGTATTTCTCATCGTCGTCAAGCATAGCTGGAATGGTTGCCAAAAACTGTTGGAATACATTTCCATCTACGCTACCAAGCACTGCTTCGCAGCTACTGACGTTAACTGCATTGGCAGCAGTTATAACATCGCCAATACAAACGAACGTGCGAGTCCCAGGGAGCAATTAAGAAGAAGTAGACTCGATCGCCGGGAAAATATGTCTATCGCCTGAAGTTTCGACATCCGTCGCGGATTCATCATCAGAGACATGAGTAGGAAGCAGTAGCAGAAACGGGTAATACATGCACAGAAGTTTTCAATATTTATAGGATACAGTCATTACTGCAAACATACAGCGAAAATTGACGTTAATTGCCTTCTTGTGTGTGGATAGTTTGTTGGACGGCAGGCGAGCTCTGACCCGTTGAACATTCATCACGGACAGTTGGCTCGGGCATGATGATTGCTCGGCCGTCTGGCTCTCCGCTGTTGGTGTAAAATGAGGCGGTGGCCTGCCCGTTTCCCGAATGACGACTTGCCTTGGCCAAATTGAGTCTCAGCACTGAATATGGAACGGGCAAATCATTGCACTGGTTTATGGATTGGGGGCCTGTAAACCATGACTCAAGTAGTTCTCGGCTCACCCGATTGTCACCTCTTGCGAAAATTTCGGCCTCATGAAATTTGAACGTGTGGCCGGCTCTCGTCGAATGAGCCGCAATTTGAGAATCGACATCATTTCGCCACACTGCTGCCGCGTGTTCAGCAATTCGCGTCTTGAGAAGTCTGCCAATTTCTCCGACGCCAGTCGCGGTCAAAGCAGCAATGTCTATTCGCGGTGACTTAAAACAGGCAAAAAACATCGGAAGATCAAAAATGCACGCAGAATGCCCGAAGACTGCAACTACCGACGCCATGAAGAATCGTCCTAAAATAAGTTGCAAACTGTCGATCAAATTGGGCTGCTTTCCAAGCGGTGCTAGCGTCGTGCGTCAATGAACCCATGTACTAAGCTTCGAATAACCAAAACGTGTAAAATAGGCTGATCAATTTACATATAAGAATATTGGAATACGGGCGTCCCAAGATAGTAAACTATAAAGATAAAGACTTCTTTGGGAAAATTGAAACTTAATTGTGAAAATTTTTGGACGCAGGATCCCCTGCTCGTCTTCAGAAGTGAGAAAATATGCAACAAACAACTAAAGTTTTTAAATGTTCAGAAAAATCAATATTTATCTGACGTGTATACCAATTGGCAGGATTGTTAGTCTGCGTTAGTAGGCGTTTAGTGCCTTTCGTCATTCTGCTGTGGCTGGTGGCGCGCATTGAATTTGGCTTTGAGGTGACTATAGCTGGCGTCCAGCTTGATATGCCTGTTGATGCATGCCTTGTCTGAGTGCATTGCTTCCAGGAATTCACGGCCTTCCCTAGTTGGATGAGTGCCAACAGTCCATGCGAATTTGTGGACACCTGGGATAAATGGTCTCGTCTTCTTACCGCGGATTGATGTTGGTGTATGTGGGTTGAGGCGCATTTCCCAGTTTGGCCACAATAAACTGCATCACAACTGGAACACGGGATCTTTTAGACAACCCTTTTTCTTTTAAGATAGCCAACCCTGTCCTAAGGGTGTACAAGCTGTGATCGTAAGGTGGTTACGATTTGGTGTGCCAGTTTCATCTGGTGTTTTCTTATCTGTCCTTCGACAAGCTCAGATACATCTTTTACGTATGGGACAGTTGGCCAGGTTATTATTTTTGATACTCCGTTTGCCGTATCATTCGAAATGCCTTTTGCTTTTGCTTCGTGGATGTTCATTATTGGAGAGTAATTGAAAAAAGGTATTTCATATCTTCTTGATAACCTTTGTCATCAGAGCAGTGTGTTTTAGCTCGATTGAGAGGGCTGTAGACAGAAATGAGAGACTGGGTGGTTGCTCCCAAATGGAGGATGACTTCCGGATATGTTTCTTTACGGGAAATTTAATCTTCCCAACGAATGTTTGCATGCCGATGAAGAGCAGAAGAAACGGTGGCTCAATTTCAAAAGCTGGTCAGCTCTGCTCTTTGCACTATTGCTTCTCCTTCTTTGAATTATGCTACTATCACAACTATTACTCATAACGCTACTTTTACTACTACTTCTTCCTGATCCTTATCACCATCAGCATCCTTATTTGCGTCTTACTCATAAGTTTCTTCTTTATCAACCTCATCTTTATCTTCACCGTCATATACACTTTCATCTTCATCATAAGCTTCTTCTTTTTATTCTTTCTCTACTTCGTCTTATGGCAAAAGTAGCTTATGCAGTCCCACTCATTAAACTCTACTTCCGGCATGTGGTCCGAAGAAAATGGTAATTGTAGGGTTTTGTGGGTAAGTAATTAAGATACGCTCTGAAATATACTTTAATAACTGCTATGTGCATTTTTATTTTACTGTACTTGGAATTGTTGGTGATTGATATCTTTAGATTTTCCTAATCTGTATTATCGTCTAAAGTATTGCGGAAAAAGCCATTTATCAAATTGTAGGTTCCTTGAAATTCGCAAAAAATAGAAATTGTGGTTAGGAGGTCGTCTTCTTCAACTTACCGTTGTGGAGTTAGATTAGTATAGCCCGCGGCGCTATGCGCCGCACACCTTGAAATTACATGCGGACCAACGTACCCCCTAGCAGCCACGGGAAACAACTTCGACTAGGTTTTTTTCACTTTAAACTCGCTTCTAAATTTTTTTTGCTGCCTATCCTATTTCCCCACCTCCCGAAACCCTATAACCACCGTTTTCATAGGACAAAATGCTGGAACTTTGGGTAAAGGAGTGGGATTACATAAACTACTTTTGCTCTTTTTCTTATTCAAATTCATCCTTTCTTTCATCCTCACCATAAGCTTCTTCTTCTTCCTCATTCTCATTTTTTTATTGCGACGAAGCAGAATATCATTACTGGTTTAAGCTTCCAGTGAGCATATGAGCGAGGGGCCCTAGCATACCTCCCGCACGCAGTATGCAGTGTGCATTTGGCGGAATTCCGTCGTCACCTTTGCGTGTGTAAACACACGCACACACTTGGCCCGAAACAAAACTACGCGTCTCAGTCGTGTCCTTGAGCCACACGACTGCTCAATACCTTTGAACTCCCTTGTGGTCGCTCTCTAGCGCCGCACAGTTTCTCCAGTTATTTGTGGCGCGCCGTTTTAGGCAGGCCTCATTCACGAAAAAAGCACGTGAGGGTAAAGACGAATGAGCTAGTAGGCTGAGGAGTACGCTAGGCATCAGGAACACAAAACGTCTGCTTATATATAACTTCGTCTTCAAGTATTCCACTACCTTTTCGTATACTTCCTCGCAACACATAAATGAAGGTCATAGACCTTTCACAGGGGGTTAGGTACGTCAAACCTGGGCAACTGCGATCTTCAGACCATGGCTACTTAGTAGACGAGAAATCGTTAAAGGCCAGAGTAGAAGGAAGAGTATATTGTGTACACAGAAGAACAAAAAATAGATGGGAAGCAATTTGACTTGGAGAACATAAAGCCAGCGTGAAAAGCCAGTCGAGTCCAAGTGGGGTTTTAGTAGCAGGCATGCAAGTGGCAGCGAGAACGGGCATTGTATGGTTGCTTTGAAGGTTGTTGGCCGGACAGACTGCTTTTACCTAGGCGTGTCTGCGTTTTATTCGCCGCCGGGAGAGACCAGCCTTTGCGGGATATGATTGCCTGTTATAGAGGCCACCTACAGTGCAGACACACGCGTTAATAGCAGTGGACCTCCGGGCATACTTGCTCATGTGTAGTGAGTCACCATAGACCTTCGACTAAAATGCGGTTGAAGGTACGTTGAAACAAGCTCCATAAATCAGGCGGATAAATAGCAAACATGCTACATCGCGCTGCAGCGAGTGGACAGAGGCATAGCTAATTGTTGTACACCTATCGAGTGGTCTTAAGGCTATTGAGGTTTACCCTAAACGGCTGCAATCTTCCAGGCCCGATTCCTTAGTAGAGAAGAGAAGGCAGTGAAAAAGGCCAGAGTGTTAGGAACAATATATTGTGTACAGAAGAGTTGGGAGAAAGCTGCCACTCAGTCTGGTGTGGCCTTTGACTGTGAGGGCCGCGTGAGAGCACGGCGTCGTCACGATTGCCCCGCTCGGGACGGAATCCAAAATTTCGTCCCACAACAGTAATCCCAGGACGGTTGCTGAATGCTGCAGCCTTGAAGATCACTGATTGGACCACGCGTGGGCGAACCGGCGTGGGCGCATTAGTAGGTCGCACTCAAGCGCGTCTGGCGGTAGCCACGGCCTTGAGGAATGTTTAAACGGATTGAGGTCACACCACTGTGGGTTGAGGCCAGAATGGGGGAGACACGGTGCGTGCGTTCGCTCGCGCGTCAGTTTGCGTCTGGCAGCAGAGACCACCACACACCCCCTTCTTTGTTCTCCTCCGGTGACAGAACTAGACCATAACTCTTAACGTTTGACCACCGTCAATCCTCTGAAACACACTATCTGTTGCCCAGGGCCGGATCAATTTGTTTATTGTTCTGAGCTTTTGGGCTCTTGTGGGAGTGCATCGTCAGAGAAAAAAGCGTCCACGAAAAACAAGCAACAGTTATGGGGGGCATCAACCAAACAACCGTGAAGGGGGAAAAAGAACTTATTCAGCACCAGTGTCAGCCCTGTGAATATGCCTTCGGAGATCGATGTATGTCGCCACCAGATCGATTGACTAAATACTTATCCGAGACCCAGACCCAGGGCAAACTGCACACATGCTCGGTTTCGGCATACACGAACACTCAAGGAGACGCCAAAACGACCTCTTGGAAGAGCGTTGGCCGTGTGGGGTACAGTTAACCCATTACCTCTCGATGATCTCATATGAGATCACTTAAAAATTAAGAGCTTTCGAAATTATCTGTCTGTATATACGCATATTTTCCCTTATGCTATATCTATTAGGTATATTTCTCTGATATCCACATGAGATTTTTTAAAAATTCGTTCCAAATTAATTTATATACAAGTTTGAAAAACCCTAGGTATCCAAGTTTCATAGCAAAAATAAAAGTTGTTAAAATTATAAAAGGTAATGAGTTAAATGAAAATGAAGGAAACACTATGCATAACCTGGAAAACACAAATCCCAAGACATTGTTAGTGGCACAGTGGTTAGAGCGTTGGACTTCTAACTGATTCAGTCGCGGGTTCAAACCTCGAGTCCATTCAAAACTGCACAGAGATTCTAGAAAAAACTGAGAGGAATCACAATCTCAGATAGTGAGATAATGGTCTCCTTTGACGTTTCTTTATTCACCTCTATACCACTAGATGTGGCAAAACAGTGAATAGATGAAGTCCTAGAGACATACGAAACAAAGGTCCCCGCAACTATCCTACTTGAACTCGTAGAACTTTGTCTAGAAACCCACTTTTCTTTTGACCACCAGTACTATCAGCAGTTAAAAGGAGCTCCAGTGGGAAAACCTATATCTGGATTCCTTGTCGAAGTAATAATACAGAAGCTAAAATTGACGGCTCTTGCAATGGTTAGCCCTAAGTTGTGGGTACGATATGGAGATAACACGTATTTTGTCTCTAAAAAGGACCAATTAGAACCACTCCACAACATCATAAACTCAACCCTTCCGGGAATTCAATTTACGCTCGCGAAGGCGTACATTGTAAAACTGACGGAACATTCCAAACGGCCGTTTACCGCAAGAACAATTACGCGGAAATTATTCTCCACTATGAGAGCAACAACCCCATCCCTCAAAAAAGGAGAAGCGTCCACATTCTACTACGTAGAGTGAAGACACACTGTTCTGACGATGAAACATACCGAGTCGAACTAAATTACCTGTTTGATTTACTTTCCGAGAATGGTTACCCCAGAGATTTTGTAAACCGATGCATAAAACAACAACAACCTAACGAAAAAGAACTAGATAGTTCAACT
This sequence comes from Ligula intestinalis, assembly GCA_036362985.1. Taxonomy (NCBI): domain Eukaryota; kingdom Metazoa; phylum Platyhelminthes; class Cestoda; order Diphyllobothriidea; family Diphyllobothriidae; genus Ligula; species Ligula intestinalis. Next base: position 24,998,502 of record JAYGXS010000005.1, read on the forward strand.
CAAGCGCCGCAAACAAATTCATAGTGAATTCTTCCTTATATACGGAATGGGCAAAGGTATTTTAAGTAGTGAACCTCATATACTCCCTAGTCCCAGCATTCGGGCCTACGGAAACGGTGGTTATAGGGGTTAAGGGCGTGAGGAAATAGGAAAGGCAGTGAAGTAAATTTGTAGAAATAAGTAGCATCACAGTAAATAATCATACTTGGATCGATTTTACCCGCCCAACTTAGAGTGATTAAATTCACGGCGCATGGTGAGCCTTGTGGCTCAATGGTTGAGCGTTGGCTGCGCAAATGCCTTCCCTGCTGTATGTTGTCGCCTCTTAACGAGGCCACGAATTTGTCATCCAACGGTCAACTAAATGAAATAAATCTGTCAAACCCCCTTAACACCCAGGTGAGAGTAGTAGTCATTCTGGTGGATTCTAGATGATTTCTTAAGAAATCCTGCCTGCGCAGTCAGCTTGCTCTTCTGTAATGGTGGATTCCATACCAGCAGTAAGTTGTGCGGGTAAAATCGATCCAAGTACGACTGCTTTCACGGCGTACGGTGAATCGAGTAGGTCAATGGTAGAGCATTGGCTGCGCAAAGGCTTTTCCTGCTGTATGGGTTAGAATCCCACCGAGGCCGCGAATTTGTCACGATTGTGTCAACCGTATGTATCGATTTGATGCCAGCATACAAAGCTCTGCGCAGTCCCTTCTGGACTGGCATTACTAATATTTGATTGGTTCCTTCTCTTAACATACTGTTTCTTCCGTTCCCATTTTCATATCTGTACAACTTCGAAAGGTCAGACGTCAGAAAACTTACCTTTACGAAAGGCAGCACTCAAAAATGGCAAAGTACAGGTTGAACATTTGGTGATGACTAGCAACATATTTGCATGCCAGGAACATGTGAACGTCTTCAAACAATGGACTGTCTGTAGATGTTATTACCGCTTTTTGTGGATCAAAAGAATAAAAAATGTAAAATCCAAATTTTACAAACGAATAAATTTCAACCTTTTCTTAGGATATTGTACTTATTTTCATCGTTCTCCATCTGGCTTGCACAGAACAAATAGAGCATTTTTTTAGATTAACCGAGGGCTAATTTGTTAACAAACACCCCTTTATGTTAAACCGATCTGTTTGAGAAACACGCGCTTGTGCAGTTCGAATATCCATTTGCAGTAAGTTCCGTGCCCCATGGAAAGTCAACCGAACAGCTGAAAAGTATTTTCGATTCAGACAAATTATTGAACCAGAAATGTAATAGTCATGGTCGTACAGCCTACTCCCGTGAATTTTCAATCATTTCAAGATGCTGGCATTTTAAGCAGTTTCCTTCTGATCGCCCAAAAAGTATACTCTGTATGAAATGGTTACTTAAGTAGTCTGCCTTGTTCTCATTAATTTTTGCTGCCCTTACCTATGCATATATGTTATAGAGGAGAAACGCACGAAACTTTTGTTTTTTTTTACTTGTTTGGTAGCAACTGACGCCTTCTTTACAGTTTATACTTTTACCAAGGGGCATCATTCCGTTTTGAATGACTTTCTTAATTACTTTCTTACTTTCTAAAGTTCAGCTGGCCCCTACACTAGAATTCAGGGTTTCCAGAGAACATGTCGTATACATTTCCTCTAATGAATGAATAAATAATTGAAGCATAAATCGCATAGGTCTAATAAAATGTTCAATGGATAACGTCGTATATTTTACAGAAAAAACTAATAACTTGATGGGTGCGATGTATTATGAATGAACCTTTTACAGTTGTAAACATCTCATAATTAGAAAATCTTTGAAAACCGAACAATTTCCTTCAATAGGCACAATTTTCCACCAAAGGAGGAGAGAAAGGAATAAATTTGTTCCTTTTTTTATAAAATACACTTGCATTTATAAAAGCAGTGAAAATCAGTGAGAAAAATGCATACTACTTAAGTAGCCATTTTATCAAATATGCTTTCTGCGGATTGAAAAAAACATTTCGGATTTTCAGTTGGCTTTTCATGCAATAGGGAGTCTATTGTATAGTCAAGGATATTTAGAGGTATAGAAAATTGCTTAAATATAGCTACTTGCTGATATCTGCTAAATATCTACTTGGACACAGCATAGACAGCCAACCGTTTCCCATGCAGTTCAAGCACTTGAAATTCTAGCATTTTTTATTATTTTTTCTTTCTCGGACATTTAATCAAAATCAGCAGATCATTCTTGAGACTCGGAAATTGTCTGATCTGTTTGCAAGCCTATTATTAAGGGGTTTGTGAATTCCGACTGGACACACGGTGACTGAATAAAAGCGCTATTAGTCCACACTGACGCCAAAGAGACAACCAGAAATCTTTATTTTCGAAAAACACCGCCCCCCTGTTCTGTGGTGTGAAGATCATGCGTGCAAAATCCCTGGACGATTTCATTTTCCTCGTTAAGGTCCTAATGCCGCCGCCACAGGACAGAATTTGAACGATTTTCAAATCTGAGACAAACGTAGAAGCCAATTTTAACCGAACGCTTCTACTTCAGCAAAGGTAAGAACCCAGAAGCGTACTTCAAAGAGGCCAGAGGGGATTTTTTCTGTCAACGTTATACAACTGAGATGAAATTGAAAAGAGATGTGTGCAAACAAGCAGTTACAGCAACGGTGCATGAATGGGATCACATTTAATTTCCTTGCTTCCTCTCTGTCGCAGAACTGGTCTATGTGACTGGTAAATACTTGGGCGTTATCCAATCATCTGCCTGCGCAAATTGATATTCTGTCAGGGTAGTGACTAGCTCCACACGAAGTGCGCTTGTGAACGCTTGTCATGACTACCGCCGGTTTAAGTGCACTTTGGGAACGCTCGCTGTTTCCGGCCTCTGTGACAACCAATCACAGGCCGACTCATACAGGAACTAGTGTGAGGAATGCCGAACAGGCATCACTTCAGACGCCGCCCGCTGGCTTGCAGTTGGTAGGTCGTCTGATAGTCAATTTCCTACTGCCTATTCTCCTAGCCACTCTGTACAGATTATAATCTTCCTAACACTCTGGCCTTCCCGTGTGTTCTCTCTTCTTCTAAGAAACTGGGCCTGCAAGATTGTTGCCCTTAGAGTTAACCTTATTAGCCATAATGACCCTCGATAGACGCACGTGAACGAACGATGATTTTTCCCATACCCTTCGTTGCTGACATTTGCGGGTACCAAACCTCTTACGGTTATTTTGAAACTTGACCTTTACGTTTTCGATGGTGCAAAGTACGTGCAGACGGCAGCTGTATGCAGGCTGATATAAATTAAGGTTTTCGATCCGGTCTACAGACCAGGCCCGGTGGATGGCACTGTACTGACTTAATAAAACTGCATTGTTGAGCCTGAAAATTTAAGCGAAATCTGCCTTTATATACGGTATGACGGGTGCTACATGCAAAATGCCAAAGTTTGTTAATGTTTGATCATTACGTGCATACCGGCGTGAATTCATTAACGTAAACTTAGAAATTGTAATGAACAAAATTAGACCCATTTAGTACTTAAATGAAGAATAAGAACCACAAAGTGTTTTTTAAGGAAAATAAAAATTTTCTCGGTAATCCCCAAGTTCCGGAGACGTAAAAATAGCTATTATTTAGAACAATAAATGTATATCTTGTCTTAATTTGAATAAATAACATAACCATTTCTTTTATATAAAAAGAATGCTTCTTTAGTCCAAAGAACAGCTCTTTTTCTTCGGACTAAAATTTCTTGGCATGCGTGCCTTTCAGTTTATACGAATTAGTCAAATATTTTTTGTATATTACCATTAATGGATAAGTATTTAATATCGTTCTTTAAATTCCGACAAATTTTCGAGCCTTTTCATTGTCTTCATGTGTTCGTCCATCAATCGAAATTCCGTTTGATATTTACATTAAAACCTTTAAAATAGGATACACATCAAGAACAGTTACCGAATAAATGTGTTTTTGGATATAACTTCTGATGAAAATGGTAATGTGGACGATGTCTAGAAGTGCCTCAAGACAGCAAACCATATTGTCGAGGAACATGAAAGTGCACAATAGAAGTATGATATTTTTATTCCTAAAATTGAAAAAAACTTTCCACAATAGGTGACCTCGTTAAGGAGTGCTTTAATTAGATATTCAGCTGACAAATGTCTGTGTATATTAGTCTTTTCCTAGGAAATGTTAAAATTTACAAGGCGATTTTTGAAAAGTATCTAATTTACTTGAGGAAAAATGATTTACTTTGACTGGAGATGAAAGGCCTCACTTTATCCTTTTATTGGATTATGTTTCGCCACAGTGAGGAATCCCCAACATCAGGACAGTAAAAGTTTTGTTCTAGTGGTCGCATCTTCTTCTTCTGAACTGCTTCCTGGAACTTTAATATTCAGTTCTATTGGCGACCTCCGTGTGATCTGCAGAAAAGCGACTTAGTATAGCAAGTTTTTTATTGCCAATCAGACTTATGTGAGGTGTCTGTGCCAGTTAGAGTTCTGTTACCAGAATAGATAGCGGATTTGTCATAAACCATCCCAAATTGATAGACTATGATCGCAGCAGGATTGAGAAAAAAAGTTGGTCACACGTTGGCTGTGCACATTCCAACGCACGGCTAATGTAAGCAGACTATCGCTAGCCAGCCAGCCAACCACCCAGCACTGCCCTCTTCACAGATTTGTGCTGATCCAGAACCCTGAGGCGTGTCTCTTTTTCCAGTGAAGCTGGTAGACAAACATGCCCTTTTTTCTATAGGTCAGCTGAAGAGCGATTCTGGTGAACCGGAGCACAGAGAGCCCTCCCTAAGTCTGTCGACATTATGAGGGAAGAAGGTCAGGCGCATCTGTAGAAGAACGCAAGAAACGGTGGACTTTAATAATCATTCAGTAAGCAAAAGCCTAAACAATTGTTCGAATTGAAAGCTGCACACACTGCCTATTCTCCTGTCTACTTTAAACCCTTACTGCCGTTTGTATATATCAATAAAGGTATACCCTGGGGCAGTCTTCTAAATAAACCTTTTAAACTGTTATAACCTTGGGTGTGCCTGCGTCGACATTGGTTGTATCCCCCAGTTGCATGTTATGAACAGAAGGCAGAACAGGAGAGTAGATAATAGTTTTCTGTCACTAGTTCTGCTTGTACATCAGCTTTGTCTTCTGTGTGTCCAACAGCTTGTCCTGTGACCATCACCAGCGTGTATGCTTTCGTCATTCTCGGCCAACAGAGTCCCGTGTCTCCAGCAGCAGAGTATCGCCTCATGTCAGTGGCAGTGTATTGAAGGACCAACGGCCTTTGTTCGCTATAGGCCCCCTACCAGTGGCCCATGCCGGGGGCCATACTGCGGCGACCTCATTTTGACAGCCGAGAGGCGTGCGCAGAACTCATTTGCGTGCTCGCGTGCTGTCCTCAGCGTAAACCGTCACGCCACTGTGATGCGCGCATGTGCATGCGTCCTTTCGTGGCCCCTGCTCATGCGTGACCCCAGAACCCGGCCGGCATGATTTCCTGTTGGCCCTCCGCGTGTGGCCCATGCAGACAGTCAGCCAGCAGCGACCTCACCGTGACAGCCCGATGGTGTATCACGCGTGCGCATGACTCCTTGCCGCGCGTGACCTCAGAACCCGGCCGGCGGCTGCCCTTGCGTCCTCGCGTGTCAGCCCTTGATGGTCGCGCGTCTTGGCCCGTTCTGCTTCCTTTGTTCTCTTGCCCTCAAGACAGCCCAAGTGATAACTCGCGTGCTGGGCCATCCTAACATAAACCAAGGCCTGGACTGTGCGATTTGTCAGTGCTAGTGTAGTGGTCGCTGCCTGATGCCCTCCTAACTGTTGGCGCCACAGACATGGTCTCGCAGCGACAGTCTTCATCGTCCAGTCACGCTCGACCCAACGCGATAGTGCATCTCCGCATGCAACGTGTGACCTTTGTACTCGCGTGCCATCGGTGTATCGCAGGGGGTTAAGTGAGTTAAACCCAGCAACTGCGATCTTCAAACCATGGTTAAATAGTGCAGAAGAGAAGTTGATAAAGTCCAGAGAACTGGAAGAGTGGATTGTGTACACAAGGGAAAGGAGAATAGATGGACAGAGATTTGACTGGGACAGCATACAACCAGCCAGAAGAGCCAGTTGAGTTCAAGTGTGGTTTTAGCAACGGGCATGCAAGCAGCAGCGAGAACGGGCATTGTCTGGTTGCCTTGAGGGTTATTGGCCGGACGAACTGCATCGAACCAAGAGTGCCTGTGTCCTATTCGCCGCCGAGAGAGACCAGCACTTGCGGATCTGTGATTGGCTGTTGCAGAGGCCGCATCCAGTGCGGACGTACGCATTACCAACAGTGGGCCTTCGGACATGCTCGCCTATGTGGAGTGAGTCACCACAGGTGCACACACGCACCCCAGAATGGCCGGGCCAAGCAGCGTCCTGAAGCTGACTCAAACGAAGCTCGCCCTAGGGCCCTTGGGCAATGCCTGCACTGATGGACACTGGGGATTCCGCCTCCTCAGGGTGCTGACATAAGCACCATCGTCGGCCGCTTTGACGACCCCACGCTCTCACATGACACTCAAGGTCGAACGCCTTGCCGGCCGGGTGAAAACTTCCCCCTAACTCTTCTGTACACAAAATATTGTTCCTTAGACTGGTTTTCCCAAGACTTCTCTCATCTCCTATGGAACCGGACCTGGAAGATCGCAGCCGTTAAGATTAAACCTTCTTAGCCTTAACGCCTCCGCGATAATCGTTTCCTCGTTGAGGCCAAGCCCTCATCGTGACAAACTGTGGCCAGAGGAAAGACCTCTTGACTTGGATTGTTTGGCCGTCGTTGATTTTCAGTCCCTTTTCTCCGTTGTCAATTCGCTCTCTCAGTTCTATCCTTAGTTCTCGCATTTTTAGGCGTCGCTTGGCATGAAGTCTGGCTGAAGAAAAAAAAACACTTGCTTGTGCGAACTTGACAAGGCCAATTTTCCTCCTAGCAGATTTAATGCTTGAGCTTCGTTATTTAAAATAACTTTAAGAGGCCTTGGGTTCGCTTGCCAGTCGCGGTGTGGGTCTACTTTACCCAGTCTGAAAGCTTTTTTGAGATTGAAAATTGCTCCATCCTGTAGGACCTCACTGACACATTCATAAGTACGACATGAATCATACTGCACTCGTTCCGCTGTACCAACGCACGTGAACTTTCGTCGAGCAGCACTAACTGTCTGGTAGGTCTGTGAGGGACTGCCTGCCGGAACTCATTCTGTTAACGTCATGTTGTAAGCCCAAAAAGGCGTTTTGTTAGGTCTACGTGCTGCTAGTCAACGGCACAAGTAGATTCCGCTGCTTTTGCCTACTTGATAAAGTGAAACTCCAGTCAATTAAAAGAGCAGTTTTAGACTAATTGATTGAAATGATTTTATTTTACAGCACACCAAAGCTTTATGTGAATATATTGTAGAGGATTAAATAAGTTTAACTCTGGCAACGGCGATTTTCCGGCCCGGTTCTACAAGAGAAGAGAGAAGTCATGGGAAAGCCAGAGTGGTAGGGAGAGTTTATTCTGTAAAGAAGCAGTCGGAGAATAGGCAAGAGGAAATTGACTGTCAAATGACTGCAGAACCGCTGGGTAGTAGACGGCGTCTGAAGTGATGTCTGCTCGACAGTCCTCACATGGGGTCCTCTGTGAGTCGGCCTGTGATTGGCGGTTCCAGAGGCCTGAAACAGCAAGCTGTCACAAGAGCACTACGACTTGTGTTAGTCACGACAAGCATTCATGGATACACTTCAGGTGCAGTTAGTCACTACAATTCGTATTAGCAATTTGTTGCTTATCGTAGCCACAGGCAAAACTGGAAAGGTGTAGATGGGTCATCACATGATCACAGGCATAGTAATTGCTCAATATCGGCGTCGGTCTGACAGCCCCAATCAATTTTGAAGCAATGCTCAGAGGGAACTTTATTCTCAGGTGCATGCCGTTTCAGTAAACACATCGTAGAACGCAGTGAGGTGGCCTGTTTTTTGGAAAATGGTGGGTTTCTAGTTTTTGGCGAAATCTGCTGGCATGCTTGACGCAGTCACAAATCTACTTGAAGGATCAGTGCTCTTCTCCCATCTTTCAGATTTCAAGTGTTTGAGCTGGGTGTTATCCAAAAAACGGAGATATGAGGGTAAACAGGTCACGGCGTTTAATTGTGCAATAAAATCCAGGAAAATGTATGCAGGAATGGCGTAACAAGGTCTAAATCACTTGTTGTTTTCCACCAGCCTCCGTGGACTGACATAAATTAGGGGATGGAATTTGAAAGGTAGTATAGGAGTTAAACCTACGAAGGTTAACCCAAACATATACAATCTTCGAGGCCCGGTTCTTTAGGAGATCGGAGAAGTCTCGGGAAGGCCAGAGTAGAAGGAAGAGTTTATTTTGTACACAGGAAGGAGAATAGGATGGAAATAGTGTTGACTCACGGAGTAGTGCGTCCGTTCCCTATTCGGGTTGGCTCCGGAGTGACTAGAGCATCAGGGATCGCTGGCGAATGCTTTGTCTTGGGGGCCAATGGGGCTGCTGATGTCTAGACTAACGTGGGCCAATGACAGCGTGGGCCAATGACAGCGTGGGCCAATGACAGCGTGGGCCAATGACTGTTAGCAGCTAGCCCCAAGAGGCGGTGGGCACACAGGCAGGCTAGATGAGTCATGCTTCTGTGGCTGATCTTGGGTTCCAAGTGGCTGGTAGGGCCACTACAGTAGCTCCTGTGAATATGATTTACGGCAAAACGCAAGCAGACTGCTCCGAGGAAATTAAGATTTAGGATTGATTATCTTCGCGGCTCATGGTAAGCCTCATAGCTCAACGTTAAAGCGTTGGCTGCGCAAAACCCTCCCCCTGTTGTGTGGGTTCGACTCCCACAGAGGCCGCGAATTTTTCACAATTGGGTCAATAGAATGAAACAAATATGCCAAACTCCCCTACCAATCAAGTGAGCCAAGAAGTCATTCGGGTGAATTCTAGATGATTGCTAAGGAAATCCTGCCTGCGCAGTCAGCTTACTGCATCCGTAATTGTGGATTACATATGAGCAGTAGGTTGGGTGAATAAATCGACCCAAGTGCGATTAAATTCACGGCGAAATGCGCGGAGTTTGTAGCTCAATGTTACATGCACAAAAGCATTCCCTAATGCGTGCGTTCGACTCCCATGGAGGTCGCGTGTTTTTTCAAAATTAGGTCAACTGAATTATTCAAAGCTGGCAAAATTTCCTTATTATTTGCTATGGCTTTTAATAACGCGTAGTAGAGCATTCTCGATGAAAATTAAATTATTGACTTGACTCCTGTGGGCGTAGCATTTTGCTATTGCTGTTACTATTTCTAATAATGAAGGACTCTTGCAAGAGATTGTTAGCTAAGAAGAATAAAAAAATTGAAGCATTGTTTTCCCTGAAGGAATTTGGACAAAGCGAAGATCACTAGGTTAGCAGAATTGAATGACATCATAAAATGTCGTGACCTCTCATGGCAACAGTAGCTTATGTAGGCCCACTCATTAATCCCTACTCCCTGCATGGTTTCCTACGAAAACGGTGGTTATAGGGTTTTATGGGTAAGGAATTAGGACACGCAGTAGAATATACTTTAGTAAATGCCAAATTCTTTTTTATTTTGCCGTACTTCGAAGTATTGTTCGTTTATATCTGCAGATTTTCCTAATCTGTATTATCATTTAGTTTATTGCGGAAAAACCCGATTATCAAATTGCAGGTTTCTTGAATTTCCCGAAAAATCGGAATGGTGGTTAGGAGGTCGTCTACTACAACTTATCTGAGGTCCAACTTACTGTCCTGGAGTTAGATTAGTATAGTCCGCTGCACGAAGCGCCTACATAAGCTACTTTTACCCTGCAGTCATAAGCGATCATTGTGATAATTCATTTCTCTTTACGTCCCTTAAATTTTAAGTTTATTCTTCCTCCTCTAGTCGCCGTAAAATTAGATTAGATAAGAGTGTAGCGGTCCTGCAACCCACTTCGTCCAAACGCGAGAGGCCACAGACGTAGTCTCGTGGTGGCAATCTTGGTCGCCCAGTTGAGCTCGACACAACGCGATGGCCGAGGTCCGCATGCGACGCGCAACCTCTGCCTCGCGCGAGGGGGTTGTACACACGCACCCCAGACTGGTCGGGCCAATCAGCATCCTGAAGCTGACTCACAGGATGCTCGCTCCGGGCCCTTAAAACTAGTCCCGAATTAGGACCCAGCTAGTCTCCTAGCTGGTCGTACGCTCTGAATTCAAACTCCTTCCTGCTTATTTTCCATTCCTCTGTATACGAAATAAACTATTCTCACTATAATGGCCTTCACCGACTTCTTCTCTCCTAAGGAACCATGGTCTGAAGGTCGCGGTTGCCAGGGTTTAACTTACTAAACCACCTGCAAAAGGAGTATTCACTACGGGTTTCCTTACTGATCTCCAGAATTATTCTGCCGTAAATATAGTGTTCAGGAAAGTGACAACTACGATGAAACTACTGAAGTTCTGCAGCAACCAACCCAACCACCCAATCAGCCACAAAAGCAGGACACTTAATCGACGTGTTGAGATACACTACAGTGAACCGGAAGCCAAGGTTACCGAACTGCAATATGCTGGTGCCATGCGGGGATCATTGAAAGTTCTGGGATATAATTTCATTGGGGCGAACATGGGGGGGCGGGCGCGGGTGTGGTGGCACGCTCAGGTGCCGGCTCGAGCCGCGCCAACTGCATGCGCCCGATCCCACCTCCTGGCTTCTTGACTCTGCCTCTGGACACTGAGCGCAGTGGGCAGGAGCAGAGCGAGAGAGAGAGAGAGTGAGATTGTGGGAGCCTGCCGCTGTTGACGCACTTTGCCTTCCTTTCTCCGCCGCGCACATGGCGACCGCTGCCAGCAGCCGTACGCTTCCCCCTTCTCGCCGCAGCAAGCCTTGCACAAGCGCCAGCCAATCGATGACCACCTGTCCACCCGGTTGGCTGCAACTTCAGACTAAGCCTATTCAACATGCAAGGTGGAACTCACTCGGCCTTTCACCCCAGTGTGCGGTGGACGCGAGGCTGCGACGATATCTCTCTCTCTTGCTCTTCACCATTGAAATCAACGCCAGGCCGAGTCAAACCTTCTGTTATCTCTTCTCCTACTTATTCTGTACAGAATACAATTTCCTTCTAACTTGGCTTCTACGACTTCTATCTTGTTCTAAGGAACCGGGCCTGGAAGATCGCAGTGGTAAATGTTTAGCCGGCTTATCCTTAACTCCTTTGCGATAAGATGGATGCGGTGCAAGTCCAATGTCACTTAAAAGTAATCACGTGTTCAAGTCATTGTTCCTGCACCATGATAGTGAGAAGCACATGGTGGATCACATTTTGGATACGACGATTGAACTCTCCTGTATGTGACGCCTCTCTAGACTAGTTTTGATTTTCCTTTGGTTGAAGGAAAAGGTACACGAGGCTCGATATCTCCGCAAAAAATTCATGCGAAATGGTTATCCGTGTTGTAGCGGTAGCCAAAGCGGAGATTTCACCACCTAATTACGTCCTGTGTGAGTCCCCAAAGAAGAACACGCAAGAAGAGCGCAAATCCAGAAGTCTTAGAGCGACAAATTCATGTGGAATGGTTACCCGAAAGAACTTATGAACCGACATCTACGTGTACGACCCAGGAGGAACCAAACCGAAGAACCACCGAGGATATGGCACGCTCTGTCAAACAGCAAGGATATCTCCAAACTGACCAAACGCATCGCTGAGGGACATGGCGTTGGATTTGCGCACCACCCCAAGGCTACCATGCGCAACCGGGTAATGAAGACAAAAGACCAGCTTAACGCCAACGAACAATCCGGGATAGGGTATCGCAGCCCCTACTTAAGCTTTCCTTGTAACTATAAAGGGCAAACTGAACGCATGCTCGCTTCGCGCACACGCGAACATAAGCTGGCTGTCAGACGGGATGAAACACAGTCGCAAGTGGCGACCCAGACCTACGAGCCGAGTCACTGCAAAGATACTCACTCACGCCGGCAGCAGGACAGGCCGCGAACTGATTGAATGAGAATGAGAATTCAGTCAAACGTTCTACTGATTTGGCGCCGACATTCATCGCCCTCCGCAGGCATATCGGCACGGCGGACACTGGTGGGTAATAAGTTCTCTGCCCCTCCCCCCTATGACGGTTGATAAGCTCTTGCCCCTATGACTGTTGCTTGTTTTTCGTGGACGCCCTTATCTCTGACGATGGAATTGCGCAAGAACACAAAAGATCAGGACAATAAACAAATTGATCCGGTGTCGACCATTCTTTTTCCTTATCTATGTAAATACCTGGAAGGTGAACGGTTTCATTCAGTCACTTGAAGTGCCTGTACAGAGAACCGTAACGAATAAACACACAATGCATAGGTGGTTTTGTGTACTGTAGCCCCCTACTCCCATAATTCCAGGGTCTTTCTTCATTTGCATCTGACAATTATGCACATGCTAGCGAGAGAACGAATTTGTGGTACCATATCGCAGCGACGGCTTGTGAACCTCGCTGATCGTGGATGCTCTCTCTTGACGATAGGAGCTCCTGGGTAAATATTTAGCAATCTAAAGTCTGATTGACCAGTTTAGCTGGAGTTTTGATTGCCATACAACGAATACCCCTTCTGCACACAGTTTACTGGATAATTATTTTGCATCGGATCGGATGCGGATCGATAGCCACGTCTAGGTCAAGTACGCTCTGTGCGCTCTCTCGGCTCGCACACTTTTTGTTGCAGGTAGGGTGTGTCGGAAATTGGCCTCACTTGCTCACTGCTGTTGCACTGATCCACCAGCCTTGTGTGCTAAGGCCGCCCGAACATCAGCTAATTAGACAGTGGACTTTAAAATCCCACAGTTCAATGGTCCGGGTTTTAGTGGACTATTGAGTTGACCCAATTGTGAAAAAACTCGAGGCGTTCGGCGGGATTTTAACCCACGTAGTATAGAAGGCCTTTAGCGGAAGCCAACACTTTAACCACCTGAGCTACAAACGCCCCACCCTGTACCATGAATTTAATCACATTTGGGTGGATATTACCCGCCCAACTTTACCGCTCGTATGGAATCCACCAATCCGGGACAGCAAATTCACTGCCCAAGCAGGATTCCCCAAGCAATCATCTAGAATCCACCAGAATGACTACTAGGCTGACTTAATTACTAGGAGGTTCGGCAGATTTGCTTAGTTTGAGTTCACCCAACCGTGATTAAATTCCTTGCGCAAGGTGGGGCCTTTGTAGCTCAGGTGGTTAGAGCATTGGCTTCCGCTAAAGGCCTTCTCTACTACGCGGGTTCAAATCCCGCCGAACGCCTTGAGTTTTTTCACAATCGGGTCAACTCAGATTAAGCAAATCTGCCAAACCTCCTAATTATTTAAGTGGACTGTAAATACAGGGTATTCCAAAAATGTATACTTGTTTTAAATAATTGTAAACTTGGGGTTTATTATAATTTTATCATTCAAAAATGTTAAAATATTAAAAGGAATCATTTTATTGTTCTTTTCCCTTCATTTCGACTATATATAATTAACTGAATTGAGAGAAGCCATTGGAAATGAATGTGACAAAATAATAAGGGAATTGTTTCATTGTGTGTGTGCGATTCCATTGCTTCGCGTTGTCTGGATTAAAATGAACTTCAATTTGAGAACGTGCGGCTCAAAATCAAGAAAATTATGCATTTAAATATTTTTTTACATTTTTAAATAATAAAATTTTAGTAAACGTCAACTTTAAAATTATTTAAAATGTGTTTTCATTTTTGGGGACACCCTGTAGACAATATATGTGAAGGTGTGCCATTCTTTTAAAGTGAACTTGCATATTAACCAACTTTTTTCCTTATGTTTACGATTCCCCGATCAAATTCATTTTTTTCTTCTCTTTCCGAATCAAGTCTATAATATAACTTTTTGCCTCTATCTCCTTCCAAAGCTGTCCTACTTGACAGGCTGATTGAACATTTTAGGTAACATTTGGTGCCATTTTTAGGACAAAAAGTCTGCTTCCAGTGCTAAACTCACAATGGAAAGAGGGCAGCTTAATAAGCTATTCTTCCTAGATGTCCTCATGTCTAGAGAGACTAGTGGTTCTATAGAACGCTCGCGTTTCCACAAAAATACATGGAAAGGACAGTACCTTTTATGCCAATTCATTAGAAACGAAATCTAGCACATACCCTCTATCAGCGAGCAAAGGAAATTCGCTCTAGTGAGACCCTGTCTGCAGAGTTTTGCTACATAAAAACAGCTCTGCTTAACAGTAGCTATCCTGCAGGCTTTATTCAGAAGTACAAAAACTCTCTACAACCAAAATTGATGGAACAGTCAGTTCCAAAAGAGCCCGTCATTTTATCTTTAAGCTTTAAGGGTGATGACATTTCAAATACAATCAAACGACGGTTGCGCTGTACTATTGAAAGGACCTACAACGCAGCAAAACTCGTCTTCTTAAGTCCTACTAAAAGCATTCCAGTAAAACGGGTAAAGGATGCCTTGCCATTGCATACCACTTCAAATTAACAAGGTCATTGGAAGAACGTAAGGGCCACTGGCAGCCAAGGCCGCTGAGCACTTGCCCAACTGGCTTTACAGGCAAAAAGATAGAGTACCACGGTCCTCGTTTACTAAACATCTACTAGGCAGCGGTCATTCTGTCGCCGTCAAAACAGCGTTTCGAGTACTTGTTCGGGCCCAAACAAATTGAACCCTATACAATTTGGGAGCTACCTGCATAATGTTGGAGAAAACCGACCTGTGCAAGCAGCCTGCCCATGTGGTCAGCCTCCAATTACCGTGATAATTGGGCGCTTAGTTTTAATCTCAAAGTGATTTTCGTTAACCTCCCTCAACCCCATCCCTCCTTCCTATGCGTTGATTTAATGCAGTGTCCTTTATTTGATTTCTATTTAAACTAAACTATGATTCTTGCTGTTATGGCATGTTCTTCTGTGACATTTCAAACTTTTGTATGCAGCGATAGAATGCAGTTGAGAAGCTGTCACGAAATGCATTGACGCCGATAAATCCTGCTTTGTACGCCCGTTTTATTTTTGTAGCGGAGAGAAAATGCTTCAAATTCCAATACTACTGCTTTGTCGAGGATTATTCTCTTCCCCCTATTTATCAGACGAGGTCAAGTACACCACGTATGTTTCTCCGCAGTAAGGTGACGCGTATCTGTTTACTCCTAAACAGCGGCTATATCTGTGTGGGGTTAGGTTAGATTGGACTCCCTTGGACAAACGTTCTACCACAACCATCACAATCAGAACTATGTTCGCAAGCGGGCGCGCTGTATTCTGTATAGAAGAGCAAAAGAAGGGCCCCGCAGGCAGTGAACACCCGACAGTTCGACCGTCGATTTAGACAATGTTCACCACAAGCTTTAACGAGATGAAGCAACGCGGTGACTCCCGCGAGATACACAACAAAAGTAGAATCGCGGAGAATCTACCCCACTTTCTCATTGCTCCCACACTCGGACCCGGTGTCAGGACAAATTTCACGAAGGCCGGAGATGGGGGAGGGCGCCGACGGCTGGCGCGACCAACACTCAACACGCGTACCAACACCATGTCTCGCTACGTGGGCTCTCTACTGAGAGCGCCATATAGGCCACAGTACGAAGGAACCATTACGTCTGACGCTCAGCCCACAGACAGCCACTCCACACAACAAGATAGACTGGACCGACTGCAGTGTCCTAGTTATCCCGTCAGTTGGCAACCCACCTTTGGCGCATTTTCAGCCTGTCAATGCAACCTGCATCAGGCTGCCCTGTCATTTCACGTGGTGCTTGAAGATGCCTATTTTTGCGTTACGCTGAGCAAAATATGGAACTTGTGGTCTGTCACACATGAGTTAACTCGCAGTCAGGCGGCATTGCAAATACACCCAATCTTATCCGACAGGATGATGAGTCCGCGGCGCAATGGTAAGGACGTTAGACGTCTACTTAGTAGGTCGTGGGATTGAGCCTCGGGAGTTGCACAGCTCGGATCTTAGGCATCGCTGGCTGATGAGGATTTCCAAACCAGAAATAGCTATTTCTTCTACCTTCGTCGTTGTCGGAAGTCGTTTTTGCAGTTTGTCGCCTCTCTAGAGGTTAGATTATCTTCGCAGCTATGCACCAGTTAAACGAAATGGTATAAGGAGCTTATGTAGTCCTACTCATATAACCGTAGTCCCAGCATTTTTTTCTACGAAAACGGTGGTTATAGGGTTTCGGGGGTGGGGAAATCGGATAGGCAGAGAAGCATATTATTAGAAGTAAGTGCAAAGTGAAAAAACGCAGTCGAAGTTGTTTCCTGCGGCCGCTAGGAGTAAGTTGTTCTGCACGTAATTTAAAGGTGTGCGCGGCGTTTCGCGCCGCGGGCTATACTAATATAACACCAGAACGGTAAGTTGGACCTCAGGTACGTTGAAGTAGAGGACTTCCTCACTGCCATTTCTATTTTTCGGGAATTTCAAGAAACCTGCAATTTGATAATCGGGGTTCCCCGTAATACGTTAGACGATAATACAGATTAGGAAAATCTACAGATATAAATCAACAACACTTCCAAATATAATAAAATAAAAGTTAATATAGCAGTTAGTAAAGTATATTTCACTGCGTGTCCTAAGTCCCCAACCACGAAACCCTGTAAACAGCGTTTCCGTAGGAAAAAAATGCTGGAAGTAGGGATTAATGAGTTGGACTGCATAAGCTTCCTTTGCCCATGAAATGATTACCCGTATGACAGATGACCTCAGACGCATTTATTCCCCCTGTCATTGCCCTCAGGCTAACTCCAAGCATAAACCCACCCCGAGAGCTAACCTGAACCCTCTAGCGTTTCGATCAGGGGAACCTGTACTACGCTGGTAACTAGCCCGTCTCATACCTAATAGACACAGAATCCGCCACTTGTATTCTCAATTTACCCCGAATAAAGGACTGGACAATCAAACAGAGCCGACTGTGATAATTTTCTGGCCAGATGTATCTTGCTGTTTATAGGGGTAATCAATAAATATGAGTGTCCTGGGAAAAGGTTGAGTTTCTTCCTGCTGCGGCTTTCGAATTTGAGCCACCCATTTTTTGCTCTCCATTCACGTGCGAATTTATTATCCTATACCATCCTCTCTTATCCTCTGTCTTGTTTGTCTGCATTTGTGATCATGAGGTCATATCTACAGTACACTGCTACCTTTTTAAGTGCACGAAAACAAGTTATTTTATCTACAACATATCACCATCCCAATATTTGTCAAATGCAGCCAATCTGTCGCATATGCAATTCACCAACAACACTAACATCGATAATTCTCCGCAGGATGACAACACGAAGAAAAAAGCATATGAAGAAGCGGAAATGGAGAAGTTGAAAGCCGATCTGTCTCCATAGTTGATGTGAATGTCGTGATAACTTGACTTGTGAGTATTACATGACCTTTTACCTTTGTCCTCTTAAAAATGATCCTTTGTTTACCTTACCATCTGCTCTCCGTGAATAAAGCCATTTTTGCTGAAAATTCAGGTTTGTAAAATCCTTAATATAGCATTCTTCTTATTCCTGCACCGTTTTAAACTCTCCCTCCCCCCTTTTACTAAAACTGCTAGCTGTCCTCGGAAATCTACTCAAGTACTTTTTGACCACAAGCGAACGTCTTTTGTTCGATTGGCAAAGCCACGATAAGCGAAGCATACCGTCGAGTCTTCCTCATTGGCTTAGTTTGACCAATCATAATGACGAACAAATGTCCTCACTGACCAATGGCAGTGCAACTATCGCGACAAAGTCTGCGAGCATAACCACCACACGGTGTGATAAAGGATAGAGAGAAGACTAACAAAGTGACATAAGCAGAATCAAGTCTCTATTTTTGATGTAAATAATTGAAACAGATGAGTGACACCGATTAAACGACAAGAAAAAAAAACTGTATCCATTTCGACAGGTCGTAGCAGCATATTCGCGGGAAATCTGTTTCTCGCTTTATGCCCCCTTCTCCTTCATCTCCTTCGAATCCCAGTCCTCGTACTCCACAAATGCTGGCTCACATTCCTCGTAAGGTGGCAGATACGGTTCATCGGAGATCAGTTCCGCGTTTGATTCTCCGCTACCGAAAACAAACACGTCTGGAGAAGGAGAGTCCTGAACTTTCTTTCGTCTCCTTCTACCAACATGATTCTTGTCCAGCAGGCCGAAGCAAAGGGCCACAAGGACGCCCTGAAAATGAAAATAGCATAAAAAGATGTAATTTCATAATTTGCAGGCTTATTAGGCGGCCTGAAGGAAAGTGGCAACAAAGTTGTCTTTGGGTTATCAGGGGAAGTATTGGCTGGCAGTTTCGAAGGTTATACATGAGACACATGAGTAGGCATACTGATGGAAATTCCGAAAACACAGCCATGCCAATAAAGTATTTAGTAGTTGAATGTAGAACAACGTGACTGATACTCATTGATGAACGTTCATCGACCGCCAACGGAACTCACTCACTCACTCCCGACCCAAAACGGCAAGACATCGTGGCTCAATGGTTAGAGCGTTAGAATTCTGGTCAAAACGATGTCGCGAGTTTGAGACTCGGGTGGTGCACCGCTTGAAGTTGCGTATGAGTGGCTAACAACGGTAAATAAGCCCGACATATCCATTACTGCCAATAGTAGCGAATATTCGAGTCCCAGGAAGCAGTTCAGGCGCCGGGTCATGAGGCCGAAAGACCCACTGCCACGGCAGGAAACGGCTGGAGTCATTTACCGAATCTGGTGTAGTTGTGGACAAAGCAACTACGTCGAATAAACTGGGAGATTACTCCGGACGCGAATGGCTGAGCATGCAGCGGCGGTGAGGAAGAAAGACGCCAACTCCCAGGTTGCAGCTCACTCAACGGGACCCGACCATATTTTCAAGTTTGCCGAGGCCGAAATCCTCGCAAGAGGGGACAACCGCGTGAGCCGCGAGCTGCTCGAGTCATGGTTTTCAGGCCCCCAGTCCATCAACAAGCGCAACGATTTGGCGTTCCCCTACGGTGTACTGAGACATTTCCTGAGCAAGAGAATCAGTCACATGGGAGGGACTGGGTGCAACAACAACTCCGACGACAGCGGGCATAATTGTCACGCAATTACCAAACCCGCATCCGACGCGGACAAGAACGCTGTGGCAATTAATGACCAATCACCGCACCAATTAAGACCTCAAGCGGTGACTACAAGAACTGACAATTATAGTACGCATGCGGGTGACCGCTCTGAACTATAAATACCGTGCAATCTGTGCATGTATCACCCCTTATCTGCGCATGTCTCAGACCTGTTTACGATGACCTATGACTAAGGATTCCCGACGGAATCCGAAACGTCAGGCAAATAAAACTCTTGTTCCAGTGATCGCATCTTCGTCTTCTGATATCCATACCTATCTCCCTCGTCTTTACTGGCAATAATATCTGCCTAAACACGTTATTCTCTAGCTGAAAACCTCATAGTCTTCAGTAATATGAATAAGCATTTGGAGGAATTTCACAGGACATGACTTATAAAAACCTGATTTTTTTAAAGACAGAACTCCAAACTTCTTGGCTTAATGATCGATCGCTCAACGTGCCTCATATCCATCCGGTGGTGTACCCTAGGTTTCAAAAATAAGACCTTAATTGGTCGATGACAGTGAACAACTATATATATATATTTTTTTTTTTTACAGCTTTGTTAGTAATTTTAAGGTAATATTATTGAACTACAGTAAGTGACCTACCTCATGAAATCCAAGGATTTTTACAAGTCACCCCTGTTACTCAAACGCAGCCCAGGCTGCGGCCCCCAAAGTCTTACACCAATAGACTAATGGTCGTTCTTCACAATAGGGCATATTGCGATTTATCAAGGCATATAAAGTTATTTATAAATCCCAGCATTTAAGAAAAACTGAAAATTCCGAAAAAGTGAACATCAGGTGCAATAGGTAAACTAAAGTTTTAACTGTAGAGGAAGTCTGCTCATGCAAAAATACCATGAGAATAAAGCAGCACAAGTAGAATAACGTTGGAAAATCCTCCTTTCGTACAAGGTTTGGGATGCGTATGCTTCCATGTTGCGTACAATCTAATGCTACTGAAGAGCTCAAAGTTCGCGTATGCATTTCAACACGGTTTCATGAGAATTGCTAGTTGTTTCTTCCGCTTATACATTGCTTTAGTTATGTTGGACTAAGAAAACCAGATTTTCACTTTCTTACACCGATTTGGAGTAAAATTTTTAAGTCCTGTTCTATCAGTATGTTTATTAAGTACATAATTAGAAGCAAACAGTGTTGTGAACGGCTCATCGTGATATCAACACCCTATTTCTGATAAACTGTAGGTCGCACTGAACGTTGTAAGACAGAAAAGTAATATGTAATATGGGTTTGTTGAATGTCTTGCACGAATGCCTAAAATATTTAAAGGAATCCGAAAGTATTGTGACCTTAGCAGACCACAGCCACTGCGCTCATCATTGGCTGCTTGCAGCGTTCCACCGCGTTGAGGTTAACCGACGAAGATTTGCCACTAGAGGAGAATAAACGAGTTTCAGGCAACAGGTGCCGGGTCATGAGGCCGAAAGACCCACTGCCACGGCAGGAAACGGCTGGAGTCGTTTACCGGATCTGCTGTAGTTGCGGGCAAAGCAACTACGTCGGAGAAACCGGGAGATTACTCCAGACGAGAATGGCCGAGCATGCAGCGGCGGTGAGGAAGAAAGACCCCAATTCCCAGGTTGCAGCTCACTCGACAAGACCCGGCCATATTTTCAAGTTTGACGAGGCAAAGATCCTCGCAAGGGGTGACAACCACGTGAGTCGCGAGCTGCTCGAGTCATGGTTCTCCGGCCCCCAGTCTATCAACAAGCGCAACGATTTGGCATTCCCATACGGTGTACTGAGACATTTCCTGAGCAACAAAATCACTCACGTGGGAGGGACTGGGCGCAACGACAACTCTGACGACAGCGGGCATAATTGTCGCGCAATTATCGACCCCACATCTGAAGCGGACAGGAACGCCGTGATAATTAATGAGCCATCACCGCACCAATTAAGACCTCAAGCGGTGGCTAAAGAATATGACAATTATAGTACGCATGTGGATGACCGCTACGAACTATAAATACCGTGTTATCTGTGCATGTATCACCCAATCTGCGCATGTTTAGATTGTTCTTCGATTGCCTATGATTAAGGATTCCCGAGAGAAACCGAAACGTCAGGAAAATAAAGTCCTTGTTCCAGTGATCGCATCTTCTTCTTCTGATTACGACGACATCAGCAAGCGTGTACTCTACAGTAGGGTGAGCACAGGGACGGCGGCTTTTGTGTGAATTATATTGGTGGTAGAGAAGAAGATGACTCGATCGCTAGAAAAATATGTTTATTCGCCTGACGTTTCGACATCCATCGCGGATTCATCATCAGAGACATAATCACAAAACAGCAGCAGATACAGGTAGTTTGGCGCATAAACATATTGTCCCAGCAATCGAGTCGCCTTCTTCTCAATTGCTTCCTGGAACTCGCATGTTCGCTTGCAGTGGCAATTGGTGGTAGGCTTGTGTGGCATAGGAAACCGGTGCAGCGACTCCTGCCATCGTTAAGGCCTGGAACAGACTTCCTCGCGTCCCAGTAGTTTTTGATCCAGCTTCGAGCCAGCCAACTCTACGGATAATCCCTCCCTAGATTTCCCTCGTATGAGGTTCCCCTTTAGTTTATTTTTGTACAGTGAAGCCGCAACTCAGCCTACTTGCGGTGACTAGCTCCACACAAAGTGCACTTGTGAACGTTTGTCGTGACTACCTCAAATCGAAGTGCATTTTGGGGGCGGTTGCTGCTTCCGGCCTCTGTAATAACCAGTCACAGGCCGACTCACACAGGATCACGTGTGACGACTGCCGAACAGACCTCACTTCAGACGCCGTCCGCTGCCTTGCGGTTGTGCAGCCGTCTGGTAGTCAATTTCCTACTGCCTTTCCTCCCATTTATTCTGTACAAAATATACTCCTCCTAACACTCTGGTCTTATCATTATTTTTCTCTTCTCCTAGAGAGCTGGATCTGGAAGATCGCAGCCTTTCGGTTTAACTTTCTTCGCCTTAACACTACGTGATAGACTCTTTCTTTCTGAGCTAGTAATATTGACTCGCTAGGGTTTTCTCGTAACAAGGCTGTCTCGATCCTGTCACGGAATACAGCGCAGGTGGCTGACACGGCGTTAACCTGTAGTGTCCAAGTATGCGACCAAACCACCTGCGCCCACCTGTGTGACATTCATTATGAGTGCACATTCCTAATAACACTTGCGAACACTGCAAGAGAAGGCAAAGCGTGGTCGTTGTGGCTGCGCTCACTGGGACGACGTTGGTATAGTCCATCGTCCGAAAAGCGCTGATGTAAATAAAAGACCGACTGGGTGTAGATGAGCAGCCCGGCGTGGTTTATCAAGTACCATGTAGCAACTGTTCTTGCCATTATACAGGGCAGATCGAGCAAAGACTTAGCTCGCACGGATAATATAGCACAAGTGGACAGTGCTGAAAAGTGAACCACACTGCCCTAGGTCGTTACCTATACCTTATAGGAAGGCCACGAATTCCATTTCACGGGAACATGGATAATGGCGCGAGCCAGTAACAAGCAGGGGAGGGGGGAGCGAGAACTACTTAAGGCCTGGGTATCTGACTCCAACTCAATCAACAGACAACATGGTATGCCTTCCTGCTATCAGGCCCTTCGTTCGCGCGGCGAAGAAGCGTGGCCCAGTTCACAGCTAAGGACGCTGGTCGTGACGACGACGACATGAGATGGCGTGGCGTGGACTCAACCTATCATAAATGTTACCCCTCACCTGCCCCTTTCCTCTTTTATTTGGAATACAAAACACGTCAGTTCTTGCTGCACTTTCCTTGTCTGTGAAGATGACCGCTTGTACGAAGCCGAAAGCTTAGAAATATGCATATATGTACTGTCCCAGTAATCGCGTCTTTGTCTTCTTTAATCCAAGACCTTACAGACTGACCAACTATTGTGATGGTCTGCCACCGTACGACCACCCACCTGGATTTCCTGTCAAACCAGAGAGAGAGTCGGTCGGCGGTATCCGGCACATTTGGGTGACGCGGCGTAAGCCTTTAGCGTTTAGGTATGCGCGACCACACCATCTGCGCTCGAGTGTGTGACATTCATTATGGGTGTGCATTCCTAATAACGCCCACGAACACACACCCCAAGGGGTCTGGTTGACCTTACAAGCCGCCGATAGACTACTTTGATCGCCTGCAACATGAATGCACACACACGTGCGTGGAGGCACCATGAGGAAGGAAGGAGACGCGACCTTGTTTGAATCTTTGAGCGCGGGCAGGTCGAGTTTGACCAAGGATGATGTAGGAGGTGTACCCTCGTAGGTAAGGTGCGCATTGGTTGGCTCTTCCCTCGTGGCGGTCTCCGGCCCCACCCTCCCCTGTAGATAGTCATGAGTCCTCTTCTGCTCACCGAGATAAATTCGTAGGTTTGTTGACGTTTCGGACAACTGGGC
>JAYGXS010000005.1:25022108-25106616 GCA_036362985.1 Ligula intestinalis
GCTGATCGATAAAGTCAGTATTCACTTCGACAAAGGACAGCCGGCCCAGCTCTCCAAACCGTCAGCAAACCTACGAATTTATCTCGGTGAGCAGAACATGAACTTTAATTATTAACCCGGAATTCTTAATTTTTAAAATTTGAGTTATGAGTAAGAGTTGCCCCTCCTGCGAGAGCCCTACAGAGTATTCCCTTTCCCTGGTGGTACCTTCCAGCTCCACGTTCCCAGGACTGTCGGGTTAGAGCTTGTGTATGATTTTCATCCAATCGTTGACTGTTTTGTGCATACTTAATAAACCTTTGTGCACTATCGAATATCCCAGCTCTTCGCTTTGTCAGATGACTATGATAGGGAATATTACCGAGGCTACAATAAGGCGATAGTAAATACAGACGAACAACTGAGTGCCGGCCCTAATCAAAAGGACGTTATGCTAGTCAAGAACCCTCAGTGCGCTCTTCACGCTTTCATGAATTCTGTAATGTAACAAGAACCGTTGGGACTCATGCCTCATGCAACGAAAAATGGACTCAAGGGCGAACCAATCCCGCTTGCACATGCCTTGGTCTAGTCACTGCAGTGTGAACCAGTGGCTATCGATTTTGCACAGAATAAATTTTATCTTGACGGCGGATTGTGTTTCGCTTACCAAATCTTGAACTGCTTGTCATGTTAGTTAAAGCAGTTATACTACCCTAACCGCTACAAACGCAGTTACGTAAGGATGCTCAATCGGCGTGTTGACACGCACCAGAAGACAAATTTGCCTAAATACAATATCTTCGACGGGTGTTCAGAGAAAAAGGCTGCCCACGCAAGTTCGTCAACCAGTGCTTGCGCAAACAAAATGGCCAACAAAAGCGCACCGACCCCAAAATTTGGCGAGCAATCCCGTACGTCAAAAATGGCTCGGACGCTGTCGGCCGCCTTCTCGCACCACTTGGAGTTGGAGTCACACACAGGCCAGAGGCAACCTAAAGGCATCAGATAATGAAACCGAAAAACCCACTGCCACGGCAAGAAACATCTGAAGTCGTCTACAGGATCTGGTGCAGTTGCGGTGAAATGATGCCAATTATCAAGTTGTGGCTCATTTGACGAGACCCGGTCACACGTTAAAATTTGATGAGTCTGAAATTCTCGCAAGAGGTAATAATCGGGTGAGCCGAGAAATACTTGAGTCATGGTTCACGGGTCCCCATTCCATAAACAAGTGCAACGATCTGCCCAATCCATATTCGGTGCTGAGACTCAATTTGGCCAAATCAAATGGCCACTTGGGGAACGGACAGGCCACCACGTCATTCTACACCAAAACCGAAGGGCCTGATAGCCGAGCAATTACCACGCCCGAGTCCACCACACGTGATGAAAGGTCAACAGGTCAGATCCCCCATGCCGTCCAACAAACTGTCCACACGCCGGAAGGCAATTAACGTTAATTGTCGCTGTATGTTTGCAGTAATGACTGCATCCTATAAATACTGCAACTCCTGTGCATGCATTACCAGTTTCTGCTACTGTTTTCTGCTAATGTCTTTGATGACGAATCCGCGACGGATGTCGAAACGTCAGGCATATAAAATTATTTTCCCAGCGATCGAGTCGTCTTCTTATCAGTGAATCTTCCCTTGCCGGCTGCTTGCGTTTCCCTCAGCAAAACTTGAATTGCTTGTCATGTTATTTAAAGCATTTTCACTGCCCTAACCGCTATGTTCTAAAAATGTCAGATTGGGGAGAGGGAGGTAAATAAGATCGATTCGATTGACGATGCAGAAAAGACACAGGGAGATGACTTGAAATAAAATGGGGGCGCACTAACCCCCTAAACCACGACAGTTCAACCGTCGATTTCGAGAATGTCCACTACGAGCTTCAATGAGTTGGAGCGAGACGGGGACTCACGCGAGACTATAGTGAAAGCAGACTCGCGAAGAATTTACCGCGCTCTTCCACCACTCCCAAACCCGGACCCGGGGTTAAGACAAAATTCAAGAGAGCTGAAGATGGGTGAGGGTGCAGACGGCTGACGTGACCAACACTCGACATGCATTCCAACAGCAGGTCTCGCTAGGTCGGCTCCCGACTGGATGCACCATAAAGGACACATTAAGAAGGAGCCAGTAAACCTGACACCCAGTGCGCAGACGGCCACTCCACACAACAAGACACACACTGAGCCGACTGCGGTGTCCGTGTAACCCCGTCCGTTGGCAACCTTCCAAGCCAGGACTTTTAGCGCACCGCGATAGTTTCAAGCGCAACAGATTGATTATAGTGAGGAAAGAAATGTGCTGTGGGTCGACCCCACTCTCTTCTCAACCGCCAGCAATAGGCAACCGCCTATCTGTCGGTCGCCTGAGGTAGGATGGGTGCAATTGGCTCGGACAGGCAGTGACATAGAGGGCGCATTGAAAAGGTGTCACGGTAGCTGGACTCGCAGTTCACCAGTCGGGGCCATTCCACACAAACGCACAGCGGACTGACTGTGTCGTCCGGGTTATCCCGTCAGTTGTAAACCTTCTAAACCACGGCTTTGAACGCATCACGATAGTTCAAGCCCCTTCGGATTGGTTAGAGTAGGAAAAATATGCTGAGCCGTCGCCCTGCCTGTCTGGTCCCATCCCTGGGCCGCAGCCCACGGTGAAATTGGTGGCGCACGCTAAGGCGCACACGTTTACTCTACTGTGATTGGTCGACGGCAGCCAGCCAGCCGGTCAGGAAGGCGTGTGAGTCATCATTCGCGCCCGTGGCTTATACGCGCGTGCGAGCTTACACGCCCACTGCATGAACCCCAAAGCGTCATCTCTGACCACGTCAGTCCTCATGTGCGTCGGCCCTTCTAGACTGCCGGACAGGATTTAGGGAATGGGACGCTTAAGGCCAGAGTCTTCTAGCGCCAACAGGTGCAATCTAACTATAGTGTCCAAATAATCTTTGTTGATGGGCTGAGTAGTGAAGAAAGGCGTCACTCGGCTACAGTACATTAGATGGACCCGCCTTCCAAAGTATGGCACGACATTCTCCAGAGTTCTACCGATAATGAGACGGAAAACTGAGTTTGTGGCTGTCTTGAGCTTCTCTATGAACTTGTACGGGAAGTCACAGATTCTCTACTAGTAAAGTGAACAAATCCGGTGCAAATCCGGCATGTGCATCCGGATTTTTTCCAGTAGGATTCCATGATGGAATGCGCTTGGATTTGCTACTTGGGTGAACGTGGATCAAGTAGACTCCGAACGGCTGGACTTGTCCATGATTACGGCTGTCCATCCTTCGTCCGCCGGGACAATCATAATTTCATCGTCGCTCTTGAATTCACCAATGGCCCTTACCGTCGTCAGAAGAAAGCAAAAACCAGTGAAACATTTTGATTGTCACACTAGACCGGTTGGCGCGACAAGACAGACGAAGCATTGACTTGTGAAAGGGTGAGTCATGTTAGATTCGTGAGCGAAGAAGGGAGAAGAATGACAGCCTCCTGTGTTAAATGGGCCTAGTAGCAAATCCAAGCGGATTTCATCATGGAATCCTACTGGAAAAATCCAGATACATATGCCGGATTTATACCGGATTTTATGCATTTGATCTGCACCTGCTACTAGGGTAGCGAAGTACACAACGTTCACGACTGTACGTGGTTGGCGTAGACCACCAGCCTTTATTTGATCAACCACTATCCTCCGTTGACACACTGACGGGGTCCTGTAGCCATCTACACTGATGCTTCCAAGCAGGTTAAACTATTCATGAAGAATGAATTTACCAGTTTGCTAGAATTCAGTTTACAATGCGGCCTGATATATGTTCCCGTGAGGGTCTCGTGTCAAAAGGATAACAGAATTCATTTCTTAGTGAGACCATATCTAGAGTAATCCGTACCGGCATTGCGACCCTTGATTGTCAAGGGCTGTGCCGTCTTCTAGAAGGCCTAGCAGTTCTGGAAACATTGCCTGATTAAAACGGACTGTCCACCCTCAGTCTCTTTTCCCCTTCTTACCGGAAAGTCTGAGGGGGTATCATATTAAATTTCCGCATTATGAATGGTCTGGACTGTTACTTTGTTCCTTGTAATTTTTGACACAAACTTATCAGCCCACTTTGCGGGGTCTCCCCCTAAAACTACGCAGAGTTAAAGCAAGGATCGATGGGCGGAAGTTTTTCTGTAGTAAGAGAGTTCTTGCAGCGAGAAACTCGCTGCCAAAGAGTCTTATTCACCTTACCTGTATGAATTCACTTCAGTGCAAACTCAACATGCATCAAGCTTTCAACTTATCAAACAAAACACAAAACCCGATATGTCTTTTCTGCAATTAATTTTTTTCGTATATATTTATGCAAATAACTTGATTTTTCGTCTTCCTTACACTATATAACCAGTAAGAACTTCAAAAATACGTTTTTCCGTCTTTATGTTATTAAAACTGAAG
Organism: Ligula intestinalis; assembly: GCA_036362985.1. Classification (NCBI taxonomy): domain Eukaryota; kingdom Metazoa; phylum Platyhelminthes; class Cestoda; order Diphyllobothriidea; family Diphyllobothriidae; genus Ligula; species Ligula intestinalis. Next base: position 25,026,539 of record JAYGXS010000005.1, read on the forward strand.
AAAAATTAAGTTACAGCACGCTACTGTGATAAAGGCATGATCTAATTCACGCAGATCTATCAGGCAAAGTGGGACAAACTGGAGTGTCTGTTGTCCATCAAAAGGGTAGCAAACTTTCAGGAAAAATTGGCAAAGGTAGTTTTAATACCTCATTTACCCCTAGTCCCAGTATTTTGTCCTACGGAAACGGTGGTTATAGGGGTCTTGGGGGTGGGGAAAAAGGATGGGGCAATGAAGGAAATTTGTGGAAGTAAGTGGAAAGTGAAAAATGTAGTTGAATTTATTTCCCCCGGCCGCTGGTAGTAATTTGTTCAACACGTAACTTGAAGGAGTGTGCGACCTTTCACGCCGCGGACTATACTAGCCTTACTTCAGAACCGTAAGTTGGACCTGAGGTAAGTTGAAGTAGACGACCTCCTAACCATCATTTCCATTTTCTCAGGCCTTGCAGGAAACCTGCATTTTTATAATCGGGTTTTTCCGCAATAAGTTAGACGATATTACAGGTTAGAAACACATACAGATATAAACCAACAACCTTTCCAAATAACATAAAATATAAATGCATGCAGCAGTTGTTAAAGTGTATTCCACTGCACATCCTAATTCCGCATCAATAAAACACCTATAACCACCATTTCCTTAGGAAAAATGAAGGAATAGGGGTATATGAGGTGCACTACATAAATTACTGTTGTCAAGGGGTTAATCTTGCGTTCTGGCCCGACTCCAGACTTGTGAAAATAATCTGTCAGATTTCCGGTTGTCCGGTTGAAAGCTATGAATAGTTTAGAAGTTGACTGGATCAACCTCGCTTCATAAAATGTACATAAGCCTGATTGCAAAAAAGGAAACTAATGTATTTGCTATTTGCAGCAACCAGGGGCGTTGTTATTGTTGTTGTTTAATCTCTGATGAGCAAACTTTTCAGCACTGCGCCTATCCCACCTCAGGCGACCAACAACTAGGCGGTCGGGGAGAAAGTGAGGTCGACCCTCAGCGCATTTTTTCCTCACTACAATCGGGTGCGCTTGAAACTATCGCGGTGCAGCGCAACTCCACTATAACTTAAAAAAGGCCTGGGTGTAAGTTACCTTCCCCGCAGAAGCAGTACGCTACGGAAAACATAGTGGACGTCGTGGGAATCGACGGTCAAATGGTCGGTGAACTTGTAGTGGTCGCTTCTGCCTGACGCTCCCCTAAATCTTGACGTCACAGACAAAGCCACTCAGAGCAGCACCTTGCGTGAATGCCCATTTTGGCGTACCTCCGACCAGTCACAGACTAGCGCGCGAGACGCGAACCGCCCACGTCGGTGTCTGCCCTCGCACCGTCCAACCAATCACCAAAGACACAGAGAGAGCTTTTGGTGGCCGCTAAGGATGACTGACGCTAGACTCACTTGGCATTCTGCCTCCGCGCGGGGTGAAGGCGACGCCGCTGCTCTCTCACACGGATCTCACAGTCGATGGCACGCCAGACCGAGTCACTCTTCCTATGAACTATTCTCCAGATAAATCTGCAAACAATATATTGTTCCTAGTACTCTGTCTTGCAAAGAATTCTCTCATTTCCTAAGGAACCGGGCCTGGAAGATCGCAGCCGTTAGGGTTAAACCTTAGTAGCCTTAACCCATTGCGATAAATTAACTTTTAGGGAACTGCTGCTCAGCTCAACCGCAAAAGCGATAATTTTGGGGAAAAAAACTCAACATTTATTGGAATAAATGGATGATAGATGTAATATTTTCACCAACCTGAAAGGCGTTTAAGGCCCAGTAGACGAAGGCTACGTAGCTCAGACTGCTGTGCACATATGCGAGGAAAAGTTGAAAGATGACGCTGATGTATGTCGTGATGGCAATGACGAGCCACATTTCATGCCTAAAATCGAACGTCATGCACATGTACATATGTTAGCTTGCTACTTACTACGTTTTAGTAAGTAAGATATTCTTTATTTAAATAACAACGGTCTGAAACTTACTGCAGTGCTTCCACTATTAGTGGTTTCAGATAGGCTGGAGTGTCCACGTTGCAGAGTAGAATAAAACAGCAGACAATAGACAACAGCAATAAGATAGCCGCATGGCAAATGTAAACAAACATGCTAGCAGATTGTGGTCCAGGTAGGCATAACCGTCCTAGGCCGTAGTCATCAAACGAGGTAACGCAGTCAATGAAGACTATGACAGAGCCGACTATCCAGCCAATAAAAATGTACAGTTTGATGGTGTTGGCCAGTGTGCCATTGATGAGGGCTCCAAAGAGGTAAAAGCACTGACACATATGCCAGGCCAGATAGGCCGAACCGAATAATTGCAGAGCAAGGCTGCTAAATAGACAACCAGCCCTGAATTGCTCCAGAAAGGGAATGAACATGAAAATCAGATGGTAGCCTGCCAGAGCCAGTGTGAAATTAATTTTGATTTTGTTCTGTCCAACCAGCTCAGGTTCTGTCTCCTTTTTGTAGAGATAAACACAGAGACTGATGAGAGCGAGGAAGGAGAGGCTATTGCCGCCGGCGTTTAAGCAAACCTTGAGCGAATTGAAAACTCGCAGACTGGGGGCGCCGGCGACCCACCAGTAGGAGGCCGGGTGGCCTCCAAATTCGGGCGACTCCATTGCTACTGCAAAGATGCCCGCCTGCTTGCAGCGACAGGTCACAGAGGTGAGACTACCAGTAACTTGTGTACAGACAGAGGGATCCCAGTGATTGTCAGGGGCACCCTTCCAGTAGACACACTGCACCCCAAACTCCATTTCAGAGCTCCCCACCGCGGCAATCTCTCTGGCTTTCCAGTGCATAGCATCGTTGATACGAGCAAATGCCACAGCCTTGTATTCGTTTTGTACAATCAGGGGAATAGCTGCCTCAAAGTGGACCTCCACGTTTTGCGTGAGACGTTGGGACAACGCGGACACACGTTGAATCCCGCTATTGATTGGTAGCAGACCGCCGGTTGGTTTTACACTGCCGTCTCCAGTCTGGTTGTGATCAGCTGCTGTCCAATTGGCTATGCGAGGTAGGGCCAGCAGATCAAGCGTTATGTTTGGCAGGACAGCTTCGAACCTGACAAAACTGATAATGACGGCTTCTTCTTTTCCTGCCTTCTTTGGCCATTTACTAGGGATGTCAAGAGGGAAGTGTCCTTTTTCTACGTAGTGGATCTTGAAGTTAGGCATCAGATAACCACCATCCATCCAACTGCTCAAGCGTCTGGACCTCTTAAAAAGACCAAACTTATTCTGCCCAACCTGGGTCAAAACAGAACAGCAGTTCTGCATGGTACTGCTGGCAGTGGTAGCATTATGCGTGAACACCTTCTCCAGAAATCTACCTACGGCCGACAACAGGCCGGACCCTGCCATCGCGGTGACATTTCGCATTTCTGCTAAGGTTTGCGAAAAAGTTACGTTTTGCAAGGTTTGCGCCATCTCAAGCAGAAATTCACTATCGTCTGCGAACTGGATGATCAAAAAGAGCATCCTTGTGCGGTCACTGTAGTCCACGCCGGCAAGTCTGCTCAGAAGGGCCGAAGAAGCCCATAGCAGCCTAGTTTCCTCGTTCTTTGTTGGATAGGTGTCTGGACGATCTAGCAGGCGTTTGGCCACGCGCAGAAGTTCGATTAGGCCGACAGGGTCGAAGATCAGCCGTCTGCTCTTTGCCATTGAATAAATGTTGGCCTAAAAGAAAGCATGGAGTTGCCAGTTAATGCTTATACACAGTATGTAAATCATCTTGTCAATGGCATATGCGCATTTCTTTGCTACTAACTGCGTGTTAGGACTTGGCCGAAACACGTGTCTGTAGGACATGATGTAGTCCGGCCGGATAAAAGAAGATAAACGTATCCCAATGGTTATAAATTAGTTGATAATACAAGGTGTGTAAGGCCAGCGTGTTATGGATAATTTAATTAAATGCAGGAGGAGTAGAATGCGAGTGATAGGGGAGTGACTCCCAGGCGAGTGCAGTCCAGCCATGAGTGGGCCAGAGCCCAGAGTCGCATTCCGGTGGGTTTAGTCGCCGGGCCCGGATGCTTGCAACCGACCCTAAGGTCGCAGACTCCGGGAGTGTCTGAACGTAAGCGGTCACCACAATAGGGTCTTTGTTAACTGGCCTTTGGAAGTGATTAGTTAATTAGGACAAACAGACGTCCGTGACCTTAACCGAAGCTTTGACACTGGCTGGTGCGCACGTGCTGGTGGACGCGAGAGCCAGAGATGCGGGTCACATGTCAAAGGCGTGCGAACAAAGAATGGCCTAGAATACGAGGTCACTACACGCCTTTAAGCCCACTTCGTCATCCAATGTTGGCCCATGTGCCTCGTGGCACCCTGCGCCCACGCGCTTTGTCCCATGGCCTGACCTCTTGACCTCGTTGACTGCCTTCCCATTCGTTGACACACTGCGATCTTTATTCCCCTGCCCTTATTCACCACTACTCCCCACGGTCTTTGTTCCCCTCACCGTGTCCTTATTCGTCTCTCGTTCTCTAACACCTGTCACGTGTGCTTATTCCCTTACACACCGAAAGCAACGCATCTGCGTCATTCACAAGACTGCTCGTCTAAGCACCTCGAATGTACGTCCACCCTCCTTTGCTCCTTTGGTTTTCTACCTGTTTACTTCTGTATAACCACATCGAGTTATCCTGACTGTCTCCTGACGCATAAAGAATGTTTGAATTATCTCGACTGTCAATTGACATGGCTGCTGACCTCGGGTGCGTCTATTCTGGGGACCAAATTAGCACTGCAGTACGAAAGGCAAATAGTATAAAACAGTTATTCGAGAAGCTCAAAGGCTATTAACACTAATTGTTATCCATGCGTAAAATATATATTTAGCGAAATTTGATGAAAGTAAAGTTAACTTAATTTGGGTAAAACGGTAAGGTTCCGAATTCACCTGACAATTATATTCATATTGTTGGTAAAAGTTGTAGCTATTTTCAACGTTTTTGGAACTTGAGACTTCTTTGAAAAGCTTGATATTTATAAACAAACGAGTGGTACAATTTATGTTTATTTTAAGTTATAAGCTCGCCTAAGGTGGTATTTTGCCACTTGAAAGGTTTCGTACGTGCGTTTATGTTAGTTTGGGAGTGATTATCAATCTCTAGCAAATGTCGACCGCTTGCATGCGTTTCAAATCAAACCGTAAGGACATTCAAAAGCCGGCATTCTAGCGTGTTTGAACAATCACGAAATTATGGCGATCCCGATTATACGAAGGCAGTACCTTTACCTTAATAGCATTGCGCGCGTTAGCGTATTACGAAAACACGCACTTCACGCGTGCTTGGTTGTCATTGGTTGGGATAATTACGTAATCGATAACTGACTGGTTGATCGATTTTGAGTCAGCGCGCGCGCATTATGGGCACCCAAGTCACAATATTGTGACATTCAGGTTACCTTAAACAGTAAAGTGTCTAACTCATGAAAGTTCAACCAAAATACCGAAACGTACATTCGGTTCAAACACATTAGTTAAGTACGGTTGTTATATTGATTACCATGCTATTAAATCTCACTATATTTTGGTCACCTCTTCATGCCGACTTTTGAACGAACTTCCCTCTGATCTCGAGAAAGAAGTATATTCTGTAAAAACTGGCTACTTACCTCGCATGCGTTTTTCGTTTTTCTTTTCACTACGCTTAAAAATCCAAATGTAGTTTGCAGAAAACATGCACTAACATATTCTTTCTTTTACCCATTTGGTAGCAAATTGTGTATCATTCGGTTTTAACAGAGTATCTAAATCGCCAAATAATTTTGGACCTTACTGGCCGTTACACTAGAATTCAAAGTCTCAAAACTGTGTATATGCTGCATACATTCTGTCTGAGAATATGTCAATCTCGTAGGATTTTGCAATGGATGTGATCACGATGCATAATTTCTACGCGGCATTATTCAATGGACAGACAAGTTGCTTTATGAATGCCCATTTATGGTCGTAAAACATCTCATAAATAGCAACCTTCATAAACCGAAAGACACAATTTTTTTTCTAGTATAAAATTTGAGGAAGGCGTTGACGTAGTAAGCTGAATGCCTGGCAAGATTTCCTAAGCAATTATCTAGGACCCACCGGACGGACTACTAGGATGACCTTCTTTGTTACTGTGTCCGTATTGGTGGATTTCCTACGTGAAGTAAAGCCTTGCAAGCATATCAACCCAAGTGGGATTAAAATCGCGGCTCACGGTGAGCCTCGTAGCTCAATGGTAGCGCATTGGCTGCGCAAAGCCTCCCCCTGTTGTGTGGGTTCGACTCCCACAGAGGCCGTGAATTTTTCACAATTTGATCGATCAAAATATTGAGCGCAGTCTGCACGATTATAATAGTCACAACCATACTTAAATCCTACGTTTGGATTTAAAGCACATTTCAGAATTTCGGTTTGCATTTCATTAGCTTGTAGCGACCTCTTGTTCTAAGCCATGCTTTGCTCACATGCCTGTGAGGCATGAACCGAGTGTCTAGCTTTTGTACCTACCAGTTCGTGCGCGCTAGACGATGTCAAACCTCCGATGAAAGTCACGGACGTGTCTGTATTACCTAACTGGCCAACCACTTCCCAAGGTTAAGTCACAAAAGGACCTATAGGTGGTAAATGATTATTCTCAGACACTCCCGGAGCAGGCGCCCTACTTCCCTGTTGCAGACCTCCAGACCCGTTGACTACACCGACCGGAATGTGACTCTAGACTCCGGCCCACTCATGGCTGGAGTGCACTCGCTGGGAGCCACTTACCCATTACTTATATTCTCCTCCTTCTATACCTTATTGTATCATTCGTAACACTCTGGCCTTCCACGCCTTATATTACCAACTAGTTCGTAACCGATGGGATACGTTTTATCGGCTATTATCTGGCCGGACTAAAAAGTATTCCAGAAGTTAAGGGAGCTCGTCGAGAACTGTGTATAATATTAACACCACTGCTACCGCCTTAAATTAGCACAACTGAACCCTACAAAAAGTAAAACAAAAAGCAACAAAATCAACTTTGCAGGCTTACCAGATTTTCATCCAGACAAATCCCTCCATACAGGACTTTGCAATGCTGGAGATTCTGACAAACCTCCGTGGCGGGAATACTTTCGTTAAGCATACATTCACCCAACAGCGACTTTCTTGTTTGTCTTGGAGTTCCGCAAGAGGCTCCCCGCTTGGACCAAATTGCTGGGCAGAAAAACAACCCTTTTTGAGGCTTTTCAATAAACTTGGCAGTGGAAAATAAATAAAAGCACGAAAGAGCACGCTGTGCATTGAATCAACTGCGGCAGCATCGGAAAGACCACATTTGCAGCCCCGCTAACATGGAACTCGATAGAAAAGTACAGGTTTTGTAGTGAATTTGAGGCAAGTGTAGAGGGACAAAATTATTTTGGATAACTTTGCCTATTTCAAAGACACCACTTGCCTCAAACTGAAGAACGGTAAAGATGAAGCATATGACTCCTTAAAAAGGAACCGCTGCAATACCATACTGGCTGCACAGGTGCTGGCTCAAACCCCGCATGCATGTTTTGTCGGCATTCTAACGCAGCTTGAGTCCAGCTCATCAGTGGTTCCCCGGCATGCCTTTGTTGTGGTCGATGCTGCCCCGATGCCCTACTACTTCCTGACACCACAGACGAGGTCACTCAGAGCATAGGACTTCGCGCGAAGGCAGTTTTCAGTGTGCATCGGACAAGACGCAAACTGACGCGCAACCGAACGCCCGCAACGTGTCTCCCCCCACTCTTGCCTCAACCCACAACTGCTTGCGCTCAATCCGTCCAATTAAATTCCCGCGTTAGCAGACTTACATCGTTTATTAGGTTGGTCTCAATCCGCGGGGACACAGATGACTATGCGGTGCCTGCCCCCAGGCATCACTTCAGACTTGTTTTCCTTTACAGCACTGCGCCCATCCCAGCTCGGGACACCGACAGCTAGGCGGTGGCCTGTTGCTGGCAGTGGGGGAGAGAGTGAGCCCGACCCTCAGCGCATTTCTTTCCTCACTATAATCAATCTGATGCGTTTTAAACTATCGCAGTGCGCTAGTAGCCGTGGCTTGGAGTGTTACAAACTGACAGGATAACGTGAGCACCGCAGTCGGCTGAATGTCGCTTGTTATGTTGAGTGGCTAACTGTGGGGTGAGAGTCAGGCTGCAACGACTCCTTCTTAATGTGGCCTTTATGGTGCTCCCAGTTAGTAGCGAGACGTGCTGTTGGTACGGGTGTTGGGTGTTGGTCGCGCCAGCCGTCTGCGCCACTCCCCATCTCCGGCTTTCTTGACTTTCGTTTTGACACTATAGCCATGCGGAAGTCACTGCATTGTCTCAGCCCGCTGGTGAATAATTATACAGCTTATACTACTGACTGCCTGAGGCCAGCTTGTATATAGCATGCGGTTATGCCGCAGTGGCTAGTGGACTTCAGCGCATATATTCATATCAAACTTTGGCCTACAGTTGTAGGCCCTTGAGTATTTCCTGAACTACACTGTGGAAAATGGAAAGCTGAAATGCAGGTGCCCTTTTAGGGTCTAATTCCAGGGCAAATAGGGTCGATTTTATTGTTGGGGTTTAGTTTAGGGCCAGGTCTAGAAAGTTATAATCAGGGCCTGTGTTAAGGTAAGTGAGAGTTATGGCGAGGTAAGCTAACTGTATTATCTTAAGAATGAAGTGTTATCGGGCTAGTGTTGCTATCCTTCATTTTTATGCTCAAAAACAAAAAAAAACAAAAAAACGTAAAATTTCCAAGAAAGTCAATAGTAAGGCAATATGGTGTGCCCCCCTCCCCCTTCCCAACGGAGTTGAGCGTCGTTAGTAAAAATAATCCCCTTATTGCAGCTGTATGGCTCACGTACCGAGGGAACTAATGCTGCCGGAGGCTACCTTCACCTCCGACATATTCGGCATTGTTCGCACCGCGGCTCCGATGTATATTCCGGGGGTCGGGTTGGCTGGCAGGTGGAGGGAAAACGTAAGTATTGGCTGGCTGGTTGATACCAACGGCTTGCCGTCCTTGTAGACTTCAAGTGTTGCTTCACTGCTCTCTGTGCCTGCGACATACACGATTCCAAGGTTCGTCCACGCCTCTACCTCAAAGACATCCAGTTGAAATATACGACTCATGGTTTGCTCTTCACGATACTCCACGATGAGATGAAGGCGGCCAGGCGCATCGGGATACTGCACGTAGACCGCTAGACCTCTGAACTTCGGAGGGCCCGTGGAGAGGACAAGCAGTTCATCCTGTCGGGTAAAAAAAACTTACACACTTATTCAGGGGCACACATGTAGAGGATGCAAAACTTGGCCAATGAACACGATCATAAATTCAGACTAGGTAGTTAACAAGGTACGCCAAAACTGTTTAATAATCAGAAGGTACCGGTAAAGAAGACAGATGATCGAACACCGGAACGATTTGTAGCTTATTCTGAGCTGTCCCTGTAATAACACAGGCCAAATTAAACGCATGCTCGGGTCGCGCATGCATGAAAACATGTTGGCCGTGCGACGAGTTGACGAATTATCACAAGTTGCCGCTCCAACCTACGAAACAGGCCTTGTGTTCAGCTTCGCCACTGTCAAGGTACTGGCCTATGCAGGAAACAAAACGAGCAGAGAATTACTCGAAGCCTGGTCCATGGACGAGATGTGTCAAATTGACGCTGGCTTACAGAGGCGTGCACTCTTGCAGACGATCACAGCCAGACGTCCGTCATAATTAACCGGGCCCACATCCTCCATAATTGCTCCATTTTTGTTGCTGGCGTGGCCATTAGGCGCCAAAAACTGACAGTTTTCGATTTTTTACACGTTCAAATTGTTCACAGGCTAGAACTAGCCACTCTTTTGTTGCTGCTTCCCATCTCTGACGATGGGCTCCGGTAAGAGTCCGAAAGCCCACAAATAAAATTAACATCGTTTCGGTGTTCGATCCGAATACCTGGAGCATGAACTTTCTGCTTCATTCATCCGAAGGTACCCTCTTCCTTTTTATTCTATCCATAATTAGGTGCCGTCTACCTGTAATTCTACAACCAGACCACCGGCTTTCTCCAGCTGGCCCCTTCCTGCCAGTTTATTACGATTCATGCCCACTACTTGTTACAGGAGTCGCCGGCTATTAAGCCCACGGCTAATAAGCCCAGCCGCGTATTAAGCCCACATCCGCTTGGGACGGAATTTCACATAGCAAAATCTACCGGCTAATAAGCTCAGTCACCGGCTACAAAGCCCAGTTTGCCGGATGTGCCTTGTTTTCGTTTTTCAAGTTAAGTTTAGCGAAACCCTTTTCGGACGGCAGCAGACATGAGGGGTCAAAAGGACAAATCCCAACACGAGAAAGCCGCACGCGCAAAAGGCTAACGCATCCGAATGGCAGCGATGAGGACACACACACACACAAAAAGGGAACAACGCGTTCAGGGCCACGCAAGACGATGCCGACAGGCGTGACCCCAATGCATACCAAGGTCGTCTGGCTAGCCTACCTAGGTCTCCAAATATTTAAAGTTGATGATAGCTGCACTCTACACTCTGCAACGCAGTCTACAGGCATCAGATTTGACAAAATTTGACGATTTCTGGTGCCTGAAGAAGGATATCAAAGAGCACTTGCGAGTGAAGTTTACTCCAAAACAACTGACACTAGACCGTTTTTTTAAACGTATTGCAAATCATTTTTGTTTGTTTAAGTTATTACGTACAACACAGACAAACAACATTCTTTTCTTGACCATAACCAAGCTCTACAAATAATACAATACGCATATAATGCATAGTGCCTATCCCGCGTTTGCTAATCAAGAACTAGGACTCTCCGGTTAATGCACCCGCCAATAAATTTTAATTTGACCTGGGCCCGAGGTGGGCTTAATAGCCGGCGACTACTGTATTAGCACGAACGCTGCGTTAGCCCAGCTGTTGTTGTCCCGAACGCCAGCACGCGGGACCAAGAGAAGTCAATCGGCCGGGAGGAGAAGTGTATTCACGCAGAACACATCAAGGCGGGAAAGTACAAGTCCCTGCTCGTCACTCTTACAAAAGGCTCCATGAATTGGCTTCAGCGACAGGGGGCCAATCAGCTATCAGGAAAAAATCGATAACCACGGCACGCTCTCATGACAGGGGCGTGGAGTTGCATGTGGCGGCCTTTCTGCAAGATGAGTGGTCGTAAGAATGGGGGCATTCCCAACATAGTTGTAGCTACCCAAGCTGCCCATAGCACTATCGTTGGTACGTATCTCATTCATTCAATCTCATTATTATTTGTCCATTCAATTTTTTCGCCCGAACTCCATCCGGGCATGAAAAACTTTTTGTAGCAGCCTTACTCTGAGTGCCTCTTGCGAGTGCTTGCACATGCGCACCAGTGGCAACCGATCCGGGTCTTCCTAACTGGCCAATAATCTTCATTTGTAAAAACTGGAGAAAACGCATCCCAATAAATTTTAATTTGAAGAAGAATATGTTATTCGGGATATAAACGTAAGTTTAATGAGTGAATTTTCGAGACTTGTTTCCAACCTCGTCGGACTTACAAGAAATGCGCCAAGAACAACTAAAACTTAAAAAGTGCGGAAAAAATCAATAGCTATCTGGGGTGAGACCTGATTGGTAGATATGACCTCTGGCAGTCTGCGTTTCCTTTGTCTTTGCTGGTAATGAATTGCTGTTTATAATACGTTGGCCATCGAGCAGCTACTGGTGAGACATGAGAGCGAGCCCTAAGGCACAAGGGGAAGAGCGAATTCTGTAACCGATCGATGAGCACCCATCTGCCATACATATATATATATATATATATATATATATATATAATTTTGAATTTTATGCATGGCACCGATGGCGTACCGTACTCTCGAGATGCGTATAAGTTAAAGGACCCAAACACATGCCTCGGCGACATTTCTGCCACTGCATGAAACAACAGCAAGGCATTCGGTTCCTCAGTTGCGCATAAAACATTATTGGGGACCCACAGAGAAGCCAAACCCCTTGCTGTTGGGTCATGCAGCACTTGACTGAAAGCATTACTTTGATCTGAACATATACATAAATCGGAGGTGAGAAGACGACTTCGGGTACCAGCCGTGTATATTCATGCCGTTACAAATTCCGTCTATCCTCCTTGAGTATAATATCGTAATTCACAGCATACTTGGGATGTGAAATTTACGCTAGCGTGACCCTGTGGCGGTCCGGAGATTACCCTCTGCGCTGAAACGCTTTATTCGCTGTCAAACTGTGCGCCGCCGCTCGAGTGCTCGTGGCCAATTCCCCGGAGTGCCCCGCCTGACTCATTATGCCTTTGACCGCGAACCATGCTGGCGTGACGGTCGTGTGATCTTTCAAGGTCGTCCTGATGTCTAGCCATTTGTCTAGTGGGCTGTACACCTCTCCTGATTGGCTGGAGGGCGCCTCCAGCTCCTCTAAGCCGCGCGCATAGGCCCAGACCAGACACACGGCAACTGGCTTGTAAGCAGCTTGTTTCTGGAGAGCCCTTTGTCAGCTCCTTTTGTTACAGTAAACTCTCCTACCTAATTGGTCTCACTGCCTTCTGACTTGGAGTACGTTCTGTAGTCGACCATTCCTTCTTTCGACAACCTCATAAGCATGCATAGTCATGCACAAAGTCTTTATGTTTTCTGGGACCAGGGGTTTATTTGTCCGCAGTTTCGAACCCTCCCGCGAGCTCATTGTCAAGGAGTGAAAAATACTGGTGAAACCGGCAAACGGGTTGTCACGAGAATGCAACAGCATAAACTCGCTGTGCGACGTTAGGACAAGCTTTCCCCGGTAGCCACCAACGCATCCACGCCAGGGAACGGTTTCGACTTCGAATATGTGCGAATACTGGGTCAGTCAGATGACCAAACTTCATGCTTGCTGCAGGAAGCATGGCATTCACGAACGTATTCAATTACCAGGCATATCGAGCTTCCTGATGCCTACCTTGCTTTGCGCGAACAGATCGAGGGCAGGGGTCCCTCCTGGCAGAACCGAGTTAAACAAACTGTGAGCCCTACATTTTTCACTCCTTGACAATGAGCTCACGGGAGGGTTCGACACGTCGGACCAATAAATCTCATGTCCCAGAGAACGTCTTATTTTCTTCTATTCAGTTACCTGGGCCTGGCATATTCTTGGTCATTCATAGTCTGTATTTTTAGAATATAGATGCGTGGACAAGCTAACAGACATACGTACTTTATTCCGAAAGGCTTACCTCAGAAGTATGAAGCTCATGGTGCGTCCCGTCTTTACCAGCAATCTTCAGCCAAAACGAAATCGTAAACACCTCACATTTGCTGTCCGGACCAGTCACACACCCTGTCCCTGGACGCTCGAGCAGCGAGCTATTGAAGCTGGACAGTAGCGACGCCATCTCCGGCACATTCAAGAAATTTGGTTCACTGCCTTTTAAGCTGAACAAAAAGTCCGTGTCCTCGTAACAAGTCTGCAGCAGGTTTATATCTGGCATCTGACCGCCGGAAGCATCAGGTTCTTTCTCGGCCACGGCGATATCTGTGACACAAAGGTTAATATTCTGTCCAATCACAATCCTCGGATAGAGGAGCCCAGTCACTGGCGCCGGGCTGTTGTGCCCAATTTCACATACTCCCGTTCCACCGGTGCTGAGCAACTCCCCATTCAGCTTTATCTCCGGTGGTTTTGTGCTGTAGACGTATACTTGTATGTAATTCCAGGTGTTGACTGGTCCGAGAGCACTCATGTTGCCATAGTTACGGCAAGTTAGTAGGGCTGATCTGACAAAAACTGCGAGTTGATTGGTGCTTGGTTGAAGTACCAGCTGAAAGCCAATTAGGCTGGCACCTGCAGGGTCGCGAGGCGGTGCGCTGATCACGTACTTGTCTTCGGCATTGGGTGGCAGAGTCTCCCTCAGACTAAAATCGATCATCACTTGGTACTCCAGACAGCGAGCGGAACCGAAGAGGCAGGAGGAAGCCAGGTTGGAGGTAGCGCTACCGGCCCGAGCATCGCCTGTCAGCACAAGATAGGACTGGGGGCCGCCCTGAGTGCACAGCGCCATACCCTCCTCATTATAACGGTCTTTAGAACGCGTGACCTCAGTGGCCACCAATCGGTGTGGTGCCAGATAAGTCAGCCAGCCGGAAACTGGCCAATAGAAAGTCGCAGAGGCAAAGAAAGTGGACTGAGTAGTCGGCAGACCCAGGAAAGCGTGTATACGAGCGTCGTGGAAAAAGGCATCGGGTGAGGCCTGCAGAACCGAAATGGCCAGTCCGGCGCTCAGAAGACCACTCGAAGAGGCGATTAAATAGACAGGATCGGTTGCTGTCATTGCATAGAGCTTGCGGCTTCGATCGATGGCGGTATCGATACTCGCCGGATGTTTATTATATTCGCACACAGCGATCACCTTGCCATTCAGCAGAATTTGTACTTCCACCGCATTCAGTTTTCTGGCTAGCGGGAAAACCGCGAGGGCCACGTGGAACCACTGATCGTAGGTCACGCCGAGCGTGAGTTTGCCAGTGGAACCAAAACATCCGGTCGTTACGGGGTCTTTGGAGGCGGAGGAGGCAGGAGACATCACTACCCAGCCGCCCAGTTGCCAACCACCCTCCATCAGGGCAAGCCCAAAGTTGCCGCCAGAGCCGGAGAGAAGAACAACGGGTTCTGTGTGGTTTCTATGCTCAGTAGTGGGATTGAGCGCAACGAGGGAGTACCAGCCACCGACTGTGAACCCCTAAAATGGTTGGCAAAAAAGCAAACATTGAGTGCACAGGAGGGTGACGATGCGGTTTAAAGGAATGGCGGACTAGAATTAGAAATTGGGGACTTGGTATGGACACAGAAAAAAGGAAAGCTTGTGGCGAATCCTGCAAACAAATTTCAGGACGAAATTTAGCTGGGTAATTTAGCGTACATCTGGACAGGTTATTTTGATCAACTGAGTGGACTTAATAATAAGAAAGGCTTTGGTTTGGAATACTGCCCTCTTATTTAAAGTTATTGGGGAAAGCAGGCCCTTGCTTTTGCTAAATCATGAGTATGTTTACATAAAAGGAATTCCGTATGCCATAAGGAAAGACAGGACCAAACATTCTTCTAATATGCATAGTGCAGTGGAAGAATTCCATAATTAGTAAAAAAAGGTTGAATAATAATCTCTTCCAGTACTGGAAATTTTTGTGCGAAGTTGATCAAGTAGAACTAAAGTTAAATTTAAGGACTCGCATTTATTTTCAGAAACAAGCAGCAATAGAAGTTTAAAGCATTATATTTAGCTATTCTGTGAAGTTTTTTTTGCAAAAAATGCAGTAACGAAAAGTTCTTGGTCGAACATTTCCTTTTACCGCACAGCTCGTCGTGCGCGTAGACAAAGTTTCGACATGTAACCGCGCAGACAGCCAATGGAAGGCCTTATTGAATGCAAGTCATGTAGAAATAAAATTTTTGTCAACAATACGTTCCGCTCAAGTGTTATTTAGAAACGGAACGGACAGAAGAATAATGAGTATTTCAAAAATGATCATATACGTTGCCTGTTTTTTGCATTCGCACGCACATTACGGATCTTGCAATAAATCTCCTTAAGCGAAAAATAATCCGTTATAAAGAGAAAGGTATGTTCTTTCATCTCCAGTCAAATTTAATCGTTAACCTTCAGATAATTTAAAGAAATTGTCAAACTTCCCCAATTTCTCTGTGAGATTATCTTGGAAAAAGTTAATATACGCAGAATTTCGTCAGCGAAATATCAAATAAAGGCACTTTTTAAAGAGGTTACCTATTATGGAAACTTTTTTTATTAATCTTACGAATAGCAATATGCGTGATATCTAGCAGACATGTTGTATGCTCGAAAATGTGGTTTGCCGTTTTGTAGCATTTCCAAATTTGACCAACATGGCCATCTGCATAGAAAATAATATTCAAAAGCTCATTTTTTCGGTCAATGCAGTTTAGTTATATCTTATTTTAAAGGGTTTGATGTAAACGTTGAACAAACGGACAATATGTAAAGTGATCCATGAATACACCAAAAAATACCGAAATGAAGAGGGAATTTATTCAACGATATTCAATAACTACGAATGTAATCATTCTCAAACATACAAAATATTTCGACTAAAGGCAAGTTCTTTTTGTATAAAGAAAGTGGTTGCTTTAAGTTTTATACTTAACAAAATATTTAAATTTATTGTTCTAATTTATAGCTGTTTTGACGTCTTTACAAGCTGGGAATTATCAAGAAAATTTTATTTTTCTTAACAAACACTTAGTACTTCTTATAGTTCTTTGAAGAACATTTGGTCTGGTTGTGTCTCCCAAAATGCCCAGGACGCCACTGACTACCACACAAAAAGGTGGCCTTGGCACAAAAAAGGAGCTGTCGGGTCCTCCCAATTATCGAATGCTGGGGCTTAGGGATCTCACAGCCCAAGTCGAGGATACCCACACGTCGGTAGGGTCCACTCATCAACCTCATAGCCCGTTATTAAATCACAGCCAGTGCATCGTCATACAAGGCATGCCTGAATCTTCTTCAGAGACCCCAAAGAATAGAATTGACCATGATATGGATTTATTCCGCGGATACATTTAACTTCTCCTACATGAAAATGAAGAAATTGTGGTCCTCGTCCCAAAAGCATTTAGGATGGGCCTGAAGAAGGGTCCATATACGGACTCGGGTCAACCCAGACCAATAAAATTTATACTCAAGCACAAAGAACAAGCGAAGCTACTGTTGAACAGGAAATCGCAACTACGGAACAACGGTTTTTTTCAGCGGGAGTAGTCGCCGGCCGAGAGGGAGAAGTGGAGGGCACTGAAAACCGAACTCCACAGGAGATCCAATGCGGGCGAGAGGAACCTGCGAATAATGAACGGGGAAATCAACACCGCTCAGAAGTCATTTATCTGGAAACAGCCATAAACGCTGAGTTTTACAGACAAAAAGCAGACAAAAAATCAGGCAATAAAGAAGCTAATTCGCAGAGACCTTCCGGCTCCCTCGACCCACAAATCGCTAAGAACTCTATGCCGGCAAAGCTGCGCTTTCTTCATACGAACGCACAGAGTTTGCTTCAGATGATTGACGAGCTCAAAGTTTGTACAGCTGACCTACAGCCGGATGTCATATCCATTACAGAGACCTGGCTACAGGCCGACGTAATGGATGCCGAAATTGTACCCGGAGAGTACCAAGTTTTTCGTCGGGACCGGATAAATAGGAAGGGAGAAGGAATAACAGTGTTTGTCAAGAAGGGCATCATTGCGTCAGAACGCAAAATTGGTTCCTCTCATTATTGTGAAGCACTATGGCTTAAACTGAAAACGCGTGGTGCACCCACTTTACATTTCATGTCTAGAGACCGCCAAATCAATCTCCAGAGGGTGGTGAGACCTTGTTTGGACTAATGCGTGAACTGGCTCAAAATTAAAATGCGCTGATCACTGGGGATTTTAACGCCCCACTGATAAACTGGGATGAGCTATCAGTTAAGGGTTCTCATGAGTCTTTTAGCTCCAGATTCTTAAAGCTGACGGGGGACCTCTCTCATGCAGAATGTTGGATTCCCTACGAGAATAAAAGAAGCACAAACAGCGAACTGTTTGGACTTCGTATTATCGAAAGACCCGATTGATACAAGCGAAATTAGGTCAATCGCGCCTCTTGGAAAGAGTGATCATGTCATGATCCTGTGGGAATATGCTTCAAATACCAATCAACCGAGAAATAGGGAGGTTTGTTTAGACTACTGGTGCGGAAATTACACCGCAATGAGAAATGAACTAGCAGCAATAACTTGGTATGACCTTCTAACCGGTAGTCCAGATGCCGACTTGAACATTGTCAGGGATCTTATAAGCGAAGTTATGCATTGAAACTGTCCGCTGAAACAAGTACAAAAGGCGAGCAGGCCCCCTGGTTAACGCAAGATCTGAAGAGCCCAATAAACCGCACGAGCAAACTCTGGAGAAGGTACGCATCAACACGCCAGCCTTCACACTACGAAGAATTCCACAAAAAGCGGAACGAGGTTAGATCAAACATTCAGAAAACGCGGAAAGACTACGAAGCGAAAATTATCGAGCTAGTTTTTTGCTCCTGTTTTCACTAAGGAACTGCATTTTAATCCGGCAGACTTCCATGCAGAGAGTAATGGCAGAATCATGCAGGACCTCCGTTTCACTGAAGAAGATGTAAGGAATGAACTTCTTGCGCTTAATGAAGCTAAGTCTCCGGGTCCAGACAAAATACCAGCAAAGGTACTGCAAGAGCTGGCTTCGGAACTTTCAAGACCGCTTACGCACATTTTTCAGTTGTCCTTTGATCGAGGCCTGCTCCCATCCGATTGGAAAGTTGCGAACGTATACCCTATTCACAAGCGTGGATCCAGAACCAGCGCGAACAAATATCGACCAGTGAGCCTAACTTGCATCTGTTGTAAAGTTATGAAAAGGATCGTCAAAAAAGCTTCTATGACGTTCCTCGAAGAAAAAGACTTCTTTGATGGTGCCCAACATGGGTTTCGAGGAAACCACTCCTGCCTGACCAATATGCTTTATTCTATGGAGCAGTGGTCCAGGTCATCAGACGAAAATTCCCTCGTAGATGTTTATATAGACTTTAAAAAAGCCTTCAATAGTGTCCCTCACCAACGGCTACTCTACAAGGTTGGCGAGTCCGGGATAAGGGGCAATTTACTTAATTGGGTAGGAGATTTTCTCATAGGCCGATCGCAGTCCGTGTGCGTCGGAAATGCGAAATCCTCTTCAGTGCCAGCTGCGAGTGGAGTGCCTCAGGGCTCCGTTCTTGGGCAACTATTGTTCCTAATCTACGTTAACGACTGTAGGCATGGACTGGTCAGTAATAGAGTCTTGTTTGCAGATGATATTAAGATATGGCAACCCATCAGAAACGCTTATGATGAACAAACTCTACAAGAAGCACTTGACCGCCTAGGTGAATGGTCCAAAAAATGGTTAATGCGGTTCGACTTTGAGAAGTGTGTCACATTGCGGCTCAAGACAAAGAAAGTGAGCGCGACGGATGACTCACACAACTACGTACTCGATGGAAGGTGCCTGTCGAACGTCAACGAACAGAAAGATCTGGGTATCACTTTTGTGCCATCCTTGAAGCCATCTTTACAGTGTGTCAGGGCTGCCAAGAGGGCGTAATTTTTCTATTTTCCATAAAGCAAACTTTTGTTGACATACATAAAGAACTATTAGGCAAAATCTATGGAAAATTTATTCGTTCTAATCTTGAATAGGGTGTTTAGGCGTGGCGATCATGGATGCACAACGATAACCAGATGCTGGAAAGAATTCAGCGAAGAGCAACGAAAATTGTGAAAGACCTAAAGTCTTCATCTTACGAATGTAGACTAGCAGCACTTAACGTTTTCCCCTTGAGTATAGACAAATCCGCGGCGACCTCAAACAGACGTACCGCCTCGTGAGGAATCGGGAGTGTGCCCTGAAGTTTAATGACTTCTTCGCCTTCACCACTTCAACCAACCTCCGTGGGAATTTCCTCAAACTGCGGGGAACTCTATCCCATCTTGAGGTCCGCAAGCAGTCGTTCTCACAACAAGTCATCGGTGCCTGGAACGGACTGCCCAAGGAGGTCGTAATGGCGAACCCCACAGATGCGTTTAAACGGAAGCTGGATGAACCTCTACTTAACACTTGCCGTTAATATGCACAAAGAAGCAGAAATAATTTACGCCCCGAAAATACCTTACGATAAAACTGTACATTTACATGTGCTACTCACTATTTTACAGTAACACAGTTAATGTTGGATATATTATGCACAAAAGAGATTAGTCTGCTCACACGCACACGTTAAAATTTGTACATGTATATATGTTACTCACTGTTTATAGTGACATATTTTATGTTGGATATTTCATGCATACTGTTTTTAATAGGGTCTTCAAAGGCATTGCCTACTACCCTAAATATACTGAACTATACTGAACTATTTACAAATTTAGGAAATTTGCTTGCAGAACTCACGGAACTGTAGTTCATTAATATGTACTGTCTTTTGAAATCCTATCCACTGGTGCTGATTAATTTCGGTTCAAATATCCACACTTAATTTCGAAATAACCTCGCAAATTTGAACAAGGCAAATATCTCGAGCTTAGCAAGATTTATTAACGTTATATAATTTTGCGACCTCTTATTCAACTGCAAACGGTTGTTGCCTATTAATAAGATAATTAATTGTCCAATTAAGTTTCAGCCTAGAAGGGTGAAACTCGATGGGTAAGGAGAGTAGAAGCAATTAGACTAAGGGGCGGGCGCATGTGGTTGCTCAACGCGGAAAATAGAATGCGTAAGAGCTCAATCACGAAGCCTTTAGTGGACACTGGCCATACGGTCGACCAAACGACTGCATTTAAGGTCGCACTTCGGGCGACGGCCGGGCGTCTCTAACAGTTTGCGAAGGCCGCTGCAATATGAAGAAGAAAAGCTGAACTCCGTAAGCAGCTGGATCATGTGATCAACCTCGCACTACAATGGTCGATAAACTAATTTCCGCTCACATCCCATCGGCCCCCATGGGACTGACTGTTACCCTGTCCTCTGCTCACACCCCCATTTTAACTACGTCCCACAGGCTTTCACGAACATTAACTGACATGAACTGCCATGCTGTGACAATTACTTCCCCCCTCCTCTACCCTTTCACCATGTGCCAACATCTAAGGCTAATAGTTTCTACTTTCTTTACCTAGCAAGTTTCACCCTTTTAGGCCGACACTTAATTAGATACGTAAATATCCTATTAATAGGCGACAACTGTTTTCAGAAGAATAAGAGGTCACGAAATTATATGACGTCAATAAATCCTGCTAACCTCGTGATTTTTACCCTGTTCAAATTTCTTTTGGGGAAACAATGTTCGCTAATACAAGCGAACATGCATGCCCCAGGAAGCAATTGAGAAGAAGAAGAAGAAGACTTGATCGCTGGGATAATACGTTTATTCGCCTGAAGTTTCGATATCCATCGCGGATTCGTCATCAGAGACATAAGAAGGAGACAGTAAATACTGTCTGTCTGCTACGGTCTCCTACTTATGCCTCTGATGATGAATGCGCAACGCATGTCAAAACGTCAGGCGAATAAACGAATTGTCCCAGCGATCGAGTCTTCTTCTTCTTCTTCTTCTTCTTCTTCTTCTTCTCAAAACAGTGTTTCCATA
This sequence comes from Ligula intestinalis, assembly GCA_036362985.1. NCBI lineage: Eukaryota > Metazoa > Platyhelminthes > Cestoda > Diphyllobothriidea > Diphyllobothriidae > Ligula > Ligula intestinalis. The sequence goes on from JAYGXS010000005.1 coordinate 25,047,785, forward strand.
CAAACCCCGTAAATACATTTCTCGAAGAATTTACCCCAGAGCGCATACGGATAACGAAGGAAATAAAAAAAGGCAACAACACTTTTCTAGGTTGTCTTTTGGTTACCTCGTTACACAGATCGATATTGTGCGGACAGTTGTCCTTATCGAGTGGACCAACTCTGAGCAGGGTTTCCTGCTGCAGCACCACAGCTCGGCTCTGTTCATTGTAGCTGACGGAAAAGCTCTCGGACCGGTTATCCACAGAAGCGGGACCGGGCATCTGCTGCAGTTTGCCCCGGCACGCCTTCATCAGGTCACTGACTTTGGGATCTGCCAGATGCCGGCCGAACCAGACGTGTTTCGAATTCTGGCTGATGAGTCTGTTGCCAAGAAGGCCGAAGTGTTTGGCATATTCAAACGGCTGCATGGCTTGGCTCACAAAAACGGCCTGAGAGAAAGCAAAGTCGGCCAGCTCCCAGGTCACAGGTAGGGGGTAGCTGAGGGGGTCCTCCGACCGTGCCTCGGCCTCAGCAGGAGTCAGCCAGGAGGAGGCATCGTCGGTGTTGTAACGCGACAGAACCACATAGGGTGGGGCTTCACCCGTCTTCTTGGTGGTCTTGGGTACCGTCGTGTGCATATTGTAGTCCTCACCGTTGAGCAGCAGCGTTAGGCCCCCAACTGGGCACCAAATTATGCCAAGATTGAGCCAAGTGTCTGAAAGGGTTGGAGGAAACACCTACTGTCAGTCAGTCAGTCCACGCCAGCTTCTGAGAGTAAGCTGAATGGTACAATAGGTTCTCTTTCACATGAAATGTCAACCGAAATTCTTAAAAAAGGCTGTTTGATTCCAACAAATTACGGCAAAGCTGTCTTGTAGGGCCGCCTAAATACCTATTGCCTCCCCACCCAACAGAATAGGTGGTTAAACCCCAAATTATCTCGGTTAACGAGTTTAAATGAATATTCAATCGTGTGTTGTAAGTGATCAGAGGATATTAAATTAAAACACTTATAATTGTTTTAATGAGCTAAATATAATCGACTCCATCAACATAAACTTCTGTTGCTCAGGCAACAGATGCCTTTTGATGGAAATTTGACCTTATATTGGTGGACCTTAACACGAAAAATGGAAATTAGCACTACTGAAAATGTAACAGTAGCTTATTATTAAATATAAAGGCAAATAGGTATTTTTAAAGAGTCAGCAAGCAAGTTACTTGAGTACCGTTGTAATTATGATAATACTTCAACCATATCTCCAAATACTCCAATCACGTCAGGATTCCAGGTTCTGAGCAAGCTTCTTCCGGACCGTGAAGAAGAGGACGGAACCGCTGGGACAAGATAGCAATAGTACTTTCTTCGTCTTCTTCTTCGTCTTCGTCTTCTTCTTCTTCTTCTTCTTCTTCTTCTTCTTCTTCTTCTCCTTCTTCTTCTTCTTCTTCTTCTTCTTCTTCTTCTTCTTCTTCTCCTCCTTCTTCTCAATTACTTCCTGGTACTCACATGTTTGCTTTTATTGGAAGCTTCCTTCCGACTGTCTTCAGTGAGTATACTCTCTACAAAATGGTTTCTTAAGTAACATATATTTTCCGTGATTTTAATGTCCTTCCGGATTTAAATATACATTATAGAAAACTTGCACAAACATATTCCTTTGCGTACTCCTTTTGTAGCAGATAATGCCTTCTTGAAATGTTAAACTTGAAAAAGGAGAATATTAAGTTTGTTAGTGTTTTAATTTCCGAATAGTTTTGACCTTTACCGGTCGTTGGAATTGAATTTAAGATTCCAAGATTACGTGTTCTATATATGCTGCATCGGAAAAAGAACGCACTTCCCTACGGAAAGAAGAAACCTTGATCTCATAAAGTTTTTTGATGGATATGGATCGTGTTGTATACTTTATGGGGAACAAAAATAAATTGACGGATACGATGTACCATGAATGAACATTTCAAGATGCTAAAACATCTCATAATTTAAAGAAAACTTTTTTAAAACCAAACTATATCTTTTTTAAGTTTAACACTTGAAGACGACAGAATTTGCCACAAAAGCAGTACACGAAGGAAAAGGTTTGTGCTTGCTCTCTATGAAATATACTCAAATCCATAAGGACATTTATAATAATTGAAAAGGCACGCTACTGTAGCGATCTCAGTAATATTGGGTGTACTCGGATCGCTACAATCATCAGGCCAAATCCCGGTTTGAAGGTGAAAGAAAGAAGTCACCGGAAGGAGCGATTTATTATTATGTAAATAACTCCCTATTGCTTTCTCAGATGGTAGGCAAGTAGCCCTTGTTGGATCCGGAACCCCGCCAGGTGGGCCTCAATCCCGGCGGCGAGGAGGAGGAGGAGTCGGAGCAGCATAGTCAGGAGAGGCTGCTCTGTCATAAAAAGACAGATGGAGAGGAGAAGAGATGGATCCACCATAGGGAAGTAGCGGCCACTGGCGAAGTCAGGGCTAGTATCGACTGCGTCAAGCTAGACCTGAGAGTGAAGTAGACGGTGATGGCAGCTCCTCAAGTAAGATTGCGGAGCAGATTCAAGTGTGCTCCGACAGGTGCGTGTGACATGTCCCTGGGGTTATCATGTCTGATGGCGTAGGCTCTATTGACCGAGGGTGGAGGAAATGGACATGTTCAAGTGGCGCTTGGGCAGCCGCTACAACCTGGACGCACGTGTGTGCGTCCGAGGGGAAGTCGGTCAATTCTCCGCAGGTCAACACGTCTGAAAGCGCTAACTGAGTTATTGGATGACCTTGAGGCACCTGACCTTGAACAACGACGCCGGAGAAAGCAATGGTAGGCTTCGGCTACACTACTAAAGAGTCTATTCTGTACAGAATATACTCGTTGCAGTCAGAAAGAAGGTTGAACAAGGCGAAGATCATTATGTTAGCAGTATTTCATGACGTCATAAAATTTCATGACCTCTCATTCAGCTGCACACGGTCGTTGCCTATTAACAAGGGAATTAACTGTCCAACTAAGTGTCAGCTTCGAAGGCTGAAACTTAATAGGTAAAGGAAGTACAAAAAATTAGTCATAGATTTGGGCGCCTGGGGATACGATCGATGAGGAGAAGAGTTTTGGAAACGATTATCCTGACAAATTCATTGATAAGTACCAAAACCGCAGACAAGAAACTACTCCTGAAATATCAGTATCAAAAAAGCTGGTGAGCATGTTCCTCTCTGTCAAGGGTGATAATGTCTCCAAGGTGATAAAATGGAGGCTTCATGGCACAATTCAAAGAACTTATCTCGCCGTTAAATCGTTGTACGTAAGCACGGCAACGACCATTCCAGTTCAACCGACTAAAGATCTTCTGCCTATGCACGCCACTTCAAACTGTGTTTACGAGTGCACATGCAGTTGCGGATGCAAATACATCGGGCGCACGCAAAGTCAGTTGGCAACGTGGTCATCTGGACACATGCCGAATTGCTTGCTCAGGGCGAAAAATAGAATACCTAAGAGTTCAATCACAAAACACTTAGTGGACAATAGCCATACAGTCGATCAAGAGACTGCATTTAAGGTCGTACTTCGGGCGACGACTGGGCGTCTCCTACGTTTTACGGAGGGCGCTGCAATACGGAGATGAAAACCAGATTTCTGTAAGTGGCTGGACTATGTGATCAACCTCGCATTGCCATGGTAACGATCGATAAACTCATTCCCGCTTACGCCTCCTCGACACCCTTGGGACTGACTGCTAGGCTGTCCCCTACCCCTGCCCCAACCCCCCCTGGAATGCACTAACATGAACTGCCATACTGTGACAATGAGCTCCCCCTTTCCTTTCTCCTCACCATGCGCCCACATCTATGACTAATTGTTTCGACAGTGGAGTCCGGTTAATGTGGACACCTCCGTTCCAGGCCAACTGTCCATATTAACCGGTTGTCCACATTAAGCGAACTGACCCCAAACCGGAGGATTTTACTATGGCGAAATTCCGTTCCTGGCCAACTGTCCACCTTAAGCGGTTGTCCACATTAACCGTGTCCACATTAACCGGACTCCACTGTACTCCCTTTACCTATTAAGTTTCAGCCTTCGACGCTGACACTTAATTGGACAGTTAATTCCCTTATTAATAGGCAACGACCGTCTGCAGCTGAATGAGACGTCACGGAATTTCATGACGTCATTAACTTCTGGCAATCTAGTGATATTCGCCTTGTTCAAATTTCTTCCGGGAAAACAATGCTTCAAGTTTCAGAAAGAAGGTTGTTTAGAAGTTGAGATCGTGACGTGACTTGAGTATTTTGACATGATGTTATAGGCTTATAAGTAGTTTGTTCGAAACGAAAACCAATTTCAGCATTTTGGTTGGCATTTCATGAGATGGGAAATCCGCTGTAGAGAACATTTACCCAGACTGTAGCTTGTTGCGTCCAGCATCAGGTCCCAGTCGGTGTCAGCCTCGCCAACAGACACCCCGAGGAGGTTGCCGTGTGTGAAGATTGCCCAGCCGGCGTAGTCAACTGCGGCAGCATTGGAGCCATCGCCGATGTCTCCGGAGTTCAAAAAGTAGCGCAGCCTTGAGGGGCTGACGGACTGAATGGAGACCCAGAGCGACAGTGTGACCCCACTGCTGCCACAGGTCTCCTCGCTGGGACTGTGTAGGCAGTGGCCCGCCCAGGAGATGTCGCTTGGCTCGGGTACTGTCTTTTTCTGCCGACCTACAGCAGCAACAAAGCAGACCTCGGTTGTTTCGTTTGTGTCTGTTTGATTACATGCCAGTGCGTGACACACACCGGCGGACACAGACTACAATGGTTTAGATTTAAACGGTACTGACAAATGGTTAGTAGTATTGTTTTTACAAATAAATCAAGCCTGGAGTTCGTGTGGTGTTAGTTCGACGCCGTTGATCATGCAATATTTCGACACATGCGAAAAACTCTTTCGCTAATCAGAATTGACTCCAGTTGTGATACTGATTATCGTGTAGTGTATTCTGAAGTCAGTTCAATCAGGATAGGAAGCCGGCTTTTTAACGAGCTTCGTTCGGACTCCTAGCAAAACGTACCTATTGTAAAAACTGACTACTTAAGTAGTATGCCTTTTTATTATTGATTGTGAATGCCTTTAGTAATTCAAAGATATTTTATGGAAAACATGCACGATAAAATTATTTTTTGTACTTGTTTGATAGCAAATGACGCGTTCTTTAAATTTTATACTCAAACAAACGGTAGCTTTCGGCTTTAAATAGTTGCTAATTATGAGCTATTTTACCATTGATAGAAATTCATCCATAATAAATCGTATCCGTAAATTTATAAGTGCTGCCTATACTGCATAAAATATATTCCAAATTTATTTTAGTATTTGATGAATACTAGGTGACGCCTTCCTCAAACTATAGGCGAAACTGTACATTTCCTTAGGCAGGATGCACACAGTGCGCAGTTTTTAAACCTTGAATTCGAATGTAGCCTTCACTAGGTTAGAAAATTGTTCGGCAAGTGGGCAACTTTTTTTAAAACCGGAAGCTACCCTTTCTTTGAGCATACAATTTAACGAAAGCGTAAGTTGCTATCAAACAAGTACAGGAAATATTTTTCTCGTGCACGTTTTCCATAAAATATATTTGAATTTATAAAGGCAGTCAAAATCAATAATAAAAAGCATGCTACTTAAGTAGTTAGTTTTTACAATAGATACGTTTTGCTAGGAGTCCGAACGAAGCTCGTTAAAAAGCTGGCTTCCTATCCTGATTGAAATGACTTCAGAATACACTACACGATAATCAGAATCACAACTGGAGTCAATTCCGATTAGCGGAAGAGTCTTTCGCATGTGTCGAAATATTGCATGATCAACGGCGTCTACTGTGCTGTCAGGGGGCAACAGTATCTGAGGAAATGCCATAGCCTGAGGAAGTCTGTTTTCCGGTCTGATGGCGCTCACAGTCTCTGAGCTCTAGTGCTGAATCAGCAGCCCACAACCGGTAATTTAATGAGCCGGCAACGTGCAACCGTTCACAGAGACCTTCTTGATTTAAAACTACAGGCGAACTGAAAACACGGCCAATCGTTCTCAATTATTAGCCTTCCATGAGCTGTAACGTTTTCGCAAGAAGGACCCCGGTGACCCGCAACCACTACTAACATTGCCACTTTTAATAAGATTTTTATGCTGCTACCTGGATCCCCGCTGTTTATTACTTTTTCACATTGCTGGTAAACTGGCAATGAAATATTTATTGATTGATTCATGTAAAATAAAACCAGTTTATCAAAACAAAAAACTGATATTTTGGATACTAGAGTTGGCTACCCACGGCTGATGAGGGTCAATAGTCCGAAATAGCTATATCACGGTGCCTTGTCTGAGCCGGAATACTCTTATGACAAGTAGATAGTATACTGTAAATACTGCCTGTGTGTGCGTGTGCTTTTTAAGAAGTGGCATCCGGTGTGCACGTACCGAGCATAAAGTATTCCTTCTTTTGCATAGTAAACACCGGCACGGGGCCCTTCTCGTCCTGATCTGTCATGAAGCGCACCGGATCTGTGCCCATGGGTTTATAGAGGGAAGACAGACTAAACCCAGACACTCCAGCACCAGTAGCAGCAGCCGAGGTCAGCGGACGACTGGTTGGGTCAGCGGTTGCCTTCAAAAACTGCAGAATGCATTCAGCGTCGTGCAGCATGTAGGCGTCGGTAGTCCAAAAGTGGTCTGCGTTGCGCAGGAGACTGTGTTGCTCATCTGCAGAGGGAGAAATACGTTTTCGGCAAAAAAGTGTTTTCATTCACTGTGACCACGGGATGAATTTAAAAAATACTCAAAAATGTAGAGCTTTTCATAAGATCCACATCTTTCATGGAAATAGGTCCAAGGCAGGTTACCTCGGGAAGGTGGGTTACCTGTTAGTCTAGCTGCTGGCTACCCGGCGCGTCCACAGGTAGCGGAATGTAGAACGACCTTCAGTAAACGTCAGCTGTGAAATAAGCGGGCCTTCGGATCTGACGAATAAGCAGTCGCGGACCAGCAGCAGCAGTGCTACGGGGGCGCGGTAGGCTGAGGCCTGGCAAGCCAAAAGCCGATAGAGTTTCGAAGAAAAAGATGTGATCACTGGAACAAGGACTTTATTTTTCTGACGTTTCAGATTCCGTCGGGAATCCTTAGCCAAAGGTAATTGTGAACAGGTACGAGACATGTGCAAACCCGGAATCCGAAACGTCAGGAAAATAAAGTCCTTGATCCAGTGATCGCATCTTCTCCTTCTACGAAACTGCTGCCTGGAACTCGTATATTCTCCTCTATTGGCAGCCTATAGAGTATTGCAAAGCCTGACGACGGCGCTGTGACATGGTGAGCGTGAACCGCCGTCAAATAAGTTCACTTGCCACCACTACCTTGTGGTTAGGCTATTGAGCCAAAGCGCTAGAGGAGACAACATTCAGCAACCGATCCTTGGGGCTGTTGGGGAACCACTTGTATCCGAAATTCCCAAGTCACTTTAATGAATTTCATGTCTACATATGTCATAAACAGAGGTCCAAGGTATAACCTTCCATCTTTCCGTTTCTTCACACCGGAGGTAGCCTGCTCGGAACCGGGGAACCGGCCTTTTACCATTTTGCCTGCCTATTCCACGGGACATAACAGCTGGCGAGGCAGACGAACACACAACATGATAAGTCAAGAAAAAATGCTGAAGCACAGCAAGCCAGTTTCATGGCTCTCCTCGTAGAGCTGCAGAATTACTGGAACCCGACAAGCAGTGACGAACAGTGGCCACTGGCGAAGCCAGGGCTGGTCCTGACTGCGGCCAGCCAGGCCTGAGAGTTTTGACTGTCTGTTATGTGGGGTGATGATGGCTGTTTTAGTACGATTGTAAAGCAATTTCAAGCGGTTTGTTATTGGTGTGTTGCAAGTTGCCCGAGCGGATGTTGTCTCCAAAGGCCCCCTGGCGCGTTGGCCAGAAGTGTCGCTTTAAGTGGCTCGTAAGAAGGCACCCTTATTAAGCTGAGGTCACCTGTCGGATCCGCAGGCACGCCGAAGAACAGGGGCGTTGACGCGGCTGTTATCGGTTAACCAGAAGCAGCTGCGAGGTCAAGCCTCGGGGGGCGAGGCGCCAGTGAAAGAAAGCAATGGAACAGTTGCTTGTGACGACACGACTATGGGGCAGCTAGCCTTGAAGAACGAAGGGGGGGGGAGAATTATGGCACTCCGCCACACTCTCGACGTCAGGGAACAGCCAAGCACAGTTGCCGCAAAACCTACGTTCTGGCCCGGCGACGAATAGCAAGCCTGCTCGCGTGAACGCTCTCTCTCTCTGGCCGCGAGGATTTCTGCAACTAAGTCGCACTTCGGATCACGCCGCCCCAGCGGAAGGTCGTGCTCTCCGTTGTCAATCTTCTGCCCTTTTATTCGTCGTTCCTCTGTGTACACAATATACTCTTCCTACTACTCTGGCCTTCCCAGGACTTTTCCTCTCCTAAGTAACCATGGTCTGAAGGTTGCAGTTGCTAGGGTTTTACTTAATTCACCCCCTGCGATAAAGGTATACAGCTGTTGCCACTACGCCCATGCACTCAACCGGGTAACGAGGGCCGCACAGGTCAGTAAAACTCTCTTTCACTCTCAGCATGTCAGTTCAATCGGTGCGAGCGACGATATCCATCGTGTACCTCACTGTACAGCGGGTACCATACTGGGTGATTTAGCCTATAACTATAGCAGACTCTCTCTCTCTTCCTTCACGCCTTGCGTGGGGGGTGCATACATCAGGCAACAACGAACATACACAGAAGCCAAAAGACTTGAAATCAACTGTTGATAGGAGTTTAGTATTGCAGTATCATCAGCAAACAACGGTATCATGCGAAGCCCCCCACCTCCCTCGATAAAACGATGCGCAGGCATGGAAATGGTGGTAACAAGAAACGGAACCGGTGGAGGACAGTATAATCTGTGAAGAAATAAGTGAAAAAATGCGTTTATGCCATTATGCTGTTGAAGTGCACCAACTGCCCATGAGAACTCGAGCGCTAGGTGAAAATATAGCACCGAATGCTACAACCTAAGGCTAGAATGTCCCATTTTGAAGCCTTCGCACTTGTCTACCAAATGCGTTGCAATGATAGGGACTGCAAACACATTGGCGTAACGGGGGAAAATTGCAGTTTCATCGCAGCTCGTTGACAACCCGAACGCACTGTAAACGATTGCGAGTTAAAAAAAAACTTTTGCTCAAAACGAAATGGACGTTGAACATTCACAACTCAACGTATGAGAAACGAAATGTAAAAAAAGTATAACTAGAAAATCAAAAAGCCTTTAAAAACATTATAGATTGCGTTATGTGTGCCAGCGTCAGCTTACCTTAACCCAACCTAACCTTAAGTCCAACTTTAAAACTCTAACCCTAACAATAAGTTTAAAGCCCTAACCGAAGTCCTAAACGCACTTTGAACTTTAAAATCCGCATGCTATGCCATGACCCTTACATTGATCTGAAAATGCTTGTGTTATCGTTGTGCTAACACTAGTGAAACATACCTGCCAAAATAGCATATAGAGGCAAGTTTCCAGCCATAACTAATTAGGGCTATATATATATACGTCATGGATTTGAACTTCAGTGAGATCACGCGAATATTCAGTCTCGATGATTGCCAACAGTCAATTCCACATTGTCAGGTACGTACAATTTTCATGCTACTCGTACTGTGTGAGTAGTACTGTTCGGTTTTCGCCTGTAAGGATGTGATTGGCATGTACTTTACAAATCTGTTCGTTTGTCCGTTTTCCGCACGAAAAATGAAACCAACAAAAAAGACTACTGGAAATTTGTAAGTAGGTGGTTATAATACAGAAGCGCCTATCAAGACCCCGCGACGAACTCTTATCCCTAACCCCTTTGTTACTAATAAGGTGTTCACTTATCTTTCCCTCAAAAAAGTTGACCTGAACGTAAAACCACTAAATTTTGCAGAACCTGTGGTCGGCACCTCCTGAATTCGACACCATGTTAAAAAGATAATTAAAAGAATATAGGGCTTACACGTGTATCCCAGAAAACGATGGCCCTCTGAAGGTAGCGAGAACCTTTTCCAGCCTACGAGATCTGAGATCGAGGCGCCTTTGGCGGCGGCCTGCTCCTCCCAGCTGCCGAGGATCCACTCTCCAGGAGATATTGTGGAGCGCTGGGTCATTGTCTTAGCTGGCGCTCCCAAGCGCATAGTCTCGCCTTGGTAGCCGTTAATGAAAATGGTCACGCCTTCGGTTAATCCTCCTGGCATGGATATGCCCAAGTTGAAGGTCACATCACGTGGTGGCGGCTTTACGAGTCTTGTAGTGGCCCAGTTGCTGCCATTGTAGACTGAAAAACAGAGATTTTTCGCATCAATATGTTGTTGTGTTTCATCACAGAGCGATCTCGTTGTTGAGATACCGACTAGGTGGCCATGGGAGAGTATTGGCGTTTTCAAGACAGAAGCTTTTCATATTTTTTTCATTTGTGTTAGTTAGACCACCGCAATCGATGAGGTCCACCATATGTCCAAGAGCAGGACCGGTGACTTTAGTTAGGTATAATGAAAGTGGACGAGAATCCATCTACCCCGCTTTAAACCCTCTCCCTGCCTGAACCGATGACAAGACAAAGTCAAGATGGCCGAGCAGGAGTTGGGCGTAAGCCGCTTTCGCCAATGCAGCCAGAAAAACCATCTAACCTGGTCTTAATTGATAGTTACCGCTTGCGCGGGCACTACTGCACTATCTACCCTCACTCACATATAGAAGGTGCTCAAAAATATTCGAAGGGCCTCAGTCTCGCATTTCTACAACTGCAACTACTGTTTATACTGCTGCTGTTTCTAGCGGTGCTTCTGAAAGATTGTAGTGCTGGTACTACTGCGGACACTAACACTTGGTAAGAAATGACACTGATTAGGGGCAGATCTGGACCAATGTTCCGTCAATATCAAGCAGGAGTGGGGATCTAGATTCTTGCTTTTCTGAGTAGAGGAGGCGTTTGAGGCTCAGAGCACATAGTAATTGCCCTGAGCGTTTCCTAAAGTTTAAACTTCTAGAGCTAGAATACTACTGTTAGAAGTGCCTTGCTTATGGTAGACGTGCCAGTTCAAGTAATCACACTTGCTAAAGCCATTATATGGTATGTTACAGTATGGCATGTACGTTCCTGTAGGAAATTTTAACTTAATATGCAATCGTTACCTTTATGCGGATTTTTAGTAAGCTGAATGGTTAAAGAAGCGTGTATTTTGTACTAGCTGAAGATCTACCATCCATTTGGGCCGAAACAAAGTGCAACTTGCCATTTTTCCAGGATACTACTCTAAGAAGTGCTATGTGTATGCTAGGAGTTCTAATTCTACAAATCCTACTTGCTAACAGCAGTTAGTGGTAAGTACGTGCATGCATTAAGTCTGAACCTAGTATGCAGACGCAACTTATAGCCATTTGCCGTTACTAGGCTAAATTTTGACTTTGTGCAGTACCTTAGTCTCACTTGAGTTTTAGGGGGGCAACTCCTGTCTAATAGGAGAGCAATATGCTCCATAATCAACTAAAAGTACTTTATCCTATCACCGTGTCAGTATATCAGTAATAATGAATAAGCAGAGTAGATGGGAATATATTTTAATTTACCACATTGGTAGGACAGGTACTAACGAGAAAAGCCCAGACATGCGTGTTTTTTGGTATTCTGCGGCTGCTTGCCACAGCTGCGAGGGATCCCCCAGTTTTATCTGTGTGTTTCCTGATGAGTCTACCCGTCTTGAAACTGCAGCTTTTTAATTTCCTTAGGAATGAATTTTTGAACTCGGTACAGATCAGTATATTTACGGTCTGTTCTTATGATCTGACATAATTTTACTGTGTGCTTTCTGTATTTAAAACTACCTACTCGCCCTAAATCAGCTTTGTAAGGAGGAAAAACCTTGAAATCTAAATTCTAAAATTATCGCAGCAATATGAACTGTTCTTGGGCATTTTAAGCTTTAAAGACACCGGAACTTCTCCCCGTGGATCATGTATAACACAGAGCAGTGTTCACTTGACTGAGTTTGAAAAATACTCGGCGGCTTTGGTGGGATTCGAACCCACACCAGCAAGGGGAAATCTGTTGAACAGTTAACGCTCTAGTCAATTAAACTATCGAGACTTAACTAGGAACTATGATTTAAGTTATATTTGAGTCGATTTAGCCTGCTTCAGCCTACGAAATTAACTGCTCCTGTGGGGCAGGATACATCGGCCAAACAACGAGGCACCTGGAAAAGAGGGTACGTGAGCACATACTGGCATGGCTAAGTAAAAGCGAAAACAGATGGATCTCGAGTTCTATTCTAGCCTATCTTGTCGATACGAATCATCGAGTCGATACTAACGAAGCCTTTCAGTTTGTCTACCGGACACCAACCAACTTTTCAAAGAAGCTACGCCAACGGGTGCTTGCAAAGCCGAAGCAGTGGCTATACGGCTAGCGAATCCGGTGCTTTGTTGTCAGAAGAAGCCGACAGAAGCCCTTGCACTTCCGTGGCCGACCCTGACGCCAAGTGTCGATCGCATTTTGCCCCACCCCCCAGTGACAGCCATTCGCTAGGCGCAAATAACAGAAATTATCCCTCCATGTATCTGCCCTCTGCTCAACCCCCACGACCTAATCCAATAACCTCCCCTACCTCTCTACCCTCTCCATACACAGGAACCTCTACACGCCGATCTCGCCATGCGGGCGACGCATAAACGATGAATTGTAATTAGACTGCACTATTTAACACTGTCTAACTGTACAGTTTTTATTACCTTGCAAATGTTTTAGCTGAATGATTTTCTGAAAACATATGCTTGCCAAAATTGACTTTTCAACTTAGGCATGGAAATATTTGCATAACAATACTGATACAGTAAGCGCACTGCCTAATCGGGATTTCCTAAGCAGCGTTTTATGCAAAAACGCTGTAGCGAAATAACGAGGAGAGCAGATTTCCTGTCTAAGCAAGCGGTTTTTGATCTAAACATGCGCAAACTCGTCGAAAATTGTCTCTAAACCTTTTGATTAAAAGAACATAGATATCTGGGACACATTTTACGAAATGAGAGCATTTCAGAATGCTTACCAAAAACGTGCAGAAATTCTCCGTAAAAGGCGACCTTGAGCTCACCGGCAATCTCAAAAATGCTCAGAGGTATAGTCTGAGTTGTTAGATTACTAGGCAATGACATCCATGCACCCAGAGAGAGACCCTCAGGACATTTTGTCAAGTCATTGAGGCACCCTTTTTGCTGAGGAAGGTTGGCGAGCTAGAAACGAAGGATCAAGCGCCATCAATGGAACGATAAAACGGTAGAGGAGGTGGTTCTCAACTCAAGTCATTGAAAGTAAATGCCTGCAATTGCCTTTAAATCCGAATGGAACAGAGAGAATTTGAGTTTCTGACTTAAAATGACTTCTTTCTACCTCAATTTATAATAGCGGTAGGTTTGAACTCAAAATAGCTGTCACTTTAAGTACTCAACGTATCAGCAGTTATTTAAGTTTATATGTTTGATAGTTGCATAGGGGAACTGAATACTACGAATGCTCCGATATGGTAAAACACGATAGACTTGCTTTAAGTGTCAGAATGTGTGCTTCTCTCCATGTTCTGACGCTAAGACTTTCACAGATTCTGATCCAAAATGCTAAACACTTTAAATTTAACTGTAACTTTAAAAAATTGGCTTTAAAATTACATTTAATTGCCTCGATGAATGAGCTATTTAGCTTATTTTCAATATGCAACCAAATAAAACCTCAACCCATGGTCACTGAACCTATCTTTGGTTTTGAGACAGCAAATAAGACAGATATAATCATTCCTTCCCCTGTACTATATGGCCCTACGATGAACTGATACTTTGCTGATTTCCAAAATGTTGGAGTAGATAGAAATTTGAAGATGATTGTACTAGAATTAAGTCTGAAATTTATGAATACAGTAAGTGAATAGTTCGATTTCAATGAAGTTCTTTAGAACAGACGAGGCTGAGGATTTGAGGTTGATATAAGATAGTTGCAAAGGGGGGCTGAAAGCAATGAGTGCTCTGATATGGTAAAACACGATAAAAGAGATGGACTTGCTTCAAATGTCAGGAGACCTACTTTTCTCCATGTTATGAAGCTAACACTAACACGGGCTCCTGATCGAAAATGCGAAACACCATAAATCAAACTCTTACCGCAAACCTATCCTTAACACTTAACTGCATCTTCTCGATGAATGATCATGTTAGCTTATTTATAATCGCAAACCAAAAAAAACTCCGACCCATTTTTACTAGAGCAATCTTTGGGTTTGGGACAGCAAATAAGACAGAAATAATCATTCCGCTCCCTGTAAGATATGACCCTAAGATGAACTGATACGTTGCTACCTGTCAAAATGTTGGACTATAAATGTGGAGTTGATTGTGTTAGAATAAAGTAGAAAGTTTATGAAGACAGTATGCGAGTAATTTGATTGAAGAAGTTGACTGCAAAAAGTATTTTTCTACGGACGAAGCTCAAGATTTGAAACGAAGTACCGCACACATTTCAGGCCATGATTATTGTGCCATCTTACCTTTAAGTAGGCATCGAAGTCATCAATTTGGTAAGCGGAGCGTTCCCGACAATTCACATTGACTCGTTTCATATTTTGACTCCTACCAGGCTCGAATTCATTCTGAAGATCGAAAAATACGTCTGCCGTATCGTAGAAGGGATTATCTGGCAGCGTTGACCAGGCCAGAGGTTTGTACTCTTCGAGAATTCTGGCGTAGTCAGCAGGATCATTTAAAGTTTCGGGCGGTTCAGTAGGATCATCGGTTCCAGGGGGGACATGGTCAACTGAAAGGTGTGGACCAATATGCTTTTGAAGTAAATTCTTATGCCACCTGCGTGGTCTTAGCTCCGCCGTCTTGTATGTAATGCACTATAATATCTACTCAATTGATTTAAGTAGTAGAAAATGGTAGTGAACAGTTTGGGTGCTTATAAAACCATACCTAAATAGACAGCTGTATAAGCAGAAATGTTTACAAACTCGTAATTCAGGCATATAATTTTAAGGCATACCTTTTTTTGAAGGTTTCAGGAAGTCTATAAAATATAATTTTAATTTATAGGTAATGGACGGAAGCCGGTGAAAATCGTAAAGTGCTAGTCACCATTTTAAGAACCATCTGAACTTCATCGTAGTCGAAATCCTAAGATAATAACAAAGAAAGGTGGCGGAAGGAAATTCCTCTTGGTGTACAAAAATGATACGTTTACGATTGCATCTGTCAATTCCATTTTCATATGTTACTCTCCGACCGGCATGCCTGCACAGTAGCTTACGAAATATCGTACTTCTGTGACATCCAAATCGGTGCAATAGAGGGCAAATCTGGTTTTCTTAGTCAAACATAACTCGAGCCAGGTATAAAGGAAAGAAGCAACGAGCAATTCTCGTGAAACCATGTTGGAATACCCACGCAAACTTGGGACTCTTCAGTAACAGTTATGCATTACATTGCACGTAGTATTGAAGTATATGTATTCGAAAATTTTGCAAAATGATTATTTTCCATCGAAGTGCTCATTGTGCTGCTTTATTCGCATGAACTGACTTCCTCTGCAGTCAAAAATCTTAAGTTTACCTAGTACGCTCGATTTTCACTTTTGTGGAATTTTCCATTTTGCAAAAATAGGATGGTAATCTCTATACAACGTAACATTGCTTGATCAATTGCAGTATGCCTTCTTCTGAAGAATCAAAATTTCTTTATTGCTGTAAGACTTTGGGAAGGGGGGGCACAGCGTGGGCTGAGTTTGTGTAACAAGAAGTTTCTTGTACTAGTCATCTGATTTCATGTGTTAGCCCTGTTATGACGGCGACTTCAGTGGCGTCCCCGTCTAGTTACGCTCGTTTGAACCCTCAAAGAAGAATACACTCATAAGGGCAAAACTTTGGAATCCATCTGAGGAGGAGGGTTTTATTGTGTGCAAAATCCGGTGTTGCTTTCACAGGTGGCAGTTGCGGCTCGCGCGTTGAAAGTCCTTGCTTCGGGGCAAGCCCGGCAGTCGGGGAGCGGACTTCCGGTGTCCTCACAGTCCGTGTTGCAACTCACTGTTTGAGAGGTGACAGTGGCTTATAAGTGATGATTAAGCGCTTTCGTTAGTGGCACGATTGGCGCAATGGAGCAAAGGTCACGCGACCAGTTGGCCCTTAAGTAACTGCGTCCAGGTGGCACGTGTTTGGACGCGCCTGCGTGTGTCTCCGATGCAGCTTTTAAGGTCAAAGCGAAGACGCAAAGACCTTGACGGTAGGCTTGACGCCTCAGGAAAGCCTCCAAATGTTGCTAGCATTTGGTCAGGCTAAATTTCTAACAAGCCCACTCATTGTGGTTCGGCAATTTCATCTTTCAAATGCTCACAAACCTGCCAGTTCTTAAAACTCACCTTTATTTCCCAGCAGGAGGACGGGTAGCTGGGTTGGATAGTACCAAAGACAGGGATGTATGAACTGAGCGCTGAGAACCTGCGTGGCCTCATAGGGTCCCAGAACAGAGGCGAGACAACCTAGCCACAACGAGGTCGGACTGTCCAGAGGCATGCCGTTGACGGAGAGGCTGCTATTTCCACTACAGAAACCGATTTGCTGATTGTCTGCATAAATCTAAAAGGTGAACAAAAGGGTTGGGGGTAAGACTATAACCTATATATTAGTGAAAATTCGATTTCCAGGTGGTAAGTCAGAAGTAAAGGGATGTTCAGTGTGAGAGATTTTTTTATCTGACGTTTCGAATAGTTGTCTCGTCTACCCAACTTCAGTGAGTAAATACTCTGGCTCCTGGCTCTCGTTATATGCCGTTCCTTTCGTTCGCGGGCATAGTCCACCCACTGGTAACCCACTGCAGAAATGTGCCGCCCCCTTAGGTTATGCTACGAACATTCATATCAGAGGACAGTCACGACGCGGAACAATCCCCTAGTAGCACATGCAGATCTAGGGAATAAAATCTGGTATAAGTGCAGTATATGCATCCGAATTTTTCCAGTAGGATTCCATGATGAAATCCGCTTGGATTTGCTACTAGGCCCATCTAGCACAGGAGGCTGTCATTTTTCCCGTTCTCCTTCACTCACGAACCTAACACGACTCACCCTCTCACAAATTAATGGTTCGTCTGTCTTGTCGCGCCAACCGGTCTAGTGTTTCACTGGCTTTGCTTTCTTATGATGACGGTAAGGGCCATTGGTGAATTCAAGAGCGACGATTAAATTATAACTGTCCCAGCAAACGAAGGATAGACAACCGTAGTACTTGGCGAATCCAACCGTTTGGAGTCCAGTTGATTCACGTCCACCCTAGTAGCAAATCAAAGCGGATTCCATCCTGGAATCCTACTGGAAAAATCCGGATTTTGTCCACTTTGTTACTTGAGTCGGGGCCGTCAACTAGCGATCCCGTTTATCGGCTTATTCATGAGACAGACTATGGTGAGACGCGGGAAGGGGGGGGGCAATGCGACACAGATGACCAGCGTGTTGGGAGACCAAATAAACACTGACGTCTCACTTGCAGACAGCATCAACGCAGATCTGAGTGCGGGTGACCATTGCCAGCCCGTTGGGGACAGCGTGCTGTTACCAACTAGAGACGCGTGTCACGCAGAACAGCTCAAACTGGATTGGTAGACTATGCGCACAGAAGAAAGGAGTGGCGTATAGGGAGAGCCAGAAGCCACAATATTCACGCTCTGAAGATGCAAATACGAGCCCACTATCTGAACCTCTCCCGGTAAACGTCTTTTCTCCTTCTGAATATGATCTATTAAAACGTTTCGATGCTGCTGAAAGGATTCCAGGTGAGGTAGATCCGATCAGCCAATCAGCTTGTGTGCTTGCGGAATCCGAACCAGACTAGATATTTCTTCAGACAGTTCGGAAGTAGATGACAATCTGCAAATCTTTCGTTCCAAGTGCTAATAATCTTTGAAGCTTAATCGCTGCCAATCTGTGTTGTCATACTTTGGTTCTGGTTAGTCTTCCCTAGTGCATAGCACATTCAATAAATTTTTTGTCGTTCAAAAGGGCCAACTTGGAGCGTTCTACCACACCATCAACTCAACCATTCTGGGCATTCAATTCACGCCCCAGAAGGTGGTTAACGACAAACTCCGATTTCTGGATGTTCTCGTACAGCGAAATATTGACGGAACATTACAAACTTCCTTTTACCGCAAAGCCATGCATACGGAAACGATATTCTTAACTAGGAGAGCAGCAAATTCATCTCTCAAAAAATAAGTGCTGTCAAAAATCTGCTATTCAGAGAGAAAACACTCCTCTCTGACGCGTGAGCACGACTTCTTGTCAGGCGGGACCTAAGCATAACAGATCCCGGCCGGCGGCAGTCTCGCGAGGTGTCTGCCCTTGAAGGTCGCGCGTAACTTGTTCCTGTGAGCGATGGCGCTATCGCGTGTTCTCTCTTTGTTACCCTGACTCGAGGACAGCACGAGTGTTGACTCCTGTTCTGTGCCGTCCTAACACTTTCCGCTGTTAGAAGACTAACCTCGTGGGTTCGAAGATTTAGATTTAACAAAAACTTGTCAAATGGACGTTAAGGCCTAGTTGGCTTGCTGAAGTCCTAGTGTATGGAATATTTTATAAACGCTGCTGCCCCTTATAGCAGTTAGTATTTGGCTGCTCAGTCTGGGTTATGTGGCTTCCTCACATTTCACTTATAAAACATGCCTTCCTACTTATTTCATTTGGTTAGGCGTGCTATGTTATGTTTACGCTTGTGCAACAGCTTCTGACTAGGCTTACGGTTAGAGTTAACTTCTAATTGTTGATGGCATGAACATCAAGATATCTTTTGAGGCAGGCGAGAGTCTCCGATGCATTTATAACCAGGGACGACTCACAGTAGTATCACCGGTTGTTCTTTTCCACGCAAAACCCAGGTTATACCAAATCTGGCTGGTCATCACAAATGAGGTGGTGCATTTCCAGGTCAGTGATTGCCCGGCAACTGTTGCGATGAGGCGGTTTCGATTTGCTTCCAGTGTGAACCCGCGGCTGCCATGAGGTGCTACAAGAAGAAGCAATGAGTTAAAATTGTAGAACTGCTGCTTATTTGTAGCATAATGTGATTATATAAACAGATGCAAAGGCCGTTCCATGCATGGTCTCCTCACATTTCATTTATAAAACATACCTCCCTACTTTTTTAATTTGAGTAGGAGTGATATGTTAAGGTTACGGTTGTGCAACAGCTTCCGACTAGGCTCACAGTTAGATTTAAGGCTAAGGGCTAGGTTTAAATTTGCCTGCCTCATATTGCCTTCTCTAGTCTGGCCATAATTATGAGCTTTATTACGATTGAAAGCTTTTCATTCATAATATATTGTATCCATTTATCAATCGTATCAATTTATTAATTCTACCTATACTGCATAAGATATGCTCCGAATCTTTTTTAATATTTGATGAATACTATGTGACTTCTTCCTCGAAAAGTAGGCGAAAATTTACTTTGCTTTAAACAGGATGCACACAGTGCGCAGATTTTAAACCTTGAATTCGAGTATAGCAGTCACTAGTTTAGAAAATTATTCGGCAAATGGTTAACTTCTTTAAAACGAAAGCTTCTCTTTCTTTGAGTATAAAATTTTAAGAAGGCGTAATCTGCTATCAAATAAGTGCAAGAAGTATTTTTTTCGTGTATGTTTTCCATAAAATATATTTAAATTTTTAAAGGCAATTAAAATAAATGATAAAAAGGCATACTACTTAGGTAGCCTGATTTTACAATATATACGTTTGGCTAGTGGTCAGAACGAAGCTGGTTAAAAAGCCTGCACCCTATCATGACTGAAATAACTTCAGAATAGACTACATGATAATCAGTATCAAAACTTGAGTCAATGCCGATTAGCGAAAGAGTATCAGTCTGTCGCATATGTCGAAATGTTGTGTGATCTTTGGCGCCATCTTTGAAATTTAGATGTGCCTAATCTGTAACAACATGAGTGGATGAAAGGATATGTTTGTGCTTATTTTCTGTTGAATAAATTTGGATCCATGAGGGCATTAAAATCGATAAAAATGTGAACAACTAAAGTAATCACTTTATACAGACTGTGGTTTTAGTCGTAGCTGGCAAAGAGTTCGAGTAGGAGATGACATCTCGAAGTAGCTGAAATATTCTGAAATTGTACTGTACTGTAATTGATCTTACAACCCTGCTTAACTATGTTTCTGTAGCTGAGAAGAATTTCAGAATTTCAGCCAACATTAACTGCGATATCCTCTCTACTGTGTGTTCTAAAGCTGTATGTTTGACTGTTTAAGTCCCCTTCATGTCCTGGTGTAAGCGAACTAAATGGGGTCGTGAAAAAAGATTTCGTAAATGACATGTAGGTTGACTTTGACATATTTGCTACTGCTTTCGTCAACAAGGATCGCAGCTGATCGAAAACACCTGTCCTTATATAAACCAAAAATTTCTTGACTTGAATATTTCTTCGTAAAAAGAGCCACCTGGGGGGCGCGACGAGCACCCCTTGCTATTACGAGCTACTGATTTTAGGGAAGACGACGGGTGGGGCATGTCAGGGAACACATAGGATCGCAATAATCCTGTAAAATAAAAAAGTGACGAGGGTTAGTTGGGTTGCGTACTCAAACCTCGGGCGAGGAAACGGAAGTACGCTTTAATATCATCGCTTACTTCCCCACCGGACCAACGATGAGCGCGTGTATGTAGTGGCAGTGTGCCCTGACCGCGCGGTACATTTACTAGTAGTACCACTAACCCCAACCAGATTACAGGCAATCGAGTGCAGAAGGCTGAAGATTACGGAAATGCATCCGTATTAAAATTTTTAAGTAGGCGATTATTCCCGAGGTTAATTAGAAAAGCCATTTTCGCTTAGTATGCCGATTTAAGAGGTTATCGGGTGCAGTCGGCTTCCAAGGACCACTCTGCAGTTCAATGCCATAATCTTATCCTTACTGCATCGACGGCTGGCGTGCAGAAAACTGGAAGATTGTGGGTAATTCAACCTACGTAAAATTGGTAAGTATGTGGTCATAATACACAAGGAACCCGCTGCGAGCCCAATAGGAACTCACACTAAAAGCTCAAATCTAGCCAATCGACATGTAGTACGTGTTAGCGGTTTGCAGACTACGAACGGTTATTTGTCTCCTCTATGTAGTTCAGCATGTCTTTGCGTATTGATAAAACTCAGGGAATTTTGACAGGTTTAGGTTAACGAGCACATTTGTATGGGGCTTTACGCAAATTTGACGTATTCGCTTGATCCTAGTGTAAAGGTTTAGACGGTCTCGATAGGCTTTGAATCCCCGACAGTAAAGAGGAAGATTTAGTACAACCCAAAATTTTGTCACTTGGCTTACGAGGTCTCATCGGTAGGCATGAGTTCGATCCACAAGGGGTAACGGTCTCGCTAAGCAATAGTCTGGGTGGGTACTTAATCAAATTTTGGATAAAATGATCATTATTTGTAAGGTCTCATAGCTCCGTAGTTTGGAGCGTTCGCTGCACTGAAGCCTTTCCCTTGGTTTTGAACCCCACCGAGGCCAACGAGTTTTTCACAAGTGGATCAACTGAGACTAATAAATTTGTTAATCGGTACTTGAACCCACATATATTTCAACCCAACATTCTCGCAGAGACACGTGATTATAACAGGTTTGCCATTGTTTGGAATTATTTAAATTTGATGCACTATATTACTTACCAGTAGAAATCAGCACCTGTCTGGCGTCCGTACTCAATCGGGCGAACCTTACCCACACACTCACAGTCAGTCCATAGTCGCATTCCTCGGGATCAAGGAGGCAAGACCGGAAATATGTGCGTTCTGCTTTTAAATCGGGAACTAGCGGGAAACAGGCCACCTTCTTGTCCTCTTGTATAAGCCACACGCTCTGAGTATCGCCGGAAAAGAGACCTTCCGCAATTTGATCATTGCCAAGACGGTTGTCCTTCGTATCCAGAGCCACAAATAGGCTTCTTTCGGCATTTTCAAAGTCAGTTTTTATGGGTGGAGTGTGTAGTTTGGCATCAAAGCTGTCATAACGCTGATAGAGCGCTTTTGTAAGAAAGTTACTCTTTGACCCTTTGTCTTGGATCCAGGGCCCAGGTTCGGCGAAGGTCCAAAAATGATTGGTGGTTTGGTTGTAACGAACATCTAGGAGAGGGTACGGGGGAAGGGAAGTGAACGCATCTCACCAAAGCAAGACAACTTTTTTAAATCCGGTTTTATTTGCATACCGAAGAGGTCTTCCTCAGGCGGATCGTAAACTGGTATCGACGGAGTCGTTGGTGGGGACGTAACCGCATCTGGTACCAGCGATGGCAGTGATGCTGAAATAGAAAATTGCATTTAATTTTAACTTTGCCTCGACTGATGAGTCGCACAAGTAATTCTTTTAACATGGAAAGCACCGGGCCCAGCAAAAACTCTGACGGCAGGATGCAATTGTCATGTGATTCAAGATAGTATGGCCGGGAAAGACAAGGCAACAGAATTGAATATGCGATTTCCAGGAAGCAGTTCAGAAGAAAAAGCGATCACTAGAACAAGAATTTTACTTTCTTGACGTTTCTGATTCCGTCAGGAATCCTTAATCATAGGTGATGGTGGCATTGTCATAGTTATGCACAGATAGGGTTCAGACATGCACAGGTTGCACGTTATTGATAATTTATAGTGGTTGCAGCTCACTGGACGGGACCCAGCAGTATGTTAAAGTTTAACGAGGCTGACATACTCGCAGGAGGTGACAACCACGTGAGCCACGAGCTGCTTGAGTCATGGTTCTCAGGCCCCCAGTCCATTAACAAGCGCAACGATTTGGCGTTCCCATACGGTGTACTGAGAAATTTCCTGAGCAAGAGAACCAGTTACGTGGGAAGGGCCGGGCGCAGCAACAACTCTGACGACAGCGGGCATAATTGTTGCGACATTATCAAACCCGCATCCGACGCGGACAAGAACACTGTGACACTTAATAATTCATTGCCGCACCAATAAAGACCTCAAGCGGTAGCTAAAGTAACTAAAAATTATAGCACGCATGCGGTTGACGGCCACGAACTAAAAAATACCACGCAATCGGTGCATGTATCACCCTTACCTGCGCATGCCTCCGACTTTTCTACGATTGCCTATAATTTAGGATTCCCAACGGAATCCGAAACGTCAGGACAATGAAACTCTTGTTCCAATGATCGCCTCTTCTAAAAACAAGGCAGACTTGAAGAGCAATTTCTGCTTCTGCTATTTGATTATGTCTCTGATGACGAATCCGCGTAGGATGTATAAACGTTAGGTAAATAGAAGTATTGTCCCAGCGATCGAGCCGTCGTCTTCTTCTCCATTTCTGATTAATTAGCCGTCGTCAGCCAGTCATAACCCGACCCTAAGTGGTGTGCCACCCGAGGCTTGAAATTGCGACCTTTTCGATGTCAGCTCTAACGCTTAAATTACCGAGCCACGAGCACAGCGTTTTGCTGGTTTAGGTGCGGATATACTTGTAAGACCTAGAACAGGAGCGAAAGAATATCTGTAGATAGAGAAGGAGAAGACCTTTTGATTACCGGAATTATACTTTTATGAGTCTGAGCTTTTGGGCACCGTGATGTGTCGCGTACCATGTTTAAACTGTCCTCAAAATTACAAAGAACAGGTTCGACGCATGCTTGGTTCGCGCATACACGAACATAAACTGGCTGTATGCGGACGGGGGTGACGCATTATCGCAAGTGGCTGGCCATACCTACGAGATCTGTCACGAGTTAAGCTTCACAGCTGCAAGGTTAATCGCGCACCCCGGCAATAACACAAGCCACAAATTGATTGAAGACTGGGTTTCGGATGACAACTAAGTCAATCAATTTATGGATCTGGGGGTGGCATACATCGCCTTGCGCAGGCATCTCCAGTCGGCCTCTCGGTCATTAATATATGGTGCCTTTTTTTTGACAATAGTTGGCATTCTTAGCAGGATCACCTTGATTAATAAACCAACATTCATTTGGAATAAGAGCCATTTTCTGCGGTAAATTTGTATATTTTCAAACTACTGCTTAACCTGAATGTCAAAAATGACGCGGATATCACCCTGATGCATAAGTAGATTAGCGTGAGATGCAGTGACCCGTTTCATGCATGGTTAAGCAAAATGTAAAACTGTGTTTTCGATTAGACTAATTATGTTAGCATGGCCCAGCTCGCGAGTCATCACTCTGGCGGTCCTGAGGACAAGCTAAGAAAGAAAGCTCACACGCCAGCGGGTGAATGCAGAAGGGACCAAGAGCGTGACATAAAAGGGCCGACAGTTACGCGCACGCGTGACACAGTCACCGGGCTGTCACACTGAGGTCACCGTACGAGGGCCATTAGCAGGGGAGCCAATAGGGAACAAAGATGGCTGGCTGCGAACAGAAGGGCATTCTGCTGTGGGCAAGGCAAAATTCAGCTGCTAGTGAGACGAGACTCTGTTGTCGAGACCTGCTGTTGGCCTAGACGAGACCGACGGCAGAACACACTCTGCTGTCGGACACAGGACAAGCCGCCGGACACACAGAAGACAAAGTTAATATGCAAGCAGAAACGGTGACATTGATTATTATCTGCTATCCTGGCTGCCTTCTCTTCCTAACACGCAGCTGGGGGATATAACCAGTGTCGACGCAGGCACACCCAAGGTTTTAACAGACTACTTGAGTACAATTGCAATGGCAAAGGCAGTTTAAGTAGTGAACTTCATTTATCCTTGGTTCCAGAATTTTTTCTACGGTAACAGTGGTTATAGGGACTTTCGGCGTGAAGAAATAGGATAGACAGTGTAAGAAATTTTTAGAAGTAACACGAAAGGGGAAACATTTAGTCAAATTTGTTTCCCATGGTGGTTGGGCGTACAGTAGGTGACATATCTGATGAAAGGTTTAGGAGTGGGGGATTTAACACAAACTTGAGGTCGTTTATAAAGTTCATTGGGTTGGCTTGAGGCGCAAAGTGCTGTTTACTGGAATTGAATTCCATTCAGGTCAGTATACTTTGAGAAAATATCGGCAGAAATGGGCAATATCCAACGTTTGTTGATTACCAAGGAATTTCCTATGCTATTAAGCACTGCGGAGAAAAGGTTCGTATTTGTGCGTGCTGAATTATAAAAAAACATTCACAAAGAGCAGAGAAAGTTTAATTATATTTGTTCAGTACAGAGAAAATTTTGTGTTGCGTGCATGAAATTGAGGAAAGTGTACTTACGAGATACAGGACTAGAGTCGAGAAAAAGTTGATGAATCTAGTTAACAAATGTTTGCTCTAAAAATGTGATACGTGAGAAGTAATTTACTTACAAGACGCAAAAATGTGCTTTACTACGCCAAATTAGAAGGCCTATATGACTTTAGATGGACTCCATCGTAATCTCATATGTTTTCTAATTAACCGCGTAAACTAAGTCCATCCAGAATAATGTCAAAATATAGATAGCAATCAATAAATAACAAAACTCCAAACGAACACAGTAGAAGATTACCATGTTTAAAGATATTGGAGGATATTTTGGGTCACTCTTTTGTCCAATAAAAATCAAAGAACACTGCCCTGAAGTTAAAAACGTGTTGAACACTGCTCTGGTTTACGTAGAAATGTAAGTTCTTTCATTTCCAGCACACCTTTTTCATCTTAGTTTTAGGGAAGTCAAACACTGGTCGAAATATGCCATTCTGATCTTGACTTTAACTTCGAAAATCGTATTGTACACAGATATTTGACTTAGAAATATCGAACTAAAGTGCTTTTTTGGAGGTAACTTGTTCTTAAAAGTTTTTGAATAAATCTTAGTCGCATTCATTTTTGGCTTTTTTGGTGGAAATTCATTTTTCTCGGCAATGAGTTGACATGTTTGGGTGATTCTAAAGTCATGACCCACAAGGCAGCTTTCAAAGGAAGAATGTTTAAGAACGCATTATAAAGGTAAATGCTTCGAAGATATTTCTAATTTCTAAGTTTTCAGTATATAGGTTAAACAAAATCGGTATTTATGGACAAACAAAGGAAAAGTGTGAAATTCATAAAGTGTGCAGCAGCATTTCCAAAACAGTTTGCTGCTCGTTGAACTCGAACTCTCAAAATAATCTTTTTGCAATTGTCAATAGAAATTGATACATAGCACGCAAGAATCTTTTCGTGCATTAAGAACGGAAATGTATCCGAAGATTCAAAATTTGGAAATAACTGCACCTAAGGTGACTACATCAATTTCTGACACATAAAGTGCAAGCTTAAATGACATTGGAAAACATTTAGTTTATAAAAATTTTGTATTTGTACTTATTTTGTATGATCTGGCCATCCTTTTCCATTCCCATGCCTTAAACACACTTTTATTTCGCATTGTACCAGTTAATTTTCATATTGCCATTTCTGGAATTAGCAGATTTTTGTAAAAATTACATTTTTATGCTAGTAAATATTTATTCTTCAACCAAACTCTGACTCTGTTTACTTATATTTCTAACTATATTGTTTTGATAGTTTGGGGGCACACCGCGTGTGCTGATTTCCCGAAAAATGACATTTATTACGTTTTCCAACGTTTTTCATGAGAATGTGCACCTACTGTAAGTTGTTTCGCATGTAAATTGATGGTGTGCATGACTACACTTAGCTAACTCAAGCACGGTAAACTGGACCTCAAGTAAGTTGAAATAGCCGACCTCCTAACCACCAATTCTATTTTAAGGAATTTGGACAAATCTGCATTTTGATACTTGGGTTTTTTCGTGATACGTTAAAAGATAATACAGCTTAGGAAAATCTACCGATATAAATCAACATCAGTTCTATTTACTATCAAATAAGAATGAATATAGCATTTATTAAAATATATTCCGCTGCCTATCCTGCTGGAGCTAGGAGTTCATAAGGTGCACTACTTAAAGTACCGTTGCTATTTAAATACTTATTATCTTAAAGCAAAATGCCACCACACACTAGATGCCCTACCTCATGAAATTTAAAAAAATTCTGAGATGTACTTTCGAGTTTTGCAGTAACATTCACCTTTCAGGTTAATCTCAAGATATTTCAGCCACACCGGCATGTTAGCTTTCAGTCGAGATCTTTTTTGACCGCTTTCAACACGCATTTTATTTAAAACATGGCTTCTAAATTAATATGTATTTTTTTGCATTGATTTTGACTGCACTTTAAATTTAAATGTATACTTTGGAGAAAATGCGCCAAACATATTCTTTCTTATATCCATTTAGTAGACAACTAGGCCTGCTTCAAAGTTTATGATTCCTGAAAGGGTATCTTTCGGTTTCAAAAAGAAATTTTTTTACGTTGCCGAATAATTTTGAGCGCAAACGGCCGTTTTATGCGAATTCAGGGTTTCCAACATTAATGCTGTAAAAATTTTGTCGAAGGAAAAGTACATATATCCTTACAGATGAGTAAAGGGTGAACAAATTCGTATACCATTTTGCAATGGATGTGAATAGATAACACCAATAAATTGACGGATACGATTTAGTGTGAATAAACAATTTACGGTCAGAAGAAGAAAAAAAACGAATGGAACCTTTTCTTCAAATATAAAGTCTGAAGAAAACGTTATTTCGTATCAAACGAGAACAAGGACGAAAATATTTTTGCACGTCTGATATAAAACATCGCTAAATTAATGAGGTTGGTAAAAAATAATGGCCAAAATTCCCATTCCCTAAGTATTAATTCTATTTACATAATATAGAGTACGCGCCAGAATTCATACAAAATGCCGACATATGCGAAAAATCGATAATCTTTCCCTAAACGGCATTGACTCAGTTTGTGATACTGATTATCGTGTTGTCTTCTCTGAAGTTTATTCCGTCATGGTAGGATGCGAGCGTTTTAATGAGCTTCGTTCTGACCACTAACAAAACGTAGCTACTGTAAAATCAACTACATAAATAGTAATCGTATCTAGAATTAATTTGGACTGCCTTTGTAAATTTAAATATATTTTCTGGAAAAAATGCACTAAAAATTATTTCCTGTACTCGTTTTATAGGAAATTATGCCATGATTCGACTTTTAATTCAAAGTAGGGTATCTTTTGGTTTTAAAAAACTTCTTATAATGAGTTTTTTTCCGATTGTAAGGTGTTTTTTCATAATACATCCTATCCCACAATTTATTTATTCTGCGTATAATATATGCAGACTGTTCCACGTCTGTTGCAATATTTTATAAGAACTTTGCGACCTTTTCCTTAAACTGCAGGCGAACACGTACTTTTTCTTAAACGTGAGGTACTCAGCGCGCATAGTTTAAGCTTTGAATTCAAGTTTAGCAGTCAGATGGTTTAAAAATTATTCGTTTATTAAGAAACTTTTTAAAACCGAAACACACCCTTTTGTTTAGTACAAAAGTTAAAGAAGGCCTAATCTTCTACCAAACGACTCCAAAAATGTTTCGTTGATGTTTCCCATAAAATGTTTCTGAATTTACAAAGGCAGTCAAAATGAGTGATACATATGCATAATATTTAAGAAGTCACCTCTTACGATAAATACGTTTTGTTAGTAGTCAGAACGAAGTGCCTTAAAAAGCTCGCATCCTACCATGACTGAAATGACTTCAGAATAGACTACACGCTAATGAGTATCACAACTTGAGTCAACGCCGAGTAGCGAAAGAGTATCAGTCTTTCACATATATCGGCATGTTGCACGAATTCTGGCACGCACGGTATCTGAATTAATGAGGTGGGTTAAAACCAATGTCGAAAAATCCCCATTCCTTAAGTTATCATTTTATAGAATAATATGCTTTGTGCAGGCATCCTGGCGTGACTGAAATAAGTGAAGACTAGGCCGCACAATAATGCAGTTGAAATTTAATTAAACAGGGAATCTACTGCATTGCAGGCGAAAAACGGTTTTTCAGCCTACCGAAGAAATTTCACTTGACAAAAAATAAGTACTCCGTTATTGTGCATGTTTGCATAGATTGGCAGTGCTCTTGTGGCGGAAGGCCTCAATGCCTGTCCCTCCACCCCCTTTCTGCGTCAATGCTCGCGGTCCCCAACCTCACCCATCCTTGCACGCGACTGCTACGACTCCCCGAAGGTAAACCGTTTGACCACACTGTCAACCGCTCACTTTGTTCTGTAGCTATAGCTGAGGCCCAATATTGCTTTCTCCTTGTTCAAGGACAGCTGCCTCAAGTTCATCCAATACCTCAGTCAGCGCTTTCAGATACGCTGACCTAAAGATACTTGACCGACTTCGATTGTCGCGGCTGCGTTGGCGCCACTTGAAAATGCCCTTTCCCCTACCCTCAGCCAACAGAGCCTACACCACCAGACCAGACATCCCTGGGGTGAAAATCACAGCAGACGCGTCTTCGACCGCGTTCCCAGCAGCCCTCGCGGCGGCCTACGGTGGATCTATCCCTCCTCTTCTACATGTTTTTGATAACGGAGCAGCCCCTCCCGACCAAGCTGCTCTGACTCCCCCACCTCCTCGCCGCCGGGATTGATGCCCACCAGGCGGGGCTCCGGATCCAACAAGGGTTACTAGCCAGACAACATCCCTGGGGTAATTTCACACACAGACCAATTGGAGAACACTTGAGCTTGCTCCGGAATCCTACTTAAGCGGTTGCCACCACTGTCTCATCCTCTTTCAGGCTTGGCTGGACGCAGTCTACGCTAGCCCTGGCTTCGCCAGTGGCCACTGCCACCCTAAACGGGAACCACAGCAGATGCGTCTTCGTCATGTTCCCACCCGCCCTCACGGTGGCCAAGGTCTGCTACACTAATCTCCCCACGGTGCATCTATCTCCCCTTCTCTCCATCTCTGTGTTTTATATGACGAGGCAGCCCTTTCCGACCATGCTACTCTGACTCCTCCTCCTCGCCGCGGGGACTGAGGCCCACCCGGCGGGGCTCCTGATCCAACAAGAGCTTCTAGCCAGCCAGCTGCCTGGGTCAGCAACATGGGGTTCAGTACACGACTATTCACTATTTCTGGTGACTTTAGTCTTTTACCTTCAACCTGGGGAGTTCGCCTGAAGTTTGTAGTGATCAAAATACACTTAATACTGAGATCGATACACCCTTATCTGTTCAAATATATTTTATCGAAAAAAATGAGCAAATACATTTTTTTGAGTTAACCCAATTGTGAAAAAACTCGAGGCGTTCGGCAGGATTTGAACGCGCGCAGTAGAGAAGGTCTTTACTGGAAGCCAACGCTCGAACCGCTAAGCTACAAACGCATCGAGTTTTTTCACAGTTGGGTAAACTCAAATTAAGCAAATCTGCCAAACCTCCTAATTACAAATACACTCTGTCTTGTACACACTTGGTAGAAAAGTTTGGCTTCTTCGAAGTTTTAATTCGGGGGAAATCGATGTTAAGGTTTTAAAAATGCCTTGCAATTCCCGAATAATTTGGAGCACGACATACCGCTTCATTAAGCTTTATGATTTTTAACTTGAAATACGATCGCTGGAACAAGGATATTATTTGCCTGGCAGCGCAGAAGCTATTTACTTCTCAGACTTGCAGGTTTTCGTGTATTAGCTGTCAATCTGCAAAGTGTATATGCACTCTCTGAACGGAATATCGTACAGTAATGCATATACTTACGACAATAACCTAAAATGGGCATTCAGTTTAGCAATCGATGTGGTCTTTTGCGTACATTTTAAAAGCGACATTAGCAAACGAATATATATGATGAGTTTCCAACTGAGATTTTCTAGTCTTTAAAATTAAATAATAAGAATCCTTGTCAAGTCAACCAATATCCCTAATCTGAGTCCAGCTTTAAAGGAAGACATGGCAGACTATAAAATGAGTGCAATAAAGCACAAATCAGCTTCTGCTTTAAAGAGTATGGTGAGTGCTTGAAGCAAAATGGCACAATTTGCGAAAGACTGGTAATCACTAGAAAAACAACATTAGCGGGATTGCAATACTGATTATCGTGCAGTCTAATCTAAAGTCCTTTCAGAAACACTAGGATACTGGCTGTGTACCGAGCTCTGTTCTTACCGCTTACATAAAGCAGATTCTGTAAAAATAGCTATCTAAATCATATGCATTTTTATCACTGATTTTAATGGCCTGTATAAACTCAACGATATTTCATCGAAAACATAAATCAAAATATTCTCTCCTGCACTCGCTTATTAGAAAGATATGCAAAGTCGTGTTGGCAAACGATCGTTTTCGGTCATTCATCGTCAGGCCAGTACATGACATGGGGAATAAAATTGTTCAATTAATTACAGCGATTATATAATCGTCAGGTTAGGGAAGGGGGGAGGGGGAGGAAAAGGGTGAGGGTAATTAAGCAGCTGCGTTTTCCCTCGTCTACTGAACGCGGGCGCCTGCGCGGGTAGGACGCTGGTTGCCATGCCCAGATGAGACAGGGGGGATGTTCTCGCGGTCCGCGGATTGAGTTCTGTATGTCAGCTGCGCAGCTTGCGTTTGACTATTCTCCGTAGCTTCGTCTTCTTTGGCTTCAGTAGGTGTTGGATTTCCGCGTGCAGTCGGCCAAGGGAGGCCGATGGCTTGAACCAGCGCCTTTTGACAGCATAGAATGGGTTTTTGCTAGCCGGATTGCCACTGCTTCTGCTGTGGCTAACACCCGTTTGCACAGGCCTTTGGAGAAATGCGTTGGCGTGCGGTATATGACCCGAAAGGCTTCACTCGCGTCCACTTGGTGGTTTGTATCAATTAGGTGGGCGAGGATTGAGCTTGAGGTCGGTCTATTCTCCCCTCTGCTGAGCCAAGCTGGTATGTGCTCGCGCATTCTCTTCTCCAGACGTCGCGTTGTTCGACCAATATAGTCTGCTCCACAGGAACAGGTGAACGAATAGATGCACATAGATGTGGCCTGAAACGGTAGTCTGTCCTTACCTCCCATTCGTAGAAGGGGAGAGTTAGTGAAGAGAACCCGCAAGTTTGCAGCCGGGAAGGCATTCATAACCGCTGTCCTCAGGCGCCTTCTTACTAGTTCACTCGTTGCGTCTCCAATAAACGGCAGTCTTATAAACAGATCTTTCTTTTCCGCCGTTGCAATTGCGACCTTTGGGGCACGTTCCTTGATGTTCTGAAGGATGAACCGTTCCGGATAACCATTTTCTTGGAGTGTGTCCTTGAGTTGATGCAATTCTACTTCCACTATTTCAGGAGAGCAGATACGGCGTATTCTGGCTGCCATTCCCTGGACTAAGTTCCTTTTGACGTTAAGGGGGACGAAACTGTGAAAATTAACGTATTGCCCAGTCCAGCTTTTCTTTCTATATAGTCGGCGTTGTATCGAGCCATCTTCTTGTCTGTGTAAGAGGACGTCTAGGAAAGCGAGTTCCTCGTTCGCCTCTGTTTCCACTGTAAATAAGAGTGCTGTGTGGGCGCTATAAAATTTTCGGACTAGACCATCGATATCAGCGGTCTTCTTTGTCAGGCAAAAGATGTCATCCACATATCGACCATAGAACTTAAGGTCATTGATAGTGTCTTTGAGCTTCGTTTCCTCGATCTTGCCCATTAAGACGTTTGCCAGGAATGGTCCAAGTGGTGAGCCCATGGCCACTCCGTCAATTTGCCTGTATAGCCGGCCATTATTAAATTGTAGGTATAAAGAAAGAAAGGGTATTTTTCCGTGGGTAGGTAGGTAGGTAGGTATAAAGAAAGAAAGGGTATTTTTCCGTTTTAAAAACGTTTATAAATGGCCGAATTTTTTTTAAATTTACCGACAGCTATATCTCAATCCAAGGTCTCCAACCACCATGCTGTGTACCTCCTGCTTAAGGGAACATGTTTTTGCCTTCGGTTTGAGGAAGACGTCAATCAGTTTTTCTTAAATGTTGCAATTGACGTGGATCATACTGTTTACACTATCGGCAGTATAAATAAATTGATGGATACAAAGTATTATGAATGAACATTTCACAGTTGTGAAAAATCTCACCAATATAAATTTTTCTAAAACTAAGGAATCTCATTTTTTTAAGTAGAAAATTTAACGAAGGTGCAATTTCCTATCAAACAAGTACACAAACATATTTTCATGCATGCTTTCTATATAACATATTTGAATTTATAAAGGCAGCCAACATACATTATAAGAATGCCTGCTATTTACGTAGGCGTTTTTACAGGATGTAATTTTTCTAATTGGCTCATTATAGAGCTGGCATCCTGGTGCAACCGAAATGAATTCAAATAAGACTGCATGATAACCAGTATCGCAACCCTACTTAATGTTCTTTAGTGTTTGATTACCAGTCTTTCGCCAATTGCGGCATGTTGCTTGTAGCACTCGCCGTACTGTACATTATGCAAATTCAGTTTGTAAGGACATCTAAGAGCAATATAAAATGCACATTACTTGAGTTGTAATCTTTTATTTATTGGGGTTACCATAGGATGACGAGAACACCCTTATTGAAACAGTGGAATCATACTGCGCCTGAAATAACTTGTAGCTATGTTCCAAGAGAGCAGATGTGCGTATTCACTCAAAGTAATCATTCTTAATTTAGTTGACCCAATTGTGAAGAAACTCGCGGCAATCGGCGGGATTTGAACCTGCTAGGAAGGAAGGCCTTCTATGCAAGCCAACGTTCTACCTTCTTGAGCTACGAATGCCACGCTTCACATCGTAAGTTTAATCATACTTGGATCGATATTACCCGCCCAATTTTGCCGCGCGTATGGAATCCCCCAATCCGGGAGAGCAGGCTGAGTGCCCAAGCATGATCTCCTAAGCTATCATCTAGAATCCACCAGAATGACTTTTTGACTAAAACTTAGGCAAAAACAGATTCCAAAAGTGTTACAATATTGCCTAAGACCGATTTCTGAGCGTCACTCTCAGCGTCAGGATGTAATGCCACCTCTAGACGATGTTCTTTGAGAGGGAAAGAGACTGAATGACTTCCTTAAAATTACCCTGCGGATTTTAATTATTCAACAGACAAATAATCACACCTTCCGTTTATGTCTCTTTTAAGTATCTATATATATAAGAGCGTTTTTGCTAGGCATTTTATATTTGACAAGCAATGAAAATTATGGTCAAAGAATACCTCAAAAACACACAAACGAAAGAAAAAAGGTGTATTACTCACTTGTAGTTGTGGTTGTTGTAGTCGTTGTTGTAGTAGTAGAAGTTGTTGCTACTGGTGTTGTTGATGGTTGTGTTGTTGGTGGAACTAAAAGGGAATTTTGGTTGAAAATGCGTTGCTAGTGTCCCGATGGCAGTCATTCAGAATGAGGCGTTCAAAACCTGGCAAATCGTTTTCCTCCAGCTAGCTCTTTCTTTGTGGGGAACTTATCAGACTATAATGTTTTTACTCAAAAGCTTGGGCATGATTTTTCAAAAGACATTTTGTCAGGGAAAACCCATTTTAGTTGACAGTGTTCGACCTGCAAGCGTTTTCTAAATATTCCTTATTTTATCGCCTCGTTTTGATTATTTCTCAGGAGGAAGTGTTTGCAAATTTGAACGCCTACCTCTGCTTACCGAACAATACAAGTCAAGTGAAGGCATTAAATTTAAATTAATTGTCAGTTTGCAGTCACGTTGGTTTTTTGAGTGAGTCTAGTACAGCTTATTTTCTCTGGGGATCAATACCTTGAACCATCAAAGGTGGTTGATTAGGCATCGTCGGTGAATTAGCGAAGGGGTTTAGCGCATTAAAGGCATGTCAAATGCGTAAAATAACGTGTTTTCCGATGAAAAAGAGAACATCCAAAATGCAATAGAGTTGAGTTTAACGTTCAGAAACTTACCCGTCGATTCAACTAAAAAAATGAAAGATGTGTTAATCATATGTTAGGGATATGGGTCCACAAAATTATAATCCTTATTAATCCTTAATCTATCAAAATATCCCTATGGCCTATCCTTGCATATGCCACCTAAAAAAGTGAGGAAATGGAGGTTATCGGGTTCGGAAGAGAGTGTGTCTGGAGGTGGGAGAGGGGGTTTTGGGACAAAAAGAAGGCAGCATTGGTGTTTTTCGTGCTCTACGACTGTTTGAAGTATCACTCATTCCTGTGGCGTATTTTTCCTCCGAGTCGCTCGACCAAGTCTGAGTTGATTGAGCAGTCTACAAGGCCGGTGGTGAAGAAGGTGGCTATGGGCACGTCCAATCAAGCTCCCCGTATGTATCGACGACCTTGACCGCAGCTGGATACGACTTTGGGCGTCATCCATAGGAGTCTATCAACAAAAATAAGTCGCATGAGGCGTGGAAAAACAGAATGAGCACGTACCTGCCTTAACAAACAACCGCTCTGTCACGCGCTACAAGTTCTGCTTCATTTATACCCACGGGGGAAGGATAGGGAAAGCGACGGAATGGATGCAATTAACAGACGTTGAGGCAGGTCTCCTCTCATTCATGGGCTACCATGGCGCTAGGTAACCATGACAACTATTGTTCGAGACATTGGACGCAGCAAACATGTTCGTTGACATGCTGCATAAAGGGAAGTGTCCATCGTACCAACAAAGTGCACAAGCATATCATTCAATAGGAATAGAAAGGGCTTGAAGGGCTTGACGTGTAACTTAGTGAAGAAGCTCATAACGGGTACATTATAACTGCATCTAGGCTTCTCAACTTTAGACCGGGGGAGTGGGGGTTGAAAGGGACACGTTGAGAGCACATGCCCCGCCCAAATGCGTGAAAGCTTTAGACTGGCGTGGTGCAAAGATACATTCTGTCAGTGGTACGCCTTGCGAGGGTGCATTTCACGACAAGAACCGTTTCGCTGGGGAATGTCCCTCAAAGACTTTGGTTTGCATTCGACCAGATGCCTCGTTGACCTACAATTAATGTAGCTCATTTAATTGGACTATGGCAGGCATTTCTGCTGATTTGAGAAACATGGTAACGTTTGCTGAAGGGTAAAACTCTGCGGTCGGATCACAATGAGAAGATCATCCAAAGGGCCATAGGAAGTCAAAATATTGGATTCCTCCATGCTATCATGATCGCTTCATTCTACATTGCTTACCAAGAACTACTGAAATACATGTAAGCATTCAGAAAGTCAAGTAGGGCGAGCAAACGGTTTCGATTAATTCATCATCCGGTAAATACAATAATATAACGGAGGGCAGGGTTAACGAACTTTTAAGCAACCAATCAGTAGTAATTAAGGGGAAGGAGGCAGAGGTGTTAAGGGAGCAGATGCTAGTCTTAATTGGGGACCAGAGAGGGGAAAGGGGGAGGGGTCCGACGCAAGGTGTCAGAGACGAGTCATTTATAAAGTGCCAGCGAAACATTCCAAGCTCCTACGTCAGCTAATACTTGCGACAGTCGCCATACGGTTAACTAAATCAATTTTATGTGCTCAGAAGTCGTTTGCAGCGTCCATAAGGCTCCTGTAGCCAAAGGCCAACTCAGCATCCGTCCACACGTTTCATATCATGCCGCGAAACGACGAGGAAGCAATGATAGCAAGCATCCCCAGGCCACCCACGCCGTCACGACACGGTGACACCTTGCGCCTTCAGGTCTCCCAATAAAACGCCAGACAAGGACGACGGGACGACATTAACTGATTGTCGGAACCCTATCCCTCCTCCCTCATTTTCCCTCTCTGGTCCCCAATGACTCCTCTGATCCTTTAAGAACTCTTCCCCTTCCCCCTTTATTACTACTGACAGACTGCCTATCATTTCTGTTTACTCTAGCCTCCCTTATTGTATTTGCAAGATGAAGAATTAATTGAAACCGTTCTTTCGCCTTACTTGACATCCTGAACTGCTGAAACATTATATATGTCATCCGCGAATCGAAGGCCGCCAACTTACAGACCCCTAGAACATGGGTTTGTCTTTTCAGCTTCGAATGTCGGACAGATAATTTCATACATCATCTAAGAAACCGCAGAATTCCGTCTTGCCCCGGCCATGAGTTTAAAACAGCCACTCCTCAATAGGGAGCGGCTCCTACAAAATGATGCCGTTAATGGTGCGACTTATTGCCTGGAAGCTAATAGCTTAGTTACTTGTTCTCTTTTTTGGGCTTCTTTATGTTTCTATAAGCATTTTTCCGACCAAGTTATCTAACTTTCTCCCTGTTATCATCCCCGAGCAAACAGAGATCTAAGAAAGCAGAAGGTCAATACTGTTCCGCCGGAAAATGAATTAACGACTACTTAGTCACGTTCAGTTGATAGACGCCATAAGTGTACTAGTTGGCAATAGTGGAGAACATGCAAGTTCCAGGAAGCAGGTCAGAAGAAGATGCGATCACTGGAACAAGAGTTTCACTTTCCCACTCACCCCACTTGGAGTTGGAGTTGCGCATAGGCCAGAAGCAACCATCATCAGGCGCCGGGTCATGAGACCGAAAGACATACTGCCACGGCAGGAAAAGGCGAGAGTCGTTTACCGGATTTGGGGCAGTTGTGGACAAAGCAATTACGTCGGAGAAACCGGGAGATTACTCTAAACGCAAATGGTCGAGCATGCAGCCGCGGTGAGGAACAAAGACGCCATCTCACAGGCTGCAGTTCACTCGACTGGAATCGGCCCTATTTTCAAGGTTTACGAGGCCAAAATCCTCGCAAGAGATGACAAACGCGTCATAAGCGAGCTACTCAAGTCGTGATTCTCGGGACTGGTCTTATACGGACGTAATGTTAGTTTACGCAATTAAACTTCCGTAGTCACGACTAAAGCATAAACATGAAAGCGCGCCATTCAAAACACAGGTTCATGGGAGCTGCAAGTCAAGAGCGTTGTTAAGACAGTGCGACCTAAAGGATCCCAGTACAATAAGGCAAAAGTAGCTTATGTAGCTCCACTAATTTACCCTAATCCCAGCTTTTTTTTACGAAAATGGTGTTTTTAACGTTTTATGGCACATACTTTAATAACTGCTATATGCACTTTTATTTTATTGTATTTGGAAGTGTTGTTGATTTATATCTGTGGATTTTTCTAATCTGTATTAACGTTTAACGTATTGCGGGTAAACTCGATTACCAAATTGCAGGTTTTTTGAAATTCCCGAAAAATAGAAATGGTGGTTATGAGGTCGGCTACTTCACCTTACCTGAGGTCCAAGTTATCGTTCTGGAGTTAGATTAGGGTGGTCAGTGGCGCGAAGTGCCGCACACACCTCCAGTTGATATGCAGAACAACTTTCTCCCACATTTCTTTTCATTTTACACTTACTTCTAAAAATTTCCTTTTCTGTCTGTCCTATTTCCCCGAAACCCTTAAACCACAATTTCCGTAGAACAAAAATGCTGGTACTAGGTGTTTATGAGTGGCACTACATAAGCTACTTTTGCCTACAATAAAATTGGAGGCAAAAAGTGGATGACCGTAGGATTTAGCTCGGCCGGATTGAGTGTTTAACCCCTAAGGTGCTTATGAATGACGTCCAAATCTTACACAAAATGGGTTTTTCTCAAATCCTTACCCTTACCCTTAACAGTAAATCTAAGCGGAACCCTTACCCGAAGAGTAACGCTTGAAGGAGGCGTTGACCGCAAATGCGTGAAAGGAGGTAGAGCTTGCAAATTAAAAAAGTGGCCAAATATATTGCAAATGCTGCCACTAGTATTATTCTTCTGTTTGGTCCGTTTCTATATTAGCTGTGAACGAAAATTATTGTAGTTAATTTTACATCGACCTGTCTTTTAGGATGTACCCATCCTGCTTGGTGCCTCGCGAGCTCGGACCAACAAAGTGTGGTTTCGCAAGGCTACTTATAATGTTTTATTAACATATTTTTATTTTATAGTAGCATTCCGGCAAAGACAGGCACCCTGGGATAGGTGTTTCTGGTTTTTTTGGCCTTTGTCAGCTAGCGGTATTTAAATATAGCGCACCCGCTGAAATTGCTGCCACACTCGAGTTTCGAACTCGCTTCTCGCCGGTCAGAGGCAAACGTCCTAAGCATTTAGCTACGAGTACGCTGTGTTGCCGGTTGTTGATCTGGAGTAGCAGCAATTTCAGCAACTACACAAAAGTTGGCTATCCCTAGCTCTCGACGGCCAATTAAGCCAGAAATTGCTATCCTAGTGTGCCCGTCTTTGCCAGAATACCACTATAACGGAAATTATAGCGTACAAAAGGGATATTTCTACATGATACAGATTTAATATAGTTTGGTTTTAACTTATCCTTTATGATAATATATGAGCAGTTTTAAGTTACATTCTAAAAACCTAATGTGGTCAAAATCTTTAACAAATTTTGCGGGCAAAAAAACTTTACAGTTTGGCAAACAATAATTTTTATAACTGGAATCATTCCTTGCCTCTCGAACTAAATGTGAGACCTTAAAATTGGATTGACTTTCAGTTGAGCAACTTCGGACAAAATTTCCAGTGCAGTGGGCTACTAAATCACTCTGAGTTCCACATTTCGGATTATTGTGTCCTCAGGCTTAAATATGAGGCAATGCAAGAGGAAGTTAACAGAGAGCCTTGGAATAACAGTGAGGCTCCCTCTCTCTTACGCTGCTTTTTAGTGCTGTCCATCCACAATTATTGATATTCACGATTGCCAATGCAAGTGAACATGCGTGTTCCAGGAAGCCATCGAGTCGGAGAGTTGGTATATGCACTCCGTATTTCATTGATCTCAATTAATAGGTTAACTGAACCAAAACAATTCCCCAAATTATATAACTAAAGCCGATGGAGTGGGCTTTAAGAAATTATGCAGCTCTGACGACTTAACGAATGAAATAAAGATATGAGTATCTTTACTTACCACCTTTAAATTTACGAACTTTTGAACTTACGTGTAATTTTTGTGATAGCAAAATATATGCATTTATTTATTATTACGCTTGATTTTGGCTTTAAATTCCCACACGCTTGTGTCACATAAAATAACGTTTGGCGTACTTTTTGAGTAACAAACGACCGTTTGGAACGTTATTTGTTCGTACTTTGACCATTGCTTATAACTAAGAAGAACAAGTCATGGTAATGTGTAAGAGTCACCGCTGGTTAGTTTTGATACCTACCTCTTGTCTCCTTCCTTTTCTCTCATCCAGCCGTCTCCAGTCGCAACTATTAATTCGGTTCACTTCGATGTCCTCATTTATTCATCCCAAAATACGAACTTTGGGACCAAGGGAAAAATATTTGTACATCATAAGGAAATATAAGTATCTTTCTGGACAGTTGCACCTTCAGAAGTGGACTTTTTCACGTTTATTAGGTATGAATGACTACTCATATTTAATAAGTAAGAGTATCTATGTGATATATATAGGGAGACTGAGAGGGGAATTTTGGTTCCGATAAAAAGTCCTGAGAGACGATACAAACACAGTGATTAGGCGAAGGTAGTCTGAATACTCGGGTTAGGGGAAGGGCACGGGCAAAGTTGTATTACTTGAAGTAAGAGAAGCCAACTATTATTTGTTTTGATGCGTGTACAAGACAATGAAAGAGCTCTCTATAAATGTATGGTAGCGATCTTGTGAGCATAAGTTGTTGTAGAAAGATTAAAAACGTCTTTTGAATTCTTAACATAAAGTTTAAACATTCATTACTAGTGGTTAGTGATTCAGTGCCAAGTAAATAGGCCCAAGTTAAAGGCCCTGTTTAACCATATTATTCAGTAAAGAGTAGATTGTATACCCAATGAAGTCTGATAATAAAAGTTTCTGTGGGGAATTTGACACACATGTGAGGTTTATTATTTTGTTAATTGAGCGGAATGAGGAGCAGAATTTTGTTTACTAGAAATGAATTCAGTTCATTTAGGAGGGAAATAGGGGCGGAATTGGGCCAAATCCAACGATTTTTAATATCCAAGTTATTTTCAGAGCTATTAGACGCTGCGAAAAAAGCTTTTTATTTTTGCGTGTTGTTCTGAAAAATAACATTAATATATACCTTTAAGTGCTTAGTTATATATTTTCAGAGACTATACAATTTTGTTTGGCCTTGCAATTTTTTTTGCACTTGTGAGACAACACATTATTGTCTGCTACGTTTTGTGCGATAAAATGCAGTAGTAAACTTATTAGTCTACGATATTTTATACTCCAACCAAAATAACGACCACAAACAAGTATATATGCAAGCACTTTCCATCTCCATAGCACAATCAACGAATCTAAAATGTGGAAACGGAACGGATGACAAGTTTTCTTATAATCGTTTTCGATATTTCGCTGCTCTGCTCTATATTTGGTATCTAAGAACTGAGCCTAGAAGTAAAAAAATATACTAAAAACTGTCCCGAAGCATATAGAAAAGCGAGTTATTTTCATTTTCAGCAGAAGATGCATCCATAATTTTAGGGGAAGTCAACAAATTTCCAAGACTTCCTATTGCGACATTGACTAAATCTTTAAAAAAAAATGTAAAATACACAGATATTCTATGGTAAAATATCTTAGCAAAGCACCTTTTTCAAGAGGTAACTTTATACAGAAAGCGTTGAAAGTATTCTTAGGCATATACATTCACGAGGTGTTGTGGACGTTAATTTTTTTGGCAATGAGTTGGCATGTTTTTGTTATTTGAAAACCATGACGCAAGCAGATAATTACATAAGATACAATGTTTAAAATTTGTTATTTGAGCCAATGTCTTCAATATATAACTTATTTGGAAGGTTTTTTAGCACATAAATTCTAATCCTTATCTATGGCCGATAGACTGAAGCCAGGAAAAATCATAAAATGTTAATTACCATATCCTAAACGATCTGAACCAAGTCGTTGTCGAGATTCCGAAATAATTACAATGAAATGAATCGGAAGAAAATTTCTATGAGTGTACAACAATGGTACGTGTACGTTTGCAGCAGCCCATTCCATTTTTATTTGTTATTCATTGACCGGTATGTCCACGCGTGAGCTTACGAAATATCTTACTACTGTGGCTTCCCAATCAGCGAAATTGAGCGAAAACATAGTTGTCTTAGTCCAGCGTAACTCAAGCAATATATAAATGAAATAAACAACTAGCAATTCTCATAAAAACCAATTTGAAACACATACTCGAACTTTGGGCTGTTTAGTAATAGCCATACGTTACATTGCACGCAATATAGAAGCATATGTATCCGAAAAATTTACAAAACGACTATTTTCAAGCGAAGTGCTACTTGTGCTGCTTTATTTACTCGTTTTTTGCATTAACTAGCTTTATTTAAACTTAAAACTGAAGTTTTCTTAGTACGCCCAAATTTAAATTTTTAGGGATTTTTCCTTTTGCTATAAAGCAGGCTTTTTTAAAGAATCTTATATTACTTTATTAATTGCAGTTTACCCTTTTTTGATGTACGACAATTAATTTCTGTACCACTTTTGAACCGTTGCTTGGGCTGCGTTTGTGTACTAGGGAGTTTATTTTAAAAATCCTTAGATTTCATGAGTAAGAAGACCTACCGTATATAAGTAGATAGATAGGGCCCTTGAAAACCCTATGTACAGATACATTCTTACAAATCATAAATATGTTTCAGAGCAATATGTGTAGATTATATCAATCGTTGATGTATACTTAATATGTAATCATCAAGTAAAGTTTTAGCAAATCATCTTTTAACTGCCCCACTGCTTTCAGAAAGAACAACTAAAGAAGGTACTCTGTTGCAGTTTTCAATGGCCCGGCGGGAAATAATGTTAGTCCGCACTTCTAGTTTGTAGTGATGACCTCGGCGATGTGTAGTTTCTGCCGATTTAAACAAACCTGCCGTTTGAAAGGTACAGTCTACTTCTTTGACGAGTTTCAAGACCATGGTCATATCTACTCTGTATTGTTCCTGTAAGAGAGAGCAAAATGTTTAAGTCCTTTTTAGTCGAT
The DNA here is from genome assembly GCA_036362985.1 of Ligula intestinalis. Taxonomy (NCBI): domain Eukaryota; kingdom Metazoa; phylum Platyhelminthes; class Cestoda; order Diphyllobothriidea; family Diphyllobothriidae; genus Ligula; species Ligula intestinalis. The sequence continues at coordinate 25,090,656 of JAYGXS010000005.1, forward strand.
CCTTATTCGGTAAGCATTGCAAGCCACCGAAATATTTGATCACCCTTTGAACATTAATCACCTTGATTGTACACCGATATGTCTCTCAGGATGTGCCGATCCTGGATTGATGCTTGCAAATTCGGGCCAAATGATGGTACAGTAGACGCCGTTGTTCATACAATATTTCGATATATGCGAAAGATTAATGCTCTTTCGCTAATCAAAATTGGCTCCAGTGGTGATACTGATTATCATTTAGTCTATTCTGAAGTCATTTTTATTCAGTTTAGGATGCCGGCGTTTTAACAAGCCTCGTTCCGACTTTAAGTAAAACGTTTTTATTGTAAAAACTAACTACTTCAGTAATATGCCTTCTTATCATTGATTTTGACTGCCTTTTTAAATTCAAATATATTTTATAGAAAACATGCACGAAAAATTATTTATTGTACACTTCTGATAAAAAATTACGCCTTCATTAAATTTTATACTCGAAGGAAGGGTAGCTTCCGGTTTTTTAAAAAAGTTGCCCAATTGTCGAATAATTGTTAAACCTAGTAACTGCTATACTCGAATTCAAGGTTTAGAAACTGCGCACTGTGTACATCTTGTTCAAAGAAAAGTACGTTTTCACCTACAGTCTGAAGAAGAGGTCACATAATTGTCATAAAATATTGAAATATTCGTGGAACATATTTTATGTAGTTAAGGTAGCATTAATAAACTGACAGATACAATGTTTTATGAATAAACGCCTCATAGTTGTAGAAAAGCTCATAATTAGCAACGAGTTTCAAACTCGAAAGTAGCAGCAATTTCAGCGGCTACACTAGAGTTGGGCTACTCCTAGCTGATGATGGCCAATAGGCAAAAATAAGTATTCCAGGATTGCCTTCTGCCTTGCCGGAATACTACTAGCATGACACTTATCACGTTGAATAAACTCCGAACAGTTTAAATAACTCTTCTTGCTATATGTGAATTGGTTTATAGCAGCTCCACCATCGATTTTGATGATATGCACCATATGCTCCCAACAGATTGAAGCAGGGAAGGTGATTGACGACAAAAGGTTAGTTTTAAGCGAATGTAGACGTTGCACATCATCTACCGCACTTTCCACCTTCATCCACCGGAGCCGGTGACATTACAAAGCCGAAATAGCCCAACGGGATCCAGCGTTAGCCACTTTCTCTTGTAGTGACCTAGTATTGTAAGCCATGCTTTGCTCCTATGCCTGTGGGGCATTGCTCTGGTGTCTGGCTCGCGAGTCCACCAACCCTGGCGCGCCAGAGGCTTTAAAACCTCCGATCAAGGTCACGGACGTGTCTGGTCCTGACTAGCCAATACCGCTGCAAGGCAAGTTCACAGATGACCTTACAACGGGGATCGCTTACGCTCAGACACCCCGGAGCCGGCGACCTTAGGGTCAGTAAAAGACATCCGGACCCGGCAACTTCACCCGCCGGAATGTGACTCTGGACTCCGGCCCGCTCATAGCTGGACTGCACTCATCTGGAAATAAATTACCTATTACTCACATTCTACCTCTTCTATGCTTTATAAAATTATTGATAACATTTTGGCCTTCCACGCCTTATCAACTAGCTTATAACTGTTTTAATACGTTCGTCTTCTTTTATCTGGTTGGACTACTTGGCATTACACACTCTAGTAGAGGATACAAACCCGCGCATGATTTAGTTAAAAGTGACGGTGGACTTATGCGCTGGATCTACCGCACTACCTAGCTCATTTACTTGCAGTCAGTGTCTTGAGAGAGTCAAGAAGACCGAGAGACTAAAGAAGATCTGGCGTTGGCCACCTTCTCCAATGCAGGTCAGAAGACCACAGTCGTGATTTTATTTTAAGGGATAGGCTCCTTTTGTGCGGATTCTTCTGCACTACTACCACTCACCCACATAGCCAGTGTCGGGGAGGCCAAGGGGTTCGGGCGCAAGGCCGCTCCAACAATGCGCCTCACGTACTGTATCCTCTCTCACTCTTTTTGTGTGGGTTCGTTTATGGGTGTGGCTATATGTGTATAACCTTCAATCAAATTCCTGAGCAATTGAAACGATGGTGAGGAGGTCATCTACTTATTACTCAGCTTGAGACACAGTTATAGCATGCAGCAATATTAGTTGCTTATGAAGGAGATTGCTCCCCAGTACACAGGAGACCTCTTTTGAAACCTCAACATGGAGGTAAGATACTGCAAAATGCTAGCTTTGTGGGTATAATCCTTAATGAGCTTCCTATGGTAAGACGTGAGGCCAGAGGAACTTCTGACCTCGGTCACTAGGCTTGGCGCTCACCTCTTGCGAACCTTATAGATCTCTTTCTCGTATGCGGAGACGACATGCACTAAGAATTTGAGGCAACAGTAGCTTACGTTGTCTCTATTTTTCGGTTCTTGATACGGCTTGGTTCATTGAAAATGGAGTTTGAGTAATAGGGCTCTTTTTTCCACAGTCATTGTGGTGGGTTTTATTTGTCTCGCAACCATATTCAGAAGGTTGAATACCTCAAGATTGCTGTTCTCCCTAAGCAGGTCCTGCATTTTCTTAAGCTCCATCTCAATACTGTGTGCCACTGTTCACGTCTGCTTCTGCTCAATGACTTCCTGGAACGCACATTTCACTTGTATCGACACTTAAAGCAATGTCGAGGAGAGAGACGGTAAGTCTGATCATAAGCTTTTGTCCTTTGGAAATGTTTGCATCGTCAACACCTCTGCCATCCCTACAACTATACAAATCATTTTTAATTTGGATAACACATGGTGGGGCATTCCGACAATGAGGAATACAGTCGCTGCAATTAATCACGTATCTTTAAAGTATCTTTCCCAGGTATAAATTTGAAGATTTCATATACAGCAGAATTTATTTGAACCATAAATGTGGCGAGTGCTCATCAGCTGCGTCCACATGCAGCATAAAGTAAATAACGAATGAGATAATACAAAATTTAATTCATACAAAAAAATTGTTAAAATCAGCAAGTTCACAAGAAATGGCCATGAGGCAATCAATAACGTAGGAAAAATAAATGCCATGAGCAGCAAAAACGGGCTAAAACGTCTAAGGCAAAGCAGGTTGGGAAGACAAATAGGTAAACAGGGAGCCGGTGTTACCGCAGGACGGTTAGATTTACCACATGCTACCACCGTATGTAGGATATCTCCAGGTAGCATAAGCTCAAAGTTCTTCCTGCCCGAACAAGTACTTGGAAGGATGTTTTAAGGTCTACAGAATGGCCCATAGCCAATAGGTGTTCAAGAGTGGAATAACGAGCAGTTCTTTTTTCCTGTTTTAATAGCCAACTCGGCAGATGCTTTTTAGCTCTGGCTGCCAATTGCCTTTGTATTTGCCCTATGTACTTCCATCCGCAAGTACATGAAAATTCGTAAACACAATTTGGAGTGCCGTACAATGGCAAGGCATCCTTTGCGATAAGAATCGAAGGTTCTCTGTCGAAATACAAGATATAAGCTCTGCAGCAAAAGGTTACGTAAGCGTCTCTTGATTGTGTTTAAGATGTTGTCAACCTTAAAGGGCAAGGATATGCAAACCTTTTTCTGGAACACTGTTCCATTATCTTTTGCCGTAGGGTTTTTTTATTCTTGTCAATAAGCTGAGCTGGGTGACCACGATCGAGTAGACTTTCCTTGAGGCTGAAAAGTTCTGCATGCAGTGTATTCATTGAGCAGATTTGGTTAGTCCTCTGGAAGAGGTTGCAAACTACGTTACGTTTCCATGGCATGGTAACAAAACTTAGATAATGCAGATACTGCCCTTTCTATGTATTCTTATGAAAAGTTCTGAGTGTTATGGAACCGTCCTTTTGTCTGGCCATATGAACGTCTAAGAAAGAAAGCTGGTTTTCACGTTCATGTTCCATCGTTAATTTCATTTTCGGATGCAAACTTTCCATCGTAAATAGTAGTTCTTCGGCCATCTTTATGTTTACCACAATCGCAAAACTGTGAGCAAAATGAACAGACTATTTGACAATTCTTTCATCTTCAAAATTAACAAATAGATCTTCGCTCCATTTTTAGTTTGGGATGAAGCATATACGATAAAAGCCTCTTGCACTGTTTGCGTGACGATTACACACTGCAAAGGGGTAGACTAAGCAAATTTAACGCAAAAGGCTTTTGGTTCAGCTGGTTAAACCCTAAATACTGCGATCTTCCAGGCCCAGTTCCTAAGAAGAACAGAGAAGTCGTGGAAGCCAAGGTAAAGGGAGACTTATTCTGTACAGAATAAGTAGGAGAAGAATTAACAGAAGGATTGACTCGGCCTGGGGTTGAGTTTGACCATGAGGATCGAGAGCGAGAGAGAGCCGCAGCCTCGCGTCAGCCACACACCGGGGCGAAAGGCCGAGTGAATAGGCTTAGTGTGAAGTGTGTTTCTGCAGCGCTGACAACAAATCCGGCGCATATCAGCAATCAGCGGTACGCATAAATCGATTGCTTTATTTGCCTGCCAATTCAAGCTCAGTAGATCAGTCATCACAAGTGGCGAGGCAAGTCCATTGTGAACTAGTAATCAGCAATGCGCCAAAAATCGATTGACTGGCCACGTTGACAGAGCAGGCAGAAGGAGTGATCATGGCAGCGCTGGGGGGGGCAGGCTCCTACGAATTCATTTATGCATTGCAAACACAGCATGATTAATGGGATCTATAGAATTTCGGGAAAGCTCATCAGTTGATCCATTCCACTGCATGCGAATGCGAAAAATACAAAATTGAATCTTTACAGAAAGGTCAAGAATGTCATAGGGCAGGTTCCGAAGGCTAATAAGTGAAGTGAGCGAGCTCAAACGAGTCGGAAAAAAAAGAAAAACAAGAGTAAGGGCCTGAAGGTAGGTAGGGGACTGTGTAAATCTAGGAGCCAGATTTTACCAAAAAATGTAGAGTTATAGGGCAAATAATTGCAAACGCATCCAGGATTACCTGTTTGCACTAACGACCGCCTTTGGTTTTGCTTCCCCTGAAGTTTGCGCATCCTACTTTGAAACCGACCACGCGAAAATTGAATGACGCTTCCTTCTTTCATCCAATGCTGCACGCGTAAACCCTGGTAACCATGGCTATGGACGGCAAGACGCCAATTGGCTAGCTTGACCATGCCAATAGGGCGTGCCCCTTTTGAAGCACAGCGCGAACATCATAAAATCCATGTGATAGCTTCAGTTATCTCTTCCACACACTCACCAAGACTCTACACTGCCAAAGACTCCAGAGACCGTCACACGCAGCCACAGAGTGGAACATGGAGGAGCGATGTTCCACCACCACCATCGCCACCCCCGGCCACACCGCAACCCCGAGCAAGACTGTATTCTTCTATCCCGACGGCAGCGCCCACGGCGAGGGTCTTCGTGTGTCCCTTCAACCGCACCGATTTCGCAGCATGGAGGCCCTGATGGAGTATCTGACGGGCAAGATGCCTGACCTGCCCTACGGGGCGCGAACCATCTTCTCGCCGCGTGGACGGACCCCCATTCAGTCGCTGGAGGCTCTCAACAACCAGGGCCACTACATTGTCTCGGATAGACGATCACGTGCGCGTGGCATCCAACTGGATCGGCTGACCCAATTGCCGTCCTGGCGCTCTGGCCGACCGCCCAGTGGTCAACGGATGCTCAGCTACAGTCTACAGCCTCAGGTCTGCGCGACCAGCTTGGGCTCATTGCCGACGTCGGGAATCGGCGACGGCACTGGCACAGCGGCTACCCCTACCAGGAAACAGCGCAGTCGAAGTGTTTCAAAGACACGGCCGCCGCCGCCGTCGCGGGACTCAGCAGGGAACAACGGATCTTCTGTAGGACGGAGGAGTAGAGGTCAGAGCAGCCAACGAGCAACTAAAGTGATTTATGTTCATGAGAATGGGGACGCCTTCCACAGGCACCGGTTCACGTTGCTGTATCGCAAGGGGGAAGGGCTGTCGCTTCTACTGAATGAATTGAGTAACAAACTCCAGTCACCGGTTCATCGGCTTTTCACCTTGGAAGGGGAAGAAGTGAGTCAACCTGTTTAGCCTTAGTGGGAGTAAAATGCTTTTTTAAAGGTAGTATCCGAAATTCTCGGCAAATCGGCTCCACTCATGGAGAGCTAGGGAGAAGGTAAGGTAAAAGGTCATGACAAAAGGTCCTGGTCAACGATAATAGAATACTCACCGTTAAAGGTTTACATGGCATCCAAATCCATTATGGAGACAGGCCAGCTTTGAATTCCTTGATTTCCGTTTCTTCACACGATAGGTAGCGTGCTAGGATTGGGAGTATAGAGTGCTGCTTTGCCGATGTACGACAAGACATATGATGGAAGCTTCGGCGCATAGTACGGGAAGACCTTGCAGTCATTATTTCAGAGTGAAGAGTGTGAGCGACCTCATTAAGGATACGATTAGCGAATTGCTTGACCTTTTTACCGTGTCGCTACATGATACTGGCAGGTTCAACACAGGAAACAACGACAGCTGAAGAGAGCATTCGGAGGATAAGTTAAAGTAACCAGGTCTTATTTTAAGTAAAGCTGAAAAAATAACTGGAGAGCAGTAAAGAATGAGGGGGAGAATGCAGGCATCTATAAATCGCTAGCTTAGGGCCTGCGGTATGCGATATGACCACAAACGGTGGAAAGGATTACGGATTTTAATAAAAAAGCCTTCAATGTGAAGAGTAAATGAAAGGCTAGGCATCAGAGTACAACCACGGCACCGTCTAACGCCGGTGGAGAGCAGTAAAGCTGAAAATAAATAACTGGAGAGCAGTAAAGAAGGAGGAGGAGAATGCAGGCATCTATAAATCACTAGCTTAGAGCCTGCGGTATGCGAGATGACCACAAACGGTAGAAAAGTTTACGGATTTCAATAAAAAAAGCCTTTAATGTTAAGAGTTAATGAGAGGTTAGATGCCAGAGTAAAACCACGCCACCGTCCTACGCCGGTGGCTAGTTAACTTTTTCAAGCTCTGAGCGAATTCAATTTGGTGCCCTCTGTTAGTACCCTAGGTGCTAGAAAAGCAAGCTTTAGAACTGACTTCTAGCATGTTGTTATTGCACAATTCCCTGGGAGATTAGGGAAGTTTAAATACCTGCAAACGGATAGCGGATCAACTCCAATTGAAGACAAGGAATGTTCCTCATTCAATGTCAACTCTAAAAATATTTGACGTTTTTCCTCCTTTTTTCAATGGCATTTACTCCGGTGGTATGTACTGCTTTGGTAAAAAACAGTGTTCAAATGAAGAATATGCACAATAATTTTGGAGGACAATCAGCCTGGGCAAACTTCGCTCATCATGCATAGATCACTTTCTACATCGTACTTCTCGCCTACCGAAGTTCGCTGTCGGTTTAAACACACATTATGGTAAGCATCTCAGACTAATATCCGAAAGTTTCTCAAGTTCAAGCTCTCAGTAGACGAGCCTTCGAACTAAATTTACATTTGTTAGTGAAAGCGAATGAAGCAGAAAGTTCATGCTCCAGGTATTCGGATCGGTAAAGAAGACAGATGATCAAACACCGAAACGATTTGTATTTTATTCTGAGCTTTCGGATTCATACCAGATTCCGTCGTCAGAGATGGGAAGTAGCAATAAAACAGTGGCTAGTTATAGCCTGTGAACAAATAGTTAAAATTTGAACATCTAAAAAATGGATAACTGTTAGGTTTTGGCGCCTAATGGCCACATGAGCACCGAAAATGGCGTGATTATGGAGAAGGTAGAGCCAATTAATTATGGCGGACGTCTGGTTGTCGTTGTATGCAAGAGTGCAAAGCTCTATACGCCGGCGCCAATTCGACACATCTGTGGACAGAATTCTCATCCGTGGACCAAGTTTCGATAAATTCTCTGTTCGTCTTGTTTCCCGTATGGACGAGTACCTTGACGGCAGTGAAGTTTAACTCATGGCCTGTTTCAAAGGTCTGAGCTGCAACTTGTGATAATTTGTCGCCTCGTCCTACGACCAAGTTGTGTTCATGTATACGCGATCCGAGTATGCGTTCAGTTTGGCCTTTGTAATATCAGGGACAGCTTAGACATGGAGTGCAATATCCTACTCTAGATTGTTTATTCTGCGTTAGCCGGTCTTTTATTTTCATCACCCTGCTGCGCATGGTAGCTTTGAGTCTGTATGCAATTCCAGACCCTAGCTCCGCACCGATGTGCTTATTCGCGTCTTATGCATCCTTGGTGTATTGCAGAACGTGCCATATCCTCAACGGTCCTTCTGTTTGGCTTCTCCGGGGCTTAACGCGTAGGCATCGGTTTATAAATGCTTTTTAATGACCGTTCCACACGAATTGGTCGCGAAGATATGCGGCCTCGCGTACATTTTCCTCCGACTTACTGCAGTGTGTCTGGATCACTTTGAAGAGTATTTTTTACACAGCTTCGTTTTTGAGCAACTGCATGGTAACTGTGAAAACTGAGAATTTGTGCTGGAATCGTTTCCCATAAATTATTATTAAGAGGGACTACAGATGCCCTACCACCTTGGTTTCACAGACACACACCTTGCGATAAGATAGTCGACAATTTGGGAATTAGGTGGAACTACATTTTTTGAGGCAAGTTGGTTTCTAAATGCCCTAGTTCAGCGAGACCTTTATGGCGAAGAAGTAAATCTTCACGCGTGGAACCCAGGTTACGCGAGCCAGAAGATGTCACTCGCAAGATAAGGAAAGAAGGTTACGAGAACCTACCCAATTTCGATGGCCGTTTCGTTACATTTTGGAAACGAAAAAAGGGAACGTTTTGTCCTCTTAGTACGCCTATCGGGGGGTTAAGGCTAACAGGGCTAAGTCTACTGGCCGCGATCTTCCAGGCCTGGTTCCTTGGGAGAGGAGAGAAGTCATGGGAAGGTTAAAGTGCGTGTGTGGTCTGACTGGAAGCAATGCAAACAAAGACTAGGAAGACTGGAATGACCCTTTATGGCTTAGAAGCTGCCGTCAGCCGGTCATACCCAACCCCAACTGGAAGACCACCCGAGGCCCGAACTCAAGACTAGAAGGTTAACACTCTGACCATTTAGCCAGGAGCTTGTTGACTTGCCGACTGAATTCGGGAAATATTGAAATTGATTGATGATCGTTTAGACAGAGCGGAACGAGTGAGTACAGGTAGCGATTGGTGAATATTCATAAAGAGTGGCGATGGTCTCACTTTTCACATCTGAATCGTAAATTACCACAGTTTATTATCTGGCGTGTGTTGTTGTCTAATTTTGCTTATTGATACAGGCACTAGCAAACGCTCGCTTGTACTGACTAGCAGCAGTGCTTGCCAACGTGGCAAGTTACTTTGAAATGACGAACTATCAGCCCAGAATATAAAGACAGAATATCAGTGCGCATGTTAGGCAACTGAAAGAAGACAACCGTGAGACATTTCGTTAGTTCTTTCTACTGGCTATGACTGCTTCAGCCTTAAAACCCCCTTGCTATTACAGTACGGCCCAGAATTCTTGTCACATGCCGAAATACGCAAAAGATTGATACTTTCTCGCTGAACGGCATTGAGTAAGGTTGCAATACTGATTATCCTGTAGCCTATTCTAAAGTCATTTCAGTCACGATAGGATGCCAGCTCTTTAAGGAACTTCTTTTTGACCGCTAAGAAAAGTTTATGCTGTAAAAAATTGGCTACTTAAATAGCATGTCTTTTTTTTTCATCGATCTTGACTCCCTTTATGAATTCAAATATGTTTGATGAAAAACATGCACAAAAAATTATTTCTTGTACATGTGTGATAGAAAGTTGATTCTGTAAAAAATGGCTTCTTTAATAGCATGCCGTTTTATCATCGATTTTGACTCCTTTTATAAATCCAAATATATTTTATGGAAAACATGCACAAAAAAGTTATGTCATATACTCGTTTGGTAGCAAATTACGCCTTCTTTAAATTTTATACTAAAAGAAAGGGTATACTTCGGTTTAAAAAACGTTAATGACTATGCTGACATGTTACATGAATTCTGGACCGTATTGTACGCGTTAATATATCAAAGTTAACTACACCAGGCTAAAAAGACAGTAATTTATTAGACTTTTGAACTTCATAATCGCGTACGCGAGCCTCTGGACTGTGCTGGAAGATTCTACGATGGTTCAGTTCTGAATTACACGGCCCAGATGCTGTGGTATTAATGCGATATTTTTGTGATTCATTTTCTCCAATTGTAAATATCTTCGGGGGTTTTGGTGTACTTTGAGCCCCCAAAAACAAGGTACGGCCAATACTAATCGACTGAGTTTCGACGCTCCACAGGTGCTCAGTTTATTACAAGTTACGGAAACCCTTGACTGACTGTCAAAGCATGCTTTCTTCACGACTCCGATTGTGGTCTCGTGGCTCATTTGGTTAAGTTGTTTGCTTTTCTAAAGCCAGCTCCTTGGTATCATTTGTTCGAATCCAACCGAGGCCGCTGATGCTTCCACAATTTGGTCAAAGGAATAATTAAAACCTGCAATATCTCCCTTTTTAATACTTTTGATCAATACAGATATAAAAAACTGGGGCCCACCCCCAGATGAAATAAGTTCTTTTCAATCAATTTTCTTTTGCGCTCCCGAGTCTTTGAGCACCTGAATGTCTATTTTACGAATTTTTTACTTTGCTTCGAAAAGGTCTTCACAATGGAGGACATTTTCAAAGGGCCGGAGGAGTACGTAGCCGTGGGTTTGCAACGATTTCGGCCCTTAGCCAATCCGCACCTGGATCTGTCCGACAAACGCCATCGATCGCTGCCCCCTTCCACGCAAAATGGTCCAACCAATCCACCTTGGGATAGAAAAAGACTGCCTGTACGGGCGAAACACGGCCTAAAAGCTTCTGTGACACCCACCAGACAGGTTGCACCCATGATATCTGCCCGTTCTGAGACCACAACCTCCGGTTCAAGCAGTATCAGATTTAGTCGCAGCATGGCTAGTCTGGGAGACAAGCAGGCGAAACGTCGGGTTCCAGGTAGCTAGGAGCATCATAAATATATGCTTTCGCGTATATATAGTAGTACATATGCCTACACCGATCCGTCTCAGGACCCACTCGTGCGTACCTGCTGCCATAAGAGTTCTCACTCGAGCTTCCACCGCGAGGTGGCTAGGATACAGATAAAAGGACATTACCAGCAAAAACATAGAACATTAAGATGGCCTTTTCTGGCTCATTTGCCGTCATCGGCTAGCGATACCCAACTCCAGTGTTGCTGCTGAAATTGCTGCCACACTGGAGCTCCAATTCCCGAAGAAAGCCGAAATCTACAACGACATCGAATATCCTCCAGACTGACGTCCCAAAAAAACACAAGACGCTCTCGAAAAAAAATTGTTCCTATCGGTTTTAAACTCTCTTCTTATTCCTTAATTAATGTCTCATAAACCTGTCGTTACACACGCTTGAAGGGTTCCAAACTACACCTTTTCTTAAGAAGATGACCGATTTGTTTGGTGAAAGATGTGATATTTTGCTCATAGGAGTTTGCATTAACTCTAAACCAGCTTATATACTTTACGCCAAGCATAGCGAACTGGATAAATAGGATACTTAGTGAATGGAAATATTAAGGTTTTAACAAATCTCATAATTAAAAATGTGTTAAAACAAAAGACGCAGAATTTTCTTCAAGTATAAATGTTAAAGAGGACGTGAGTAAGTATTTTAACCCTGCCTACGTAGTTTTTCGAATCAAAAACACAGTTCAGGGCATCTGTTTGCATTTCTTGCAGCTAACGAAGCCGCGTGTTGTTACTGTTCTCTAGTCCGTGATTTTATACAGTTGTATCATCTCGCTATTGGCATGTCACAGTTAGGAAAGCTTGTTATCGAGTACAGCCAAGTAGCATCTTCCTTTCAACATATTTTTTATTGCTGTTTTAAATAATTTATTTTTAAGAATGCAGCTTTTGATAAGTTCTTGACGGTCCGGTTCACCTGCATGAGGTTAAAGTAACGTATTTTGTTTACCGTTTTACCAATTTAACGCACACGTCAGCCTTAACTCTAGAAAATGCAGCAATAGATGTTTCATTTATATAATGCGCCAATGTTCGATGTCCAGATATTTTATTAACGTTCATCATTTCCCAAAGAAGCGGAAGAAGAAAAAGAAGGGGCAAGTTGGTGAACCAAACTGTATTCATACTGACGTTTCAGTTCTATCATCAGAATGCAGGGCTTTTCTTTCATAGGCTAGTCTCCTATTCTGACCATGCCGAACGCACGTGCGTTCGCTTGTCCGTTGGCCGCTGGTTGGTTATTGTCTCTACGTGACGTCTCATGCGTACCCTTCGCGCCTGTTCTAGGCCGATGCTACGTCAGCGTGCTCATCGGTTTCGTAAGGTGATGAATGCGTCAGTCATTGGTGTTCGCCCGGAGCACCTTCGGCCTCGCAGGCGCATCCTTGAGCTAGTATGCCACGCCGATCATCTCGATTTCCTTGTAAATATTGATTCTCCTTGTACAAAAATGGGATATGCTTGACAGCCAGCAAAAGCTAGCTGATTGCTGAGGGAACCTCGGACAGAAACCTCAAGTAGCATCGTCAAATACTCTGCGTACATCATCTGGTCATTGTGTGCAGTCAGATGAGATGCCCAATCCGGCCCAATTGCTACGAAAGAATAACTCAGCATCCAGAAAGTATTTGTTGTGTAAACAGTCCACCCCCCGGGTGACGATATGATTCCTCTGTCCAGGCACCGTGGCACTTCGAATTGTGGACGTAAACAGAGGCAAATCGTCGCTCGAGGAACAGACAGGCCACCATATCATCCTATGCCAACACCACAGGCCAGGTGGTCATTGCTGACGCAACGAATCAGCGCACACTCAAGACATTTATCGAAGGCCAGCGAAGGGCACTCAAAGAAGTGAGGGTGGTGAGGAAGATTTCTATGGCTGCCCACACAGAACAGGGGAACAGAAGTTGCCAGTACTACACGTGATGGTCACTGTATATTATATAGATCACCATGGGAACGGAATTTTGTAATACAGGGTGGCTATTGTTTGTAGGGGGTGGGGCAATACGGGGCGCAGCAGAGGAAATAAAAGAAATATAAATGATTATATATGGCCAAAATACAATTATTTGCCATTACCACCGGTCACGAATTACAAAAATTTGGGGTTTTTGGTTTCCGTGGTGTTCCATATAATCAACTTTTACCCATTAAGCTTTGCGCCCAATTAGAGAGCGACATTCGTATTACGTGGAGTGTTGGTCAATATTAATTTATAGGCTACGGTTTGGGTTCATGTTAACTGTGGTGTTAACGGCAACGCTAGCTTTAAGATAAAGGCTGCAGATAGTATTACCGGCAAAGAGGCTGGAATGGCCATTTTTGGCTTATTAGCCCAAGGAAGAGCGGAAAAAATGAGTTCCGTTGAGTGAACGTTCATCAATGAGTGTCAATATCCCTCGATCTAACGCGGCAAGACAGCGAGCTCATGGCTCAATGGTTGGGGCATTTGACTCTGATCTATGTGGTCTCGAGTCCGGGACTCGGGTGTTGCATCCCCTGGAGCCGGGTGTGCCTGACTGACGATCGCTAATAAGCCAGAAGTGACCATTCCAGTCTCCCTAGTCTTTGTTGGCAATACTATCTGCCTATACTACCAGCTGTTACGGCTGTCAGGACCTCTGGCAGGACCCAAGGTAGAGCGGGACAGATGAGTGCTGTTCGCGGTCGTGGGAACGTTCATGAGTGAGTATTAAGGTGGCAGTTTAATTTACATTGAGTTTAGGGTTAGGATTAAGACAAGGGACTATTAAGCCTTCCTGGAGTCTATGACATGGCTACCTATTTTCAGTAATTGGGAGGGGCGCTATTGTTCCCGTACCCGACGTAGGCGACCATGCAAGTTACGGCTACCGAGAATGCTCTCCTCGTATGTCTAAACCCTCAAGTAGGAACGTTTACTTCATCCAAGGTAAGCTGCCATTCAAGAGAACTCTGACTAAAGTTCCACCCTGTTGTTAATGAAGCCAAAGCCGAGATCTCACCGCCTAATTACGCCTTGATTTAACCCCCAAGGATAAACGCAGTATAAGGGGGCGCAAATGCAGAAGTCTTTTCGTGTACCTAGTACAACACGTTTAAGGTAAACAATGCGTGTACAGCCTATCGTGTCTTTCGGACCAATCAGATACTGTCCTGGAGCGAGTGGTGACACGATTGGTTTGTGACTCAGCGGCTACCTTGTCAGAGTCTAAATCTGGTAACATCTTTAAATTATCGATTTATTGACTGCCAGTTGCTCTCGCCGCGTGTAGGCAGATCGATAGCCTGCCGTGAGCGCGGCTTGCTGCTTGCGCGTTGACATCAGCTTTTTCGCCAGCTGATTCGATCAGTGGCGGTGACTCCTAATACCCCCCCCCCCCAATTCTTTTTCGCCCTTCACCCTCAGGCGGAAATTATTGGCAGGTGTCAATCCAGACCGGCACAGTTGACGCCTTCAGCGGAGAGGAGTATGCCGTAGCCTGCAGCGCCAACCTCTTCCTCACAGTGCAGGGCACAAAATCCTCTACCGCGCCAATACTGCTGCAGGCCTACCAACGCGCCAGGCAGGGTAGCGACTCGGAGACGGCGACTGTCGGACGTGGTAGTAAGACCACGCGGGCTGCCCTTCGCTCGCAGCACCAACGAGAATCCACGCGGAGTAGACAGGGTGAAAATGGTGTGAGACGGAGGGCATTTGAACCGGGAACAGTGGAGGAATTCGAGGTAAGGACTGCTGCTCATGGCTTCTCTGGGGGTCAGTTGTTCTAAAGTCTGATGAAAAATTGGGAGTTATTACTAGATTTTTGCAAGTAGCCCAGGTTTTGCAGGGAAAGCCATCGGTCCCAAAAATATGGACACTCCTCTGGACCAAGTGGTTGCTGCTCCTGTTAATGGACGCATTCCCTCCGCTCTGTGTTGGTCCTTAATCGCAAGCCTCGCCAGTAGCTGCAAAACGGGTAGTGAAATATACAAGGTGTCCCAAAAAATGTATACACATTTTAAATAATTGTTAACTTGGTTTTAATGAAAATTTTAGTATTTAAATAATGATAAAATACTTAAAACTATCATTTTATTGTTTTTTTACTGCATGTTAAATATTGCAACAGTGGCTGAATTGAGGGAAGTCATTGAAAATAAATGAACTCGAATGCCAAGGGAAGTGTTTCAGGGTGTGTGCGATGTCATTGCCTAGCATTGTCAGCAGTGCCATGATCAAAATAGAGGTCAGTTTGAGAGCATTCAGTGGAGAAAAACTGCTAAATGATACCAATATAAGCATTCAGGAAGCCAAGTTAGGTGAATGAACGTTTTCGATTAAGTCATCATCAGGCAAACACAATAATAATAAGGGAGGGTAGAGTTAGCAAAAGTTGAGCGTCCAATCAGTGGTAATTACGGGGAGAGGAGGGAAATTGCTAAGAGATCAAAAGGGCTTGAGGGAAGAGGGATGGCTCCTTCAATTAATTAATGTCAACCGGTCCTCTAATCGCCGCTTCGCGGCGTCTTGACACCAGATGTCACTGTTGACTCATTGGTTCGCGGCATGATGGGAGGTTTGCGGACAGATGTTGAGTTTGTTCTCGGCCACGGGAACTGTAGGGCCACTAAAAACGTCTTCTGCACACAAAATGTCGAGTATGTGAGGCGTATGGCGACGGCCTCTGCCATCTCAATTATCCGCTCACGCAGGAACTTCTAGTGTTTCACCGGGACTTTATACATGGGTCTGTATATCGGGAGTTTTAAGCATGACTCGAAACGGAATGAATGCGAAAATTCACGATCCAGGTACTTGAATGGATGAGGAAGAAGGCAGGTCGAGCACCAGATCAATTGATTTATTGTTCTGAGCTTTCGAACACTTACAGGTGTCCATCTTCAGAGATGAGAAAGCAACCAAAAACGAGGATAATTATAGTGGCCAAAGGCCCATCAAATGC
>JAYGXS010000005.1:25107016-25226750 GCA_036362985.1 Ligula intestinalis
GCATTTGATGGGCCTTTGGCCACTATAATTATCCTCGTTTTTGGTTGTTTTCTCATCTCTGAAGATGGACACCTGTAGGTGTTCGAAAGCTCAGAACAATAAATCAATTGATCTGGTGCTCGACCTGCCTTCTTCTTCATTACTTGAAACGCTTGGTTTACGTCTACCTGATGACCGCTGTCAACCAACTGAACCAAAATCACGCTAGATATTGACTTTACCTGGCTTCTGGTTAGCTAAGCAGGATGGTGTTCTCGCATGCGCTTTAATAGTCGCCTAGTTGTTCGACCAATATAACCTGCCCCACAGGAACATGCAAGGGTGTTGATACACATTGAAGAGGTCTGAAACGGGAATCTATCCTTGCCTCAAAAGGCGAAGAAGTGGAGTGCTTGAAAATACTAATCCTAACTTAGCTGTGGAATACGTACGCGCGTTTGCTGCGTTCTAGCGAAGCTGTAGAAGTCCACTTGCTGGATCGCCTTGAAAAAGCAGTGTAACAAATATTGTTTTCTTGTCAGCCGTCGATACTTCCGATTTAAGTGGACGTTCCTCCATAAACTTATGAATGAACTTCTTGGGAAATCCATTTTCTTGCAGGGTGTTTTGGTGAGTATGAGTTCTTTCTCCGGTATCCCCGGAGAACATATTCTCCTGGCTTAATACGTGAGGCAGTGAAGTAGGCTTCGTTTCTGACTTAGTGGCACAAAACTGTAGAAATTAGTGTATTGCACTGTTCAGGTTTCCTTGCGAAATACACCTCTACTTATTGTTCTATCTGACGTCCAGAAAAGTAAGGTGCTCTCTGTCCTCTTTTTCTAGAGTGACGGTCAACGCTAGATGCACCCGATTCACTTTACCTAAAAAAGCGTCCAACTCAATTCTTTCATCTGCTATTACATCTACATCGTTAACGTGTCTAGCATAGGAAGGATGGTCCTTTATAAAAGGCGAAAGTTTGTTGCTCTCCAGTTTACCCGTGAAAGCATCGGCTAATAGAGGTCCCAGTGGTAACCTTATCGCTTTACCATCGATTTAGGCCCCCTGCCCCTTTGATCTCTGAAAAATTCCCCCTCTCCCCCTTAATTACCGCTGATTGGTTGCTTAATCATTGGCCAACTCTACCCTCCCCTTATTTAATTACATTTGGCTGGTGGTGAATTAATCGAAAGCGTACGTTCGCTTAACTTGACTTCCTGAATAAAATGATGCCTGAAAATATTTTTACATTTTTAGAATAAAGGTATGATTAACACTCATTTTACAATTATGTTAAATGTGTATACGTCTTTTTGGGACATCCCGTATATAATTATATTACCGACATACACAAGGAAATTGAAATAGCCATTTCTGATGTACTAGCCATTATCAGTCAGTCATACTAAACCCCAGGTTTTGCAACACTCAAGGCTGGATCCCGCAACCTCGTCGTCGGAAGTTTTCGAGTTCGTGGCTCGATGGCTTGAATATTATACTATATATCGGTGGATTGCGGACCCGGGCCTCGGTTATTGCAGCAATTGTAGTAGGTTTGGCTGGCTGATGACGGCTTCTCAGTCCGAAATAGTCTTTGTCGGTAATGCCATTCAGTGTTCCCCCTTCTCTAGTGCATGCTTGCAAACAGTCGAATAAGTCATCTATTCCGTGAACATTGCAGCAACAGAAGAAGTAAATATGCCGACCGGTAAAGTACTGGAGAAGGAATCGGCTCTCAGAGGCCAATCAAATGTGAGAAATTGGAAACATAAGTTATTCTAGTTTATTTGCACCAAAATGGGCAATAAATGTTCATATGACGCCCCTGTGATGTGACGTGGGAGCAGAAATTTTCAGTTGATTTGCATTTACTTCCGAGAAAAGTAGTCATGGTCAGGTGCTTTGAGTTATAGTTCGGGTTAATTTTATAATAAGCATGCGGGAATATTAGTCTTATTTTTTATTATTATCAAAGGTTTCCCTTGTGCAAGAAATTTCAATCCAGAAACCTGGTATATCAGCTGACATCCGCTGCTTTCTAAAATCGATAATAAGAAATGAGTGCACAGCAAGCAAGTTGAGCATGTTCGGAAAATGAACATAAGTGCAGCCAGAGTACAGTTCAACAATGCCTTAGTGTAGACAATGAAGACATTCGGTGGAATAAGGAGTAGTGGTCATATAAAGGCGCGCATAAATACCAAAGTAAGTATGTTTGTACCGCATGCGTCGCAAAAGTGTTACGAACCGCACCTGGCTCTTGAAACTAGCATGAACTCTGTCGTCCCAAGCGCTCGCACAAGGGGACAAGAGAAGTCAGTCGGTCAGGAAAATAAGTGTACCCACACAGCACAAGCTAGGCATGAACTTTGTCGTCCCAAGCGCTCGCACAAGGGGACAAGAGAAGTCAGTCGGTCAGGAAAATAAGTGTACCCACACAGCACAAGCTAGGCAAGTCAAGTCTTACGAAAAGCCGCGGGGTATTTATTCAGTCCGCTCCATGAGCAGGCGTCAGCAACAAGGGACCAATCAGCTTTGACGAAAAATCGATAGCCACGGCGTGCGCTCTCATGATGGTGGCGTGAGTTGCACTCGGCGGCTTTTCTGTACAATGAGCGATCGTGGGAATGGGCACATTCCCAACACCTCATTTGTCCGCTGTTCGTACAAATTAGGGAATTTCTCACCATGTGTACACATAGCTTCCAACTAATGCAATCTGTGAGCTCTGCGTGTAGAAGAAGGAAGGACAAGGAATGTTCCCTGTAGGTCGACTGCCTTTCCATTTTAGTTTTTGTGCGGAAGGCAGAACGCGCTTCTTCGTTTTCTTCCCTGAAAAAATATATATTTAAGCACGTGATCAACGGCATTGTGCGCTGGTTGGTTTTGACCTCGCCCAACGTGCTTTCATCCAAAAATAGACGTTTAATTCAAAAACGCAATTGAAGGTGGCGTGTACGAGCAAAAACGTCAAAGTCCCTTTGACTGGAATGGCCTTCGTATAAATATGACATGAGCCGTAATGTAGAAATTTTCAGCAGTGCCTAGCAATCGTTGCTCCAGATATGGAACAATAGTTGGCCATTAAATTTTCAAGGACAATAAAACATTTTAAATGAAGTCTGGACACGATTGCATGCTATTTTCTACTTTCCGGCGTCCACGTGAAATACACCGAGCAGAGATCGCGTGCAAAACCTTCTCCAGATTATAGCAACAGTTTCATTAAATTAAAAAGAGCAATGCTTCTTTGGAAAGGTTGAAACTTTAATCCGTAAAATTTGGCGACATGTTACCCCACTCGTGCACAAGCAATTAAAATGTTTAACGTCAAGAAAAGTCAATAATCATCTATGTGCACACCGATTTGCAGGATCATGTCAGTAGGCGTTACATGAGTTACCTCATTCCACCGTGGTTTGGTCGCGTGTGTAAAACTTATTCTTGGTATAATAACAGCTGGCGTCTACACTGATATGCTTGTTGAAGCATACTTCGCCTGAAGGTATTGCTTCCAGGAATTCACGACCTGTGCTTGTTTGATAAGTGCCAACAATCCATGCGTTCACCCATGCGAATTTGTGGCCGGCTTCCAGTGTGTGCATGGCCATCTGGGATATACGGTCTCGCCTTCTGACCACTGATTGATAATTGTGTAGGCGGGTTGACACAATAAATTGCATCACAATTGGCAATTGGGATCTTGTACACAACGCCCTTTCTTTCTTCCAAGATAAGGTGTACAGGCTGTGGTCGTAAGGTGGTTGCCGGTTGTCCTGCCACTTGTGTCTGGTGTTTTCTAAGTTGTCATTGGACAGTCACAAATATATTTTTTACGTATGGAAGAGTTCGCCAGGTGACTTCGTCCGATACCTTGTTGACCGTATAATTTTAAATACCTTTTTCTTTTCCTTTGGACAATCGAAATTAATTACGAAATGCATAACTTTATCATATTTCTTATTTTTCATATTATGTGGTGATCTATCATCGATTTAGTGTTTCTGCCCAGGACAGGTTCAGTCCAGGGCATCCGTTGTGGGCGCTAATTATGGTTTACATTGGTCGGCATTGGCTGCCTGTAGTCCTTTCTATCTTTCCTTGAGATGGTTGTAAACTCCATATAGCCTGATGCGTCGGTAGCTGCATGAATCATCGGAGTACATGGCCTCAAGAAATTATCGGCATTTATTGGAGAGGCAAACTCCGACGATGCATGTTTTGTCCCATGCAAATGTGTCCGGCGTCAAGGCAATGCAAATCCACTTTTGCAAAATGCTTACGTCTCTTCACGGCCAATTGGTGCTCGTAGACGCGTGTGGAGGTGGATCTTTGATTTGGCCACAGTATACGGTATCACAAGCTTCGCATGGAGGTTTGTAGGTGACTTATTTTTCATCAAAGTTACCAATACTATACTTAGGGTGTATTTAATGGAGGCATTAAGTAGCCATCACTTTGTGCGCAACTTTATTTAGTTTTTGTGCAAGCGCCTTTCAACGACTTCAAACACAATCCTTATGTAAGGAAAGATCTGCCAGGTATTTGTGTTTGACGCTTGAGAAGAACTAGCTAGTTAATTTTGTTGAATTTTTATTTTTGTTGTCTCATGCATTGGCATACAAAGTCTCTGAGGTAACCATTGCGAGAAAATGTATCAAACAGATCAGTGAGCTCGACTCGATAGGTTTCTTCGTTAAAGCAGTGTGTCTTCGCTCGGCGTAGCAGACTCTTGACGGCACTCCTTTTGTGAGAAATGTGATTGGTGCTCTCATAGGTAAGAATAACATCCGTATATGTGTCTTTGGGGTTAACGGACGTTTAAACTGTTCTTAAGTTGAATGGATAACCTTACCAATTTCTTTATATAAAAATAACTTTTACATACACACCATATTTTAAACATGCTGCTATCATTTAATTACACTTACTAACTGATTGACTTTAAATTTCGACAATTTTTGACGAATGGGTTTGTTTTCGAGCGTTATTTAATATATATGCTAGTCCATCCTATAGAAAACATGCAGTTGTCCATTATTTGTTAAACTAGTTTAGCGTCGAGACACGTCTTATTCAAGATTTATCCTTGGAAAAGCAGTATATTTCGGGTCTTAAGCAATTTTGTCAATTCTAAATTACTTTTGAATCCGACAAGAATCTTAATTTGAGCTTAGGGCCTCAGAAATTGCATTGGTAAACCTTTCGTGTACAGACATTCATATCTTTCTCTAAGTGAGTTACGAATAATAATTTATACGTTTATGTTTATATGTTTATATATGTTTAACAGACGCGAACCATGCTGTATACTTTAAAAGCAGCATTATCATTTTGGCAGATAAGATATAATATGCATGAAACTTTTGTAGTCATATAATATCTCACGGATACAAACCTCTAATTAACCAAAAATACTCCCGTCTCAAGTGAATAATTTAAAGATTTTCTTTGAATCGCATTGAGATTTTAAACAACACTGCAATCCATATGATTCATTTATGCTACACAAGAAGTCACATATGATAAAAACCGAAAAGCTTTTAAGTCATCAGTTGCTATCACGTAGTGAATTACACATGAAGAGATCAAGGTGCCTAAAAATTAATAAAACAACACCTGTTAAGTTATGCTTTTGAAGTTAGAATAAAACGTTTTACATTTTCGCGTAGAATTTCGGGAGACAGAAGTTACTTTTCGTTTTTCTAACATTTCGGTTGTACTTAGAAAAACTTGAGTGACTCCTATAAATGTGGATAAGCCCTTTTTGTCTTGTAGGGTAACCGCATTCTTAGCATACGAAGGCCTCTTTCAGTGAAAATTTCATTTTCGGATCTGCCTTAGGTATCCCTTGTATTTAAAACGTGAAGACCTGCGGGGGTTTTGTTCAATAAATGACAAAGGTAGTTTAAGTAGTGCATCTGATATACCTCTATTCGTCACATTTTGTCCTACGGAAACGGTGTTTATAGGTGTTTGCGTGAAGAAGGGCAGGAGTTTCCTTGGTAGCACACAAATCTTCTTATTTTTATTTCAATGCCTGCTAACGAATTTCTTTTAGGGTAAAGGTTAAGGTAAGGGTTAGGGTAAGTGTTACGGTTAGAGTTAGGGTAAGCGTTATGGTTAGGGTAAAGGTGGAGTAGTGATATCGTATGAAATATGCCCCAAGTTTCTGTCTAACTTAAAGCGTGGGGCAAGCATGTAAATAGGAATATGAACATTTGTGCGCTGCCAAGGAAACTAGTGCGGGGAGAAGGTTGGAGTAGAAATGGCAGTTTAGGAAATTTGTATGTGTGAAGTGAAAAAAGTCGTTGAATATGTTTCCCGCGGCCGCTTGGAGTGAGTTAATAGGCTTCGCGCTGCTAACTCTGGCAGGTTAACTTACAGCTAAAGTAAGTCGAAGTAGACGTCCTTCTAACTACTCTTTCTATTTTTTTCGGGAAATTAAAGCAACCTGAATTTTGATAGTCGGGGTTTTTTCACAACAGGTTTAAAGATAACACATATCAGGAAAATCTACAGCTAAAAATCAACAACATTTCTCAATACAATAAAATAAGAACGCCCATAGCAGTTCTTAAATTATAGCCCACTGCCTATCCTAATTTCCCACCCATAAAACCCCTCTAATCGGCATTTCCGTAGGACAAAGTGCTGCTAGTAGGGCCATACTAGGTACCCTACTTAAGCTTCTGTTGCCTAATAAACTGTTAGACATTTCTCTTTTTTCTGGTAGCCCGTAAGGAACAGTTCACATTTATGCATCCTTATGCGGGGGACTTGAGACAGTGTTATAAATGTCGCAAAGCTTAATAGCTTAATAGCAAAGCTTAATAGCAGAGCTTAATAGCAGCAGCAGCATTAGAGGCAGGAAACATGCGATATAAAATTCAACTGTGCAGAATAATGGTGGGCGGAGTACGGTCAAGTAAAACATAGGAGTTCACCAGTCCATGTAAAACCGGATGGTAATTTCGACGCACTTGGCACTGAGGCGTTGCCGCTTGCTACTTTTCCTCCTCATTAACGCATCCGGTGAAGAAGAAGTGGAGGAGGAGGAGGATGAAAGAAGGGTGTGTCAGTCAGGCATGCGCTCGGTTACACTTCATTACCCGCCTCTCGACTGACTGTAGTTTTACTCCACACCTGGAGAGATTGAGAGAGCATCCTGGTCTGAGAGCAATCAGCCAGACTTCCGCTCGGTTCTTCTTCTTCTTCTTCTTCTTCTTCTTCTTCTTTCAATTACTTCTTTTTAAGTCATCTTCTATGGGCTCACTTAAGCCTGCTCCGATAGTTAATTAAGTTCCATTCTGCCTGTTAGAAACATGTCGAGGCACAGAAATGGCTTTCTGAGGACAGTGAGTTTAGGTAATACAGTATGGTGAGTGCTGCAAGAAACATTCTACAATTTGAAAAAGACCGGTAATCACTTGCAAACTAACATTGGATAGGGTTGCAAGAATATTTATCATGCAGTCTAATTTCAATTATTTTCAGTCACGCTAGAATGCCAATTCTGTGATAATTTTCTTTCGGACCGCAGCGAGAAAGTTGCTTCTGTAAAAAGTGGCTACTTTAATAGTATGCATTTTTATCATTAATCATACCTGCCTTTATAAATTCTAGCATATTTTATGGAAAGCATGCACAAAAAGATCCTCTCTTGTAATTATTTGCTAGAAAATTACGCCTTTTTAAATTTTATGCTTAAAGGAAGGGTAAGCTTCGGTTTTAAAAACGTTCTATTTTTTTAGTTTTTTTTAGACTGTGTGGTGTTCATTCATAATACATCGTATCCGTAAATTTATTTATGCTGCTCTTGACATATACAGCATGATCCACGTCGATTGCGAAATTATAGGAGAGCTATGCAACCACTTCTACAAACCGTAGGCAAGAAGGTACTTTTCCCTAAACAGGATGAACACAGCATGCAGTTTGTAAAACTTGAATTCAGTTCTAGCAGTCGGTAGGTTTCAAAATCATTCGGCAATTTACGAACTTTTCTTTTCAAATCCGAAGAAAACCCTTCCTTTAAGAATAAAATTTTAAAAAGGCGTAATTTTCTATAAAATAATTACAAGAGAGAATTTTTTTGTGCATGCTTTCCATAAAATATATTTAAATGTACATAGTCACTTAAATTTAATGATAAAAATGCTTACTATTTAAGAAGCCTTTTTTACAGAACCAACTTTTTCTCAGCAGACAAAAAGAAGCTTATCACGGAGTCGGCATCTAAGCGCAATTGAAAAGAATTGAAATTGGGCTGCATGATAAACAGCATTTCAACCCTACTCAATGTTGGTTTGCGAGTGATTGCCGGTCTTTTTTAAAATTGCGGAATGTTTCCTGCAGCACTCGCCATATTGTATGCTTTGAGAAGAAGACGACTCAATCGCTGGGACAATGCTTTTATTCGCTTGAAGTTTCGAGATCCATCGCGGATTTGTCATCAGACATAATCAGAGAGAAGAAGCAGATAATTAGCAGACTTGCATCTGCTACTGCTGTCTAAATATGCCTTTGCAACTGACCCACTTAAAATTTGGATACTTCAGACTAACGAGTATTGTTCCTTTTCACACATTCGTATTTAAGCTGGCCAGCATTTGTTGGCTTTCGGAAAATTCTATTCAGGCCTGGTTATGAAATAAACAAACTATACTGTTTGGTGAAAAGATGTGGTTTGACCCGTTTCTGCCACTGTTTCCTACTCATGTCTCTGATGATGAATCCGCGACGGATGTCGAAACATCAAGCGAATAAAAGCATTGTCCCAGCGATTGAGTCTTCTTATTCTCAGATGTATTCTTGTTATTGTCAGGAATGGTGAGGGGTTGGGGGAATTGAGGTCGAATTTCGGGCCGACCGAGCCGGCGTCTGTTCAAGAGAGTAAGAGAGCACCTTCCGGTATTGTTAGAGAAGAGCTAAGTAAAGCGAATTAATCGTTCTATGGTAGCGCACACGGTAGACTCAAACCACCAGAGGGGCTTTCCGAGTGATATATAAAGAACCCTCCAGCTACTCAAATTACTTGTACAGCGTATGTTGGCAGCAGCAGAAGCAGCTGCCACCAGGCTACGCAGAAAAGACCTTTTTATCATCGCCGCCGTTACCATGGAGGAAAGTCGCTAACACAGCCGCACACGGCTTAGCACTGGCCTCGGAGCCGGGTCCCCCCAGAGACGTACAAGTCTCCAATTAAACCGCACTCACACCTTATCAGCTCCCTTGGACGCCGGTCCGTCTTGACACTTACATTTTGGCCTCAATTTTCTCCACTATCTACCGGCTTTCATAACTACAACACCAACAATGATGCATTCTTCCACCAACCAGCATAGTTTACGTATTTCATTACCATATAAATGTACAGGCCTGAAAAATTCGGCAAAAAGTAGTTAATGTATTACCACTCATTACTACCTATTCCCAACAGGCTGTCCTATGAAAAGCGTAGTTATAGTGTTTCGTGGGGTAGGTAATTTGGATAGGTAGGGGAATATACTTTGAGGACTATTATATGCATTTTATTTTATTGTTTTTAGAAATGTTGTTCATTTATATCTGTAGATTTTCCTAATCTGCATTATCGCTTAACGTATTGCGGAAAACCCGATTAGTATATTACAGGTTTCTCGAAATTCCCGAAAAAGAGAAATAGTGGTTAGGAGGTTTTCTACTTCAACTGCCCTGAGGAGCAACTTGCCATTTTGGAGTTAGATTAGTACAGCCCGCGGCGCTAAGCACCGCGCACACCTTTGATTTACATGTGGAACAACGTACCCCCTAGCGGCCACGGGACACAACTTCGACTACATTTTTCACTGTACACTTACTCCTAAAAATTCCTTCTCTGCATTTCCTATTTCCTCACCCCCCGAAACCCTATAACCACCATTTTCGTAGGACAAAAAGCTGGAACACGGGGTAAAGAAGTAGGGCCACATAAGCTACTCTTACCGTGAATTTATCAAAAAGCAAATGTATGCACGCTAAGTTTGTGTTTTGAAATGTACAAGGAGCATGTTTCGCAAATTTGAAACCTTCCCTGTGGTGTGGCATTCATTTATACCAGGTGAATCTGGGTGATATTGGAGAGATTATAAAGATTCGACTCAGTCACGACAATAGTGGTGACAGCCCCGATCTCCTGGTTGCCATGGTGAGAATGCGCCCTGTTAGCGGAACTGCTCTACCTCGCTCGCGGAACCCCAGCGCTAGCAGCAGCAAGACCAGCACCAGCAGCAGCAACGTCGGCGAGGTGCTCAGCTTTCCCTGTGGTCGTTGGCTCTCGAGGCACCACGGCGACGGGGATACAACCTGTGAACTGCCCTCGCCCCTCTCGGCTGCCCTTGCGCTGACCGAACGTCAGCGCAGAATGAAAGACACGCACCTGCTGCGTGGCCGCCCGCGAAACCTGACCGCGCCGGCGCCCAATGGTGTCAGCCCACAGGGGGACTTGGCATCCCGTCTGTTGTTGGCGAGCGCTGCCACCCTACCCAGTAAGTCCAATTTAGCCTAAACTGATTACGATTAAAGTAATGCACGGTGCCCTGGCCGTGAGTGCCTGCTTTACTAGCAGCTTTGGAAGGAAATAAGCCATCCTCCCCGTTCAAATCAAGTAAAAACTCAAAAGCACTTATGCGCGAATGCATACAACACCTAGCTTAAAACCGCGAATGCAGATGTAACGGTAGGTGAAGAGCCTAATAATTTGGAAATTGAAGTTTTTTGAGAGCAAAATGTTCCCTTTCTTCAAGAGTAGAATTTAAAAAGACGTACTTTACTATAAAACGTATAACAAAAAATAATTTTCTTGAAAATTATTCGAATATATGAAAATTCCTTTTGGAAAAAGAAGTTAATTTTCAAGAAAGTCATTTTTGAGAGCGGCCAGAAAGAAAAGCGTATAAAGGCTTACATCCTGCTGTTGCTGGAATATTCTGAGATAATTCTTCTCAAAAAACTCTACATTAGTTAGTTATCCCTTTTGAATTTAATGCATTTCAAAATTTCACTGAAACTCTTATAAAGTCTTTAGACAGATATTCATAAGTATGCAACCTGTATTCTGGAAGGTTTACATGACAATAGGTAATTTATGCAAAAATTAAGTAAACCCTGCATATTTCACATGTTAATGCTGACTCCATGCATGTTTATTATTTTAGTTATCACCTATCGAGTTGTCATAAAGACGAGTGAATTATGGGGTGCCGGAACTCAGTCTTCCGTAAATGTTACAATTACCGGTGACTTCGGAGATACTGGACCGCGGTTACTTTGGAAGCCGGAAGACGATTTGAGGGAACCCTTTCAGCGGGGACAGGTAAAATTTTTCACAGGGAAATCAAAATTGTCTTCTAAATTAACTCCTCTCTGTAAAGAAGTAAAAGATTCAATCTTTGCAACGACAGTTGTATTGCTCTGAGCTCTCGGCTTCGCATAAGAGCCCCTCTTCAGGGAAAATGAGGAAGCAGCGAGCGTTGGCAACGCGCAAATGGGGATGGTGAAGGGGATTGCATTTTTGATTTGTCCATGCTCACCCCATCTCATCGTTTATCCTCTGCGCGCGTCCTTGGTGTTATGGCACGCAACCTTTACACCGTGTCTGGCGTCCTTGGCCTGGCAGCCTGCATGCCTGGACAGGAACTGGGCTTCGCTTGAACGCTGCAATCGCGCGTACGAATTCGGCATCGAAGTTAAGATTCATTTTTTCAAGCCCTCAACTTATTCGCTTTGAATGCAAGGATAGACTCCTATTTCAAATCTCTTCAATGTGTCCCAACACCTCTAAATGCTCCAGTTGGGAAGGTTATATTGGTCGAACAACTAGGCGGCTATTCAAGCGCATGCATGAACACCATCCTGCTTGACTTAACAGACGCTGTGGAAAGTCAATATCAAGCGCGATCTTGGCTGACTTGGTTGAAAACAGTCATCGGGTATACGTAAACCAAGCGTTTCGAGTCATTAATAAATTGCCAGCGAAATATTTCTAGTTACTGCATCACCGAATACTTGCGACGGCAGAGACAGTCGCTATATCTCAAATTTACTTGCACTCGCGTGCGCAGAAGACGTTTGTGGTGGACCTTAGGCTCCTGTGGCCGAAAGCCAACTCAACATCCGACCATACACTTCTTACCACGCTGTCAAACGATGACGAGGCAGCGATAGCAAGCATCATTAGGATACTCACACCATTACGAGGCGATGACACCTCGCATCCTCACACCTACCAACAAAACGCGAGACAAGGATGACGGGATGACATGAACTTATTGCCGCACGCCTTCCTCTCCTCCCCTTTCACCTCTCTGGTCCCCAATTAAGACAAGAGTCTGATCCCTTTACACATCTCTCCCCCTTTTCTTCCTAATTATTACTGATCGGTTGATTAAGTCTTTGACTTTACCATTCCTAAAATTATTGTATTTGTCTGAGGATGTTTTAATCGAAAAAGTTCCTTCCTGTGCCGCAACACTCGTGCCTTTTATTTCAGACCGATGTATTTTATGTGGATGCTGTCTACTTGGGGGAGCTGCGGTCGATACGTATTTTGTTGGAAGGCGAGCAACGGGTTGGATCCAGCTGGCGTCCAGATTGGATTCAGATCATCGAGACAACACCCACTCTAAGCAATCATCCTTCATCAGCCGCGCCTGCAGCCTCCGAAGTTACTCATTTTGCATGTGATCGATGGCTTCACGTTGCCAAACAAGGTCACACAGCAGAAGTGGAACTATTTCCCACTCACCTTTCCGAAGTCGAATGCACAGCAGGGCAGTCAGTATTGTCTTCTTCAAAAACAGCTCAATTTGTAAGTCGAGATTTCGGTGGGTTCATTCTGGCAGCAAACATTTCAGAAACCGCATTTTAAACATTTTAAAACGCGCATTAAGGAAGCCACTTGGCCTATCAGATACGACATTTTCCTTTGCTGACTCTCAGTTTTTGCCGTAAAGTGGTTTATACATGAAAGGTCGCCATATGCTGGAAGTTTAAAACGAACAGTTAGCCCCCGAATCACTTCTGCATAATAGGAAGTGTATGCGGTTAAGTTTTTTGGAAGTATGGATATCTAATAGGTATCATCAAAGTAAACCAAAACCTGTAGTTCTGTTTTGTAGGACCGGATGTAAAATGAAGCCGTTTTTCTTCCACTAGTAGGTAGTATATTAATTGAACCAAAACATGTTTTCATCAGGAGGTAACATTTGTTTATGTAGTTCACCTCATTAATCCTAAGTCCCAACTTTTTGTCCTACGGAAACGGTACTTATACTGTTTTATGGGGTGGGGAAGTTGGATAGCCAGGGGAATATTCTTTGATAATTACTATATGCATTGAATTTATTGTATTCAAAAATGTTTTTGACTTGTATCTGTGGATTTTTCTAATCTGAATTATCGTTTGACGTTTTGTACAAACCCGATTGTTAAAATGCAGGTCTCTTGACATCCCTGAAAAATAGAAATGGTGGTTAGGAAGTCGTCTACTTCAACTTACCTGGGTCTGACTTACCATTCTGGATTAAGATTTATATAGACCTTCAATAAAATGCGGAACAACTAACTCCCAGCGGCCGCGGGAAACAAATACGACTATTATTTTCACTTAACACTTATATCTAAAAGTTCTCTTCCCTGCATATCCTATTTACCCACCCCCAAACCCTATAATCACCGACCAGGTGTATATGAGCTGCATTACATAAACTACTTCTGCTGATCAAGGTTAAAACATTACACCAAACTGGAAGGCACTTTATTTATGCTATGTTTTTATCGTATCAAATGATCTATATATCTACTATTCGGACAATATAATTCAAATTGATTTTTATTAGTTTTAGTGGCGTTTTTTAAAGCATATGCTTATCTATATTTGAAATCGCTACATTTAAAGAGCAGATGTTTCTATTCCTCTGGAATTGAGTGTTCACCAAATTTATTTTCCATTGAGTGGGAAAAACTCAAAATAGGAAGGTTGTGTCTTCTATTTAGTTTTTATTTACCCACAGCGATACCTGTCATGTAGACCTTCAATATATATGCTTTTTGACGCATTATTTCGGTGCTATAGAACGTCTTACAGGGCGAACGTTGCTTTCCATTTGCTTTACCTTCTGCTTTTCACGGGACCCTCCAATAGTGGAAAGCGATTCAGTGGAAATTCCAACCAGACGCCGAGATTATCTTTTATTGTCACAACTCGGGCGCTCCAATGCAAGCCGACAGTCTGGGTAATCTCTCTGTGAGCGAAACAGGAGGCCGGGCGCAAGATACTACTGATACAAGCGTCACGAATGGTGAGTTGTTGAGCTCAGGTCAGTAACATTGACCAGATTTTAATTCCTCTCTCCAACTCCCAACGTTAAACTCTTTACACTATTGTTTACGGTAAAGTCCTTTAGGAAACAATCATGCTTATTGTGTGAATTTTCGAGTCTGGTTCCCCAATTCGTCGTCAGATAAATGAGAGAGTTGCAAAAGCGCTTACTCAAAACGACGACTAATTGTAAGTTTCTAGGGTGGGTCAGTATGTAGGAAGATAATCGACGCCCGCATTTAATGTCATCCAAATGTAATTATGCAGTCAGGGGAAGGTGGAATAGTTGTCAATGTGTCATGCTGTAGGTGGTGGCTGTTTTAACATCTATTTGATCTTGAGAGCTTTTTAGTTAAAGTCAAAATCGATGTGCCTGCTGATGCGTTGTCTCGAGGAATAACCGGCCCTTCCTTATCGGGCAAGCACCAAGTTCTTGGGTTTGCTCCCATGCAAATGCGTGTCCCGTGTCCAGTGTGTGCATGGCGACCTCCGATAGCTGGTCTCGTCTCCTCACCCCTAGTTATTGTTCATATATGCGAGCGGATAGAGCTTTACCTGTTTGACCACAATAGACTGCATCACAACTGGTACACTGTATTTTGTAGATGAGTTCCTTTTAATTGAAAAGGCCAACCCTATCCTTAGGGTGTACCTGCTGGACGTGCAAAGTAGTTGCCAGCTTGTGCACAATCTGTATCTGATTCTTTTATAGTTGTCTCTTGAAGAGCTCAGATATATTCTTTACGTATGGCCGTGTTTGCCAGTTTGTTGGCTTTGGCCGTTTAGTGGTCGTAGATCTGAACATACCCTTTTCTTTGAACTTTTGTTGTCCTTTGCAGCGACAAACAAAGTCCAGAGGGTACACAATTTGAAAAAAACGGCTTGAAAAGTTACTTTCTTTCTTTCCTTTCGGTATGTTGCTTCATCCGACCAGTGTGTTTTTGTTCGAATGAGCGAGCTGTTGATAGAGCTCCGTTTATGTAACATTGGATGGTTACACCTCGGAGTATGAGTGTTTACAACAGCCTTCCTGTGTATGACGACATCTAGAATGGGAGTTGTTCGTCTGCCTCTTTCGAAAGTAAATTGAATTCCTGGATAGATGGCGTAGAGAGTTTTATGAAGCAATTCTGATAAGTCTCTTTTTACGACGACAAATATATCATCTCCGTTGCGCAGGTGTAAACTATGAACTGTGAATACATATCCTAAAGAAAAATAAAGCTCTTGAAATTAGTTTGAAGTGGTGAAAATTTCCATTGCAAAGTTTAAAAGATAAATTTGCGAGTATACGTTTGCTTTCGATAAACTCTCTTCAGGCTCGAAAATTTCTATCGTACTTGAATAAATAAACTATGGGAGTCGGAAAAGAAATCTACTGAGCACATGGTAGACTCAGATTACTGAAGTCATTTCAGTCATGATAAGATGCGAACTTTTTAACAAACTTCATTCTGACCAATCGCAAACCGTATATGTTTTAAAAAACATGCTACTTAAGAAGTATGCGTTTGTATCATTTATTTTGGTTGCCTTTAGAAAATTTTAATATATTTTGTGGAAAACATGGGTGAAGCATTATTTCTTGTACTTATTCGATAGAAAAAAACGCCTTCTTGAAATTTTATTCGTAAAGGAACAGTAGCGTTCGGCTTTTAAAAAAGTTTCTAATTATGACTTTTTTTACAATTGTGAGGTGTTTTTTCATAATGCATCGTATTTGTCAATTTATAACAGCTGCCTATTTTACATAAAGCAAAGTTCACATAGATTGCAATATTTTATTGCAACTATGTGTCTGTAGGCGAAAACGTACTCCTTGTTAAACTGCATGAACACAGTGAGCAATTTTTAAACCTTAAATTGGAGCGTAGCAGTCACAAGGTTATAAAATTATTCCGTTACTACGAAACGTTTTTAAAACCGAAAGATACCCTTCCTTTGAGTGAAAAATTGAAAGAAGGCTAAATTTGGCTATCAAGCAAGTAGAAGAAATAATTTTTTGTGCCATAAAATATGATTAAATTTATAAATGTGGTCAAAATCAGTGATGAATAGACGTTCTACTTAAGTTGCCATTTTTTTTAAAATAGACACGTTTCGCTAGTGATCAGAACAGAGCTCATTAAAAAGTCCGCATCCTATCAGGACTGAAATGACTTCCAAACATACTACACGATAATCAGTATCACAACCTTAGTCAATGTCGATTAGCGAAAGATCATCAACCTTTGGAGAATGTCAGCATTTTGCGTGATTTTCGGCTACTTATGTATATTTTTTTCTATCAAGCTACATAATTTATTCAGTTAATTGAGGTATAAATGTGCAGTCCTTAAGACAAATAAGCGTAAGACAACCTATGCTCGCCAATTTATCTTTTGAACGTCAAGATCTTCAAGATGCAATCTAACTGTATGATTAATTTGGGGATCTGCGGTAACGTCCATGAATCGATGTCTCTCGTGAAAAAAAGCCTACACGAACACGAAACTCTGACTAGGTACAAGTGGGGTGACAAAAAATAAAAGGAGACGTTTGAGTGCTATGGCAATTAGAGCGGGAGATGTGTTAGATTGAAAAAAAGCATCGTAGTCTAGCATGCCAGCAGCACATATACTAGCTAAGCATACGCACGTATGTATGACACAACTGTGAGGGCCGTGGTTGATCATTAGGTCCCACAGTAGCATTCAATTAAATCAATCCAGATGATAATCACTAATTGTAGTAGTTATGTCAACATAAAGCTCAATACTATTACGAAAAAATTTGATATACAGTACGACCCAGAAGTTGTATAACGTGTAGACATGTGCGAGATATTGATACTTGTTCGTTAATTGCATTGAGCAAATTTGTACTACTGATTATCCTAGAGACTATTCTCAAGTCTATTTTAAACAGGCAAAAACAGCAGAATTCATTGATATCTACCAATTTCGAGACAGCTTATCAGCTGCTTCTTATCGTTGCATAAGAATGTTCACGAAGACACATATAGGAGTGGTGAATCTCACAGAATTACTGGTAACAGCAAAGAGCCTGCGTCAGTTTAAAAATTTGCCTGTTTTAAATTTGCTTTTAATTTGTACCGGGGAAAAACACCTTCAAATATTCTCAATTCATTTCAACCACGATAAGATATCGGCTTCTTAAATGAGCTTCATTTTACTGCTAACAAAACGTATGTACTGCAAAAAGTGACTGCATAAGTAGCATGCATTTTTCTCATTGATGATGACTGCTCCCATAAATTCTAACATATTTTATGGAAAACATGGACAAAAATTCCTTCTGGTATACGTTGAGAGGCAAATTAGGCTTTTTTTAACTTTTATACATAAATTAAGTGTATCCTTCGGTTTTCATAGGAAAACATACAGGAAGTAGGGATAAATGTGTAGGCCTACATAAGCTACTGTTGCCGTTTCTAGTTGTAAGACTTTTTATGATTGTGAGGTGTTCATGCATAATACGTCGTATCTGTAATGTTATTTATGCTATCCATAACATATACAGCAGTGTGTTCCACATCTATTGCAACAGTTCATGAGAACTATGTGACCTCTTCCTCAAACCATAGGCGACGATGCACTTTTCTTTAAACAGGCTGTACACAACGCAAAATTTGTAAAAATTGAATTTAATTTTAGCAGTCAGTAGGTTTCAATGTTATTCAGCAATTTAGAAACGTTTTTTTAAACCGAAAGACATCCTTTCTTTCAGTATAAAAATTAAAGAAGGTGTAATTTGTTAGCAAACAAGTACAAGGTTGAGCCCACGCCCATAGTCTCTCGCGTTGTTGTAACAACGCGCGTCCTTGACAAGGAACTGGGCCGCGCTTCTTGGCCGCGTGAACGAAGGGTGTGGTAGCAGGAGGACATACCGACATGTCGGTTGACTGAATTCGAGTCAAGGCTATCTCATAACGTCATCGGGGCGCGAGCTCTTGGCCGGGAACTGGACCGTGCTTCTTGGCCGCGTGAACGAAGGGCGTGGTGACGGGGTGTATATAAACATTCCCTGGAGTTTAAATATAAAACACAATTACCGCTTCAAGTTCTTTTTCCCTGATAATAGCCGCTTGTACGAAGCGGAAAGCTGAAAGTATTACAAGTGCTATTCCTGTGATAACGGCTTCATTTTCTTTGCAGTTAAAACATGCTTCGCGATTTACAGCACAAGTATTAGCAAAAAGCTTAGATATGTGCTTCGTCACTGCAGTTGATTGAATTAAGCTCAAATATTCATATCGACTGCTGAATTCGCCATCTAGAACTTCGTATAAACTAGAAGCCAGGCATCCCAAGGAGAGGCGTCCTTTGGGAAAATGAGAAAATTTATTCATTTAATTTTCCACATACGATCCCCAAGTCATCGTCAGACTTGATAAAAATGTGCAAAAAACACAAATTTGCACATTATTCTCAAGTCTTATGATGACCTGGGGATCTAGCGTTGAAAATTTACTCAATAAATTGTGTCATTTTTCCGAAGGATGCTTTTTCTGAAAATATAAAAATTAATTCTACTCGAATAATTCCAATGTAGCGGTCACCTTCTGAGGAGATCAAAAATAAATTATTACAAACGAACAACGCTTAAAAATGGCCGAAAATATCTTAAAAAGCCCAGTTCGATGTGTCTTGACTACTAACTGCATATCGGTATCAACAGGATATGAATAACTTTTTGTGAACAAATATCATGCTTTTTCGTAAACAAAAAGCTTTTAGATTGCGAAAATTCCCATCAGAGTATACAGAGGGCTAGTTTGATGAGCGCACGTTTACTTTCGATTAATTTTCGTCAGGCCAGTGCATTTATATTGCAACGGGATACAAGTTAAAACTTTTTCGCTTGTTCGTTCAAGTGAGTCGTGGGAATGTGCCGGTCGATTGAATAAAGCTGGTTGTGAGGGCAAGGTTTGGTGGAGCAGTTTAGAGGATGGGAAGGGGATGGAGGCATATAGAGCGCGCTTGAGCGCATGCCACTAGGTAACTTTAGGCCGCGCCAACTGCGGAGCTTGTAGGAAGTTCTTTTGTGCATACAACGCCGGCTTCATCAACCTGACAGCGGTCACTTCTAATGTTGCTAGCAGTCGCGGATACAGGGACTTTGGATTACTTAGCGGGACCTTGTAGCTCACTCGGAAAGCTTCTTCAGGGTCCATTTGATGTCTGGGATCGACCATGTGCGCAAGAATAGAGCTGTTTATGCTCCTAACTTCATATTTTCTCAATTATGCCAGGAGGTGTGCCTTCGTTCATTTGGAAAGGCGCCGATTCGTGCAACCAATATAACCTGTACCACAGCAGCAAGTAAAGGAGTATATGCGCATGGAAGTGGTTTGTGCTGGCAATCTATTCTTACTTTTCCCATGTAAGATTGGGTTGTTTGAGAATAATAACCAAACTGG
Source organism: Ligula intestinalis (assembly GCA_036362985.1). Taxonomy (NCBI): domain Eukaryota; kingdom Metazoa; phylum Platyhelminthes; class Cestoda; order Diphyllobothriidea; family Diphyllobothriidae; genus Ligula; species Ligula intestinalis. The sequence continues at coordinate 25,126,759 of JAYGXS010000005.1, forward strand.
GAAGGTTCGTGGAACGCCTTAGTCAAGGCGTCTTTTTAGCAGTTCACTTACCATGTCCCCTCGAAAGGGGACTTTGAGGAATAATGTTTTCTGTTCTACAGTAAGTATGGTGGGTTGTCTGTATAACTGGGTGTCTAAAAGGAACTGCACATCTAATGTGCATTTTAGTAATAGTTCTTTTAGTGCATTTGTCGGTATTCCAATTTCCATCTGATTTTTCTAGAGGAATTTGCAAATGTAATTGACTGTCTCGGTAACCAGGACGTTTGTAAACAGTGACAAAACATCTAGAGAGCGAGAGAATTCTCATGCCGCATAGGTTGACATTTTTGATGTCGGCGATAAATTCAAACGTGTGCATCTAAAACGTTACATGCTCCTGTGGGGCAAGTTACATTCGTCGAACAACTAGGCGGCTATCCAAACGCTTACGGGAACACCATCCTGCCTGGCTAAACAAAGGCGAGGTCAAGTCAATATCTAGTGTGATTTTGGCTCACTTGGCTGACAGCGGTCACCATGTAAACGTAAACCAACCATTTCGTGTCTTGTATAAAGTACCAGCGAATAGCTCCAAGTTCCTGCGTCACCGGATACTTGCGACGGCAAAAGCCGTAGCGATACGACTCACAAACCCGATCTTATGTGCACAGAAGGCCTTCGTCATGAACCTACGGCTCCAGTGGCCGAGAACAAGCTCAAACTCACCATGCGTCAGCACACCTTCTAGCATACCGGTAGAAGATGAGCAGACAATAACAACTGGTGTCGAATTGCCGCGACCAGTTGACATGAACTAATTATGAAACACATTCCCCCACTCCCCCCGTTCCCCTTTGATCTCTTAAACATTCCTCCCCCTCAAATACCGCTGATTGGTTGCTTAAACTTTTGCTAACTCTATCCCCCTTTATATTATTGAACATGCCTAATTATGAATTAACCGAAAACGTTCGTTCGCCTATCTTGACTTCTTGAGTGTCTTGATATCTTCATGGTGCCAGCTAATTACGTAAAGGTTTGAGTGTTCACGACTACAGGACTATTTCATAAGAGAAAAATTTGTATTTAAGACTGCATACTCCTATAGTACCCTAAGTAAACATGGTTTGTGAGGTGAGGTGGTTTTTATACCATTTTTAGCTGAAAACAAATTCAATGGTTTATAGTTTCGAATTTTTTCCAAAATTTCATTTGACGGCTGTCAAGCTGTCAAAAATTGCCTTTTTTATTTTACTGCATTCCGATAAGTTCCTTGTGTAATCACTAATAATCGTTCTGGCGACTATGCTCTCTCTAATGATCCGACATAAAGTTAAAAACTGTGCTTCCTTGTCTGCGTAAATTACATGATCAAACCCCGTCTCGTTGAAGCACACTTGTCTATAGGATGTTTTGAGGATCATCTTAAAATAAAGCAATGTCTCATCCCGGTAAATTTAGCCTGAGGTGGACACTTTAAGGCAAGAAAATGCAACACATCAAAGTTGGGCCTGTATATGATAGCAGTTTGCGGGAGAGCAGAATCTACGCGGGAGTTGGAGGTTGGTTAATAAACGTGGTCACTTAGGTGGTTTTGATTAGTAATCACACCGGTTTAGAAGAGGTCCAAAACAATCTTCCCAAGCCTCAGGTTGACTTGTTAAATATTTAACGAAAAGATGTATGTCCACGTTAGGGAGTAATTTAAAATAGAAGCAGTGACAAGCTTCAGTCCCTACCAATGCGCTAGGCTCTAGACTGACTTTATAAATACCTCTTGAATTCAGATGCTATCTGAACCGGTCTATACGAAGGGAGTGAAGCTTGGGTGAATGCACATAAAGCTTCTACAGCTTTAGAAGTCATTGCCACAACCAATAGCCTTCCTACACGACAAACGTCGAAAAAAATAAAACTTTTCTACTAGTACAATCGTAGACCACTACGAACCGAAATATGTTACTGTTCTTAAGATGAGTATTGACGTTTTGTTAAACCATTAGAATTGTTGCCTTCACATTTGAGGAGCGAAAAGACGCCTGTAGGCCTCTTCAATGCCAATACGGGGGAGCCTTGGGTGATGAGCGGTCTCACCTTCGAGTATTCTGGGTCGTGAGTAAGTTGCAAGCAGAAAATCTGTTTCATCTGCCGATCTTCCGCTTCGTTAGCGAAGTGACAGTGCCTGTTCAAATTTTAAAAAAACTAAAAATTCCGGAATAAAAATAAGAATTCATCTTCTGCTCACTGGAATAGATTTGGAAAATTTGCTGACGTTTTGGGCAGCTAGGCTTGCCGTTATTTGTCGAAGCGAAAAATGACTTTATCGATCATCAAGTGTTAAGTTGCAGCTGTACGCGCTGACCTTGGGCTGATCAATTTTTCTCCGGTCCCTGTTTTTGCCGTGTGTGTGGATTTAGGCTTGGCGTGACGGCAGTTGGTGTTCTGTTTCGTCCCCATGGTAGGGGATGCTGGTAACCCTGCTCCCTCTTTCGGCGGTTTTGTCACACTGCCGTCTTCGTGTGCAAGCTCTGCTTTCGGTTTGATCGTGTCCTGCTTTTTACTTACATAAAAGCGTAGGCCTTGTAGGCCGCTGGGAAATCCAGATGCCTGCTGACAGAGTTGGCATCTGCGTACCATGCTTCAAGTGTCAGTCTTTCGGCTTTTGAGGCTCTTTGGCCTACGATGGTTGTTCCTTGAATATTGAAGTAATGGCCAGTCTCTTCGATATGTGTTGCAAGCTTTGAGTTAAGGTCTAGTCTCCGGGCCGCCGCTTTGTGTTCCTGTAGGCGGATTTGCAATTTACGTCCTGTTTCTCCAACGTAATTACAGTCTCCACCTTTTCAGCGTATTTTTTAGACAAGTGCGGAGATTTCAGTGGTAGGCTGTTTTTCTTTAGGTTGTGTCACACAACGGCGTATTGTCGCCTGAGGTCAATGGGCTATGCCTACTCCAGCGGGTTGTTACAGTCGAGAGACTACTTCGGAGACTCATGTAATGTAGGAAAGGGCCTTCCAGACTTCGAATTGCTGTTTTGCTGCCCATCATCTGTTCACTCGGCACCTGCTTTGATTGATAAAAGATTTCGGGTACCCATTAGCTTGAAATAGGTCATGCAGGTATTTTGTTCTACACATTTGTCAGCTTGTGAGCTAAGGGCCGGTATCCCGGGTTGATTTTTACTCCCGGGCGTAGAGGGTTCCTTGGCCACCTGTAACCTGGACTGGTGCAGTGTTATGCGCTTTGACCTCTCGCAAGGTCAGCGTTTCATATGACAAGTTCAGTGCCTGAACGGATTAAACTCGGTTGGCGGGGTTCCACTGGACATGACGGTTAGTAATGTTACGCTCCTTTCGTCTTCTTGACTTCTCTGACTCTGTGTCCAGCAGTCACGCATATGGCACACTCACTGATAACAATCATCAAGGCAGTACGGTGCAATTAAGCAAAAAATAGTAAGGGAAAAACAATGAACAAACCTCAACAATGGATGCACCATGTCAAGCGCGAAGGAGTTGGCCAAATTGCCCGAATCTATACAAGGGAACAACACAAGTTCAACAACGACGCCACGCAGGACAACGCTAATCTTGGGAAATCGCTTGTGTGTTATAGGAAGAGGGGGTGGGGCTGTGTTTTTAAATGATTTCAAAGGCAATTAATGTGGCATCAGGATTGGTCCGAAACACCAGCACGAAACGAAGAGGGGATTCGTGAATAGAGGCAATATTAAATTGTCAGCGGTGGGGGGAGGGGGTCTCGGATCAGCCGCAACAATCGGGTCAAGAGGTGGGGGACGGACAGCTGGCTCTCCACTACTATGTCACTTCACGGGGTTTCATTTCCGGGAGTCAAAACAAATGTCACTGGTGTCAGCGGGAAGCCGACAACATAGTGGGAAAAGGTGATAGCAAGCCTGGGAGCCGAATTGGGCGGCTGGGGGCAGTATTCAGTCGTGAGCCATTAAGGGACAAGGGTAAACACAGACGGGTGGTCAGCATTCGAGGGAGGGAAGGGGACACGGGCACACGGTTCAGAGAAAGAAGGACAACTCTCGAAAGAGGAAAACAATCATAGGTAGGTCGAACAGGATTTTCGCTGGAGAATGGATGTGGAGAATTTCAGACTTATTCAGTCGGAAATAACTGCGCCCTTATGCCATATCTGAAGGTGGTTATCATAAGAAGGAGCACAAGGGGCGAAAAGTATACGGGGCTTCAATGAGATTGTTGAGGTAAGCTTCGGAATTTGATCAATAGCAGGTACTCACAACACGCGATGTTATCCATGCGGCTTGTAAAAAATGGTTTAGAATGCTATCATTTTGAAAGTAGGGTATAGTCAAATGGATTTGATGGTTGGCATTCCAGATGTTTGCATGAGTAAACCTGAAGACTGATGGAGTCCCGCGAATGTTTTTGCTCTTCGCTTTTACACTCGTGCAGGAGTTGATCGCTAAAGGTAGCAGCAGCAGCAAAATGACGACAAGTATGGCAGGTGCAAGGCAATCAGGGACGTAAGTCTGGAGGTGACTGCGTAGGGCTTCATCTGCCGACAATAAATCGCTTCATCGATTGAACCAGCTCCCATCCGCGGGCTAGGCTTCAATCCATATTAGTTTGGGCTTGTTTTCCGTGTAGCGATAATATTGACGACTGCAAAGTTTAACTCATGGCCCGTTTTCTCAGGTGGGAGCGGTAACTTGCGATAGCTCATCACCACGTTGCACATATAGCTTATGCTAATGTATGCGCGATTCGAGCATGCGTTTGCTCTGATCTATGTAGTCCCAAGGACAGCTTAGGCATTGGATGCCATACACTACCGCAGATTGTTTCATGGGATTTAGTGATGTTTTGATTTTCATAATCCTGCAACGCATGGTGGCTTATGGCCGATGTGCAATTTTAATACCTAGTCCCGCAACGCGCGCTCAGTCGCTCCTAGGACGTTCCTGGTTTATGACAGAGCATGTCATTTCTATGGTCGTCATTCCGTTATGGCATGTCTCTCGGCGTGTGGAATGGCTGACTGGCGGACTGAGAGTCAGGCCGCAATGGTTCCTTTTTAAGGTGGCCTTCATGGCGCTCCCGCATACGTGGAAATCTACCTAGTATGATGTACTGTTGTGACGCGCATTGGAGTGCTGGTAGGGCCAGCCACCTGCGGTGGAAGTAATGAGTGAGAATTGTACTTTCACTATAATCCAGCTTGGGTCACCGCGTTTGCACTCAAATTGCTGAAGCCCACGGTGGACATCGTCGAGAGCGACCGTCAAACTGTGTTGTTTCTGGTTGGATCCTCCGCGACCAAACGTGTAGATATTGACTTATAAACGTTTATAAATAGCCATTCCGCATAAACTGGTCACGACGATAGCGTAGGTCATAGCACTTGCGCAGAATATCCTGAAGCAATCACACTTTGACAAAAAGCCTTATCGCAGTGGGTTAAGTTATAAGTTAAAAATACGTTGCCTCGCTGCCATCTTCCGGCCCCGGTTCCGCGTGGGATAGAAAGAAAAAAGAAGGTGCCAGATACGAGGAAGAGCAGAATAGCTTGAAGGAAGCTGACAGTTGTTTGACAATTGCACAGCACCCCGCAAGCGGGCCCCTGTCCAAAATGTGTGAGCGTCGCAGTCGTCACAGCGTGATTTTTGTGTGAGTAAGCCACATGGCCGCGGTGATTGGCCAGACTCAATTAGGTTCAGAAGGTGTTAATGCTGGTATTGCTAGAAGCCGAATTAGTTCGTGCAGACCCAGCACCTGTCTCCACTTCTCCCCCCGTAAAAATAGGCACATATATTACTCGCAGAGGTCAGTTTGAGGTTTTATGAGCCCATCCCAATAAGTTTCTGCTGTTCCAACCTGCTGGCTGGTATGATATATTTCGTACCAAACTTTTTATCTGTTTCAGGCATCGTATTCCTCGTAAAACCGACGGATTTCGTTCTCACAGGCAGGGAAGTCGATACGAAAACAGGAGAGTCTACTCATTGCATGGGAAGAAGTGGAAGTCAGCTCTGTTCCCTGCCAGTGCTTCAGTTTGTCTGTTCAGCACAGCCCTCACTAATGATGTGCATCAACTCAAAGGGAAGACTGGTTATTTCTGGTTAGCATTTTTTTCGTCCTTAACCAATGTATTCTTTGAGAATGCATTATAAGCAAAATAATTTGAGGATTAGCCGTAATAAATTTTATTTCAGCTGCCTTTTTGCGATATTTTTAGAGAGTAAGAATGGTGATCCCGAGCTCACGGATGGCTCCGGATTTGTTCTTCGGCCACAACTGCACTCGTGGGTCAAAGTGGAATTCATCAATAGTGCAAACTTTGAAGATCGGCCACAGCTAACATTTGACTCGCAGGGCAGATTGGGTATCCGCCCTACTCGTCCCAGTGATGCTCAAGAATACCTTTGGATGCCTTATGCGAAGGTAGATACATTGGTCCCTTGCCTTAACAATGAGTGCATGACCATGCTGGGGGCGGGTTCGTGGACCAAATTATATTTGAACAGACGTTTCAGAAACTGTCTTGTTTCCATCGTCAGAGTATTGTAGTTGGTGCAACTGGTGGTCTTGAATTAACCAGCCTTGCCTCTTGCCTTGTATTATATCCGTGCTGGAAGCGTGAGCTTTGAGCTGCCTGTTCTTCGCCATCTACATTTTGTCTCTCGGTGTTTGGCTGCTGGTGGGCTTTCATGCCTTAATGCACCTCCGGCTGCCCCCACAACATCCTTCCTCCAGACAAGGGAAGCTAAAAGAGAGAGTGCGGTAGATACAGTGCAAGCTTAACTGTCTATAAATTAATTCCTGAGCAAGTCACCAGTTGTGTCCCGACTCTGTGTGGCATCACCGATGGAACTCGTCGTTTGCAACGATTGAATGGATCCGAAAAATTGGATCTTATTTTTAGTCCGGATAGCGGGTACCTTACTTCCTGAAAAAGAACACTTTTACAAACCGTACTGAAATAGTAACGTTTGGAAGACTGTTCATGGTATTGATAGTATATTATGAATGTAAAATTCATTTCAAAAAACTCACAGTACAATGCTAGAATAATATCACCAGAAAGGAGAGCGCTCACTGGGAGTGGTTTATAGCAAGCCTGACGTTTCGGGTGATTGTCTCGTCTACCCATCTTTATAGAATGGATACTCTGGCTCACAGTCCTCATCTTAATGCCGCCCTTTTCTCGCATGCGCCTCAAACATGATCGGAAGAACAGGCACACGCAAAAGAGGGCAGCATAAAGACGAGGACCGTCAGCCAGAGTATCCATTTCATGAAGATGGGTAGACGAGCCAAATACCCGAAACGTCAGACTTGTTATAAACCACTCCCAGTGAGAGCTCCTTTCTTCTGATTCACTACCCGAAATTGAACTTTCAGCACTATTACGACGGACAAATATGTTTTCTGTTCCTGTCGATTTCTGTCGCTAACAATTTCTGTAAGAATGAGGGCTTGTGCAAAGTAATACGTGAATGAATTATGGATGGCCCCGTATTACAGAATTCTGGGCTTTTTAGTTTCCGTGGCTTTTTCGCGGTTTTTATGAACGCACAAGGCACCAAATAGGCCCATGTGGTGCGTGAGTACCCAAAGGCATTGGTGAGTAATTGGGCTGTAAAACGAATGTAAATGTCATTATGTCTAGGAAAGATTATTCAGACAGCATGGCGATGGATTCAGAGTTGATGATCCAAGCCGATGCGCAAATGAAATAAAGGCAGGTGGGGATTGTGTTCACACAGGCAGCGGTTGTGGGGTGGTTGTACAGTACGGACTAGAATTCGTGTAACATGCCGACCTATGCGAAAGATTGATGTTCTTTCGTTAATTGGCATTGATTATGATTGTGATATTGACTATCCCATAGTCTATTCTGAAGTCATTTCGCTAACATTTGGATACCAGCTTTATAACGAGTTTCTTCTGACCGTTAACAAAACTTGTTTGCTGTAAATGTAGCTGCTTAAGGAGCATGAATTTTATAATTGATTTTAACTGCCTTTATAAATCCAAATATGCTTCATGGAAAAAATGCATGAAAATAATTATTTGTTGTACTCGTTAAGTAGAAAATTACGCCTTCTTTAAATCCTATACTTAAGCGTAGGATATATTTTGGCTTTAAAAATGTTTCTTATTGTAAACTTTTTTACGATTCTGAGACATTCACTTCTTATACATCACTCCACTGAATTCATTAATGTGGCCTATACAGCATGCTCCACACCTATTGCATTATTTTATGAGAACCATGTGACGTCCTCCTCAAACCAAAATCTTGAATGTACTTTTTTTAATCGGAATGTGCACAGCGCGCAGTTTATCAACATCGAATTCAAGAGAAATTTTGAGTATTTGTTCCCCTGTACAGATTTAAAACAGGCGTATACGGCAGAATTTATTGACATCAATAAAGTTCGTGACAGTTTCTCAGCTGGACCTTGTCGCTGCATGATGATGATAACGAAGAGAACATGCAATAGTTTGAAATATCACAGAATGAATGGCATAACAGCAAGGACCGTGGTGCACTTTAAATAATAATTGATAAAGGACACTGCATTAAGTCAATGTATAGGAAAGGGGGTGAGTGGGTGAGGGAAGTTAACGAAAATCACTTGGGGATTAACATTAAGTGTCCAATAACCAGGGTAATTGGAGGCTGACAACATGGTCAGGCTGCTCGCATAGGTCAGGTTTTTCCCGCCGTATGTAGGCAGCTTCCAAATTGCACAGGATTCGATTTTTTCGGGCCCGAACAAGAACTCGAAACGCTGTTTTGACGTCAATAGAATAACCTTTGTCTATTAGATGCATAGTGATAGAAGGCTGTCGTACTCTGTCTTCTTTTTGCAAAGACAGTTGGGCAAGTGGTCAGTGGCCCTGGCTGCCAGTTGTCTTTGCGAACACCCAATGTACTTGCAGCTGCAAGTACATGCGAATTCTTACACACAATTGGAGGTGGTGTGCAAGGCATCCTATCCCCGTTTTACTGGAATGCTTTGAGTTGGACTTAAGAAGACGAGTTTTGCTGCGTTGTAGGTCCTTTCTTTAGAACAACGCAACCATCCCTTGATTATATTAAAAATGTCATGACCCTTAAAGGATTAAGGATATAATGACGGGCTTTTTTGGAACTGAGTTTTTCGACAATTTTGGCCGTAATTAATTGCTTTACTTCTGAATAAAGCGTGCAGGATAGCCACAGTTGAGTAGGGCTGATTTGACGTGGGAAAGCCCTGCAGGCAGGATCTCACTAGAGAAAATGCTCCTTGTTCGTTGAAAGAGAGTATGTACTAGATTTCGCTTCCACTGAATCGACACAAAACGCATGAAATGTAGGTACTGCCCTTTCCAGGTATGTTTTGCAAAACGGAGCGCCCCATGGAACCATCATCCTCTCTAAACACGAGGACATCTAGGAAAGATAGTTTGTTATTTGCTTTGTTTCCACCATGAATTTGATTTTAGGATGTAAAGTAGTCGTAAAATTGAGGAGGTTAATTTATAAATTATCTGGTAAGTTCAAGCAGCATTGGACACCATAGATGGCCCCGGCCGTTGCACCCCATATTTGAAAGGTCTTGGCTCTCATGGTCAGATGTTTCATTGTCATCTGGGTTCTGTAGAAAAGACCAACCTACTGCAGAGTTAGAAGAGGAGGAACTGCTTCAAATAGGCTCATAATTTACGACAGTGTACCTAGCCTACCATTTATCTTCGCTAGTCATATTATCATTCACTTAAACCCCTTACCACCCGCAATGACATTATGGCGATATTAGGTGAAGGCAAACGAAGTAAGATTCCTGCCGTTCACCCCCTACCCCCAATACAACGAGTATTCGCTTTCTTACAGAGACATCACACACTACCGTATCTGGGACATAATGCGGATCGCTGGAGGGAATTAGGGTCCAATGCCTGCTTCGACTTCAGGCCTTTATTTTCTTGACGGTGATCCAGAATAAACCAGAACGCTGGCTGCTTGTCTGATTTCACCTCGTTTCTAGAATGCGTGCAAGAGAAAAGAGAATTATCAACACCGTAGCATTATGAGGTTATTAATCCCAAGTAGTGCGCTTCAAGTGGTGCAAATATCACGACCTCTAGTTTATGTCCTTGATGTTGAGAAGTACAGATGGTGGATTGCCTTTATGTCATGCATTTACTTTCTCTTGAAGCCAGAACTATCTCTCCAGAAAGTTTTACGTAATTGGGTCGGCATTTGGGTGTCTCCTCTAGGTATCCCTTTTATGGAAGGCACTGCCAGGACATCAGTCGATTACTCATATGACTCCGTCATCAAACCAGGAGGCTGTGAATGCGCCCCACTTAAATAATAAAGGTTAAGGGAGCAATTATTCCCGTGTCATACCGGTAACACTAGCCCGTAAGTAAATCTAAACTAAAAACCTGCACAAAATGCTTACTCTAAACTCAAGTATGGCACAAAATTCTTGTAGCATGCTAAAATAAAAATCAAGCGTTGTCTACTGACTTCACTGCAGTTGCGGGATGCGTAACTAAATTGGACAAACCTACCGGTAGCTACAAACGCGAATGTACGAGCATCAGCTGGCGGTAAGAAGGTTGGACTCAACGTCAGAGGACGAAACCCATTCTGTAAAGGTGGGGCACGTCTCCAACTCTGAGTCCATCGAAATTGTTGGCCGAGGTGACGAGCTCACATCAAGGCAGATTAAAGAGGCCCGGATGTCGATCGACCGCTCGGTAAAACGTCACATAAATTTGCCGGCTCCTATGTTGTATTACGAACATTCTTATCAGGGGACAGTCACGATACGGAACAGCGAGCGATCCGGTTCACCTACGGATCCATGAGGCAGACTATGGCGAGACGCGGAGGAGCGATGCAACACAGATGACCAGCGTTCTGGGAGACACTGACGCCCCAGCTGCAGACGGTATCAACGCAGAGCCGAGTGCGGGTTGCGGGTACCATGCTGTTGGGGCAGCGTGCGGTTACCACCTAGAGGTGCGAGCAATGCAGAGTGGCTCAATCTGGATTGGTAGACTGCGTATGCGAAAGAGAGGGGTGGCATATAGCGAGAGCCAGGAGCCAGAGCATTCCCTCTCTCAAGGTAGATAGACGAGACAACTATCCGAAACGTCGGATAAAAAAAATAAACCTCGCCCTTTCACCCTCTGAGTTACCACCTGTAAATCGAATTTCACTACTATAATAATAAAAAACTGCTACGGCGCTCGACCAGTCCTCTCTTTTACTCATGCAAACCCTGAACTGATGCGAACTGAAAGCGAACTGATGCATGCATTCATCTCCGGAATAAATGGCTACAGAAACCAGCAATCCCTCCTAACGCATGGAAATCACGTAACAACCGGGTTCATTCAAAGGCAAGCCTGGTTCTTAGTCATATATGCTTACCTCCGAGGACTTTTAAACTCGGAACCAGTTGTCCTCGATAAAGAGTTTGGCTACACGCCAGACTTTTCGCACCATGCCTACATGCATTTCAGCTAGTGTCACTCGTATACGTTGGGCCTTACTTTGTTAACAGCCCATGATTTCGTCGACCCGACAGGGCTGCAGCTTTTATTACCCCGTTACTTACCGAAATGAGCTTAATTACATGTTTGAATTGATTTCCTGTGATGGTTATCCCAGAGACTTTGTACGCCGATGCATGAAACAACAATAACCACAACAACAACAACAACAACAACAGTCCAACAAACAGGAACCAACTAGCCCTAGGCAGACGCCCAAAACAAACACATAGTGAACCCTCATTATATAAGGAATGTATATGAACTTGGTATTAGTAAAAGGTGATAATTCTGACAGCAAAAGAGGGGATTTGATCACAAATGCTTACACAGTGCCGTCTAGAAGCGTGTCCAACTTATAATGACTTGCAGAAGGCGATGGCAGGTTGTATTGCCTATTTAACGCTCATTGTTTTGCAATTTTTATGCATCTCTATTAGATGTCACAATTTCTTCGTCATAGTATCTTGGACGCCAGTTAATCGTGGACCATTGGTTTATTCGGTCAGCCGTATTTAAGGTATGAAGCTTATCATGTTCATCACTGGAAATTACCTTAGCTTATTCTGGCCACCATTCCACTCAATTGAGTCAGTGATATTTCCACTCCAGAACTCCCCAGGGACAAGGCTGATAGCATATCCTGCACTTTTTGGCCATGCAGCGCGCTTGGTTAAGCATCCTATCAGATAATGTACACAGGCCTGTAGATAACATGGTAACGCGTGCAGCTGATGATTATCATATTATGTCGGCCCGTGTGACAGCCTGTTGACTGAGGGCACCTAAAGACTTAGGAAGACGATGTTTGATGGTAGTGGCTTAACGGAAGCAACCAACATGTTGCGACTCGATAATTTGTCGTTCGCTGATAGTCCAGCTTACTTTCTACGCGCATTCATGCAGCTTGCTGGCACACAATTTTGATGTCCAAGAACACGGTGTACGAACAAGATCGCTTCTTTTGTAACCCACAGTAGTTCCCATATTTCCAGTGCCCTTTAAATATAGATACACAGGAAATATCTTCATGTGATACTTTTATGAAACTGTTATGTTGGTTATTGAGCAAGTGTTTTACTTCGGCTGTTGAAAGCTGGTAGTTATGCGAACGTTCATAACTCTGACATAAAATATGTAACGTTCACCTTGAGCATTCATGATAATACATAGACTTTTGATATTATAAGAGCATCAATAAACTTCCTCTAAGACACCGAAATGATTAGACAGGTCGTGATGGCTGAAAAGCATACAGTGTATGTTAAACAAATATTGTGAATAGAAAAGAGGATTTTTGAATGAACAATGATGTTTAGGCTTTTATGAACTCAAACGCTCCCTTTAATTAACTTAGTCGCCAAAGGTCACGCAAAATGTCAACATATGCGAAAGATTGATACTCTTTCGCTAATCGGCATGGACTCAGGTCTTGATACTGATTATCGCGTAGTCTATTCTGAATTCATTTCAGTCATGATAGGATGCGGGCTTTTTAAAGAGCTCCGTTCTGACCACTAGCAAAACGGTTCTATTGTAAAACCTGGCTATTTAAATAGTACGCATTTTTCTCGTTTATCTTGACTGCCTTTATAACCTCAAATATATCGCATGGAAAATTTCACGAAAGCATTATTTATTGTATTTGTTCAATAGAAAATAACGCATTCGTTTAATTTTAGACTGAAAGAAAGGTTAGCATTTGGTTTTAAGAAAGTTGGTAATTATGAGCTTTTTTTAAATGTGAGGTGTTTATTCATAATACATTGTGTCCATCGATTTATCAATGCTACCTTTACTGCATAAAATATCGTTAACATCTACTCCAACAATTTATGACAACTATGTGACATTTTCTTTAAACTGTAGGCGAAAAGTTACTTTTCCTTAACTAGTACGCCGTTTTTAAACCTTGAATTCGAAAGTTGCCATTAGCCGGTTAGAAACTTATTCGGCAATTGAGCAACTTTTTCTTAAACCGAAAGATACCCTTTCTTTAAGTGTAAAACATAAAGAAGGCGTAGTTACCTAATACTGATTATCGTGTGGACTATTCCAAAGTCATCTCAGACACGATAGGCTGCCGGTTTTTTTAATGGGCTTCCTTTTGACCGCTAACAAGTGTCCACTTAAAAAGTGTACATTTTTATCATTGATTTTGGCTGCCTTTATAAATGCACACATTTTTTACGAAATAAATACAGGAAAACATTATTTATTGTATGCGTTCGGTAGAAAATTACGCCTTTTTTTAAATTTTATAGTTAAAGAAAAGTTGTCTTTCGGTTTGAAAATTCTATTTATGGGCGATTTGTGATTGCAAGGTGTTCATTTATTAAACATCACATATGTCAATTTATTAATACTGCCTACAATGTATGCATTATGTTCCACATTTGTTGCAAGATTGAATGAGAACTATGTGACTTCTTCCGCAAACCATACGTGAATACGTAGTTTTCCGTAAGCAGGATATACATAGTGCACAGTTTGTAAACTTTGAATTCAAATTTAGCAGTCAGTAGGTTCAAACTTTGTGCGGCCATTTACATAACTCTTTTTAAACCGAAAGATACACTTTCGTTAAGTGTAAAACTTGAAGAAGGCGTAATTTTGTACCAAGAGAGTGCAAGACAGAATATGTTCCATTATTTTCTCTCTAAAATATATTTAAATATATTAAGGCAGTCAAAATCAATGATAAAATTGCATGTTTTATTAGTAGCCACTTTTTAGAGTATGCACGTTTTGCAAGTGATCAGAAAGACACTACTTAAGAGGCTGGCATTCTAGCGTGACTGAAGTGACTTCAGAATAGGCTGCATGATAGTCTGTATTACAATCTTACTCAATGCCAAGTAGCTTAAGAGCATCAATATTTCGCATATCTCTGCCTGTTGCACGAAGTCTGGGCTGTACTGTACTTATGCTGCTCGGTCCGCCTCACGCAGCTGATTGATTCGCTGCTGGAGCCATCCGCGTCTTTGCATTGGCCAATCAACAGGCGGCAAGTGTGCCTGTAAGCAAGCGGGGCCAAGCCACACATGAGCAGTCACTAACCGACACAACTTGCCTGCCTAGACAGCTAGTGGCAACTAGCGTTGACTGGAGCCTTTTTTCACAGTCTATATCTCAATAGAAACAGTTATCCCAACCAAGTCCATCTTACCTGACTTCTGATTTGGGAAAAGTTTGTCTTGTTGACCCTATCATTTTGATACTTTGTGACTCTGGTGTAATATTTACATGACCTTTTGATCCCTCCCCTCATAGTATACGTGGCCTTGCTCTAAATTCCAGGAGGTCAGAGCTAGGGTAATTGTTGGGTTTAAGACAGCTGGATTGATGGAAGTAGGTTTTGTGGTTCGCAGGGTTGGTGTGAGGGTTGCAGTGAGTACAAAGGAATGTCTGTACGCCTGTATTTCAGAAGTGGTTCATATTCACGTGTCCAACCTGATGGTCATCCCTTAACTAAGCCTTTTTTGTTGCAATCAAAGTGAATATTCAGTCCTTCCACCTTCACTGAAACTCGTAACATTTTCAGAAGATGAATCGGCGAAAACTCTTTCGTTTTCGATAAATTCTCGTCAGGCCTTTAAATTTATATGGTATTTAAGTAAATAAACTACGCGGGTTGGTAGAAACGATAGTGCAGTTTTCATAAGAGGGGGAAGGGTGGATCAGGGTCAAAATGTGATCAGCGTTAGGGGGAACTGGTATTCGGCCGGGGTGATAAGCTGCTGACTGTAGATTAGCGGCTTTTGCCCATGTTAACTGCGGACCTGCGACGAAATTTTTTTGGGTGCACAGGACCAGTCGGTGTAGCCCGATGGCGGTCGCTTCTGTCGTAGCCAACAGACGCTTTCCAAGAAATTCTGAATAGCTTGAGGGTACCTTGTAGATCACTGAAAAGGCCTCTTTGGCATCCATGTGATGGTCTGAGTCTTCTAGGTGCGCTAGAATGGAACTATTTATACATTTGAGTAGGTCCTTTCCTAGACATGCTGGAATGTGTTCTCCAACGCTTTCGGATAAACGCCGACTCGTGCAACTCCAACACAGCCCTTCCTTTATCCCATGAAAACCATACTATTTTTTCTAGAAATTCACATATTCTATTGATTTCATTAGCATATAAATGTAAAGGCCTTACGAGCATTTATTAAAAAAACAAACGTTTGTTTGCCACTTCATCTTCTGCGTTTTCAATAGGAATTTTCGCAAATTTAAGACAATCGTAATATTTTATTTTAACCTTGACCGGATTACCCCTCAAAGCTTTATTTCCCCTCCCGTGCAGGGTTCGATGCGCGATGAGGGTATCATCATGCTGTGCACCAACTATGAACAGGCTATCTGTCCTGGCAGTATCACGGAACCTCTTACGAGTAGTACTCCGAAGTCTGAAAAAGTCGGCGGGCTGCCGCCAACACCACCCTCGCAAATATTTGCATGGGCAACTGGCGCCCGTGACGGCAATTCCTTGTGGCGGGTATGCCACGTTCCCAGAGAGAAGGGCGGGCCAACCAGAGGACTGCGAATGTTTGAGTCTGTTGTTTATCCAGGCCACTTCCTTCGCATAGTTGGTGCCGGAGAATGCGACATCATGGTAAGTGCTCTCTCCTTCTCACGGTTTTTTTATGTTTCGCAATTTTTGTCAAGGTCATTTGGACCTTTACGTGCCAGCATCCAAAGCGCCACTGAGTATAAAAGGGGATTCACGTGCTAGGCAGGTGTCGCCTAGCAGCGGACAATATAAACTTACGTCAGCAAACGAGATGCATGAAATAGAAATTCGGCATTTCTGTAGTTACATTTCTTTACGTGACAATATTAAAGTGGCAGTCTTCCTGAGTACATGAACGTGACCGCCCTGACGGCATGCTAACTCAAGGTCCCGACAGTAATAATTAATGTTGAAACAATGTTTTCCCGGAAGGCGAAGACTACGCGATTAGCAGGACTTATTGACGTCATGTTATTTCATGACCTCATAACCAACTGCAAACGGTCATCGCCCATTAATAAGATAATTACCTGCCCAATTTAGTGTCGGCCTGGAAGGGGGAAAATTGACAGGCAGTGAGAAAAGAAGCTATTAGTCTTTGATTTGGGCATATGGTGAGGGGGTAGAGGATGGGGGTGGTAGGTATCATATCATGGTAGTTTATCTTCATGAAAGCCTGTAGGACAAGGTAAAAGGGGGGGGGCAGGGGGCAGAAAAGGGGGGTAGCAGTCCGAAAACGGCCATCCGGAGAAATGCATTGAAAATTATCGCAACCGCAGACAAGAAATTCCTTCTGAAATTTCGGTGCCAAAAAGCACCCCTTTCAAGGGTGATAATTTCTCCAGCGTAATTAGACGAGGGCTTTGACGTTCGACTGAAAGACTTAACCCTGTCGCTAAATTGTTGTACACAAGCACAATAACGGGTATTCCAGTATGATTGACTAAAGCCATTCAGCCTATGCACGCCATATCAAACTGTTTTTAGAGTTTACATGAAGTTGCCGATGCAAATATATCGGGCATAAGCAAAGGAAAGTAGCAGCGCGGTCAGTGGTTGCTTAGGGCGGAAAATAACGTACCTATGAGTTCACGCGCGAAGTGCCTAGTGAACACTCAACAAAAGATTGCATAAAGGGTCGTATTTCGGGCGACGATCGAGCGTTTTATACCTTTTGCGGAGGCCGCTGCGATATAAGGAAGAAAATCAGAACTCTGTAAGCAGCTGGATCATGTGATCAATCTGGCATTGTTTTGGTATTGATCGATAAACTATGATCCCCTCGCGCCTCCTCGTCCCCTTTAGGACTGACTGCTACCCTGTCCTCAGCCCACTTTTTTCGCCCCCCCCCCCCCCCCCCCCCCGTTAACCACGTCCCACAGGCTTTCACGAGCATGAACTGGCATGCTGTGACAGCTGCCTCTCCTTTCCTCTAGCCCCACACCATGCGTCCACACCGAAGACTAATAGCCTCTACTCTCTTTACCTATCATGTTTCACCCTTCGAGGCTGACACTTAATTGAACAGTTAATTATCCTATTAATAGGCAACGACCGTTTCCAGCTGAATGAAAGGTCGCAAAATTACATGACGTCAATAAATTTCAGAAGATAAATTAGTTCACATAAGTTTGTTTTCGGTAAATTCTCGTCAGGTCTGTACATTTATATGGAACTCAACTAAAAATGCAGGGTGTCCAAGAAGTAACTGACCCTTTTGATTTGCTAATAAAACAAAAATTATGAACGCTAGGATATTGAAACTTGTTTTATTCGAAGATGAACCTTTTTTTGCTTTAATAGAACTAGGTTTTGAATATATTGTCTTTTAAATGATGGCCATGGTTGTTTTGACAACTTAGAGTTCGTTTCTTTTTCGTTTCCATAACGCTCCTTAATGTATCAGGCGATAGTTGTCGTATTTCAGAACAAATGTTGTTATTAAGTTTTTGCAAATTTGTTGGATTTGTTACATAAACCCTTGACTTTAGGTAGCCCCATAAGAAGAAATTGCATGGGTTTAAATCTGGAGATCGAGGGTGCCAAGGAATGTTACCATCTCGTGAAATCAAATGATTTGGAAAGCACTCATTGAACAATGTCATCGTTTCTCTTACTGTATGGGCCGTGGGTCCATCCTGTTGAAACCAACTATTGCGTGGGCCATGTCTCTGAAGTTCAGGAATAAGAAATTCGCTTATCATAGTTCGGTATCTTTCATCATTAACTGTTACTGTTGCGCCATCATTATTTTCAATAAAAGTATGAGAAAATCACATTGGAAGCAGTTTTACCGAACCACACCATCACACGAAGAGAATGGAGTGGCCTTTCTTGAATTTCTCTTTGATTTTCATTGCATTAAATTCTCAAAATGGTTTTCGGTGACCGTAGTTTGAGTAGCCTCACTTGGGAAATGGATACTAAAATTACTACTATAATCATTTTAGTAGGTATGTTTATCCCTATTAATTTATGATAGTGTTTTTGCATTTACCATCTACCCGGTGTTGCGATTGCATTCCAGATTGAAAAGTACGGACCGCAGTATTCGCCATTCCTACACATACCTTAGCTCAGAGGGTTTGAAGTGATAGATGGCCTCGTTCAACTAAACTACTGCTCCCCTTGCTATTACTACACATACATTAGCTCAGAGGGTTAGAAGTGATAGACGGCATGGTACAACTTCACTTCTCCACCATCCCCCTTGCCATCACTACAGCTACGTCAACTCAGGAAGTTTGAAATGATAAACCACTTAGTACTAAACTAGCACGCTACCTTTCACCACACCCAAAAGGACTGCCACATTTGGACCACTTAAATTATCCTCCGCTACATTATAAGCCACAATTATTTAAGAAATGCCATTTATGCTAAATTTACACAAGGCGCACCACGTGCACATAAACATTCTTACCGACATTCCACTACCACACAGACTACATACCCACCAGCACTTACTTAAACGCAACAATCACACACGAATTATACCCAATAACAGAAGAGACAATATCGAACGATCATGGGTAGTGGCCCTAAAGAGGGCCTCTGTTGCGATCCCACTCTGATTCTTCCATTCCTCGCGACTTCTCATTTCAACATACCCCTCGTATGCCACATATCACAAAATCACATTTTTTCCTTCATCTTCATCATACTTTATCATCCTTTCGGTCTCCAATGGATAAGCCGCTGCAACGTGATCAAAAATAACTCCCAAGCCTCCTCCAATTCCATTTCATGCAGCCGAAACCATAGCCGGTATTGGACCTCCTCTACGTGGGCCCACACACTTCGCCCAGCTACTGGTCCTCCTTCCCGAAGCTTCCTTTTCAATCTACTCCAGTACGCCTCAATTACATTAGTATGCCATCCAGTGGTCGGATCCACAAAATTTCGACAGTGGTTGACAGTTGAATGACTGTAACCCTCCTCCTCAAGACGACTGTAACCTTTCCATTCGTCTGTGACAACTGTGCTTCCAAGATTAATCCACTTCCTTATCACAGGACGCAATTCTCTCCAACCTCTTTCATTCACTTGTTCCAGAACCGCTGTTCACCGTCGACAATCATATATCCCGAGGAGCCAGAACTGCCGCTTCTGACGGCAAACATTTTACTTACGACGGCTAATCAAAGTCTCATCTATCTGGATCTCGATACCATCTCCTCCAAGACGTCATTTGGTTTTCAATCGAATTCTGCTGCATAAATCTCGACAAAAACCATACCATCGTACTGCCGTTGTGTGTGCGATTCGTAAATCTTCCTCACATACCGTCACTCGTGTTCCTTGCAAAAAACGCCAACCATATCTTCAAGACAGTCCTTATTGTCAATCGACTGCATTCAAACACTGATCCAGTCCCCAACGCACTTTTCTTTCTGCACCTCAGACATCGAAATACGTAGCCATCGGTATGCTGCCTAAACACTTGCTGCTTCATCCCCTCCGACAGCGAAATTTCAATACATAGGGCAGCAGTCCTCTCTCTTGACAGTATTCCGTCAGTTTTTCCCCGTTAATGATGTGCAGCACGCTTTCCATTCTGCTCCGTCTTTCTATTTGCGGCTGAGCTTTCCTCCTCCTGCAGGGAAAATTTACAAAAGCAAAATTACAGAATAACGCATAACCTATTGACTACTACACATACAAACATTACACCACCTTCTTCATAAATTTCAGCACACTAACACTGCCTTTTTCAATAACACCTAGAAATAATAATAACTATTATGTACCATCACCTCCTAGCATGCACAAAACTTAATGCATACGCCAACACATTTATTCAACATCAACTTTCATTGCACTAACGCACTTTTCAAACTTTATTTGCCTCATAATCTGTGTTCGGATTTTATATTTAACACTACACTTATTTTTCAATCCCACCATACACTCAGTTACTTACCGCAAATAATCATTCGCTAACTTCTCACGTTTATTTTAGTAAACCTAATTTATTTCTCTTTTTAAAATAAAGTAATCATACCACTTACTGCCCATTGACAGCTATTCCACGTACAATATCATTTGCATTAACCGCTATAAAACACAAACTTCTACGCTAACTTACACTTCCTCTGTGTTCGGTTGCACATTTTCCTTGTCATCGTCACCAACTCATACATCACGCGTATTTCCCTCAACAATGCTTCCTTCAGACATTGGTCCGGTAGTCGTCATAACTGTCCAGTTCAGACACGCATATAGCAGGCCACGGATGTCGAGGTTGGCACACACCTAAAGGATAAGAGACGTGAAGATGGTAATGTAGCGGAAACTTGGAATTGGGTTGATAAGCATCACCCAAGCACACAAATATCAAGGCCGGAGTAGTAGGAAACGCGAATATACGGAGAGAAATCTACTAGTTATAAAAAATACGTACAGAGTAAGAAAATAATATGGGGATAGGGAACGGCGTTACACAGATACAAGTCCCATCTGGATTGGAGTGTGTTCTCTAATGTCTGATCAGTTACCGGTGGGCAATACAGTGCTGTGGGCGACTGCAGGGGTGAGACGGGAGTGTTGTCATTGTTTGTGGGACTGCGATACGATTGATGACGACGGTGGTGGGAAGGGGGTCAGCGGCTGTGAGGGTAAAGGGCACCGGTTTCTTCACTGACACTCGATCACAGCATCTCCATCCTGGGTCTGCGCCAAAAGTGACGACCTTGGTGTACTTAAACAATCATTCAGTTTCTTCGCTCGTTACACACACGATCCCCAACACCACACCCCTTACGTTGAATTTTATTGGCTTACACAGACCCTGATTACTGAACCGCTAACATTCACTCTCACCGCTTTATTCATTTGTCTTAATCTTGCAAAATGCACTTAAACCCCTATTTTTATTTATGCGGTCAATGCGGCCGCTATATAGCGCCCACATTAAACATATTCAATCAAATCAACGATATTTTACACTTATTGCTCTATGCATAATTCACTACCCATCCCTATTCCCCACCCATAAACCCCCAACTCCAACCCGTCCCGTAAGACCGTAGATTCAGGTTTCACAAACCTGGATGGGGCTACACAAGCTACTTTTGCCGGGTTTTCTTTCGAATAAAACAAGTCTCAATATCCTAGCGGTAATAGTTTTCCTTATATTAGTGAATCAAAAAGGTCAGTTACTTCTGGGACACCCTGTAGTATGCATGATGGTAGAAATATACTGCGGTTGTCAGGGTAGTTGGGGGGGGGAGAATCGGGTTTCAAATCTGTTGAGTTTTAGGGAGCCTGTTAGCCGAGTGAGGTGATAACCGGTGGGCTGTTGGTTTAGCGACATTGACCATGGTAACTGTGGCAAAGGTTAGCGTAGCCTGTGGCGGCCACTTCTACCGTAGCCAACAGACGTTTTCAAAGAAATTTTAAATAGCTTGAGGGCACTAATTGGATCAATTGGAAGGCCTCGTTGGTATCCAGGCGAGGCTATGAGTCTACCAGATGAACCAAAATTGAACTGTTTGTACCCTTTAGTTGGCCCTTCCCTTAAAACCTGGAATGTGTTCTTGGAGTCTTTTAGACAAACAAAGGCTTCTCCGATTAATATATCCTGCCTACAGGAGCAGGTAAATGAATATATGCACATTGAGGTGCTCTGGGATGGCAGTTTGTCCTTGATCTCTCCTTAAAGGATGGAATCAATCAGTCCTGCGAAACTCGTGGTGTTTGAATTTTTCGAATACCTAATGTCCTGATTGTCCACTTTTCACCCTAAGGGAAGGGAAGAGGACCATTGACGCCGTGACGATGTTGTTCGTTGCAATAGGACACAGTATTTCGGTGCCATCATTAGACAGCCATAGTGTTGTGGCCTATAATCAAAAAGTCCACAATGTCTTTTCCATCGAAATCGTTTGCAAGGGAATAATCTCGAGGGTTTCCTGATTTCAGGCGGTGACTCACTTTTCCTACTACACCAAGTGGATATAATAAAACCGTTATTAACGTGGTCGCACGCTCCTTTTCTAGAGGCCTCGTTATCCACAGCACACAAGTATATAGTAGTGGCTTGTTGATAAATTACCGAAGACGTATCTTTGCAGCTCTTTTAATTTCCTTTGAAATTAATTTTCAGAGTTAGTGTAACACAGGCCAAATTTTGATGTGAATAGTTGAACCAAAGCCAACACACATAATGCACGCTGACTTTTCCAAATTTTTAAGTTTGATTGGGATCCGTTATCAAGATAAACAGCTAAATGATGTGGTCCTGTAGTAATAGGAGCAGTTTTGATGCAAAAATGACTTAAATGACCACCTAAACAGGACTGAAGAACAGAAAGCATGAAAGTCCAGCGAATATTGGCTTACGATAAGGTTAATTGTTACATTTAGGGTTAGGGTTAAGGTTAGCGTTGAAGTTAGTTTGAGACTCGGTGCATAGTTACGGTCCAACTTCATGTTAGACCTGTGTCTGTTTTAACCATCGATTTCGAAGAGGTCCACCAAGTGCATCAGCAGGTTGGTACAGAATGTGACAGCCTCAGGGGTTAGAGGAGAGTAGACGCAGTTAGCGCAAACTGTACTCTTCACCTTTTTCTGGAGTCTCGAAAACTAACCGGGGTATGGCGTTGGCTTCTTTATCCAATGCAAGTCAAAACACCGCCTACCTTAGTCTTAATTAACACAAGACTTTGCACAAAAACTACTGTACTATCTACCTTCACTTACCCTTAAAACGTTTGAAGACAGGCCCGAGGAGGCCGAGACTGATACGGCTACTACTGTTTATACTAATGTTTTCTATCAATGTAGCTGAGGCTTAGTAGTATCAGTACTATCTCTGACGCTAAAATTTGTCAAAAGTGACGCTGGTTTAAAGTTAGTGGTGGGGCTCATACCCCCTTGGTCTCAACAAGGAGTTTGAATCTGGGTTATAACAATTTGCAGTAAGTACATGCTTGGGGCCCTGAGCACAAGAGCGTTTGCCCTGGTTTCCGCACTCTCAACTCTATCCATCGACCTGTACGGACGAAGATACTGCTGCTATAGGTACGAACCTATATTAGAAGTATTAATTTCTATAACTTATGCCTGCTAAGGCCAGTAGATAATGCATTATAGGGACTGCCTGTGTGCGCTTTTTAAGGAGTCGTGCCTAGTATGCACTCGCAATCTGTGTGAGGTAATAGTGATAGGCATTTGGATAGTAATAGCCCAAGTCCTACCATGCCCCTATGTCGAGCAATTAGCTGTCAATAGATTACATGTAGGCCTCCTACATTATATCAATACAGTATAAAGTAGGTATAGTAGGACAGACTAAGTCAGTGCAACAGGACTGAGGCCCTTTTAGTGATACTGGTAGCATAAAGTACGGTAGACGCCGCGGATCGTGCAACAGTACGACTTATGCGAAAGAATGATAATATTTCGCTTATCGGTATTGAACCAGTTTGTGATACTTATAACCGTATTGTCTATTCTGAAATTATTTCAGTCATGATATGATGCGGGCTTTTCAATGAGCTTCGTTCAGACTACCAGCAAAAAGTGTACAATGTAAAAACTGGCTACTTAAGTAGTATGCCTTTTTATCATTGATTTTGACTGCCTTTATAAATTCAAATATATTTTATGGAAAACATACACGAAAAAATTATGTCTTGTACTTGTTTGATAGAAAATTACGCCTTTTTTTAATTTTATAATTAAAAGAAGGGCATCTTTCGGTTTTAAAAAAAAGTTGCTAACTATGAGCTTCTTTACGATTGTGAGGTCTTTATTCATAATACATCGTATCAGCCAATTTATTTATGATGCCTATGCTGCACAAATTATATTCCATATCTTTTGCACTATTTTATGACAGTTATGTGGCTCCTTTCTTTAACAGCAGGCAAAAACGTACTTTTCCTTAAACAAGATGTACACAGTTCGCAGTGTTTAAGCCTTGAATTCGAGTGTAGCAGTCACTAGATTAGAAAATTATTCGGCACTTCAGTAATTTTTTAAAACCCAAAGATAAAATTTCTTTGAGTATATTATTTACAGAAGGCATAATTTCTATCAAACAAGTACAAGACATAATTTTTTCGTGTATGTTTTCCATAAAATATATTTGAATTTATAAAGGCAGTCAAAATCAATGATAAAAATGCATACTACTTAAGTAGCCAGTTTTTACAATAGATAATTTTTGCTGGTAGTCTGAACGAAGCTCATTAAAAAGCCCGCATCGTATCATGACTGAAATAACTTCATAATAGACAACATGGTAATAAGTATCACAAGCTGAGTCAATACCGATAAGCGAAAGAGCATCAATCGTTCGCATGCGTCGAAATGTTGCACGATCCGCGGCGTCTACTGTCTAGTGGTGATAGTAACACATGAAGGCTTTCCTTGGTTAAGAACTGATAGCAGTAGGGCATGGAAATATTTACTCTCCGAAAATCCTGCGCAGATCCACATCTATCACTTGGATGGGGCATTTGTAACGGCGTGTCCTACTTAGGAGGCCACACAAATAAGTCTCTGATCACCATTCCTGAAACGGTTTACAGTACGGGCTAGAATTCGCTAAAAATGCCGGCATATGCTAAAGATGAATATCCTCTCTCACTAAGCGGTCTTGGGTTAGGTTTTAACACTGCTTATCGTGTAGCCTATTCTCAAGTTCTTTCAGTCACGATAGGATGCCGGCTTTTAACGAGCTGCTTTCTGGCCGCTAACAAAACGCACTTACTGCAACAAGTGGCTACTTAAGTAGGATGCAATTTATCATTGATTTTCACTGGCCTTATAAATTGAAACGAAAAATGATTATTTCTAATACCCTTTAGTTAGAAAATTACGCCTTCGTTAAATGTTATGCTTAAAGAATGGGGATCCTTCGGTTTTAAAAAAATTACTGATCATTATATTTTTTACGATTGTGATGTGTTCATCCAGTAAAAATCACATCTGTCAATTTTATTAATGCTTTCTTGAATGTATAAAGCATGTTACACATCTACTGCAATAATTTATGCGAACTACTCGACTCCTTCCTCAAACTTTAGGTGAAAGCGTACTTTTCCTTAAACAGGATGTACACAGCGCGCAATTTGTAAACCTTGAATTCAGCTGTGGTAGTCTCTTGGTTTAAGAAATATTCGGCAATCTAGGAAGTCTTTCAAAACCAAAAATGCCCTGTCTTTCAGTATATACATTAAGAAATTCGTAATTTACTACGAAATAAGTGCAAGAAATAACGTTTTTAATTTTACTTTTTCCATAAAATATAGTTGAATTTATAAAAACAGTCAAAATAAACAATAAAATATCATGCTACTCAACTAGCAATGTCTTAACCGTACATAATTTTTGTTAGCGGTCATAATGCAGCTCTTTAAAAAGCCGGAATCCTATCGTGAATGAAATTACTTCAGCATAGACTACACGATAATCAGTATTACAACTTTGCGCAATATCGATTAGCGAAAGAGTATCAACCTTTTGCATGTGTCGGCATGTTTCACGAATTCTAGTCATCCATAACTAGTTTTATTATGGATGATAACCATCTTTTCGATTATGGATTCATTTCCTTCATTTTTGTCCTGTCCTGTTGATTCTTAGCCTTCCGAGTGAGGGTAAATTACGGAGGCACTTTGAGAAAACGGAATCGCACGTGAATAAATAAGCGTGCCTAAAAGCGGCAGATGCCTCTATTTATATGGCTCTCTTTCTTTTTTTTGCGGGATGAGCAACTCCGTTGAAGAAATGGGCTGGCACTTACAAATGCGGCTGTAAGAAGGTAAGACTTAAAAGAGGAGTTAGCAATTCAGGCTACAGAGAGCTGAAGCACGTCTTTAATTTCGACGCCGTTAAAAGTATGGACCGAGGTGAGGATCACACATCAAGGCAAATTAAAGAAGCCCAGATGTCGATCGACTGTTCAGCAAACTACGACAAAAAATTGCCTACCTACCTATCTGGTGTTACAGGCCTTCTTATCAAGGAACAATCACGGTGGCTTAGAGCAGTCGGGGCCGCCGAATATATCTGCGGCCAACGTGCATAAGCGTGAAATCAGTTAGAGCGCGACGAAGGTCGACGCAACACAACAAATGGCCAACGCGCGAAAGAAACACTAGAGACACACCGGAAAACGTAGCATTAACGTTGAGTATCGTGGAAGTCAGTAGCTGAGACACAAGCGGCTCAAAGATCCTAGTCATAGACGACAATTTAACCGGTGATAGCAATCTCCGAAGATGGATTGACGAAGCAACTACCCGAAACATCAGACACACAATAAACCTAGCCTGTTGGACGACCTCCGTTGAAAGGAGGCTCATACCTGCACGATAATTGGATTACCGTCTTCTGCTTTGAGTTTATGTTTCATGCTTTCGACATGCCTTCTTTTAATATATTTGCTAGGGCGATGGTGGAGTCCTCTGCTACTTTCGTGTCCATCGCAACAAGGCCAAGGGGTTTGTCGTCCTGGAATCCTTTGCACATCCCAATTTATATTTATCTATTTTATCCAACGGCTTCGTCACGACTAGCAACGATGCGGATGGGAACAACGGTGCCGACGTTTGTATCTACCCAGAAGTTGTTAAATGTAAGTGTACTAAAGGAAGAACAGCATGATCATTAACACTCTTCATCGTCTCCAAAGTCCGATAAATCCCTTCGTTATCAATAATTTATAACCAATCAAAGTTTATTTCTGACCAGTGCAGTTATTTTTTTTATTTGGAAAGAAGCGATTGACTAGCAAATGAAGAGCGATGTACGGCACCCCGTGCTAGTTGGGAATAAAAGCGGTATTTATAAGCCTAAATACGGATGAATGTCAGCGGTTTCAGGAAGCAGTGATCGGTAAATGAGGCATCACAATGGATGCAATGGTGGCTAACCTAAAAGATCGGGGAGGGGGAACTACCCAGTTCGCTTTATGTTTTGGTTTTTTGCAAGCATCTTCTTGGAGATCATCTAAGTAGGCAAAAATGGACCACCCGATTGTATAGTTACTAATGTCTATGAAGGTGGTCATCGCTTTGATTGCTTAACGCTCTGTCAAACCCTTTAGACTGCTCATTGACATTTACAGTATGGCGAGTGCTTCAAGCAAATGCAACAATTTGCGAAAGACTGTAATCACTAGCAAACCAATATTAGGTAGGGTTGCAATATTGATTATCTTACAGTCTAATCTAAACTCTATTCAGTCACACCATGATGCTGGCTCTTTAATGAGCTTCTTTCTGACCACTTACAGAAACAAGTTCTATAAAAATGGCTGATTAAATAATATATATTTTTATCATGGATTTGACTGCCTTTATAAATTCAAATATATTTCATTAGAAAACATGCACGAAACATTTATGTTGTACTTGTTTGGTAGCAAATTACGTCTTCTTTAAAGTTTATACTCAACGAAGGGTTACCTTTCGTTTTTTAAATAGTTCCTAAATTTCCTAATGATTTTTAAACCTTCTGACTACTAAACTTGCAGTCAAAGTTAACAAGCTGTGCGCTGTGTACACTCTGTTTCAGAAAAATATTTTTTGTCTATGGTTTGAGGAAGAAATCAAATAGTTCTCATACCATTTTGCAATGGATGTGGATCATGCTGTAAACATCATAGACAGCATTGATAACTTGATGAATTCAATGTATTATGAATGAACACCTCACAGTCATAAAAAATTGTATCATTAGAAAATAAATATAAACCGAAAAATACCCCTTCTATAAGTATAAAATTTAAAAAAGGTTTCACTTGCTACTAAATGAGTACCAGAAAACACACGCTCGTGCATGTCTTCTGTAACATATATTTGAATTTATAAAGGTAGTCAAAATTCATGGTAAAAATGCATATTATTTAGGTAGTAATTTCTTCCCATAATCTACCTTTTCTTATAAGGAAGCTCATTAAAGAGTTGGCATCCCGGCGTTACTGAGAAGACTTGAGATTAGATTGCACGATAATCAATATTGCAACCCTAACTTATGTTTGTTTGCGAGAGATTACCAATATTTCGCAAATTGCGATATTTTTCTTGCAGCACTTGTCATACTGTATATTCTTGCAAGACTCGCACATCCTCAGGCAGAGTATCGATCAGCTGACGACTGATCAAATCTATTAAATCAGGACAAAATGTGAACTTCAGATCGCGGATAGCAGCTAATCAGTTGCCGATCCCAGGAAGAAGAGGCAGGCTGGATTAATCACCACAGCGCCACGAGACGCTGTAATAGACGGTCAGTGTTAGCTGAAATACTCAAGCGTATTCCCGATTAGTAACGAGCGCATATGTAGACTTATCATACTGAGTATCATCTAGCATAATTCCAAGATACTTCACAAATCAGGGCAATGAAATTTAAAAACATTTGCTTGTAGCATCCTGTGATAACAGCGTAAGCAGTTAGGGTGTTATATTGCTTTTCTATATCTTCATTAATCCATACATAATTTATGGAAAACATGCGGCTAATATGCTTCTTTGTAAACATTTGGTAGCAAATGTCGCTTTTATGGACATTTGTTTTCGAAAAAATAATAATTTTTGGTTATATAAAAAAGTATATAAGTTATTAAACAATTCTCAGCTATATTTGCTTTGGCGTTAATTTTTAGAGCTCTATACATATCATGTGTTCTAACCCATACAAGGGTTCTCACATTGCGCAACCAATGTGAATTCTGTTTTATACTTCACAATAGGCATTAATAAACGCATAGATATGGTGCCATTTTAGCAGAAATTAAAAGCTAGTAATGAATACATAATTAGAAACCGACCGGCTTTAGGATGCACTCGTACCGTTCTCTCTTGAGACTCAGTCCCAAGCCCCTGGTGGGGCCGCCTGCGGAGCGTGTGAAGCGCGCCCCTCACGCCCATGGGTACCTGATTTTAGAGAAGAGGACAGGCCGAGCATGTCAGGGAACAAATTTCTAAGACTAAAAAAATTTGACAAGCACAGGTTGGTCGCGTAGTCAAACCCCGGGCCAGGACACTGAAATAGGCTTTTATATCATTGCTTACCCCGCCCGACAAATGGCGAGCGCGTGTATGTCAGGAGAGTGTGTCCTAACCTCAGGCGTGGTCATTCAGGTACATTTTCTAGTGGTCACACCAACACCAAATAGAAAAAAGGTTAACGCCGTACAATAGTGGGAAGTCTTTGGAAATCACCCTACTTTAAATTTGTAAGAAAGCGATTATTCCCGTGGGTAATTTAAAAGGCTAATTTTGCTTAATATACTGACTTAAGCGTTATGGTATGTGGAGACCTTCGGAGGACCACTCTGCAGTTCAATGCTATCATCAAATCCCTGCTGGATCGACGAATGGCGTCAAGAAAACTGGAATATTATGGGTAATTCAACCTACTGAAAACATTTAAGTAAGTGGCTATAAGGCATAAGGACCTTTCGAAGACCCCATTTGGAAGCCCCACCCTGCTAACAAACGCAGAGCGACTCTTACTTTAGTGGCCACTTCTAACTTTTTAGCCGTCATCTACCGCACATACCTAACCCCAAGTGATGCACTACCCGATGCTTGAACCTACGAATTTTCGGTTAGATAGTCAACGCTCTTACAGGAGAGAAGAAGATGCGATCGCTAGAATAAGACTTTTAGTTGCTTGACGTTTCGAAGTCCATCACGGATTTTTCATCAGAAACATTAGCATAGACAGTAGCAAAATTGTAACTGCTGCTGTGTATGCTTATGTCTCTGATGAAAAATGCGCGACGGACTTCGAAACATTAGGCGTATAAAATTACTGTTTCAGCGATTATACCTTCTTCTTCTCAATGACTTTCTGGGAGTCTTATGTTTTCTTTCATTGGCAGCGCTCTAACTGTTAAGTTGATAACGTTTAATAAGGCAGGAATGGTCAATCTGTTCTTCCTTGTCTTTGTCGGCAATGTTCATCTTGTTTTAACGGTGACTCTTTGCTGTGTCACCGTCGAATTACGCCCTCTGGAATCCCAAAGAGTCACACAATAAGACGGGCATAATGCTAGAAGCTGCCTGGAGGACGGTTTATTGGGTGCAAAAATAGGTTGGCAGTTGCCGCTGACGTAAAGCCAGCGCGCTGTTTAAACTGCCTTGGGGCGAAACCCGGCACTGAAACGGACTAGCAGTGTAAATCACTGTTTAAGATGAGACAGTGGCTTAAAAGTGATGATCAAGGGCATTCGCTTGTGGCATGATTGGGCCCTTTGAACTAAGGTCACCTGCAGTGTTAGGCACCTGAGTGGCCTTTGAGGAACTGCGACTAGTTGGGCATGCGCTTTGACTCACGTGCATGCATGATCTGTCCGAGGGTGCAAGGTTATCGTGTTAGGAAAGTCTTCGCGAAGACCCAAAGATATTGCGGCAGTCCGCACTGACAAATGAATCCTTGGTGCCGTCAGCCACAGGCACGGCGCCACAGTAGGGTCTGCAGGGTTGCTGGCATTCAGTTAGGCTGGCTCCTAACACATCTGTCCATAAGACTAGCGGCTGTGTGGTCGCTTGCGAGTTCCAAGATAGCATGGGGGTAATTGAATCCCGTAATCAATCGGTGAGCGCTAGCCAACGAATGTAAGTGTTCCCGATTTGACCCAGCAAGGCAACGAGTCCATGCCTCAAAGCTTTGGGCGATGGAATTCTAAACAACAGATTGCGGGTTGAATCCACGGCGTAGACATGGCTGGCTTATGATGTTTTATAAGCCCAATATACCCACTCGGCAACCGATAAAAGCTGAGTCGGAAGTTTATACAATGGTGAGCAGTCTAGGGGCTCCTGGGGGACCTTTCAGTTGAATAAAGCTGTCAAAGCATTGCCGGGCGATCACTTCTAAGATGGGATGTCCCTCATGGTATATGTCAACTTGTAAAAGCCTTCTGCAGGCTTGGATGGAGTTATTAACGAGTATTAGGAGTAGAAAGAAGTCATTGGAAAGCCATATTAGTAGTAAGAATTTATTCTGCAGAAGGATCGAAGTCGGAGCACACGCCTTTCCACTAGAGTGGCATCGCTCGGACTGATGTCTGGCGACAGACATCGCATTGAGGTCTGTATGAGTCGGCCTGTAATTGGCTTTTCCAGAAGCCGGAAGCAACAAGCGTTCCCAAACTGCCCTTCGACTTGAGCTAGTCACGAAAAGCGTTTACAAGTGCACTTCATGTGGCGTTAGTCACTACCAGAGGTCAGGCAAAGATTTATTTTTCATTCTTTTTAATGGAAACCCAGAAAAATGAAAGTTTTAGCCAGAGGCATACAGTATAGCGAGTGCTGCAAGAACCTGGCATACCAGCAAGAACGCATTTACGAAAACTTAGAAATAATAATGGGCAGCATTAGCCATAGTAAGTACTGAAAAGAACTATCAAAAGTATTAAGTGTTTGTTAAGGGAAATAAAGGTTTTTTCGATAAACCCCAATTTTCGGAGGTGTAAAAATAGCTATAAATTAGAAGAATGAATTTAAGAAGTTTTCTCGAACGCCAGGAAAGAGTCGTGCATTATGCGTGTTTTACCAGTCACGTTATCAGTTACACATACCAACCAGGAACAAATGACTAATAGGGCTTTCACAAATTCAGCCAAATGATCGCATTCCGGGAACGTGTATATTTTGAGGAGATAAAGAAGAAGGCTATTCGAACACCGGAATCATTATTTTACTCGTCTGAGCTTTCGGGCTTCTGCAGGAGTTCATCATCAGAGATAAAAAACGGCAAAAACTGAGGTGGCTAGTTCTGGCGTGTGCACATAACAACTAAAATTTTAACGTGAAGAAAGTCAATAATTGTGTGGTTTGGTCGTCAAATCGATACTGTGGACTATTTCAGTCTGTGCTAGTGGGCGAGATTGACGTGTGGATATGAATATAAAATAAAATAAAATTGTCGACGAAAACAAGCAGCATTTATAGGGGAAAGGTCAGTTATAAGTCATGGAAGAGGGGAGCGGAGGGGAAGAAGATCAATTAACTACCAGTGCCATGAGTCTCGAGATACCTGAGCAGGACAACATATGCGGGCGCCAGCTCAATACATCGGTTAACTGAGTTGTCATCCGATGCCTATTCTTTTATCTGTTCTAAACCCGTCTTGCTGTCAGCGTGGGCAATTATCTTCGCGGCTGCGAAAGCGAATTCGTGACCCGTCTCGTAGTAGTGGGCCGCCGCTTGCGAAAATGTGTCACCCCGTCGAACAGCCAGCTTATGTTCGTGTATGCGCGAACCCAGCTTGCATCCAGTCTGTCCCGTGTAATTTATGGGACAGTTTAAACATGGTATGTGATACACTACGTCCGACAGCTCACTGGTATTCGCATTGATTAGATATTCGGCTGACGAATTTCTGTCTATATTAACTTTTTCGAAGATAATGTCACAATCAAATTGGAGACTTTTGACAATTTCTTTAAGCTATCTGAAGATAAACGATTCAATTTGACTGGAGATGAAAGAAGTTACTTTTGCTTTATAATAGATTTTTTTCACTCAGAAGTGGATTACTTCCACAATCTGTTATAAGCTTGCGGATGCAAAAAAGACTGGCCATATATATATAGCTTCTTTTTGCAATATTTATTATTCTTCTCTCTGTTCGGTTGCTAAATAACGCATAAGCGGAACGTATAGTTTACAAAAAAACTATATTTCTATCTGAATTTCAATATATAGATGGTCAGCGTAAACCCCCTCAGGCTGGGAGCCGTCAGCTCTCCCGTTCCAGTTCATGCGAAAATTTTTCCCCTATGACGACGAGGACAGAGCAAGACCAGTCGTTCTCGGAGGCGGTGGCAGATAACAGCCTGAGTCGGACTTCAGTCTCCTCAGGAATTCCACCCTCGACAGGCGCTGCAGTAGAAAAACCACAATTTTGCCGAAGTGGAACGATCAACAAAAAGTCTGACAAAGGTAAAACCTCAGAAGACAAATTAGCGAACATATGTTTTAGTTTTCGATAAATTATGGTCAGGCCTTTATATGGTAATTAAGTAAATAAAATATTTGTTGTTATAAAAAAAGAAGTACAGTTTTCAGATGGGTAGGGAAAGAATCTGATCCGTGTTAAGGAGGGCTGGTAGGCGAGCAAGGTGATGAGCTGCTGGATGTTGGATAAGTGGCTTTCGATCATGGTGACTGCAGTGCCGCCACGAAGTTCTTTTGGGCACGCAGGACCGGTCAGTGTAGCCTGATGGCAGCCGCTTCGGCCGTGGCCAAAAGACGCTGTGCACGGAATTTTAAATAGCTTGAGGGCACCTTGTAGATCACTCTTAATCTACCAGGTGCGCTAGAATAGAAGTGTTTATACCATTTATTTGGCCCTTCTGTAACCATGAATAAAATGTGTTCTCGTTTTCTTTTGGACAAACGCCGGCTCTTGCGAACAATAAATCCTGCCCCATAGGAGCAGGTTAATGGATATATGCACATAGAGGTGGTCTGGGTTGGCAGTTCGTACATGACCCCTCCGAATAGGATGGGAGTAGTCGAGAACAGTACAGAAAGGTGCTGGAAAGGTGGTGGAAAGGTGGTTGCTTCAGCTTAACTCAGGCGTCTCCTTAGAAGTTCGCGTGGTTCGTGTCCTTATTATGGGCCATGATGAATATTTGTTTCTTCTTTGCTTTATACACTCAGGGCTTTGGCGGCCTTTCATCATGTTCATAGCGATAAATTTACTGGGTAACTTATGGTGTCGAAACATGCCTTCACTTATCTTAAACTCTACGTCGATGCTATCAGTCGAGCATATCCTTTACGCTCTTTGCGTCAAACATAGTTTGAAGTGTAACATTACAAAGCCAGCAGGTAAAACCTGAACATTTCCCAGAAGAAGCTGTATGTTAAGCCCATGTGATACAAAAAACAGACGCAGCGACTAATCTAGGCATCTCCACAGTTTTACATACATAGATAAATTCTTTAAAGGTTCTCGGCATAACATAATTTTATTAATTAATTATAAATTCATTTATTTGTTTAATTTTAAAGATCTGATTGACCAGTGCGCTCAAAAACACTTGTAAGCTGGTCAATTATAGGTGTCCTTATATCACATAGCAGTTTGGATAGTGTCTCACAGACCGATGTATAGGCTAATTTGGAGAGGCCAGTGGATTTAAAAGTCACTATGCAGTTTTAAACTTTACTAAGTTTATAGGTCTAAAGATTCGGGGTTCCGATATGTTATCGCGCCCATCGTCTGCCAAAGAGGAGGAAACAAAAGAGGGGGGTGGGTTTGTGGACCAGATTAAAACTTTAAAGAAGTGTAAGAACTACTGTGTTTGCTAAGAAAAATAAAATTTTCCCAATAATCCTCAAGTTCCGGAGACGTAAAAAAGGACATCATTAGAACAAAAAATTAGAATATTGTGTATATCTGAAAAGTTGACGCAAACACTTTTTTATATAAAAAGAAATTTTCTTCAGTCAAAATTTTTGCACAGATTGTCACCAATAGATATCTATTTATTTAGTATCGTAATTGATCTTATGGAATCATTTACTTCGTTTTCAATATCTTCATTTGTTAGGCCAGCAATTTAGTTCTGTTCAACGTTTACATAAAAACCCTCAACATAAGATTCACATTGGGAGCATTTACCGAAAAAATGAGTTAATGGATATAAGTTCTTATGAAGATGGCCAGGTGGATCATATTTAGAAATGTCTCAAAATAGCAAACCGCAGTGTCGAGTGGACAGCACGTCTGCAAGATAACTCAGGTAGTGTTATTCCTATGATAAATAAACAAACTTCTCATAAT
Source organism: Ligula intestinalis (assembly GCA_036362985.1). Classification (NCBI taxonomy): domain Eukaryota; kingdom Metazoa; phylum Platyhelminthes; class Cestoda; order Diphyllobothriidea; family Diphyllobothriidae; genus Ligula; species Ligula intestinalis. The sequence goes on from JAYGXS010000005.1 coordinate 25,162,063, forward strand.
AGGGTACCTCCTTAAACAGTGCGTTATTTAGATAATCGAATGAAGAATTGCTGTGTATATTGACTATTTCGCAGGTAATTTCACAATGAAATTTGAGACTTTTGACAATTTTTTTTAAAAGCCCTGAAGACGAACAATTCACTTGGAATGGAAATGAAAGAACTAACTTTTCTCTTTTTAATGAATTAATTTACACATAGATGGATTAATTTCACGATCTGCTATAAGCTTTTAAATGCAAAAAATACTCATTTTAAAGATCTAGCTGACCAGTTGGCTCAAAAGCACGTATGTGTCCTAAAAGCTGGTCAATTGTAGATGTCTGTAAATCAAATAGCAATTTAGGTTATGTCCCATATACCGATGTAGAGGCAAATTTGGCTATTAACCAGTGGACTTAAAAGTCGCTATGCAATTTAAAACTTTACTGGGTTTATGTGCCTAAAGATTCGGAGTCCAGTTATGTTATTCTGTTCATCGTCTGCCAAAGAGGGGGCGGGTTCATGGACCAAATTATATTTTAACTATTAGTTAGTTAACCCGTGCACAATATCAGATTACACTGCGGTCTGTATCGTAAAAACTGATCTAAACTGGCGGCAGGAGAAACGGATACCTGACCAATTGAATCGAGAAATTCAAGCAGATTTAACGTTGAGGAAGGTATTTTTATGGCTTTTCAAGGGAGGAAGGGGATTTCACGATGGTTCAATTATAATTTGCTTACCAATTTTATAGACTTTGGATTTCGAAGCATGTAGGGGTCTAAGTAGTGGTTGTACTCGAATCACTACAATCATCAGGTCAAATCCCTTTCAAAATGCGGAAGTCATATGTGAGAGAGATTTATTGAGCACAGAACTCCCAATTGCTGTTCGGCAGTGGGCACTGGCAAAGTCAGGGCTAGGGTTGACTGCGTTCAGCCAGACCTGAGAGAGGATGAGATAGTGGTGGCAGCCGCTTAAGTAGGAGTGCGGAGCAGGTTCAAGTCTTCTGTCATTGGTGTGTTGCAGTTGACCGGGGGGTCACCTGCAAAGGCCCCCTGCTGCGTTGGCGAAGGAAGTGGCGTGGTAATTGGGCCTTAAGCAGGCGTGCTTATTTGAACGGGTGTGTATGCGCACGTATGTGCTTGACTAAATAAGCTGAGATGAACTGTGGGAGGCCACCAGAAAGCCGAAGGACATGTGACACTGACGCAGCTGTTATCGGTTAGCCAGAAGCAGCTGCGAGGTCAAGCCCCGGGGGACGGGGGCGCCAGTGAAAGAAAGCATTGGGACAGTTGTTTGTGGCGATACATGACTTTGTGGCAGCGGGCATTGGACGAAAAAGGGGGACAGGCATTGTGGCTGTCCGCCACAAGCATGACATGTAAGGTCACCTAAACAGGACATAAGAGGAAAAACTGCCTGCAACAGGGTTGTCTTTGTGACATATTCCAGGGTTAGTTTTCTGATTAGGGTGAAGAGTAGGTTTGGAGTTAGACTTAAGTGTAGCGTCAAGGCCAGGTAGGGTTAGGATTAGGTTTATTACTAGAGGTGAATATGCGAGTTCCAGGAAGCAGTTCAGAAGAAGGAGATGCGACCACTGGAACAAGAGTTTTAATGGCCTGACGTTTCGGATTCTATCAGAAATCCTTAATAATAGGTAATGGTCCAATATTCTGAGTCATGCGCAGATAAGGGTGAAACGTGCACAGATTGCACGGTATTTATGGTCATCCGCGTACGTCTGTTATTATCCACTCCTGTAGCCCCCACTTGGATCTTAATTGGTGTGGCGATGGCTTGACACTTCGTGTTTGATTCATTAATTGCCGCGGTTTCCGTATCTGTATCGGATGAGGGCTTGCGCGACAATTATGCTCACTGTCGTCAGAGTTGTTGTAAGGCACGACCGTTCCCATGTGACCGATTCCCTTGCTCAGACAATGTTTCAGTACACAATATGGGAACGCCAAATCATTGCACTTTTTGATAGACTGAGGTTCTCAGAACCATGACTTGAGCAGCTCGCAGTTCACGCGGTTGCCACCGCTTGCGAAGATTTTGGACTCGTCAAGCTTGAGAATATGGCCGGGTCCCATCGAGTGAGCTGACACCTGGAAGTTGACGTCTTTTTTCCTCATCGCCACTGCATGCTCGGCCATTCGCGTCCGGAGTACTCTTCCGGTTTCTCTGACGTAGTGGCTTTGTCCAGGTCTGCATCAGACGCGGTTCATTGTTTATGGTAGGTTGAGGGTTAAACTTACGATAAGAGTTTCTATTAGGACCAAAGTTTGGGCTTATTTTAGTGTTAATGTTAGGGTAAAAATGTGTGTATATGTACTCTGCCTGTATGTATGCACAGGGATATTTTTCAAAGCTGGACGGGGTGCTTTCATTTTCGTGTCTACTTTAAAGAGCCGCATAAGTTCTCGTAACCATCATTACCACCAAGTAGAATTCTGTGATCATAGACAACGGCGCCGATAACGTATGTATTTGGTTAGCTTGACCAGTACGCATACTCTTTAGATATTGTTACGGGGACACGAGCGGCCATGCACTCAGATCCTACGGCAGAAGCGCATGCGAGTTAAGTCGTGTTTGCAGACCGGCCGCGTGCGCTCCATCACCTCGAGCACACGTGACACTTCCTCACGCGTGCAGTGCAGATATTCTAGAAACGTCTCCTAGGGCTGCAGCGTTAAAAAGTAGGAATCAGCGTGCAAGCAGAACACCCGCCGCACGCTGTAGGTCAGGATTGTTCTAGAAGGACCAGAGCCCTATCAATATGTTGCATTGGACGAGCTAAACGATCCGCTGTCTCTGTGCTGTCCTCAATAAAAGCTCTTGCTATCCGAACTGGTTTTGCTTTCTTCTGCGTATTAGTCGGGTCATACTTGGCGGCTTTTGACGCCTTAACTGCGAGTGAAGGATTGCTGTTGGACTAAATTTTCTATCAGACAATTTACTTAAGTCCGCAGAGACCTGTGGGATGACAGAACGATAACGGAATGAATTCGCTTTTAGCCTAGTTATAAATGTAGCAAACTTCAAAATCGGCTCCCACAGCCTCACGTGCAGTAGAGACGCACTTTACGAAATTTCTCGACAGCAACTGTTTAGAGACGCCTAACAGGCAGATAGCATGCAGCAAGCGGCTGCGCTCACAGCAAGCTATCGATCAGCCTACACGAGGCGAATGCATATGGGCCGTCAATCAATCAATAATTTAAAATTTAAGCTTCAATCAGCCGTCGAGTCACCAGACAATCGTGCCACTAGCCAAGCCAGGACAGAAGCTGATTGGCTCGATGGACCCAGCTTAGACACATTTGTTTCACAAAATATTTTTTCCTTTTACATTCAACGACTTTTGCTGTTGCGCTCTTCTTGTCGTGTTCTTCGTTGGGGGATTCACACGAGGCGTAATTGTGCAGTGACATCTCGACCTTGGCTGCCTTTACAACAATTGGCGATGCATAATCAGGACCTACTATGTCCATTCCCACAGAAAAATTGCTAACTATCTTGCAGCAACAACAAACTCAATTCGAAGTGGCCCACCTGATGTGGATGGAGTCCATGATACAAAACTTCAGCCTGCTTTTTTCTGACCCAGGTTCTTCTGCGAGACAGTTCACATCAGCGGACACAGCAGCTGCTTCTATCATTGAGTTCATTTATGATCCCGACTCTTGCGTTACTTTCGACGCTTGGTTTTAACGTTGGAAAGACAAATTCCGTGTGGAGTTTGCCAAACCTGATGATGCTTGGAAGGTGCGCTTGCTGTTAGGCAAACTTGGCACCGAAAAACACGAGCGGCACACAGATATCATTCTGCCGAATAACCCTCGTGACTTCACTCTCGACGAAACCGTCAACCGCCCATCAGATATCCTCAACAAGAAGTCCTTACTGTTTAGCATTCGGTACCAGTGCCTCGAGCTGGTAAACGACGAGACAGATTATTTTCTGACACTAGCCAGTATGAAAGAAGTAGAAGAATTATCATAATAATGATAATAATAATAATAAGAAGAAGAACAAGAAGAAGAAGAATAAGAAGAACAAGAAGAACAAGAACAAGAAGAAGAACAAGAAGAACAAGAGGAAGAAGAAGAAGAAGAAGAGCAAAAAGAAGAAGGAAAAGAGGAAGAAGAAGAAGAAGAAGAAGAAGAAGAAGAAGAAGAGGAAGAAGAGGAAGAAGAAGAAGAAGAAGAAGAAGAAGAAGAAGAAGAAGAAGAAGCGAAACAAGAGGCTTATTGCCCTGACGTTTCGGATTAACTCGGGAATCCTTAACCATAGGTAATAGAATAACAGTGTGAGACATGCGCAGATAGGGTGATACATGCACAGAATACATGGTATTTATAGTTCGTAGCGGTCACCCACATGCGTACTATAATTTTCAGCTTCTTTAGCCACCGCTTAAGGTCTTTATTAGTGCAATGATGGGTCATTAATTACCACAGCGTTCTTTTCCGCTTCAGATGCAGGCTTGATAATTGCACGACAATTATTCCCGCTGTCGGCAGAGTTGTCGCTGCGCCCCATCCTTCCTATGTGACTGATTCTCTCGCTCAGGAAATTTCTGCGTACACCGTATGGGAACGCCAAATCGTTGCGCTTGTTGATGGACTGGGGGCCTGAGAACCATGACTCGAGCAGCTCGCGGCTCACGCTGTTGTCACCTCTTGCGAGAATCTCGGCCTCGTCAAACTTGAAAATATGGCCGAGTCCCATCGAGTGAGCTGCAAACTTAAAGTTGGCACCTTTCTTCCTCACCGCCGCTGCATGCTCGGTCATTCGCGTCCGGAGTAATCTCCCGGTTGCTCTGACGTAGTTGCTTTGTCCACAACTACACCAGATCCGGAAAATGACTCCAGCCGTATCCTGCCGTGGCAGTGGGTCTTTTGGCCTCATGACCCAGCGCCTGCTGGTTGCTTCTGGCCTGTGCGCAACTCCAACTGCAAGTGGGTAGAGCAGATGGCTGACCGCTTCCGTAACATTCTTCACGTACGGAAGGGCCCGCCAAACGTTTGGAGCAGTTGGGCGTGGCTTCTTCTCTCGTTTGCGTGTGCACTGGTTGACAAAGTGGCGCGGATAACCATTTGCTCTCAGTACCCCTCGAACAAATTATAATTCTGGAACTTTGTCATCCGCTTCGCTGTAATGTGTCTCGACGCGCCGGAATAGCGCTCTTATGCAGCTGTGTTTGTGACCGATTGGGTGATTACTGTTGCAGTTCAGGACTTGCATAGTGTTGGTTGCTTTCCTGAACACTTAAGTTTTTAGGCCATCATCGTCTTTGCGGTAAACAAGGACATCCAGGAACGCCAACTGGTTGTTTTATTCTTCCTCCATCGTAAATTGAATGTCCGGGAAGACGGCGTTTAGACGTTCTGTGAAGGTCAGAACCTGATCCCGCTCAATAACGACAAAGATGTCATCCACATATCGAGCCCAGAATTTCGGTCTGTGGTGTTGGAAATCCACCGACTCCAACCGTTGCAGGACCGCCTCTGCTATGAGTCCGGAAATGGGCGAGCCCATAGGCGTGCCCTTCACCTGCTTGTAGATAGTTCCGTTGAAGGTGAAGTACGTCTTCAGGCAAAACTTGAGGAGCTGGAGGACTGTGGCATGCTCGAGGCGATTCTCCGTTTCATCTTACTTCTCTCGTAGGAGTAGTTGGATAGTCTCAACTGCCAGGTCCTGTGGAATAGAAGTAAAAAGGGACGTGACATCAAAGGAAACCATGATATCTTTGGCAGTAGGCTTACCCCTTTAAATTGTGTTGATGACCTGACTGTTGTGGCTGAATCAGCGGTCAAGAATTAATGCCGTCGGAACAGTCACTTAGAATTCTGTAGGTTGGAGTTGCTTTAAGAGATACGATTGTCCGGAGGGGTGCGCCCTCTTTGTGCACCTTAGGGAGAGCACACCCCTCCGGCCAATCGTATCTCTTTAAGGGAACTCCAACCGAGAGAATTCAAAGTGGCTGTTCCGACGACTCAAATTCTTTACCGCTGATTCAGCCACAACAGTCATATGAGGAAATTATTCTTCACTGTGAGAGAAACAATCCCATCTCTCACAAAAGGCTTTCCGTTCACAGTCTACTACGTCGAGTGAAGACACACTGTTCTGACGGTGAAACATACCGAGCCGAACTAAATTATCTGTTTGCTTGATTTTCCCAGCATGGTTTTCCCAAATATATGTACGCTGATACATGAAGCAACAACAACAACCTAGAGAAAACGAAATAGATAGTTCCACTCAAGCGCCACAACCAAATGCATAGCAAATCCTTCCTTACATAGCGAATTCTTTTGAACTCTTTGAAAGTCCCTTGAGGAAATACAAAATAAAAGTAGCGCACAGACCAACGACTATGGTACGCGGGGTTGGCTATTTCGATAGAAAAAAAGTTGTTTACAAGATCCCCTGCGAAGCTTGCAATACCGTATACTGCGGCCAAACAGGAAGGTCCGTCTCTTCACAAATTAATGAACACCAAGTGGCAGTAAAAAGACGTGACCATTTAGCCGAAGTGGCTATGCATATCTTTGATACAGGACACAGCTTTGTATGAGACAAAACACGCATTGTCGGAGTTTTCTCCGGAAACGAGACTCCGAATTTCTTGAGGCCATGCTGTCCGATGATTTAGGTATCAACCACAACATAGAATTAGATAGTATCTATAAACACCTAAAAGAACCGTGTTAGAGACGAAGGCCACAAAACACAGACTGACATGACAGAAAATTTCCTAGTCCATCCTGCACATGGAATTGCCAATGAGCTTCGCACCATAAACGGCTGTTAATTTACGCAACTAAAAAACGGGTGGTCGTAAATTGCTAGTAGGCGTACGCTTACGGTGGCCTATTTGTCAACTGCAACTCCGAGCACATTGCTGAAAATCGTAACCCAGAAGGTTGCTGCGGCAAACACAGTAGGCTGCAGTAAATAATTAATCTCAGAGCACGTCCACATGGGAGGCGTGCTCCTTAATCTGTAACCGGGCTGTAGGTCTTCCCTTCTGTTAGGGGTGATTGGTTAGCGGAGGCCAAGCAACAATTGAGCGTCGTCTATGAACAAAGCTAGCACTAGCCCCACCCCAAATCTGATCAGCCTATAGGAGTCTGCCGCCTAGCCCAACTGCGCGTGATTCATCCTGTCCTCGGCTACCCTAACTTGCATCCCACAGGATTAAGTAACTCACGCAGGCTTTTTAAACGGCATCGATTGACTCACAGTTTTAAACGTGCGTACACTTTATGCCAATCAATACTTCCGCCTCATCTAATTGGTGGCAGCCAAGTGAGCAAAAGCTTCACTCACCAACTCACAACTTATCAGGCACACCAGGTGTTCAGATCTACCTGACAGCAGGCTGGTGACACGTAACCGGGGGACATAGCCGGTGTTGACACACGAACACACCAGGTTATACCAAGTGCATTTTTCTCCTTTGTTATTTCAAGATGCTTATAATTTCAGGTTTATTTTGCTGAACACTTGCACAAAAAACATTCTATGTCGTGTACTCCTTTCGTGGCATACAACGTCTTCTTCAAAGTGCTGCTTAACTTGAGGAAACGTATCTTTCCGTTTTAAAGTCTTTTTTGTCTGTCAAATTGCATTGGATGTAAACAAGGTCGTATATTTTATGACCAAAAGTAATAAGCGAATAGAAAGGAGACGTAAGGAATATACACTTGCGGTTTTAAAAAATCTCGTTAGTCGATACTTTTGTAAAACCGAATAGTATCCTTTCTTAAAATATAGAATTTTAAGGAGACGTAAGCTACTACTAAAATAGAACACGAAAGAATACGTTGATGCATTCCTTTTATAAAACATATTTGGATTTACAAGGACATCGAATATAAGTAGGGGGAGGAAAATAATCCCTTTTAAGTAGTTATTTTTTTCGAAAAGTTGTTTTTCAGGCGGTCGGTAGGTAGCTTATTTCAAAACCGGCATCCTGACATGATTTAAATACCATGAGATTATGCTGCACGATGCCAAGTACTACTAAAACCCTACTTCAGTAATGTTTTCGAATTGAAAGAAAACTATGTCATAATTTCGTTCAATATTTCATGAGATAGAAAATCTACTGCATATATGTATATCTGTCCGTCGGTTTTTTTGTTCTCCTGAATTCGGTGCTGGTATTACTTCAAACAATACTTATTTCATGTCACAGATTCAGACTGGAAGGTCCAACTCTACACCTCCGAGTCGGCTTACAATTCCCTCGTCGTGTTGGTCGTCTATGGAGTGGACGGCTGTTCAGGCCCAATCATTCTTGGTGCAAGTGGAAGCGAGAAGGGGCTCTTTCGTGCTGGCAATGTGGATGAGTTCAAGGTAGTTCATGTGTGTGTGTGCGTCCGCCGGCCTTTCCGCCAATACTTTTTTCCCAGGATCTATTTACTGACACTCCCCCCCCTACTTGCCTTATTGTAGGTTAGTCTCCGCGGCATTGGGCAGATATTCAAAATCCGCCTTGAAGTCAACCCCGTTGACGATTCTGAACTGCCCTATTGGGGCCTCCAGCAGGTCAGCATACGGGAAATTATTTACATTTGCAGACTTTTAAGCGGTGTTAGTTAATCTAAAAGAAGATAGCAGTTTTGGTTTGAAAAAGTCGAAATAATGGGGTTAGAATCATCGATAATTTTCTGCTCACCGGACTGTGGTTGCTTGTCCGCTGACCTTTGGGACAGCTGAGCCGGACGTCCTTTTTCAAACTGTGAACTGATTTTATCGATTAGCAATTCAAATTTGGAACGATTGGGACTTCAACTACGTTCAAGAAACAGGGCGCAAATTGCAGACCCGGCTACATGGACACAAAGCGGCGGCCTGGAGACTTGACCCAAACTCGCAGCTTGCAACACATATTGGACAGACTGGCCGCAACTTCGATATTCGGGGAGCAACCATCGTAGACCGAGGAAGAAAGAGTGGCGCTTAGTATATGGTACTCGGAAGCCAACTGCGTCAACAGGCATCTGGTCCTTCCCGCGGCCTGCAGAGTCCTACGTCATTACGTAAGTAAAGGACAGGACCAGGTCAAACCGAACTTTGGCTTTGTGAACAAAGACGGCCCTTTGACGAAACCAGCGGAAGAGGGGGCAGGAGTGCGTGCATCCTCTACCGTAGGGAGGGACAGAACCAAACACTAACTGCCGCCAAGTTATGCCAAAATTCACACGGTGGGCCAAGCACTAAATGGAGAATAATCGATCAGCCCATGGACAACACGTACAACCACAACTTTAATTTCTTGACCCATAAAGTCAGTTCACGCTTTGACAAAGGACAGCCGGCCCAGCTGTCCGAAACTGCAGCAACAAGCAAACATATTCCGGTGAACACAAAATTATCTATGAAAAAAGGTGTCCGGCAGTTAAATAGGGCAGCAGCATGCACACCGGTCTATTCGACTAAAAATATCACTTTATGCTTTACGGTAGTGCAGAATGCTACTTTTGTGACGGTAAGGACTACTGTCGTGAAAGAATCAGAAAAAAAATGTGATAATTAGTGCCTCTTGTGTATTTTGAAGCAGACTAAGGAATGCGATTATCGACCCGGATCATGTTTAACCAAAGTCGACCATTTTACCGTGTTAACCGGTCGGTGGGTGGGGGACCTTCGAGTAGTTGTGCACGTAGACTTCGTCAACTGGTGCTGTCTTCAGATTTGCTTACTTGAATATATCAACACATTCCCCGAGTGAGGGGCTTCGTTGTTCTGTGCGAGCGGTCGGATATGTGGGCTTTGGTCTCAGCGACTCCTTTCCAGTTCCTAAACCGTGTCCCGTAACCATGGACAGCTTTTTTAGCATTTAAACATGTGTGTATATAATTGCATACTTTGAAATACGGGCATCCCAAGATATTTACCTGAGATGGAAAAGGCCTCTTTATGAAACTTGAATCGTGATGCGTAAGTTTTCGAGGCTGGTTCCCCAGCTCGTCATCAGGCTATGGCATATGTACAGGAACAATTGCCTTAATTGACCGTGCCTAACTAAGTATACCACAAGTAGCTGAAGTCTGCAACAATAGGCGTTGCATACATTTTGTCATCCTGCCGTGGTTGGCCGCGTGCCTTCCACTTTGACCTTCAGATAATTACAGCTCACGTCCAAATCGATATGTCTGTTGATGTATGCATGATCAAAGTATATTGCCTCCAGGAATTTATGGCCTTTTCTAGTTGGGCAAATGCAAACCACCCATGTGTTATCCGCGCGAATTTGTGACCGGATTTTAGTGTGTGCATGGCCACCTGGGATAAGTGGTCTCGTCTTCTGACCGTTAATTTATGTCCGAGATCTTGCAGATGACACCTTATCTTTCAGGATAGCCTACCTTGTCCTTTAGGGTATACAAACTTTGAACATAAGGTGGTTGTGAGTTGGTGTGGCACTTGTATTTAATATTTTCGTAGTTGACTTTCGACAAGCTCAGACACATTTTTCACGTATGGAAGAGTTCGCTAGGTCATTGTTTTGGAAGCCTGGATGGTATCATCATTTTAAATACACCTTTGCTTGGATTCCTGTTGTTTCATGCACTGACGCACTAAGTTTCTTGGATGTCCATTCCTGGAGAATAGTTGGGGGATATATTTTATTTCAGCTTGGTATATTTATTCATCAGAGCAGTGGGTTTTCGGTCGATTATTTCTGCTGGGAGATCACCCATTGGTGGAAGGTACGGGTTATTGCATCCCCGTCAACCCCAATTTTGACGGTTAGGTTGAGAAGACTCTGCAGTTTAATCTCGGTGCGACAATGCGGAAACTGAAGCACTCCTGCATGCTATGCTCAGGAGGAATCTGTTGATCTGGCTATGATAATTCAGATCCCCGGAAGCGGATTTGGGTGCAAAAACTAGCAGCACATGATCTTAAACTTCGCGAGTTGGGAAGACAACCGTCGGTGTGATTTTGGTTCTCTGGACGTCTTCAGTTCTTACAGGCCTTCGTCGCCGTAACCACCAGAAAGATGGATGTCAAGCAGAAGCTAGCGTCATCTTTCTTTGGACGCGTTTGGTGGCCCACGACTGCGGACTAGACGAATGCGTTTCAGATTTTATAATTATGGGCATATGTCGAACCCACCTTGGAGGTAGAATCCAATTATTAATGGAACGCGGAGCTTACTTCACGCTTATGACCAAGAGGTGTGCCCACCTCGGCTCAATGAAACTGTGATTTTTAATTCCGTTGACGATTAAGGGATTGGTGTTTTGCTGACGTTGACAGTATCCAGTCCCAAGTTTTAACGCAAATTTTTGGGCTGAACCGAAGGCGTCCTGTTCCAATGACTAAAGCTCAAAGTCTCATTCAAATAGCAGTCTTCGTAAATAAGACTGAAGTTCTATCAGAGACTTAACAGATAATGTTGAGGAATGCACTCATAAACTCGTTGATGAACGTTCACCGACCAATAACGAAACTCACTTGTCCTGCTCTGCCTTGGGCCTCATTTCGCGAATCTGCGTCACGCAAACGCCACAAGCAACAGATAAAGCGGTCGTTCGGCCCTTTAGGTACAAGTCATGTACCCCTTTAACGGGTAACACGATCATGGGGGGCAAAGCAAGGTACAGCATACGTTATTTGGAATGTGCACTCATGCAAAATGTCACGCACAAGTGTGTGGTGCTGTGGCAGCCTGCTACACTGACTTACGCTGCCCTTTTCACTTAGCCTCGTACGCTCGCTGTCTACTTGCGCGCGCTAAACTTCCCCAAAATTACTTTGTTAATCGCTGCGAGAGGCCCGTGATGTCTTCCAGCTCTCACGCTCTCGGCCCACTCGCCACTTTATACGCACACGCGCTTAGTTCTGATCAATACTTCCACCTCATCCGATTGGCGGCAGCCAGCAGAGCACTCATTTCGCAGCCAAAGCTTCACGCACCCACACAACTTCGTGAACACACCCGGCGTACACACCTAGCTGGCATTTGATCCATAACAGAGCCGTTGTACCGTTTTATCTCCGACAATAAAATTCCGTCTACCAGCACTGGCTTCCCTGACTCTTGATTTTAGGGATCCTTCTGTTTTCGACACTATAACCTGCAACAATTGGTAGCCCCGACGTGACTTGAGCACGCAACCTGCGACAGTGCTACGCATAGCCGTAGGTTCGCACCGCGAGAGCCACTTACGCCAGATGCCACCTCTGGTCTTCTTGGCCTTTTCGTGATACCAGACCCAACAGAGAGAGGGTGCGGTAGATGTGGCGCAAGTTGAATAAGTCGTGTGCATTTCACTTCGTCCGCCATACTGTGGGGCACATAATAGCACACGGAGTTGACGTTTGAACCATTGTAAAGAAATAGCTGTGTTTCGACGATGCTACCACGACGTTGTAACTTGTCCTCTCTTATTAAACAATCTGCACAAATTAAGGCAAATGGAGGGACACTTAATTATCTACTTTGTACGGAACGTAGGTATCAGGTAAGTGATGGGCAAGAAACTTATTCCAGTTTTAAATACAGTTATGTGGAGACGTTAATTGCCATCAATCCCTACGAAAGTATATATTCCAGTAACTGTGTCTGTTAATGTTAAAAAATTGACCGCTGTGAACCTAGGTTCGACATAGAAGACTAGGTGGATTAATTATTGTCCCCAAATATGGTCTCTGCTGGACTAATATTTTCGGTTTAGCAAACAAAAGCGCTCCTAAAAACCAAATTTAGCATCTGCGTTTCAGTTTGATAGCCATGGAAAGTTAGTGAGTTAGGTAATTGGTAGGTCTGGCATATAGGTGTCACCAAAAGATCACATAACCTCTATAATGCGCAAACGGTAGTAAGGTATAAAATATTCCTATGGCGTGTAGTGATAGCAAATATTTATTTATTCTACCCCGAATGATTCTTTACAATTGTTGAAAAATAACTTGAGCGAAACTACAGGCATAGTAAATATGTAGACACTTGCACAGGACAGAAGCATTGCATTAATAAAGAAGCTATTACATTAGTTGTAACGTCTGGTTTTGTTACCTACTGAGTAAGTTTATAGTACTGATTATCATGAAGTCTATTCTGAAGTCATTTCAGTCACGAAAGGCTGCCGGCTTTTTAACAAACTTCTTTCACACCGCCAACTAAACGTATGTACTGAAAATAATGGCTACTGTAGTAGTATGCCTTGTTATCATTGATTTTGACTGCCTTTATAAATTCAAATATATTTTATGGAAAAAATCGATGAAACATATTATTTCTTGTATTCGTTTGGTAGTAAATTAAGCCTTCTTTAAATTGTATACTTAGAAAGGATAACTCTACATGTTTAAAAAGTTTTTTAATGGCCGATTAATTATTCAACCTACTGACTGCTACGCTTGAATTCAAGGTTTACAAACTGCGCGCTGTGTACTTCTTGTTTAAAGAAAAGTACGTTTTATCCTATAGTTTGAGGAAGAAGTCTCATAGTTTTCATAAAATATTGAACAGATGTGGTTCATGCTGTATACATTACACGCAACATTAACAAATTGGTGGACGTGATGTGTAATGAATGAACACCTCACAATCCTAAAAAAGCTCATAATTAGAAACTTTTTAAAACCGCATTACACCCTTTCTTTAAGTGGACACTTTAAAGAAGGCATAATTTGCTACCAAACGTCTACAAGAAATAATTTTTTCGTGTCTGTTTTCCATAAAATGTATTCAATTTTTTAAAGGCATTCAAAATCAATGCTTTAAATGCATACTGCTTAAGCAGCGACTTTTTACAGTGCATACGTTTTGTAAGCGGCCAGAAATAAGCTCGTTAAAAATCCGGCATTTCGCTTTTTCCTCTGCGCTTACGCAAACCTCGCTTGCTCCCTTTGTTCCGACCCGTGCCTGGCGTTTGTTATAAGCACGAACGCAGGGCTAGCCCAGCTATGTTGTCCCGAGCGCCCACACGAGAGAAGTCAGTCGGCCAAGAGGTTAGGTGTGCTCACATAGAATAAGCCAAGCAAGTCAAGTCTTACAAAAGGCTGCAGTGTATTTATTAAGTCCGCTCCATGAACAGGCGTCAGCGACAAAGGACCAATCAGCTATCAGGAAAAAATCGATAGCCACAGCGCGCGCTCTCATGACAGCAGCGTGGTGTTGCCGTCTGTGGCCTTTTCGTGAGATGCGTAGTCTTGAAAATGGTCGCATTCCCAACACTCATACTCTAGGGTTTTTTTCCAAATTCCACCCAGGTTGTCTTCAAAAATCAATTGAATGAAAAGCACCTGCTGTTTGATTTTGTTGGGCGACCTTTTGTGAGTACCTACGGACATTGTCAGTTGGCCCGGGAGCAACTGTTAAGCTCCAAATCCTACGAGGACGGTCCGGAGGGCAATGGTTTGCCCGCACAGCTACTGCGGGCGGACGGACGAGATCCGAGTGTGGGTCTGGTGCTGTATCGCATTCAGCTCTGTGTCCCCTCCACTCCTCAACAGGACGTCGTCTCACAGCTCACCGACTCCGCAGCCCCCGTTCCTCACCTGGCCCTCTATGGCGAGTTTGGTGATACCGGACGAAGACCAGTGGCGTTGGTCAACCCGAAGACTGGTCCTATTCAGGAGAACACAGATAAACCATTGCAGGTACTTGCTACACAATTAACAATTTTCTTTCAGGCTATCTTCAGGTCAGGTACTTTAATTACTTTTTCCTTCCCCTGATATATCCCCCCGATATAACCCTTTTACTACCGGTCCCATATTAACCGAATGTGGCGTTGTTTTATTGTAGTGGTATGCATAGTGAATCCCTACCCAAAAACAACTCTGGCTTTAGAAGTCGCCAGCTGGCGGGATATATCAGTCCTTTTTAGGACGGGTAGTCAGGCTGCAAGACCTCCTCCAGGGCATGGCCTTTATGGCATGCCCCCCTCCCTCCCCGACTGTGCGACCCAAGCCATCTTTACGGTAGTTTAGAAAATTTGAAATGGGGTCTGTGCAGACAGGCTGTGTATTTTTGTCAGGTACCTCGCCCGAGCCTCCCTCCGGTTGTTTTGGGATAACCCCTGTCACTGAGTGACGTAGGTGAGTGAATACGATATATACGGCCCAAGCCTGTTTAATGATGCACACGCAAACATGGTAGTTCGACCGTCGATTTAAACAAGTTGAAGCACGCTGTGACCGTGACGGAAGTACGGTTAAGGCAACCCCGCCGAGTCTGCTTCATTCTCTGACCACAACCGCACCTAATTCTGGCTGTCAAGACAGAATCAAGAAGGCCGGAAAAGATAATGTGGGAGAGTGCAGACGCCTGGTGTGACCAACACTCAACATGCGTACCAAACAGCACGTCTCATTAGGTATGCACCCGACAAATAGCGTCATAAAGGACACATTAAGAAGGAGCCAGTAAACCTGACTCTCAGCCCGCAGATAGCCACACCACACAGCAAGACACACTGGGTCGACTGCGGTGTCCGAGTTAACCCGCCAACTGGCAACCCTCGAAGCCACGACTTTTAGCGCACCGTAATAGTTTCGATCGCATCAGATTGATTAAAGTGGGGAAAGAAGCACGCCAAGAGGCAACCTTACTCTCTCCCCACCGTCAAGTGACCGCCTAGCTGCTCGGATACCTGAGGTGGGCCCACACACACAAGTTTCTGGTGCTGTGCCAATTTCCTGGAGCGCACAGTGGATGTCATCGCTCCCGACGATTGAACCCTCCTCCGGACAGTGTGTACGATGCGAAACGATGCGGGCCTGGTCACTAGTATCATTTGACCAGTGTTCGGGTCCTTACCACTACGACCATTGGGCCAAGTACAGGGGATGGGTACCTTTCCACGCAGAATGCATGAAAAATAGGTCAGGTTTATAGAGGAAAATGTAGGTTAATGCCTTGGAACTCCTTATTGGTACAAAACAGCCTTGAAATGCGTAGTTTCAGTAGAACATTGCATTGGTGAGGCCAGTAAATAGAACTGGGTAAAAAAAGAAAACAGCTGACTTCAAAAGCCCCTCTTGGAACAGCCAAAAGTGATACATATAATTCCCTGAGTTTATATAACAGAGATAAGAGGACTTTTTTTATCGCTGCATCAAGCTTACCATGACCAAAATGCACGATGGTAGCTCAAAGTATTGTTGTGGAAGGAATGTCTTAACGAAACGACCGGATCAATAAATAAATGCCATCTGACGATTCTGACAAGAAGTTAAGTTGTTGTGTGAGCTATTAGAACGGACGATACTTTTTTATTTAATCAAAACAGTCACACTGATGTTGTCCATGTTCAAGAGGTGCTTCATTTTTCGTTGATGAAGGTTCACCGACCGCTAACGGAACTCACCTGTCCCGTTCTGCCTTTGGTCTCATGTCTCGGGTCCTGAAAGCAGCCATATGAACTAGCCATATTGACTCTGCTTTTGCCCTGTTAGGGCTTACATTCGTGCTTATTCATCTACTCCGCGTGTTATCGACCCACTCGCCGCTTCATAGTGGCGCAGACACTCATCGATAATCTATAATTCCGCCTCGTCTGATTGGCGACAGGCGATTGATTACTAATCCACGGCCTGGCAGGCAAGCCTTGACTGCAGCAAACAAATTTGCAGACACATCTTCAGAGCAGACGTATAGGCGGTTGGCGCACAACACAGGCTCTTTACTCTCTATTTTCCGGTGGTAAACTTTTGTCCACCAACATTGTCTTCCTTGACTCGTGATTTGAGGGAACCTTCTGTTTGTCAACACTGCTAGCTGCGACACAGCTACAGCGGCTAGTAGTCTTATGCCTAAACCGGCAAGACAGCGAGTTCGTGGCTCAATTGTTAAAGCGTAAGACTCTGATCAAAAAGGTCGCGAGTTCGATCGTCGGGTGGCGCGCCACTTGGGAATTGGGTATGAGTGGCTGAAGACGACTAAGAAGCCAGAAGTGACTAGTCCGGTCTCCGTTGTCGTTGCCGAAAATACTATAGGTTTCATCATTCGTCAGCGGTGGCCCCTTTTCTCCCACTGACTTCATTTGACTCGAATTTGCCTTTGATATACCGTTGGAGAGGCACGAAGGTTTAAGGCAAACCTCTCTGTACTTCTCCCAATATATCGAAACTCACAGGTGTTATCTTTACGTTGGTCGGTAAAAATCCAGTTTATAACCCATATCCACGAAGCGTCTACTTTGCAACCTCGCATTTTTATATACCTGGAGATGTATAATTGGTCGCAGGAGGATATTTGCCTTCTGCCTGTCACAGGTCAAGTAAGATCAGGTTTATTGAGAGAAATAGAGACAAACAGCTTTGAATTCCCCACTGGGACACAGCAGCTAAGAGGATAATGTCCTGTGCCTTCTGTATCCCCGAGGATGGTCTAAAATGCTCGTCAACTTGTTCTGTTAATCAAATTTTGTGATAAGCACAGTAAAAAGACCTTGATTTGTGAATGCACCGGCAATTGGCAGCCACGTAAATTGAGCACCTGACCAGGTAGCTTCTAGGACAGAAAACATAAATACCATGTTCTTCTTTTACGAAATATCTAATTGAAACTGTTCATCCAGTTGACTCTAAAACACCCTCTCAAGTACTTGTTCGGTGACGATAAAGTATTGCATTGGGTTACTTGGAAGTGACCTAAATATGCTGAATGAAATCAGGCCTATTTGAACAGTTGGTGTTGTAACCTAGTGTGTACCTGTGTCAACACCGGTTATGTTCCCCCAGTGCGTGTTAGGAAGAGAAGGCAGAATAGGATAACACTTTGTACTTTACCATCACTTTCACTAGTACATAAACACTGTTCCGTGTGTCCAGCACCCTGTCAACTTAAATTCACCATGGTACCCTATCACTCATAGACTTCCACATTTTGCGTCTACATTTTGCCTTAAACATTTCCCTCCCTCTAATTATGTTTGCCATATCCTGTTTTAAATTAGTACTTCTACTGGTTATCTTGTATGACATGACATTGCTTGTTTGTATTGACCTTTTGGTCTGTACGAATTTAAAGTTACTGTATTCTCTCATTCGTTATTTACGTTATTCAGCGGCAATGTATCGCTGATGAATAGTAGCGCAATTTATGGTTTCTAGTACATCTTGCATTATAGGCTTGCTTTAGAAACAGTATCCCTGTCTGCCTGTCTACAACCCGATCTTCACGAGTTTGATCCCAAGGTCAAAGTTAAGTTTATAGCCTACGATAGAAACCCCTAGCCCCAGAATTCAGTCTAGTGGAATCGATGTTATTCGTATAGGTTAGGTTTCAGTTAATTATTCAGATTATTAGTATAATTTTAATTTTGGTTTCGTGAGTTTTTTAGGATATGTTTAGTATTCATTAGGTATTAAGTTAATTTTATCTAACGTTAGCGGTATCTAATTTAAATAAAAATGAACCTTTCCCTTAAATGAAGCTAAATTAAAACTAGAAACTAAATTAAAACTAATAAAACTAAAAGTAACCACAGGACTGGGGGGGCAGGGGGTATCTAAGTTTGGCGACCAACTTAACTGTTCCCGATCCTAATGTTGTCTAATGGTTAGTGCTATTTCCCGATGTGGGTGTCAGGATCTGTTTGTGGCGTTCCGCTCACACCGACGTCAACATCGCTTAAATAGGCCGCCTTCGGTCCACCTAAAACACCTTTCTAACTCTCTCTAAACATCCAAATAAATATCAGGTCAGGGAAATGTAGGCAAATGCCTTGGAACTCCCTTCTGATCGAAAGCAGCCATGGAATGCGGTGTTTCAGCAGAACATTGCAAACATTGGCGAGCCCAGTAACTAGAACTGAGTAAAAAGAGCATACAGTGAAAATACTCCTAAGACATTGCTCGGAATTTCTAGAGGTTTGTATGCCGTTGGAGAATTTTTAAGGAGACAAATTGGGG
Organism: Ligula intestinalis; assembly: GCA_036362985.1. Taxonomy (NCBI): domain Eukaryota; kingdom Metazoa; phylum Platyhelminthes; class Cestoda; order Diphyllobothriidea; family Diphyllobothriidae; genus Ligula; species Ligula intestinalis. Next base: position 25,180,953 of record JAYGXS010000005.1, read on the forward strand.
AGAGTAAATGCAAGATAGGATGACCTGCTGCTGGAAGTATTTGAAGCATGTCAGGAGGAGCCCATCGTGGTTTTTATCAATATCCTAAGGGTCGCACGAGGAGAAGATTGCAGAGATCACGAGAACATCAGCAAAGTGTCGGAGATGCGCCTATCATACATCCTTGCTGGTTACCGCGTCGGACGACCAGATGACGAAACGGAGGGGCCCGCCACGATCCTCAGCAGTAGGTTATGGACAGCCATTGGGCGGAACTTTACAGGGCCGCGTAACATAGGACCACAAGGTTCGGTGGAGGGGATTGTTGTAATTCGCATAAGAAGTAAAGCGTTCGAGTTAATACTTCTAAACAAACACTACTGAATATAGTGAGTAGTGTACTTTATATGTTGGACTTTTTACTCCGCGTGTTAGACGGTGAGTGCGCTCAACAGCGCAGCCCTCCTCCGGACACATAGTTCTATTCAATTGGAAAAGCTTGCTTTTATTTATCCCTTACATGCTGCTCATCAATCCTGATATTTAGTACGGTGCTTACAAATGCTTCTGGTTTGTATGTGAATGGAAGTAACCTGTTGAGTTGGTATCTGCTCTTGAAAAACCCAAGACACCACTGTGGTTGAACAGAATAAAATTACATTGGAGCCTCGGGTGACAAGCAGCTCTAGGTATGAGCAGTTCAGGTTACGAATGAACCACTAGCAGAAACTTTATTTCGCTTGATGAGCTTCCGCTAAGTTAGCGATCCCCGCGTGCGTGTGTATCTCTGAATCAGCCATTGAGTCTTAGTTCTAGGGCGTTGGTCTTCAGTCGCCTACAGCCAATCCGGCAACGGGTGCAGTTTGATTGACTAAGTTTTGCAAGACGAATGTTTCATTTGACGAGCCCGATACTGGAATGCATTTTATCCATTAAGTGAGGTACTACTGTATTCACAAAGATAAGGTGGACTGGAGTGGTCGTTTCTGTCCTACTAACCGTCATCAACCTGTAGAATAAAAAGTAGTCCGGCCGAGTAATAAAAGAGGGACGTATCTCACTGATTATAAGCTGGTAAAAAAGAAGACGTGGAAGGCCGGCGGTTTATAAATAATTTACTAAAGTGCTGAAGGAGTGAAATATGAGTAATGGGTAAGTGACTCCCGAACAAGTGCAGTCCAGCCATGAGCGGGCCGGGTCTAGAGTCGCAGTCCGGCAGTGAGGTCGTTGGATCTGGATGTTTGCATGACCGGCAGTGCGGTCGCCAGGTCCAGGAGTGTCTGAGCATAGGCATTCACCGCAATAAGGTCCTTTGTGAACTGGCCTTGGAAAGTAATTGGCCAGTAAGTATAGACAGAGGGTGAATACAAGTCCGTGACCGTAACCTGCCTTCGACACGTGCTGTTGCGCAAGTGCTTAGTGGACACGAGAGACAGACATGTGGCCTGCCCCAGAGGCGTGCGAGGAAAGTATGGCTTATAAAACGAGGTCACTACAAACCAGTCATAGCCAACCCCGGGTGTTGGAATACACGGGGATCGAACCCACGATCTGTCGGTTAGAAATCCAACGTTCTAACCATTGAGCCATGATGTGGTTGGTCTTTCGCTTGCAATCGAATTCATTAACAGTGGAGTGCTCATCGACTGCGTTACGGAACACCCTCCTCTTGGGAGTCCCTCACGAGTTTCACCAGCAACCGCACAATGGCTATTGATGAAGGCAGAAGAAAATTGCGATTAGGACACGGGTGATTGGAATGGCCCCGTTTCTGGCTTCTTAGCCAGCTGCAATCAACCATACCCATGTTGCAACACTTGAGGGTGTTTGATTTCTGCTCCCGAGGTCGCGGATTCAATCGCCAGATTTTGCAGCACCTGGCTGGCTAAGGATAGCCGATGAGCAGGAAATGGCCATTCCTCTCTGTCTTATCTTTGCTCTTCGGCCACTGTGTGGCTGCTGGCTGGGCTCGAAAGTACAAAGGGATGAGCCTCCTCCTTTTCCCTCCCACCCCATCCCCCCCCCCAACAACAGTTATTGAACATGAACAAAAGTGGAAGACATAGTTGCCGAATTACAGTATCCTCGCCGGGTGCTTAGAGCGAATGATTACCCGCGCAATTTCGTCAACCACTGCATACGCAGACGAGCGATAAAACCATATCCAACCGGCCCAAAATGCTGGCAAGCTCTTCCGTACGTGGAGGATGTATCGGAAGCGGTCAGCCGTCTACTCATCCCACTTAGAGTTAGAGTTGCGCACAGGCCGGAAGCAACCCTCAGGTGCCGGGTCATGAGACCGAAAGACCCACTGCCAGGGCAGGAAAGTGTTGTAGTCGTTTATCGGATCTGGTGTAGTTGTGGACAAAACAACTACGTTCGAGAAGCCGGGAGATTACTCCAGACGCGAATGGCTGAGCACGCAGTGGCGGTGAGGAGCAAAAAGATGCTAATACTCAGGTTACAGCCCACTCGACGGGATCAAGCCATACTTTAAAGTTTAACGAGGCCCAAATCCTCGCAAGAGGCAAAACCGCGTGAGCCGCAAGCTGCTCCAGCCAAGGTTCTCAAGCCTCCAGTCCATCAACAAGCAAACCGAGTTGTCGTTCCCATACGGCGTACTGAAACGTTGCCTGGTCAAGAGAATCAGTCAAATGGGAAGGGCCGGGCCCAACAACAATTCTGACGACAGCAAGTCGAATTTTAACTCAACTATCAAGCCCGTATCTGACACGGACAACAAAGTCGCGGCAATTAAAGAATCGAAATCGAGGTGTCAAGCCATCACCGTGTAGCGACCCTCTTTCTTAGTCATGCTTTCCTCGGACGCCGCGCGGACTAGGTCATGTCTGGCGTGACCACCACGCGTCCGCAAGACACCATAGTCAAGGCCTCCGTTCAAGGTCACTCCTGGCTGGCTTTCTCAAGGCGGTCTAGCCTCACTAGCCAATCAGTTCTCAAGGTGAGACCAGTGCTCGAGATGCGGGTGAGATGTTTACGCTCAGTCACTTCCAGAGCCGACGACTCACTGTTCGGTTGCAGACCTCTAGACCCGGTGATCGACTTGCCGGAATGCGACTCTGGACTGCACTCATTTGGAAGTCACTTTCTTATTGCTTACATACTACGCTTGTTCCTACCTTAGTAAATTCTCCCTGACACTATGGCCTTTCGTGCCCTATCCTATTCCACTAGCTTAAACATGTCGGGATACGTTCTCTCGTCTATTATCTGGCTGGACCACATCGTATCCCACAGCCGCGCCAATAAATACCCTTAAGCGGAGGCTACCGACGCAGATGATTGCTTCGAAATATCAATATCATGCAATCTGTGCCTGTATCACTTTCATCTGCGCATGTCTCACACCATTCTAAGGTAACCTATGATTCAGGATTCCCGACAGAATCCGAAACGTCAGGAAAATAAAATGTTTGTTCCACTGATCGCATCTTCTTCTGACATGGATCACAGTCTCTCACAAAAACTCATCATATAATACCTCCCAACTTAGTCTGTGCAAATGATCGCAAAGAGGTGAATCCTCCTAGGTTCGCTGTGGTTGATCAACTAATATTTAACTATACTGTTAATGTTTTTATAGTGTCCATATTCACGCTTTTAGATTTATGAATCACTCCTTGAAGCTGTTTATATCGGCACCCTAAAAAACTGCGTTCTTGGACCGGTTGAGGAGGAAGAGGAAAGGGAAGACAACAACAATAGCTGCCTTTTTAAGTGTGTTATCGTGACTGACCCGCTCACTGGAGAAGAATACAGATTTCCTGCACAGGCGTATGTCTAAGCAGTTTTGCTTTTGGTATTGTATGTGTATTCTAACATCAACAGCGTTAATTAATTAATTTTTTATGCTTCGACTTTTAGATGGCTTGCACATCGTACAGTTAATCATTTCAAGGAAGTTTCCCTTATACCGGCAGGTATGCAAAGGATTTTTATGTGAATATCTTGAAAAATCCGATTAACTATATTTCCCGTTTAGGTTTCTTTGATACACTTTTTGTGTATGCTTTGAGAAAAGTAAAGTCATATGAAGGAGATAATAAGAAGGCTTTACGATCGTAGGAAGCAGTTCTTTATTCATTTAAGCTTCTTTCAATGTCAGAGAGATAGACGGAAACAAAAAAGCAACAAGTTACCTAAAAAGCAGCAATATCAGGCCGCGGGTGACTGTCCTAAGAGCAGGATTCGAGCTCGAATCGAGCGCGAGGAAGCACATGCTCGAGCGCGGATCGAGGGCAGTCTGTCCATTAGATCGGGTGCGATTTGAGTTTCGATTTTCAAGCGCGAATCTAGCTCGAAAATTGGAGCTTCAACTTTCAACCGGACAGGGATTTGCACGCCAAACACCGGTCCCCTCATCCAATGTTCCTAAGCAATTTTAATAATGAAAAACAGTTTTAGATGTGGATATTATTATTAGAAAATTGGTAGGAATATGTACCAGGGTTTTTTCTCTGCGGACCCATTCATCTCGCCTGCACGTTGCAAATCTAAAAGAAATAAAGCGAAATCAGTAAGATATGGCAATGTGTATGTGTTACGAATATGCTGCATGTAAGTCTTCGTGCTTACTGCGTGCAGTTTTTCTACTGGAGACCTTCTGCGCACGCTTGAGGCGGTGGTCGTGAGCCTTCCCAAATTCGCGCTTAAACGCTACCTGCAGTTACTGGGGATCTGAACGTCGGTCTGTATTCCACCGCTTGAATGCGTGAAGATTCGAGGTCCAAATATCATATCGTTTTCGCCATCCCCCAAAGAAGTGGAAGAAGACGGTACGATGACATGGACTGTTTTATTTTGAGACTGACGTTTCGAACACTATCATTATTCCATCGTCAGAGTAACTCGATGGTTGTTTCTGTTCGCTGGGACTGATGAAGCCTTGCTGTGTGCCTGTTATTACATCCGCGCTCGACGCACGACCTTTGACCTGCCTGTTTGCTGTTGACTGACCGTAAATTTTGTTCGTTAGTGAACTCGTGTGACCTCTGCTTACTTTTCGGCTGTCGCAAGTCGTGCTCCTCGTCGACTAACGAATGATCAATTGTTCCTGCCCTCCTGAGTGGATCTCAACCTCGTGGGCGCGGCAGTCATGTGGTTCCTGGCCGGCTTCTCCCCTATGTACCTCTGAAGCTGGTTCTTATCCACACTAGAGTTTGTTTTTCTTTCCTGTTGGCCTTGTTGGAACTGACTCGAGCCTTCTGCGCAATGCCTGGTAGGCGGGATGGAAATCTATGGCTCTGTTGAGTGTGCCAATCGAAGACCAACTTTCCAGAAGCAGTCTAGCCCTTTTGTCATTGGCTCGGGCAAGTACCTTTGCTTTGTAAAAGGCGAAAACGCGATTCTTCTGCTGTAAGTGGTCATAGACCATAGACAGCTTATCCTTGTGGTCGATTGCCAGTTGATGCTTGTGCAATCTTTTATCCAGGCGTCTGCTCGTTTCATCAACATATCTTGCATCGAAGTCTTGGCATGGTTTGCTGTTGACCACACCTGATTGTTCTGTCAACGGTAGCGGGTCTTTGGACCGCAGGATTTGCTGTCTGGTGGTTGACTCCGGCCTGTAAGCCACGCCGATTCCGAATGGTTTCAGGATTCTAGCAGCTGCCTCTAATGCATTCTTCACTGCGAGCCAGAATTTGGGGTCCTCTCCTTTCGACCGCTCAAGGTGGAGCCTCTTAAGACATTTTCGTACAAAGAACTTGGGATAACCGTAGGCCTGAAATAGGGCATGCAGGTGCTTGATCTCCTCCTTTTTCCCACTTGCGTCGCTGCAGTGTGTCTGAACGCGTTGGAAGAGGGTTCTAACCCAACTGCGTTTGTGACAAACTAGAGGTTGCTTCCGAAGTAGAGGATGCGCATGACCGTTGGCCGTATCTTCCCGTCTTCCAGCTTCGTTACTCGTACGTCAAGGATTATGATGAACACATTCTTCAGTTGTCTAATTAATGTTCTTGGTGGAGGATCACAGATTACTGCAGCCAACTGAAACTGCACAGGTGTAGGGCTTGGAATGCCGGTGCCAAAGTGATACATCGATTGAATATGTTCTCTTTTACGCAGGCCAGCTTTCAATCAGCTTGTAACATGTCCTACTTCTGACGATCGCGACTGTCTTCGAGGCTGTGAAATTAAAATCGTGACCCGTTTTGAGGGTTTAATCAGGTGCTGTTGAGCTTGCACCTGGACGCTGGCTAACTGATCTCGAGTACGCCAATGATATTGCGCTGCTAGCCTCTAGCTTTAGTGGTCTACAGTCTACAGTGTCGAGGGTGAATGAGATCGCTTTATCGGTTGGCATGTCCATAAATTCCTGAAAGACGAAGTTGTTCTCGAGCTGCATCCCTGACCGGGAGAGGGCACACCTGAGAATTAATGGCCATCAATCTGAAGAAGTAGACAGCCTTAAATACCTCGGAGCGAGGCTGCTACCGAGTGGGCAGAACAAGGACAACCTTGTCTCCCGTATCGAAAGCGCTCATGGATCCGACGTGGCATTTTCATCGCCACGAAGATTCGTGTATACCGTGCATCCATCCGGTCAGTCCTCCTCTATGGATGTGCATGCTGGGCTGTACGCACTGATGATGAGTGAAGACTGGAGGTCTTTGAACATCGATGCCTGAGGACCATCCTGCGAGTTAAGTATAGCGACTTCAACTCGAAATATTGTGAAGATATTTCACACCATGAGCACTTTCTTCGTCGTCCGTCCCACTAGCTTAGCTATGCTACCCTCTATCCGGTGCCGCAGCCTATCTGGAGGCGTCGAAGAGGAGGGCATCTGAAGACTTGGCTCAACACCATCCGTCAAGACATGGAAGCAGTTCTTGGACCTTCTAGTTTCGGTCTCCGTCGCTGGAGAGGAGAATTGGTAGAGAGTTCCAGATCCCAGCAGCCAAAAATCGTCACGAATGGAGAGGTACCGTCCGTGACATCATTGAGGCCGGCTAGATCAGGCATGAGCACAGCCGTAACAAGTACAAGTATCCGCCGCTTGTAATAAGCACTAAACTCATCGCACAGCTGGCTTATGCTCGTGCATGTGGGATCCGGTCACGCATTTTGCCTGACCTCTGTAGTTACAAGGACATTTTATGCACGGGCATGATTTAGTATACCCAGCTCTTCACTGATAATCAATCTGTCCTTGACCCTGCTGCGCCTGGTAGCTTTAAACTGTTGTGCAATTCTCACAGCTAGTCCAGCGGCAGGACACCTGGTTGACTCTGCCATCGGCACAAGTTGGAAAACTCCGATGAATAAAGTGTTAGAAGTCGCCTTAATCGAATCAGCAGGCAACAAAGCTGATGTCAGCGTGCAAGCAGGCAGCTTATCGATCGGCCTACACGCGGCGAACGCAAATGGCAGTCAATCGATAATTTAAAATGTAAAGATGCGGGCAGGCTAAGACTCTGACAAACCAGCCGCTGAGTCACAAATCACTAGTGTCACTATTCACTTCAGGACAGTATCTGATTGGCCCAATGGACATGGCTGGGCACGCGTTTTTTTTACGGAAATATGTTGTACTAGGTAAGCAAAGAGACTCCTTTTTATTACTGGCAAACGTTTGGACTCTGAGATACGCGTATATCTGGGTCATTACTCTTCATCGGTCAGAGTTACCTGACTCGAGTAAAGCCGCAGAAACTGACGATACACTCAAGTTTTGAACCCGGGACCAGTGAGCTAAAGACGACCGTCCTATCCACTGAGCCACCAGGTCCACGTCTTGGTAGTTTTTTTGATCGGGATGCAAATTAGTACATGGGTGTACTCTGATCTAGACCAGAATTCTCCAACCCTGGCTAAGTGGATAGGATGGTCGTCTCTTGCTCACTGGTCTCGGGTTCAAAACTTGAGTGAAGTGGCAGTTTCTGCGGCTATACTCGAGTCAGGTTACTCTGACCGATGAAGGGTAATGACCCAGAAATACGCGTATCTCAGAGTCCTAACGTTTGCCAGTAATAAAAATCGGTTACTTAAAGTTGGCGAGAACCTAGATTGTTTCGTTGAGTAAAAAAGTGGAAATGTCCACAAATTTACCAGACGAAACAAGCCAGGGTTGGTTAATCCTGGGCGAGATCGGAGTACACCCATGTACTAAAGAGACTTCTGCTTTCGCACTGTTCTTGTCGTGTTCCTCCTTAAGGACTCACACAAAGCGTAACTATACGGTGACATATTGGCTTGGGCTACATTTACAACATAAAGAACTGGGTCCAGCGATCGAATCACCTCCTTTTTTACTACTTAGTACGCTTCGAATGCAAAAGTCCGTGTTAATTTTATTAAAAGCATTTTATAGGATGTGGTCTATTTGCGTCTTCGTGTTGTCCGATTACTTAGACGGAGTTTCAGTTCCAAAAGTAAAACTGCTCATGTCTATGTAGATCGCGACCTGGACATCTCAGAAAGTATAATCGATGCCACTGAGACTGAAGAAAAACTTCATGAATCAGGTAAGATTCTTCGGATTAATTTTGAGAGAAAAAAGCACAGTCTTTGCTTTACACAGCCATCCCTTTGACCCTTGATCTTCACTAGGATCTCTGGTTTCTGAACCACCTACAGTAAATTAGCATTTCAAACGATAAATTGACGAACAAACGTTTGCTTTGGATAAATTCTCCTTGGGCCTATACATTTTTTGCCGTAATTAACTCAATAAACTATGCGCAAGCGGCCTGTACATTTATATCGCAATTAACGAAATAACCTATGGGGGTTAGTAGAAGAAATCTAGCGAACACATGGTAGACTGAGATCGCCGCATGGATAACAAAGAGGCTTTTTGAGTAATCTACAGCATGCCCTCGAGTTATGCGAAATTCCTTGGCCAGTGCCTGTTGGCTCCAACCAAAACAACTGCAATCGAGCTACGCAAACCAGTCCTGTGCGCTCAAAATAACTTCATATCGGCACCACAGTTACCATGGCCGGCAGTCGCCAATTCAACGTCCCGCAGCTTATCACCTATCATAGAGGGTTAAGAAAGTTAAACCCAGCAATGGCGGTCTTCAGACCACGGTTACTTAGTTTAGAAGAGAAGTCTTGGAGAAGCCAGAGTAGTAGGAATAGTACATTGTGTACACAGAGGAACGGAGAACTGATGTAAAAAGATTTTACTTGGAGAGAATACAACCGGCCAGGAGAGCCAGTCGAGTCCAAGTAGGGTTTTAGCAGCAGGCATGTCAGCGGCAGCGACAACGGGCATTGTCTGGTTGCCTTGAAGGTTATTGGCCGGACAAACTGCATCGATCAAGGCGTACATACCTCTTATTCGCCGCCGGGAGAGAGCAGCCGTGGCGGTATCTGTGATTGGCTGGTGCAGAGGCCGCCTTCAGTGCAGATGCACGCGTTAGCAGCAGTGGGCTTTCGGACATACTTGTGAAGGGAGTCACCACACACCTTTCTCGGTTGCCAGTCCCCTGAAGCGGGGCAGATTACTGACCCCAACGTTATCTCCTCCTTCACCTCCACTACCGACCCTGACGACCGCACTTTTCTTTTCTACCATTCCGCATAGTTTAGCTAGTCAATTCCGATGCAAATTTACAAGCCTGAACCTAATTTATCGAATTTAATCAATAGGTTTTTCAAAGCCATTGCCTATTACCCTAAGTAAATAAACTGAAAGAAACGTATGCTTGCCAATTCATCCTTTGGAATTTTTAAAAGGGAGTTTTTGCAATTTGAAGTTATCATTCTGATTTTTAATTAGTTTTTCACAAGATCAATGGTTCGTAAAAGGTTGTGAGTCGTGCGGACTCAACTGAGTGGACCTTTATCACGGCGCATTAAAAATCATTTCACCCTCGAGAACTGCAATGCGAAAGAGTCGCAACCACTCCTGATTTCGACGAAAGGTACTCGTAGTTGTGAATGGAATTTGAAGCAGTTTTGTGGCACAAGTTTCGCCATGCACCGCGCTAAGAGAATTTCCATTATCACTTTTCACTCTGGGAGATATTCACAGCTTGCGCGTTTTCATTCAGATTTTAAGCAAATGTGGTGGATTGATTGTCGTACTCCGACGATCCCTGTGTAACAATGAAATCAGCAACCACCGAGCGAATTTCACGCGGTCTATCAGCTGCGGGGCCTTGGCAGCCCAAGGACACTTCTACTATTGCCCTCTCTGAATGTTCTGTTCCACCAATGAGACATCTGCCTCGTAGCGCTGATTGGTTTGGAGACCTGCGGCAGCGTGCCATTGTACTTCCTAAAGTAGATAAGAGCAAAAAAGTGATTGTCTGGGTGTTACGATTAAGCAAGGCGAATTCAACCAACTGTGCACAATGCCATGACATCATAACATTTCCTGACTGCTTTTAGTTATCACTTACTTACGAAATAAACTCTTTTCTTATAAAACCGCCTATGAGCTCGAACGTGAATAGTAAACACTAGGTAGTACTTTTGAGCTGACATGTGGCTGAACACGGTATGAGGGTGGTTGAAAGTTTTCGACATGACCGCGTTCCGGTTAGAGGGAAACCTCGCCAAGTGCGCTTACCACCGCACGCTATGGGACATAAGTCTGTCCTTTTTTTCGGGTGCAGGGAGCGAGAAGGTGGGAAAGGGGGTGGTAGTCTTATTGCCATCAATCCTTACCAGGGGTGGACAGCTCGGCTTACATAGTTCTACCTTTCCCTTCCGTAGTACAGCGGCTTCAGGAAAGTGCACAGGATACGCCCAGTTGTCGCCTGACGAATGACCTTGAGGGCAGTTAATAGGTCCACTGCAAGTTCAGTGTAGCGTACATGTTTCGCACTGGAAGGACTGGATATCTCATGTGCAACCCGCAGCAGCCATTTCGACGTAGAGTACAGCCCAGAATTTGTGTAACATGCCGAGATATGCGAAAGATTGATAGTCTTCCGCTAATCGGTATTGAATAATACTGACTATCTGAAGTCTATTCTGAAGTCAATGCAGCAAAAACTCCCATTTCGTTTACAATTGAAAAGTCGTATTGGCAAACAGCCGTTTTTGGTCATTCACTTCAGGCCTTAACGGTGACCTGGAAAATAAGCGAGTAAAGCGGACAGTTCTGTACAGTGCTTATATCATTCTTTAGGTGGGGAAAGGGGGCACCTAGTCATCTAGTCTTTCCCTCGTCTCCTGCGTGCCGGACTCAGCATGCCGAGGACGTTGGGTTGTCACGCTTGTGGAACAGGGGAGGGACGTTTCCATGATCTATGTCATACGCGCGGCGGGCTCCCTGTGACTCTGAGCAGCATGGTCGCACTGCGTGTTCTCTGCGGCTGTGGGTAGTATGGTTTCGGGCTGCGTAGCTTCTGACGTCGTGAGTTCTGACGTAGTGGCTTCTGGCGGTGCGGGATCCTTGTATGCGGTCGGCCACGGGAGGGAGACGGCATATACCAGCGTCTTTTGACAGCAGAGAGCGGGTTTTGTTAAACGAATTGCCACTGCCTCAGCTGTGGCTAGCACCCGTTTACGCAGGCCTTTAGAGTAGAGCGTGGGTGCCTGGTTTATGACCTGAAAAGCCTCGCTCGCGTCAACTTGGTGATTTGTATCGATCAGGTGTACGAGAATTGAGCTTGAGATCGATCGATTTTCCCCTTTACCTAACCAGGCTGGTATGTGTTCACGTATCCTCTTCTCCAGACGTCTCGTTGTTCGGCTGATTTATCCCGCCCCACAGGAGCAGGTGAAGGAATAAATGCACATGGAAGTGGCCTGTAGCGGTAGTCTGTTTTTACGCCCCATCCGCAGAAAGGAAGAGTTTGCGAAAAATACGCGTAAGTTAGCCACCGGGAAAGCATTCGTGACTGCCCTCCTTAGGCGTCGTCTTACTAGTTCGCTTGCTGCTTCTCCTAGGAAGGGCAGTCTAATGAAAAGGTCTTTCTTTTCTGCCGTTGCTACGGCAGGCATTGTGACACGCTTCTTAATGTTCCGAAGGATGAACCTTACTGGATAACAATTTCCACGGAGTGCGTTCTTTTGGTTCTGCAGTTTTCCTTTAACTACTTTAGGAGAGCAGATGTGTCGTGTTCTGGCTGCCAACCCCTGGACTATGTTACTTGCAGCACCTAGGGCTGGGTGTGGTCGGTTTATTATGAGTATTCCAGTCTTCATCAGTTACACCTTTCTGTCTACGCTTTGAAAGTGTTATGTCTGTGCCAGTACCGTTCTAGATAAGAGTGCTACACTGGAAGGGGGGTTTTTAAATTTTATCATCTCCTCTTTGTGCTAGATGAGGACAGTTGCCGTTGCGTTTGCCCTATGTACTTGCATTCGCAAGTGCGCGTAAATTCGTAAACACAATTGGAAGTGGCGGGCATCCTAAATAGTTGATGTTATTTTGAAAGGTAGCAATTGAGTGCAATTTTGTTTTAGTCATCTTTACCTGCCTAAACTCTATTCTGTGTTGTTTTAGTACAAAAAATGGTCCAGAGGATAGAGGAAAACGCAAATGCAAACGTGGAAAACTTTAAGCTCTGGCGTAAGTTAAGCACATGCACAGTCCTAAAATAAAACGTGTTTTTAGGCATTTGTTTTGTTCTCTACTCCTAGGCACGAAAAGCCGAGCAGTTTTTTATCCATTAATTGATTACCCTCTTAAGAGCCACAGTGACCTTGATACCTACTGAATTTTTGTTATAGCCGAAAGTCAGCGCCGCTAGGCGATGTATCAGACATTTGACGTCTGAAACTTTTAATATATCCGACCGCAACCAACAGGACAATGAGCCTATAGGATACGAAGTAAACCGGCTGGGTAACAGAAGATAGAACGTATCCCAATGGTTATAAACTAGTAAATAAAAAAGGTACGGAAGGCCAGAGTGGTATAGATATTTTACTTAAGTGCAGAAGGAGTAGAGTATGAGAAGAAGAAGAAGACTCGATCGCTGGGACAATATGTTTATTCGCCTGACGTTTTGATATCCGTCGCGGAATCGTCATCAGAGACATGAGTAGCAGAGTAGAGTAGAGTAGAGTATGACTAATGAGTAATTGACTCCCAAACAGGTGCAGTCCAGCTATGAGCGGGCTGGATCCAGAGTCATAATCTGGCAGTGACGTTATCGCAGGAAGTTCAGTAAGTTTAACCCTAGCAAATGCGATCTTCAGACCATGGTTACATAGTAGAGAAGAAGTCGGTGAAAGGGAGTGGGAGCGGCTTCATTGCAGGAATCCCCGCGGCCCAGTGATACAGTGTACACGCGTGCAAGCGTTCTATTCGTCACCTGTCCAGGAAGGCATCTATGCGCTTACTGTGATTGGCTGATCCAGGCGTCAAGAACCGCAGTCGTGCGATTCTAGCGAAGTTCACTTTGACTCGAGCTGGTCACAACAACTTTGCTGGGTCCGGGAGTGTCTGAGCGTATACAGTCACCGTAAAAGGTCATTTGTGAACTAGCTTTGGAAAATGATTGGACAGTAAGGACAAACAGAGGGTGAACACGTCCGTGACCTTAGCCTATCTCTGACACGTTCTTATGTGCACGTGAGATACGAGAGATAGACATGCGGCCTGCCCCAGAGGCATGCGACGAAAGCATGGCTTAGAATACGAGGTTACTACAGAGACATCGACTAGAGAGTATCTTTATTGCTCATCGACCACACACATCGTGGAAGGTCGCATGCGACTGACTTGGCAATCTTTTTTGTTGCTAATCAGCACGCCTACAACTCAGCTGCATAATTTAATAAGTGTTCGGAATTCTAATAATAGGTTTCCTGAGGTCGGCTATTCTTAGGCAGTGCTTCTCCGCTGTAATTTAACGAAGTTAGAATCCTCTCTCCAGTTATACTCCTTGCTTCTTCAAACGGAAAAACGTAAGCTTTCTTCACTTTTCTTGTATGCACTTCCCTAAAAAGCCGTTTTCTGTGTGGTCAATGACTTTTTGCCATGCCGATAACTTTAGGGTAAGTAATTGAATTATTCCTCCACACCGACCATATTGGGTCTGTTTAGAGCAATAGGATTAATCCTTAAACTTATCCTTTATACGGAGTTGCATCAATCGGGGGTTGAGCGAGTTAAGCCCTGGCAACTGCCATCTTCGGGCCCGGTTCCTTAAAAGATGAGGGAAGTCATGGGAAGTTTATAGTAGTAGGAGTATATTCTGTATAGAATGAATGGGAAAATAGACAGTAGGAAATTGACTATTAGACACAACCCTACAACCACAAGCCAGGGGAGGGCACCTGAAGTGATGTCTCCTCGGCAGTTGTCACATGAAGTCCTGTGTGAGTCGGTCTGTGATTGGCTGATATAGAGGCCGGAAACAACTAACGTTCCCAGAGTGCACTTTGACTTGAGCTAATCAAGACAAGCGTTCACAAGTGCACTCCATGTAGAGCTGGTCACTACAATGGCAGCTCCTAAACTAGCCTTTTCGTAATCCGCAAAGCTTGTTTTCTCATCTAAAACCTGAGATTTAGATTCTTTTGGATCACCTTCACTTCAGGCAATGGTACCTGTATGTTAAAACGTTTTCCAGCATGTTTGGTAAACCTTAGCTTGTAAACAAAGCTGCAGACAGAGATGGGGCTTATTTTCGGCTATAACGCCCAACGTAAATCAGACATTTCTTACTCTTCTGTCGATATGTGCCTTAGACTATGGTCATGCGATTTGTTCACTTAAGCATTAAAAATTATAAACTCAGGCTTCAGAGTGGCTGGTTAAGTACTTTAATTAATCTCGTGAGCACCTAATAATCCATAAGTTCCTGCTGGCAATAAATAGTTAGCGGATATGAGAAAAGAGCACAAAAGTGCAAAGGGTGGACCTCACAACACTGGTCTTCAGGGTTTAACGATACCAGACAATATTCATTATAATTAATTTAGAAACCTTCGAGCTTATTCGAGAGGTAAAAAACACACGGATCGATGCTGGTTCTAAGCCTTGACCAAGCGATTCCAAATAATTATCACTGAATATTTTCTCTAATGCACAGCGAACAAAGCACCTTGGTTAGACATTTTATTAGTCGTTATGTTCTTCTCAAACAATACACTCAACGTTAACATGGACCATCAAACTTTTCTCCAGTCCTAAACTTTAACCAACGCCTAATCCTAACCCTAAACCAATCCTTTACTCCAAAACTAAACCAGTTCACGACCTCAAACCTAACTCTAACCCTACCCCACAACACTTCATCTTTATCTCGGCCCCGGCCTTAAACCTTACCCTAGGCCTAAACTTTACCTTGAACCTAGCCCAAATCTCACACATATGCCAAACCTAAGAATCGTGTGTTTCTTTCTCCAGAATGCTGCTTAATCTTCGACTGAATAACACGGGGCAGGCGGCCGAGTTTTATTCTCTCAACAGCAGCTTTCGAAGTGATAAGTTATGGCTCCAGCTTCCAGACCGGCAGAAGTGTCACCAACCAATGTTTGGAAGTAACGACAGGGCCCCTTGGGCCTTAAATATACAAATTATTATTAGTATGTATGCGCGCTAAATGGCAAAAGGACATGTCACCTTCGCTCATCGTCATGCACTTTAATATCAATGGTCACCCTTGCTCAAGAGCTACCTAAACCCTCTTTTTACGTTGCCATTGTTAGTATATGTAGCTCCCAAGTGAAGCCATTGTGTATCGGATGCATACTACAAACCAAAATTCGAAATGCGCTCTATGCTTTGATTGGTTGCCGCCTTTATGCGTGCAAATAACGCAATCACTTCTTCGGCCTTTACTGCTGTCAGTGTCCTTGAATCGTGTTTGCGAAATGGTATTTTCTCGCTGATTAAAAAATACTCTGAATGAGTACTCTGCATGGTACTAGAAGGTAATAGTTAACCCTAAGTTGTAGCCCAAAAACCTAAAGCGTTAAAACAACAGGCAGTGGCATTTCTCTGTCCGCATATTCATTGTTGATTAAACAAACTGATATGTAGGTTTAAATTGAGCCAGTGCTTTTTTTTCTATCGCCAAACTTTAAATTAAATAGTCCACAAATTACACTATGCTGCTTGAACTCTTACTGAGGTAACCTGACCCGTAGAAAAGTGTTGCTTGCAGGCATTACAGTTACAGTTCTGCGTGTTGATTTTCTGGTTGATGATGCGTGCTTATTTAAACACAACCAATAACTTCCAGTTTATATGCTAAATATACGACCTTGATATTTGCCTCCATCTTCAGGTTCAATATACAACTAGTGTCGAGCGAATGGAATCCCACCGACAGAAACCAAAGCCGCTTACATGGAAATAAGTTTGCTCATCCGTTATTCAAGCTCACCTGTTTCCATGGACCACGGAACTCTCTCGGCTTGAGACGTGCTAAGCACGATCCAATTGTTATTTTTTGTAGTTGCAAGGGTAGTCATACCAGCAGAAATTGTTTATTTAATAGAAAATATCCATTGTTTTTATGGGGGAAAATACATTCTAAATCTTCCAATTAGTCGAAGTTGTCATGCACGGACACTGTCCGCCACTCTTATTACATTATAATCCTCCCCTGATGAAATTTCCTCTCTTTATTCAAGTTTGAGCAAAAGTTCGGTCAAAAGCTTTTAGGTAAAGTAATGGTGGAATATGCAATCCAAATTGCCGTATTTTGTACAGGTTTATGTCCCGTTTCCATTTTCACTTCAAATAAACGAGCTTCAGCTAAAAGTTTTCAAATTTCTTTCATTTTTAAAAACGGCGAATAATCAGAAGTTGTCTACATTCGATCGAAATCTCGCTTGGTATAAGGATTAACTTAACTGGGCGTGCGAGGAATTGACAGATTAATTATAATATGGAGGGTACTTGACTGACTATTGAGGCGCGGAAGCAACTGTGATCTTCAGACTATGGTTACTTGGTAGTGAAGAAGTCTTAGAAAGGTCACAGTGGTAGGAACAGTATCTTGTGTACACCGAGGAACGGATAAGAGATGGAAATAGATTTGACTTGGAGAGCATATAACCGGTCAGGAGAGCCAGTCGAGTCCAAGCGCTGGTTTGACAGCGGTCAGGCCAGAAGACAGAGATAGAGAGCGTTCATTGGCTGGGTCGACCTTGAAGGTCAGTTGGACAGCATGTGAGTAGATATTGACGTTGGCGGTCCGTGTCTCAAGTGCCAGTAAGTCTGGTGGCCACCAGGACCTTGAGGTCTAGATGGATTGAGCTCACGAAAGGAAAGCCAGGCGTCGGGCAGGCAGCGCCTACTACAGAAGTCGCCACCCCCGGAAGCCGTGACCGTCTACCAACCACCGATGACAGACACCAACGCAGGTGCGCGTTTACTGGGCCGCATACAAGAAATCGGAAGCAAACTTTATGTTGTTCTCATGGGTGATTTCAGTGCACCAAGCATCGGATGGAAGGATGTGCGTGTGAAGTGTTCTCAGTATGCCTTCAATGAGCATCTACTTAAGTCAAAAATTGAAGCTCTTCTCATATAAAATGTCCCCTTTCCAACTAAAGCTCGTGAAGGGCAAAGGGCCAGTTGTTTTGATATCGTCTTCAGCAAACATCCTGAAAGTATAGAGGAGGTATAGCGCCTCCCTCCACATAGCCAAATGGACCACAAAGTACTTTCCGAGGATAACAGTCTATATTCTGTCCGGTCTACAATAAACGAACCGAGGCGGAATATATGCTGGGAGACCTCCCAGAAATGAGCGTTGAGACATGACGAACAGATTAGGGCCTTCTCAACTGTGAAGACGTCATTCACGACTGGAATATATTCAAGGAGATGTTATTGTATCTAATCCAGAGTGATACACTCTATCAGGATATCTCAGGATATCTAACCGACAGCAGCGGATAAAACAGAGGTCAAAGAGAGATCAACAAGAAAGTGTAGCGACCTAGTATTATAAGCCATGCTTTGCTCGCACGCTTCTGGGACATATCTGTTACTCGTGTCCACAAAACACGTGCGAATCCAAGCGTGTCAAATGCAGGTTAAGGTCACGGACGTCTGTCTGTCCTAACTGGTCAATCATTTCCCGAGGCCAGTTCACAAAGGACCCTAGTGTGGTGACTGCTTACGCTCAGACACTCCCGGAGACGGCGACTTTATTGCTACTTCCAGACATCCGGACCTGGTGACTAAATCCGCCGGAACGCGTCTCTGGACTCCGGCTCGCTCATGGCTACATGTCCGCATGTAACTGCTATACGGACAAAAGGATATGTCCCAATACTGTCCGTATGAACAAAATGTGGACGCCCGTATGTGCTGGGAATATCTTACGCAAACGTGGATGAGAGCGATAAATCGAGCATTTAGAGTAGAAGGAGGCCAGAGGATGAAAAAATGGGGTTCAACTTTTCCGATCCGAGTCAAAGCCAAATTGTGCGAACATCTAGGATTCGATTCGAGGCTAAATTGTTATTACGGTCCCCGAAACCGGCACTTCTTACTCTGTCACGTTGGCTTGCGCACGCTCGGTCTACCTGATGTCTTTATGGCCACAAATATATTCGGAACAGAAAAGTAGAATACGACTCGATCGCTGGGATAATATGTTTATTCGTCTGAAGTTTCGAAATCTATAGCGGATTCATGATCAGAGACATACTCACAGAACAGCAGCAAAAACAGCTTGTTTGCACAGGGTTTTGCCGTAAAATGTAAACAGACGTGTTGAACGGCGTGTTGAGACATACTGCAGTGAACCTGAAGATAAAGTTGCCGATATACACTATCTTCGATGGGTGTTCAGAGAAAATGGCTACCCACGCAACTTCGCCAACCGGTGCTTGCACAAACGAGATGACCAACAAAGTCGCATGGACCACAAAGTTTGGTGAGCGATTTCGTACATCAAAAACGTCTCGGAGGCTGTCGGCCGCCTTCTGGCACCACTTGGAGTTGAAGTCACACACAGATCGGAAGCAACCATAAGACGTCAGATCATGAAATCACAAGACCCACTGCCACGGCGATAAACATCTGGAGTCGTCTACAGGATTAAGCGCAGTTGTGGGAAAAGCAACTATGTCGGCGAAACTGGCAGATTTCTCAAGACACGAATTGCCGAACACGCGGCAACAGTGCGGCGAAATGATGCTAATTCACAGGTTGCGGCTCATTCGAAGAGACCCGGCCACACATTCAAATTTGATGAGGCCAAGACCCTCGCACGAGGTGACAATTGAGTGAGCCGGGAATTACTTGACCCATGGTTCACGAGCCCCCAATCCATCGATAAGTGCAACGACTTGCCTAATGCATCCTTGATGCTGAGACTCAATTTGGCCTAAGCAAATCGCCGCTCGAGGAACAGACAGGCCACCACCTCATCTTATGCCAGCACCGCAAGGCCAGATGGTCATTGCTGACGCAACGAATCAGTGCATAGTCAAGGCGTTTATCAGTTTTTTCTGTACGTTGAAATTCAACGGCAAATCCCTGTGCCCACACGAACTGCTTCTGCTACTGTTCTGTGAGTATGTCTCTGATGATCAATCCGCGATGGATTTCGAAACGTCAGACGAATAAACATATTGTCCCAGCGATCGAGTCATTTTCTTCTTCTCACCACAACCTCTTCGATAGGCTTCATAACTTTAACCAAATATATGCTTAACTACCAAGTTGAATTTCGTCATGAAAGTTGCTTGCAGGAATCGGCATGCCATTATTTGGGGTGCCTCCATAGTACAATGCACATCAATAAACAAATTGGTTCTGTCATATGTCATAGCATAGGAAATGCCTTCCGTATGAGACTGCTCAAAATTCTGCCAAAATTAATGCCCATTACAATAAATAAACCTAAAAAAGGGTGATTTTCGTAAAAAAAGATATCGAAGGATTAAATTTACCCGGAGGATCATAATAACGGGACCAAATACATGCTATACAGCCAATTCAAATTTCGTCAAGCAAGTTGCATTATTTTTGGCTCATACTGTATCACAAGCCAATGGAAAATTCTTTGAAACGCTTGGGCACATTACACCGTGTATCGCACACTACAGACCTAAATGTATGGAAGTATGCCAAAGTAAACAACTCTTTGAATATGCATACATAAGGATTTTTATTGTCCTAAATCCTCCACGGACGTAGGGCATTGTGGTGATGTGCAGCGGATGCCGACTGAAAGATTACCAAAAAATATCAAATTTTGAATGTTGAAAAGTTGGTCTTCGACTGGCGTGCTTAACAGAGCCATACACTTTCATTCTGCCTAGCAGGCGGTATGCAAACGGCTCGAGTCACTCCAAACAAGGCCAACAGGACAGCAAAGCAGGCACAAGCGTGGAGTACAACTTAGATGAGAGGAAGATATGATATGGGTCGGCCAGAGACTACGTGACCAGCGCGGAACATTACCTCACCGCTATAATGCACTCAAGGTTGACATGAACTCATGCGGTCACCAACAATTGATTAATCCGTCGGTGGACGAGGCACAGTCCAGTAAGAGCACTGACTTGCGAACAATCACGACAGCCGCAAAGGGGCAAATGCCGATCTCACGGACATTCAGCAGCGAAAAATCAGGTCCAAGTTCGTGCGCCGAGCATGGATTTAATAACAGGCATGTAGCGAGGCTAAAACAGTCCTGGCAAACAGGAACAACCACCACGTTACTCTGACGACGAAAACAAGCGAGTGTCCGAAACGTCCGTCCCAATTGAGAAGTAGAAGACAGAACAGTACCAGAAACTGTTTATGTGTCTGTTCTGTGATTATGTCTCTGATGATGAATCCGCGATTGATTTCGAAACGTCAGACGAATAAACAAAGTCCCAGCGATCGAGTTGTCTTCTACTTCTCAATTAGTTCCTGGGACTCGCATGTTTGCTTGTATTAGCAAGATTCGGAACTTTTGAGTAGTGTTTCGGACTGCAGAGGCTAACTACTACTACTACTCGGTAAGCACTGTTGGTGGCTTAATGAAATATCAGGGAACGTAATAGGCGTCCCATATGGCTCACTGTTTTCTAAGGTAGAGCCTAGGCAGCTCAGTCCGACCTTGCGCGGGGGACTGCCAACCATCTCTCCTTTTATTATATATATGGTAAGCACTCATCATATTTATTCATTATAAAGCAACCTCTTTCTGTTTTTAAAATCAATGAACAATTTTATTCTTATTCCAGATTTCAATTCGTTTCCTATGCCGCTTTTATTTTCATATATAATTTGATCATTTTTTGCCGAAAGCGCTTTTTTAAATACGCAAAAATTTCTTATCCACATGCTTTACTCATAAGAAGTGTGCACATCTTTCGTTTTCCTGGGCGCGATTCCCTCCACTGTCTACAACCGAAACTGGTGACTCCGACGTGATAATGAGCCGACAGTCAGATCGGTAGCCAAACTCGTCGCAAGATTGACTCGGTCACTTCCACTGCCCAGCTAAATGCAACCACAGCTACTGAGGCCACTTAGCGGATCCAGACGAGTGCTGTTATGCAGATATTGTGTGTAGAAGCCGCACCAGGTTGTCCTCTCGTCCGACGTCCCTACAAGCGGCCAGCAGGCGCGTCAGCAAAGCACGGCTGCACTGGGAGCTGTCTGGTACGCGTCGGCTGGCCTGCTTCGTCACCAATGGGCCCGTGACTATGAATCCCGATTCTCGGCCCTTCAATCACGAAGCACCTAGTGAACACTAACCATACGGTCGACCAAAAGACTGCATTTAGGGTCGTACTTCGGGCGACGACCGGGCGTCTCCTACGATATGCGGAGGTCACTGCAATACAGATAAGAAAACCAGAACTACGTAAGCATCTGGAGCATGTGCTCAATTTCGCATTGCCGTGGTAACGATCGATAAAGGCATTCCCGCTTACGCCTCCCGTTGCCCCCATCCCCTTAGGATTGACTGCTACCCTTTTCTCTATCCCCACCCTCCCCCATTTAACCACTTCCCACAGGCTTTCGTGAACACGAACTACCATGCTTGAAAACTACCTCCCCCCTACTCTACCCCCTCGCCATGCGTCCACACCTAAGACTAATAACTTCTACTATGACGTTTCACCCTTCTAGGCTGATACTTAATTGGGAAGTTAATTATTTTATTAATAGACAACGGCCGTTTGCAATTGAAAAAGAGTTCGCGAAATAATATGACGACAATAAATCCTGCTAGTTTCTTCCGGGAAAACAATTTCAATTTCTCAATGTTCGAAAATATGCGAGGCCCAGGTAATTGAATAGAAGGCGGAAGAATGTTCTCTGGTACCAATATTTTATTTGCCCGACGTTTCGGACTCTCACTCGAGGCTATTGTCAAGGAAAACAAACGTGCAGCACATTGCGTGAATAAGTCAGTTCTGTCGGAATTGACCTTGCGTTCCCATTGTTTGCTCCGCCGCGAGTGACCTTGAGCCCTGCCATTGCTCACGCAACGCGAGATAGGCATCTTGGAGATCGATACACCTATTAATAGAGTCCGTGTGAGTGTTATCCTTCTTGCAGTAGGCGTGAGACTCGGTTGTCTGACTGGCCTAGTATTCGCACGTGTTCGAAGTCGAAGTCGTGCCCTGGCGAGGATGCGTGAGCGGTGACCAAGGATAGCTCGTCATTCCTTCCCACGGCGCGTTTATGCTCGTGCAGTCTCGTGGCCACCCGTCTGCCGGTTTCACCAACATAATTGGCTTGACCGCAAAGACAGTCAATTCGGTAAATAACACCCGATTTCTGGTTGACGGGTAATGGGTCCTTAGGCTGCATGAGTTGCCTGCGCATTGTCGCTTCCGGTCGGTGAGCGACGCCAATCCCAAATCCTTGGTCACCGCTCACGCATCCTCGCCAGAGCACGACTACGAACACGTGCGAATACTAGGCCAGTCGGAAGACCGAGTCTCACGCCTACTGCAAGAAGCATGGCATTCGCACGCGGACTCTATTAATAGGCATATCGATCTCCCAGATGCCTATATCGCGTTGCGCGAGCACTGGCAAGGCTCAAGGTCAGTCGCGACGGAGCAAACAATGGGAACTGAAGGTCACTCCCGGCAGAGCTGATTTAATCACGCAGTGAGTTGTACGTTTTTATTCCTTGTAAAGGGTCTCGAGTGAGAGTCCGAAACATCGGGCAAATAAAATATTGGTCCCAGAGAACGTTCTTCCGCCTTCTGTTTCAATTTCCGTTATCATGCGCCCAACATGCCCTGCTAAATGTGGTCTTTTTACATTCACGCCTACGTAAGATCTGAGATGTCCTTACCGTAGCTGGTACGTGTAATGCAGAGGTTGTGCATGTCACGCGTAGTTGATCCACTTAACTCAACCAGCCACTGCGTTTCAGCCGCCTGCTGGACCACGTGACGCTGTCTTGCTACCAGGCAATGGTGGGTGTAACTCCTCGGCTCACTCGTCGTCTTTGACGCCGGAAATGCCGGTACTGATCACCCGATTCGTTGTGCGAGGAACCTCTAATGACCCGGCAGCGCAAAAATACGCTCGAATGTTTTCTTTTTTTAAGATTAAGGCACCTTCCCCCGTTGCATAAAGGCTAATGTTGATTATCGAAATTTAAGCTGATATAGCAATATTATAACATGGTAATGGCCAAGAGTTTTTGCGTTCGCTGATAAAAGAACAGCCACAGCAGCACAAAACAAATGCCATACATCTACAATAATCACACACACACCTACACACAGTTTGACTGTCGGTCTCGACCATGTCCACCACGAGCCTCAGCAGGCGGATTATTGTGAAAGTAGACTCGCGGAAAATCTACCCCACTCTCTCACCACTCCACACCGGACCCGATGTCAATTTTCTGACAGCAATCATCCCGTGTAACTTACGTAGCTGCGTCAGCATTCTCTTTCAAAGAGCCCAGATACATTGCAAGACACCAGCTGACCGAAGACCTGGACAACAATAACTCCACGAGCTCTTCCGAGCTAGTGGACATTCACTCTTTTATCAAACAAAGTAAGCGCCGAGCGACGGCCAGAACAGCAACCCAAAGTCTGGAGGGCCCTTGCCCTCCGAAACAGTCTTTCAACTGCTACAACCCGGTGGATTAGGCATAGCCAATAAACGTCAGGCAACAATATGCCGCTTGTGATACAGCCTAGGGTCTGACTGCCCCTAGATATGTTGCAGCGATGGGGACTGCAACTACATTAGAAAAACTGCGATGTTTGTAGTCCCTCCTGGCGGCTCGGAGACTAGACCAAAACTCGCAGTTTGCAGCATACATCGGCGGGACTGACCACACCTTCGATATTCGAGAAGCGACCATCATAGATCGAGGCACCTCAAAAGCCGAAAGACCGACGCTTGAGGCATGGCATTCAGATGTCAACTCTGTCAAACAAGGAGCTAGACCTTCCCTCGGCCTAGAAAGTCCTACGTGATAAGGTCGATAAATACCGACACAAACTCGCATGAAACCTGAGAAATGCGAACGAAGACGACCGCACACCGGATCCATTGGATGATGAGGCAGGATTACCAGCATCCTCAGTACATCTCAGCCCAGTTTTTTCTTAACAAATGGGCTGGCGTACAGAAAACTGGAAGATTGTAGGTAATTCAACCTACTGAAAAACTGTAAGTTATCAGTTTGTTATAATATATGAGGACTTTTCGAAGATTCCACGAGGAATCCTTACCAAAAAACGGAACTGTGGGAGAGTGCAGCTTAGTCCAGTTTTTTCTTACCACAATACCTCCTTTACCCCTCCCCTCCCCCACTACTCAGCCGACTTCGCGGTCTGTGTCAATAAGAGATTCAGCAAATCAAGAAGAAATCGGTTCATTAAAAGATAAATACAACGGTCTTTCACTCCAAAAAACACGGCCCATTCACAACAACGGCATTCTTGGCGGAAGTTCACGATCGTCAGGGCAAATGTAAAGCAATTTTTAACACTCAATGAAGGCAGGTCGAGTCAAGGAATCATTTTACAGGAGGAGTTTGCTGTGAATGGGAGGACGGGGTGGAGTTGCAGACCTATAAAGAGAAGACAGAGAAGGAAAGCAAAAAAATAACGCATGTTATGCTGTATGGTATGCGAAACTGGAAATAAATGACAACTACAAGAGAGAAGTCAAAAGTTGCCCTCATCGATGCATAAAACGTGTTCATCCCACCTGATGTTCTACCCAAACTAACTCAGAAAACGGATTGCGCGCCTGTTAATCTAAGCTGTGTCTTGCTCGACAGATACCGTAATCGTTTTCTATGTTCTTCTTGAAGCCCATATGCAAGGCCTTGGAGGTATATTTTTTGCATACCAATTTGCTAATGTATATTTGTACCTGGACTCTATAAAACAAAGTTTTACCAGTAAGTTCTACTCACATTGTTTAAGTAGCCTTGTATTGGATTAAATTTCTTACCCCTCACGTTCAGCGAGGCAAAGGAAAACATGACAAACACACACATAATCGCCAGAATTTAAGCGACACGGTAGCATCCAAAAAGGCGACGTTCTTTTAGAAAGTAAGCTGGCTCCTGAGTCTGATAAAGGGGCAATCGTGGAATGGGCGGTATCAGGGCGAAACAAACTACCGACTGGGCAAGTTGCCTACCTGCACGCGCTTCCTCCATGTCAAGAGCTAGCTATTATATTTTGTCGACAGCTTTGCTATTGACTACGAGTATCTACCATTGTTTGCATACGGCTTATTCACCACTGTTTATTTGATAGTACCGTAATTCTTGTTAGCATTGAGAATTGAGGCACGCGTTAAGACGAGTCAAAGGATACTCGTTAACCACGGGGAACGAGTAGATCACAGGCGTGATATGACGAATGCCAAACCCTGTCGTCGGAGCAACCGTGAAAGCTTTAACTGATGTATATGCTAGAGGGATGGGTGGAAACGTAGCCTTTTTCCATGCTAGTAGGGACTGTCATTCGGGGCGGCCTGGTCACATTGTCCAACGATAGCAGGCAACATTTGTATTTTTCACACGCATGACAATACCCACTCTTTATAATAAAGGCATAAAACCGAGGAGAAGACGTTTGGAGGTATTGGCTCAGTTATAGGCGTGCTGCAGACGACACAGTCGTTGGGGATGAACGCTCACCAATCGCTCACTCACTCCTCCCGCGCTGTCTTGGGTCTCACATTGCTCGGGCTCTGACAACCCAGGCAGATAGCATGGCCGCTAAAGACAAGGGAGATGGCCGTTTCTGGCTCATCAGCTGTCATCAGCCAGTCACATACTCAATCCGAGGCTCGAACCCGCAACGCTCTATGCCGCATCGTCTATCGTCTACTGCCAGAAAGATGCCCACGCCTAGAATTATCTTCCTGCTGCTGCTGCTGTTAATAGTGCGCCACTGGTTACCGTTTCGCCAGCTTTGGCACGCGCAGGGGCAACAGGGTAAGGACTTAAAGGGGGGGCATGGCGTAGTATCTGAGCGCTGTAATGAGCGCCACTAGCAGACGCAGTCTTAAACTGGAAAACAAAGGGAGAACACTTAACAAAAGGAGGTATAGGGGCCAAAAAGACGGCTTACCAAGAGGAGGCGGTCGATCAAACATAACAGAGAGAGAGAGAGAGCGGCTTGTATCTCACAGACACAAAATAAAAGGTGCGGCTGCCGCTCACTTTTTCTCTAACCTCTTGTTGCTTCTTCTTCGTCGTTTGTTTTCACTCTATCGCCCTCCCTGTAAGCATCCTCCAAACAGCAGCTACTCGCCTCTAACCTGAAAAGCTTAGGTAGAAATATGTTTATATAGGCAGGTAAGAAGGTAAATCAACGCGGTTACAAGTGCGTGCGTGTGTGCGTGAGTTTGTCTGTACAGAGTTCACGGCAGGCACTCGCATGACAGCCCTATCTTCGTGAGGATCGCCGACGGGAACGAGATGTTGATGATGAGGACGAAGAAGAGGCGGACTGTCGCCGTGATCGGCGGTGATCTCGACTATGGTGGTCACGAGAGCGATGATCGTGATTATGATGACGGCCACCACCGCTCCTCGATCGCGACCGCCGTCGAGAACTACGTCCGGGTGACCGATGGTGACGCGACCGGATATGCTTGTGGTGAGAGGAGACTGAAGAAGAGGAAGTCGACGAGGCGGATGAGGAGGCGGACCTCCGGCGCTTTTTTTGTCGCTCTTTTTTCGCCTCCTTCTCATCGCCACGGTGGTGGCGACGACTGCGGTCTCGTTGTGAGGAAATGTCTGCTTTCCTGGAAGCGGAGTGCGTCTTTTTCTTTTTCTTCTTCTCCTCCTCCTCTTCATCCTGCTTACTTTTCGACTTCTTGCCCACCCTCTCGCCATCCCGACGCGAACGCGGTGTGGACGTCTTTTCCTCCACAGGTGTTTGTTTCGACGAGGACTTTTTGGGCGTTTGAACGCTCGCAGACTTGTCCACAGGCTCTGCAAATCGAAAGGAGGGAGAGTGCGGAGAGACAGATGTAAAGCAAGTCGAAAAGAAACATTAACAGACACAGGGGGTGGGCTGGGGATAGGAAAGGATGTTTCACAGAAAACACCTAATAAACAGTAACGACCGGTACAAAACTTATGCTCCAAGGAAGTCTGGTGGCGGAGGGTATGAGGGACTGAGGTCAAGTCACGGATTTCTGTTGTATTCTGGAAGTAATAAAGGTTCTCCCGCGGCAACTAATTCCGATCCAGGTTCGGCTGGATCAGAGAGACGCAGCTCACTGCGGGCGCGCGCAAATGCAATAGACGGCAAGAATGGATTTTGGTGGAACAGATATATGTGGAGGCACGCTTTGTAAGAGCGAGTGTAGAACTTACCGCGTGACGGAGTCTTCACGTTCGGGGCTTTTTCACTCACTTTCGCGGATTTCTTCTCGGACTTTGAAGTGGCACTCGAAGATGGGGTGGCTGTGGCAACTGGCGCGAATTCCGACGATTTGCCCCTCTCGAAGACTTCCGGTGTTTTCGCGGTTGCTTCATCGGTCGCGCTGGCTTCGAGCGCCTGTGTTTGTTCACCCGGTGGAGAGGTGGTGGTTGGGGGCACTTTTGCTTCAGACGACGCCGTCGCCTCGTCGGCAGTGTCAGTCTCTGCTTCGCTTTCGCTGCCGTAGGCAACTAGACCTATCAATGTTGCAAACCGATCAATCACAACACTACAAAATACATACACCTGATGATAATTTGATGTTTCAGAGGGCTATCGGGGCTGAGCACGCAGGCGACCTAACTCATGCAAAGTCATCATGAAAACTGGAGTTGGCAGCTTAGCATACATTTTGTCTCGTGCATTGGATCTAGTTATGGTTTGAGTTGATCCTGGGAAAGCCTTTTAGTAAGGAAAACAGTCTGTTTAATGCAATTTATTTAAGGGAAACAAGCACAATTCTAGTGAAATCGAAGGTGGCGTGATATCAAAAACAGGTCTACTTTGACAGAACCAGACCTTATTTTTGCGCACTGTATTAGAGGGGCACACTAAAAAAAGCACGAAAATTTAAAATTTGTCCCTTGCAGATCCGTGAAATGTAGTCTAGTTGATGAAAATCAAGTGAAGACATGATAAAGGAATCGCGCTGTGTGTTCACGTCAGCTGAGAGATACCTACAGACTGCATAGTGTCTCAGGAATGGCTTAAGATAGATCCACGGTGTCAAAGAATTGTAAAAAGGCCCGCGCATTTTAAACGTCCCGGACTTTCCCAAAGCGAGGGAGCGAGCAAGCAAGCAGCCTCTGAAGATTAATGTAGGTACCGGGGTAAACCAGCTAGGTGTTGTTCCACCAAACTGATTCCATCCAAATTAAAACGGTTAAAAGCCAAACAACAGGCATCATCACAGCGATCACATTTCTCGTCATTTTAAAATAAGCTAAAGGAGATGGCCAAGGTGGCGAAACCAACGTACACAGAAAGCCTTACCCGTGAGGCCAACACCAGAGCTGGTGTCATTGGACTTGAGGGAGCCGCCACTGCGCTGCGCCGACTTCCTCAAGAGGGCGGCTCGGTGTTCTTCAGCCGCCCGTCGAGCCACCTCTTCGGCCTCCCTAACGCGGACGGCCCGAACCTCGGAGTGGGCCTCCTGCGCGACCAGAACTAGCAGTTCCGACGTGACACACAGGAGAGCGTCGGTTAGAGTACGGGTTATGAACTGGGCCTTCAAAGAGGAAGAGGAAGTGGAGGTCAGGGGTGAACAAAGGATTGAGGAGCCATGTCCGGTAACTGCAATTGTCACAGTATGCGTAGTGTAGAAAAAACGTGTAACTGGAAATCCGTGAGTAGCATAAGAATCAGTAGTCAAAGATCAGAGTACACGTTGTCCACATGTTGACTGAAGCTTCATTTTTCCGCCTCCTGCTTCCACATTCGTATTGATACACCCTGGGCGAAAACTGTCGAAAACAACTCTAGCATATATTCAGCGCTCGTCGAATGAGCCGCAACTTGAGCATGGACATCATTTCGTCGCACTGCTGCCGTGTGCCTGCAATTCGCGTCGTGGGAAGTCTGCTAGTTTCTCCGACACGGTTGCTTTGTCCGCAACTACACCAGATTCTGGAGATCCCGTTGTCCCAGTGATGGAGTCATCTTCTTCTCAGTTACTTCCTAGGACTCGCATATTCGCTTTTATTGGCAAGACGAATATTAACTTGTACACCACCACCCCCCCCCCCCCCCCTATAAATGTACGCAACTGATGATCATTTATGGAAATTTTACGTGTGCTGCTCCCTTACTAGCCTACTGAAGAGCAGTGACAGTTGATTCGACTGAAACAGAGATGGAAGTCAGTTCGTCCACTTAAGGTCAGCCCTGGTCAGCACTCGCTGAACGACAAAAATATATAACAAGAAAACTTCAAAACGACACATAGACAGAGATTGTAAACTTACGATTTCAGTTTGCCTAATGTGCGGCGGTAGGCCACGGAAGAGCGTGCGGAATTCGGTTTCGGTAAGACCTCCAGCAGGCGAAGTGGGAGGACGCAGGTCCGGTACTCCATTCTGATTGGTCGGTCGAGGTCATCAGCCACGCGGGAGCGGAGGAGAGATAAGGAGATAACAATCAGCGAGGAGGGGGTGGAGATCCATGAACAGGAGAGGAGTGAGAAAAAGGGTATCTCAAGACAGAAAGGAAGACATACAGGCAAACAAACACAGACACGCTGAGGGGGGCGGTCTGGAGGACTGGATGAATGGCCCATCCTGCCCTGTATTGAGACTGGTGTGGGTATAGGGGGGAGGGAGGCAGACGTGATGGCTGTGTCGAGAAGCCCTCAGATAAAGGCCCGCCGAGGCAGGGGAACGAAAGAGAAGAGCTAGCGTATAAACATTCCGATAGAGGTAACTAGCAGGCTTACCAGGACGCCCAAATCAGGAGAGCTTACGGCGCTTGATGTCAACTTGGTCACATACTCTGAACCGGGCACAACACTACCGGCCCGTTGTTCTGCGGCGTCCCTGTCCTCCTCTTCTTCGTCATCGGAAAGGAGGGTAGGTTGAGATTTGTGTGATGCACTAGTATTGACTGTCGTCGTGGTCGGGTCATCCATCACGACATCTCCCTCGTCGTCCCGATTGTCATCGGCGGTTGGGCTGAGATGATGATCTGAAGGAAAAAAAACGATGAGATATGCCGCGCTTAGCATGAGCGTTGGGAGCCGCCTTTCTGAGTGTGCGCACAGTTGAGAGAAGAATGCACTCAAAATTTAAAAGAAGTATCACCTAAACTTTCGTAAGGTTATTTTGTTGTCTGGAAATTACTGCTGGGGAACCCGGGTTGGCTGGAATGACAACACCGATGAATTCCATGTGGGGGGCCGCGAATTCAAGACGACTCTGGCTGATAGAGTTGGCTGCACTCCGTCTAGGAGGTCCTTATAAGTGGCTAATTCTACGTTTGTCAGGTTTTGACCGCCGTATGTAGGCTGCCTCCAGGTAGCGCAAGGTACGGGTTGTTTGTGCTCGAACAAGTACTCGGAAGGAGGTTTTTGGGTCCGCAGAATGACTTTTATCTAGCAAATGTTCTGTAATGGAGGAACGAGGCGTTCTATGTTCCTGTTTGAAAAGCCAACCAGGCAAGTGCGCTTTAGCTCCGGCTGCCAATCGCCTTTGCGTCCGCCCTATGTACTTGCATCCGCAAGTGCATGTAAATTTATAAACACAATTGGAAGTGGCATGCAATGGCAAGGCATCCTTCGCACTAGGAATTGGTAAGGCCTTATTTGAAGAACAAAATATGATCTCGGCAACATAGTAAGTTCTATTAATGGCGTTAAGCAAGCGTCTCTTGATTATGTTTTAAATGTTATCGGCCTTAAAGGGCAAGGAAACGAAAACAGGCTTTTTGAAGCTAACTGTTCCATCCTCTTGGGTCGTAAGGATTGACTATGCTTGTCAATAAACTGAGCTTGATATGCACGTAAGGTATCTTTGAGCTTTCCTCATTCGGTATCCAATGTGCCTATATAACAGATTTCTCTACGTTTATTGACTGCAAGGAATCACTTAGCCACAGGAAGCCAAATCAGCTGTCGCACTGAGTACCTTCTTGCGCTTTTTTTAGTGTGTAAACAATACTCTCTTGTGGTTCAAGTTATGCCACATAATTTTTTGTAAAAATGTTTCAATTAAAACAACAAAAAGGCTGATTTAGATCTTCCCCGCTCAGTTCTGTCGGTGTCATGGTCAGTCATTGACCCAAACCATGGAGAAAATTCTACAAGCATTGAATAGAACAGTAGCCCTGATTGCCGAAAGACAACTTCTCTGTCAATGGCTGACACACTCGGAAACAAGACCTGTTTGATGTAGAGGTCTGATATGCAGCAGGCCACCTCGCAGTAACTGAGCTCCCAATGACAACTGGAAACTCCGAGACCGGCCCACAAATGCGTCGTCCGCAGTGAAAAATTGGCGTGCCACGGAGAGCTGTTGAGAAGCCTGGCATCCTGGCGCCCCGATCTGCCATAATACTACTACTACTACTACTGCTGCTGCTGCTGCTGCTGCTGCTACTGCTGCTGCTTCTGCTGCTGCTGCTGCTACTGCTGCTGCTGCTGCTGCTGGATAAAGTTGGACAGTTCAACGCATACTGTGGGCCTATGTCCCCCGTTGCTCGGTTCTGATGCGATAAATCCGCCTCGTAGCTGTCAAAGTAGTGGATGTATTTGGATCACTATAATTATCAGTCGAATCCCAGGTTAGAGGTAAAAAGCAAGAGTCACCAGAAGGAGTGATTTATTGTGCGCAGAACTCCCAATTGCAGTGGCCACTGACGAAGCCTGAGCTAGTGTTGACTGCGTCCAACCAGACCTGAGCGAGTATGAGACAGTGGTGGCTTAAGTAGGTTTGCGAAGCGAGTTCAAGTGGTTTGCTATTAGTGTGTTGCAATTGCCCGAGGGAATGTCGCCTGCAAAGGTCCCCTGCTGCGTTGGCCAAAGAAGAGGCGTGGTAAGTGGTCCTTAAGGAGGCGTGCTTATTTGGACGCACGTGTATGCGCGGTTGTATGCGAAGGAAAGGGGACGCTAGCGCAGCTGTTATCGGTTAGCCAGAAGCAGCTGCGAGGTCAAACTTGGGGCCGGGGGCGCCAGTGAAAGAAAGCATTGGAACAGTCGTTTGTGACGACGCATGATTTTGGGGCAGCGGGTCTTGGAGAACGACGGAAAAACAGACATTGTGGCCGTCCGCCACAGCGTTCAGGGCGAACGAGAGTGACTATTGCATGTGACATGGAGTAAAATGAGATAGAGGTGTGTGCGACACTTTCCTTCTGCCAGTATCTACCACCCTCGTCAAATAATAAGTAGAATCCAAAGATTTTAGAGCTGATATTCAGGATAGGGGCTGCTCAGACATTTGCCCCCGTTGAAGCGTACCATAGACGTGTCATTCGCTCGCCCCACGAAAAGCCGGCTTCAGTCCTCGGAGCATCTTATCAGTTAATTGATTTAAGAGGACCTATTGAGGAATTATTAGGACCTGACCCTGAGCAGGATGACGTGTCAAGCCACAACTCTTGATGTGGCATGGTAGACTAAAGTACGACAGATTGACCCTATTTAAGAAAGATGACCTCACACACTCTTCTTCCAGCATGCAACGGGGCCAAGGTAAATCGAGATGAAATAGGTGCGCAGTGTCACAGCCTCGTTTAGGTCTGACACAGCAGCCTAGCCTGTTTTGGAAGACAAGTTATAAGCCAGACAACAATCACCACAACGTCCTAATTGTAAATAAATCAGGCGATTTGGCAGTATACAGGAATTTTGAAAGATATGACTCTGACCGTATAATCCCTCGTACGTGCCTTTCCCTTATGCCGTCTGAAAGGGGTTGAAGCGAACGGTTGGATGAAATAAGAAGGTGTCAAGGCGACTTTGAAAGAGAGCACAAGGACGGCAGTAAAAGTTCCCCCCCCCCCCCCACAACGTATAGCATCCCACAGCTAGAAACTAGAACTCACCTCTGCTGCCCTTGGCCACGTCTTTCGCCTTCTTCTTCTCCAGACGCTCTAGTTCCTCACGAAGCCAGGCGGGGAGACCCTTGCGTCGGGCGGTTGCAGCAGCAGCCGCGGCGGCGGCAGCAGCAGTAGCATCGGCGGCTGGCGGCCAGGCCCCACTACTAACGGCGGCATCCTCTGCAAAACAAAAATAAAAGGCAGGTGTGGTGGGAGGTAACAGGAAGTGTCTACTAACAGGTGGACTTACTAAACCAGGATGAACTCTGGTTAACCGCTAGCCTAGCTGTTGACTACCTTGGGGGAGCGGGGGGAGGGGCCTTCAATGAAGGCTCTTCTCCAGTTTTGGCGAATAAGCGGTCACAGACCAGCAGCAGGATAGTGCTAGACCAAATCATCGGCTTTGCTGAAACTGTTAGTCTGAGGTGATGCACGCAAGACGAAGCTACTAACTACGAATCTCGGCACAGCACAACCACTGTTTATCAGCGGTCAACCCATTGAAGAAGTTAGGTATTTCCGCTATTTGGGCTCGAATATGCTAGCCAACGGACAGGCCCAAGACAAAATCAAGAACCGACTCGCGCAGGCTAGAAATGCATTTAGGCTGCTAGCCAGACCACTCTCGTCTTGCTCAGACATCAGCTTACGTACTAAGCTGCTGATATGCAAAGCATCAATCAGACCGGTGTTAGTATATGCCTGCGAAACATGGCCAGTGAGAAAGGCAGACATCCTATCGCTCGAAGTCTTTGACCGTTGGTGCCTTCGTCGCCTCCTAAGAGTCTTCTGGCAGGATCGAATCTCCAATGTTGAGCTATATCGCAGATGTTTCAAACTACTAAATCGAGCATCCTACATCCAGCATCGCCGATTGCAATGGTTTGGCCATGTCTTGCACAAACCATCGACGGACCTCTGTAGATTGGTCGTGAAGCCCTCTCGCAGTGCAAACTGGGGATACCGACAAGGCGGTCAACTGAAGACATGGCTCAGCACCATCAAGTCGGAAGGTGAACGGATGAGCCTCGTAGCCATTTGCAGCTTGCGACATTCGAACAAACAATGCGCATGACCGTGACTATGTTATCATCACCTATGACAAAGGATTCCCGAGGGAACCCGAAACGTCAGGCAAATAAAACTCTTGTTCCAGTGATCGCATCCTCTTCTTCTAATGGGTTAACATCTGTGAATTGCTCGCTTCCGACCGCCGCCAATGGGCCACCGCTATCCGTGACATCCGTGAAGCCGATTCATCCAACAGCAGGAGCTAATCAGATCAAGACAAGACAAGCATGGCAGTGCTACTAGGGCCCATGGGACTCAGGTCTGGCACACCGACTGCTTTAGAAAATGCTGCAAATCCCAATGACAGGACTGTGACGATTGGCGACGGTAAACCGCCATAAAAAATGTTTGCCTGCCATTGCTTCCTTGTGGTTAGGTTCTTGAGCCAAATTGTTAGGAGAGACAACCTCGAACAAAAATCCGAGCGCCTGTTGGAGACCCGCCTATGTTCAAAATCCCCACTAAACCTCGTGCAATTATGGCCACTTACAGTACTACGATTCGTACTAGGGCGTCCGCGAGAACTGATGCACTGTGCAACCTTGGTGCGGACGAATAATATGCAAACTGGACTACGCAACTGGGAACGGACTCGCGGTGCTGGAATGTGCCTAAGACCGAAAAACTTGATGCTAGCGAGACGGAGGCTACTGGATAGGAAGCAGGTGGATAAGAGAGAGGCTTGAACTTACTGAAGGCGGGTATAAGGTGGTCGGGAATCGAAAGACCAGGCGCGACGAAGGGCTTCATTGCGGGCGACCCTCTTGGTGGATGGTAGAAGGTCGGGCCTAGGACAGAGTTGGGATGAGCAGCTGGGGGAAAAAGAGGAGCTGGCGGTCCAACAGCCGGGTATTCAGCCACCTCGTAGGACTGACCCTCGAGACCTCTAAAATCGGCACCGGGAGGCTCCCGTGGTTCAGCACTGGCATGGTGATTTTGGTGATAGTCGTCCGGCTGCTCGTAATCGGGGGCTGTGTAGCTCAGAGAGTCGTCATAGTTTCCATGCGGATCGTAAATAACGTAGTCCCTCTGTAAGGCAGAAAAAAATTCATAGTTTGAGACAGTGGGCTGAGATGGAGAAAAAGAATGATAGGCACTCAAACTGACACCTTTGGGGAAAACGCTTTTCAACGAGGCGCTAAAGCAGTTCTACCTACGGGGGGAGACAAAGAAGAGCAGCTCCACCACAAAGGTAAACAAATTAAAATCAGTGAATGAGCCATGAGAAGAACGGTTGGTGTTAGAATGGCCCAGAACGCGAGTTATCAATCGGTCCGTCCTAAAGGTTCGAGAGCAAAGAGAACACGCGATAGCACCCACACGCAAAAGGACGTATGCAGAATGCGTGAACTTAAACGGCGGACACTATGCGAGGCCGCCACCGGGTTCTTTAAATGCTGAAGTCACATGTGGCAAGGAGTCATGCGCACGCGTAACATAGCCAACGGGCTGTCACGCTGGAGGACACCGCCGATGGCTGCCTTCAGAGGGGCCAATAGGAAACAAAGGCCGTTGGTTTTTAAATACGCTGCCACCGCAGGAGACATCATTCTGCTGTTGGGACGACACTCTGTTGCCGAGGCGCGCTACCGACGACTCGATATTCTGCTGCCGGAGACACAGGACACTTTTGCCTCAGACGAGAGACTGCTACCGAGATGAGACCGAGGACAGAACACACGCTGCTGACAGACACAGAAGATCAAGCTGCCGGACACGTGGAAGACAGAGCGTATATGCATGCAGAACTAGTGACAGTAAAGTACAATCTGCTATCCTGTTCTGCCCTCTCTTCCTAACACGTAACTGGGGGACATAACCAGTGTTGACACAGGAATACACAAGGCTATAACAGTTGGTAAACCCGGTCAACAAAAAAATGTAGACACAGATTTTTCGACCTGAATTATTTGCTCCTGTTGTTGCTGTGATTGGCATGTGACCATATCTGACCTAATAAGCTCCGATGATTTCACGAATTGCACTTCCTCAAGCGTTAAGATCTGCGGCAACGGATATGGACAGTCCAATCTATTCTCTCCCCCTTACGGAGAGCTCAAGAACCACTTTTACAACTTAGTGAACTGTGCCGAGCTAGATATTAAGGGGACTCCCTATTTCACGCACTCGGGTGAGCAACGACGCCGGATCGAGGGCAATAGCACTAGGCTCAGGAGGCGTGTGGGATGAATGAAAACTTGAGGTATTAAACCACTAATACTTGAGGACCATCCTTCGAATGGAGGACACTGACTTCGTCTCCAATGAGACAGTCCGCACTCGCTGCGACAACATTGGAAGGGTATCCCAGGTCATCCAAGAAAGACGACTGAGGTGGGTTGGACGCGTTCTTCACTGCCAACCTCACGAACACAGGGTACCTGCCTTCGATTCGACACCGTAACCCAGTCGGACACGTCGAATGGGGGGAGGGTCAGCTCAAAACCTGGCTCAACTTAGTCCATCAGGACATGTAAGTTGCTTTTGAGCCTTCGGTATTTGACTTCTGGCGTTGGCGAAGAGGGCTAATTGAGCTGTCCAGGCCTGCTGCCACGGATCGTCACGCGTAGACAGGTAACACCCAGGACATAATCGAGGTTGACGAGGTCAGGCATGATCACAACGGTAACAAGTACAGTGGAGCCTATAGTTACGAGCAGCTCCGTCTACGAACATTTCAGGTAACGAGCGAGCCACTAACAGACAGGTGTTTCGATTGACGAGCTTCCGCTTAGTTATATTCCACTTAGATTAAACTCGTTAACCGAGGTTCCACTGTATAAGTATCACAACGCGCTGTCGCACCTAATTTAATCAAAAGGCATGCAGGGGACCATCCTAAAATCGATTTTTTTTGCTGGTGTAATCAGGAGGCAGAAAGTGAACAGCGCATCAATGCAGTAGATGACCACCGTCAGCCTCTAGTCGCAAAAATGTGTGAGCAGTCAAACTATGCAGGTTTAACATCTCAGGCGGTACAACCCTCAACGAAAAAAAACAGATAGAGACGGAAACAAAGGTAAATCAAACTCACGGAGACTAGGCCGCCGGCAGGCGGGCGCGGACGATAATCTTCATCGTAGGGTGCGGGAAATCGTTCGTTTTGGCGCGGTTCGTAAACAGGATGAGGACGGCGGGGGGGCGGCAGCGGAAGCTGGTGATGAGGAGGTGGAGGATGATAGTCATCAAACGGTGGAACCTCTGATGGAGGGACTCGTGATCCGGGAAAGCGTGGCGGCCGAGGCCCACCATACTGATCGGGATGTTGAAAGTAAGGCCTCTGTGATGGTGGCGGCGGTTGCTGCTGTTCATGATGCGGAGGAAATTGGTGAGCAGGGGCCGGGCCCCCCTCATGGTAAACGTCCGCTCCAGCCCACTGAGGCGGCTGCCGCGTAGGCGTTGGAAAACGTGGACCCCCATAGGTCTCGGGCCCAGGGTAGTGCCCGTAAGTTGGCGGTGGTGGTGGACCACTGGAAGGAAAATCTTGGTTCCTGTTATCCTTGGGGGGTGAGAATTCGGATCGCCGGTCGGTGGTGGTGGTGGTGGTGGGCAGAATGCGATCGTCTTGATCCTGTCCACTGCCAAAAATGGGAATACCGCTACTGGGTGGCGGCGGCGGAGGCTCCTGAACTTGTTCAGCAGATGCTGGCTGGTGGCAGGCAGTGACAGGAACGCCGTTTTCATGTGGCTGCGCAGGTACCGGGATTCCTTCATCATTAATCGGCGCTTTAGTAGACATCCCATCATCTGCGGCTTGTGGGACGGCTACAGGGGGTGGTGGGGGAGGAGGAGGATGTGGAGGGGGCGGCTCGGTCGACGAGGGCGCAGGAGGTGGAGGTGGGGGCGGGGGCGGGGGTGGCACAGGAGCTACGGGCGCTGGCATGCCAGGCCATGGTTGCTGCTGCTGCTGTGTGAAGTCAGGGACCCGGCTGTTGGCCCACTGTCGTGCGAGTTCAGCCCACTGATCTGATTGGACGGGTGGTTGTTGCGCCACGGGCCACTGCCAGACCGGATAAGTGGTGGGCCACATCTGTCAAAGGAAATCGAATGAGCAAGTCCACACAGCGAGCTAATAAAGCAGCATACAAAACCAAATTTTACCCTGCTGATTTTGTCCGAGTCTTGTGGTCGGATGGACGAACAAAATTTACATTTAGCACCTGGGTTTCATGCTGACCCACTACTCTGACCACTTTGAATCTCGCTCATACTACGATGGTATTCCCTTAAATTTGAATACACCGCTTGTAAGATGAATAAAGCCCATTTTAGGGTACTCGTAAATTCTAACGCTCCTGTCTGTTGGCTCAAACTTAATCGCACGGTTTTGTCTACTCCGATTACGAAACTGGGAATGCCTAATACTGTTGCTTAATTTTATCGGACATGTTCATCGACCCAGACCGCAATTAAGTCCTGGTTTCCAGCATAAGTACAAGGCGAAATCCAAGTACGAACAAGCACTGATAAAAGAGCACGGCGCTATGACATGGTCTGCAACTTTTCGCTCCCACATTAACTGATAGACACTGCCAGGAGAAATAAATCGAGAAGACGGAGATTCTAACGCACGCACAGAATCACCAAACAACCAAAATGTCATCTTTGACCAATCTTTTCGACCTAAGGTACGACCACATAAACTTACTAGGTGGCTTCCTATGCAGCCATGGTCATTGACAGAGGGCTCAGGGCACTCGGGTGTACAAAAAGCATACAACAAGAAGTACTGTATAAATCAACTTATGTGGTCTAAAATTCGTTCCTGAAAGGAATCGCCGAATCCTGCCGCCTTTGGCAACTGCTAAATCTACAACTCTTGATTGCAAAGAAGAATCCACCCGAGGATACATACTCCGTAAAACTAGTTTTTTAGTAAACGGGTGTGGCAGATACGCAGTCACGGACTTGCCGCGACAATGCTCCCAGGGCGTGTGGAGTTGAATGCCTTAAAATACCGCAACGGTCCATGACGGCAGTTGGACACGCTGGCCGCGAACCATCATGAAATAAGTTTGCTTGCAAGAGCAGCTTTTTGATAATTTTTTCATACGAGAGCTGGAACATTGAACAATCAACCCTGATGGCCGCGGTGTACCTGCCTATATTCAAACGTCCTAGAACATCTCGTGAAGCCGTGTCCCGGACACAGTAGGTCGAGCAAATAGTGTGCGAACTGAAGGATTCTGTGAAGACCGGATTCTAGGTATGAGACACTGAAGGGTACGAATGTTCCCCAATCGTGATGCCTAAAGGCCGATGTCGCGCAGTCTCCGACAGTATGATATAGCAACAAATGGTCACGCTTGAAAAACGCGAGTCGGCTAACAGAATTTTTGCGTTGGTTCCGTAGCGTTACAATGAGTAAATCAGCTCAATAATCTTGCAATTACCTGACTAGGCAGCTCGAGTTAGTTCCTGCCATGAAAATCTCCCTTGCCAACTCCAAGGAATAACGGCAAAGTCGATTAAGCATAGATGACCGCAAAACCATGGACCGAGGGCAACTTCCACAAAGCATCCGTGACACTCGGAAACTACTAACTTATTCGCAAACTTAGCCGTAGCTTCTTGAAATTAAGTAACTCTAATCGCAAATTTGGATTGCGGCTTTACTGCCGGGTAATTTATCAAGCCGAGCGATGGCGTGTTTACTTCGAACTTCATTTTACTGTGGCGGAGTTTTTTCTTCTTATACTTGTCATGTCATGCCACTTTCCTGGGATGTTATGGACGACGGGACAACATCCCTACTAAGGTCTTAATGTCCTGTATTGATACTGGCACTTTGGCTTGATGGCTTTGGCTTTGGGGTTCAGTCATCCTTGTACCTGTGCTCAAATAGGGGTATAAGATAAAGTATGAGAACGGTCGCAGCATAAGTCTTATCAACATTTCTGCAAATATTTTGTCATGATTATGCCCAAGCGGCTTGGGATTGTATACTACCAAAACAAAAAAACAGGCAAGCCAACTTCTGAACTGGGAGTGTATGCATTGATAAACTATTCAAACTGCGATATATTATCAGATTTCATCTGGTGTAAAAACCGCCGACGATCGTCTGCTTTGCAGCTTAATTCAATCCCATTTACCGTGTCTGTTGACGGATCATAAAGGTAGACCGTATGCCAGCAAAAATTGTGATACGGTGAATGCATAACATAGTTAAACTGCTACCCCAGTTGCGGTGCATAAAAATCCGTCCTAACTGTTAAACATTCGCCTGGCGTGCGGCAAAGTTTCGCCGACATACGAAGTCGAATGGGTAGGCACTCTAAGGAAATAGGTTAAACAGGTAGCTTAGTCCTAGTTGATTACTTTCACCGACAGAGCGGATTCCGCTCGACTACCTAGACCGTTTACAGAACTCTATTTGATAGGGTATTGTAAGTGGTAAAAAACAAGTGGTGTAAAAGCCGACGAGATCACGCATTCAAGGTGCGCACTTTTAGGGATAAAAGAAATAATTGCTACAAGCCGTCGACGTACGTTGTCTGTTTCTGTGGTCAAACTGAAAAATATCGCTATGAATGCATAAACAGACATCGTAGGGTAGCGGAGGGATGAGACCGTCCGTTACATTTATACTCTGAGAAGAGGGCACGACTTTGCGTTTTAACACAACTATTCATCCAAGAACTGCCAGCAAATTGCTTGAAGCTATACATTGGGATAGATTGTACAACAATCGGTACATCAGGGATAAATGGAATGGACGACGGACAAGCAAAACATGAAGATGACACATGGCAAATGATCTCTGGCGTAAACGAGAGACAATAATCGGTAATTCTGCATATTCGATGTGTTGGGGGGTCACTTGGGGAAGCAGCGAAAAAATTATCATAATTTTTGCTTTCTCGAAGATAATAAATTGGCTTTCTCCATTAATTTAGATCGTTTCAAAAATAATGACTCAGAAATCTCAACGGACAGCATCTACTTTTTCATGCGTGGAGCCGCAAAATACTTCACACATTCCACAATCCCTACTGCTTCTTCTACTCCTTATCAGCCTACTGTATGGGGTGGGTGTAGGTGGTGCTCGAAGGCACCACAAAGTATCGCTATCAGTGGTGTGTTGATGCTTTCGGAGGGCAATGACAGCGCATGGTGTAGGTGGGCCTAGACCCTGCCTCTATTTTGCCGATTAACTGCAAAAGGGACCCTAGTATATGAAGACGATCGCCCTCAGAACATCAACGGTTGC
This sequence comes from Ligula intestinalis, assembly GCA_036362985.1. Taxonomy (NCBI): domain Eukaryota; kingdom Metazoa; phylum Platyhelminthes; class Cestoda; order Diphyllobothriidea; family Diphyllobothriidae; genus Ligula; species Ligula intestinalis. The sequence goes on from JAYGXS010000005.1 coordinate 25,222,543, forward strand.
TAGTTAAGTACTACCAAGGCTAAGAGAAAATCGTACAGTCTAGGTAAGACTGGCTGTCTGTTAATAAGTTTACAAAGAATGTGTGTGGCTCACCTTACCTCACAGGTCAACAAGTTTTCCCTCTAAGACAAATAACACGCATAAGCTGTCTCAAATTGTATGCACCAGGGAGAAAATGCAACAGTGGACTGACACGACCAATTTCGAGACATAAATGTATAAACGAATAGACTTATTCCGGACTTATAGAAATCGGTGGTTGCGTTATACTGAAAGTAACTCAAAATTCTTCGACGGACAACAAGTTTCAATAAGATTTCTGACCCAGTTAGAGAGCAAACGCTCTACCAGAAAACTCTCTGAGGCATGCCGAAACTTTAAAGTGCATGCCCGTTGCCTCGATGGTATTAGGACGATATAAAGCGAGTGATCATACCAGCTAGCCAACCTACTCCAATGACTCACACCTATGTTTTGAGACATATCGCGCAGGAATGGATGGTTTGTGCACAAAAAAGTTGAATGTATGTTATAAAGCACTAAAATTAGCCGCGCTGGTCGGAGCGAGGGAAAGCAGACAGGAAACCGCCATTAAAACCCACCAGACGCCTAGTTATATGGGCTGATTTTTGAAATTGACTAAGCGCTAAATATAAAATGACCGAAAGTCATAGCCTTTGGGGGGCAGATTCTATATCCGTGAGTTACATTCAGTCCGAGGGCTCCAAAATTTAAAAAGTGGCTTTTTCTTTCTGCATGAGTACTGCACTAAGGCTAAATACTGAAAAGCTTAGAAGCAGACAGCAAACAAAGCAAGGCTAGCGACGCAGAAGCAGGAGGCGATAAAATATATATCTGAGAAATATAAGGGTATAGTCATATGTTTAAACTTCAAAATATCCATCCAAATGCATACACATGTTAGCTTGGCTGACACTGTAAGTAGTATGGTTGACCTTAAAACGATGGGTTCTACGAGCCTCGATGACCTAACGGTGCGTTGACGCCCCGAAGAACGCTTCTGAAGCTGATGCCCAAATTTTGAATGATCTTTAAGACTTTGCATTGCGAAAAAATATGATTTTCGTTGTTAGATTAAGTGCATCTACCACTGACTGAAACTCCGCCTCTGCCGGTGCCTCCGAAGCAGTCCTCGACTAGCAGCTTCTGTATATAACTGAAACTCTTCTACTTACCAAACATATCCCGTCACCTTTCTTCAAGGCCAGTAGATCAACTGTCTCAACTTTGTGTTAAATCAGTCGTTTGACAATATCAGCAGACAGGGCAGAGTAACCATGTACTTATTATGTGGAAATACACTTTCTTTTCTTTGCCTGTTCAACCAGAAATCTCTGACCAAATATTTGGCGTAGCGATTTCGAACAGCAAATCAATAATGTTTGGTCTCTTGACCGAGCATCCACTATCTCCGGCAACATCCACGAAGCCTGGGAGCAAATCAAAAAGTTAGGAAACAAACTCTTCCCTAACCACTGCCCAATCACGCGCAGAAGACTAACAGACAGACCTAGTTGGTTCACTTCATTCTTGATAAACTGTAGAAAATATCCTTTTTGATAGGTCACCTGAATTCCATGACAGTAGCAGGCTGCAGAGAAACCGGATCAACAGTCGTATCGCCAAATATCGCTGATTTTTGAACATTATCTGTGAAACCATGCTAATCCTAAAGCCTTTTACAGGGATATAAGGCAGTGCACGCGGAACAAAGATCCTATTCTCTAGGGCCTACTGTCGAAGGTGCAAAAATCGCGGAGGACAGGTATAAGGCTGACCATCACCCCCAGATCTTCTGATCCGTCATGATGACTGAACCTGACCGTTTTCCACGCACTTACTAAGAGGAAGTCATGGCGTTTAGTGACACAGCACTCTTCACCGAATTAACTTCAAAGAATCGACCTCCGCTGCCCAGCCATCAAAAGAGTTTGCTTCTGAAATGGCTGGCTCGCTTGTCTTATAATCCCAGACGTCATTTTATATTAGATGTACGCCCACTGGAATAAAGTTCAATTAATTTTTATCGAGAGAATGATAGGCAAACTCCTGTGAACTCTCTATTGGTGACACAGTGGCAAAGAAATGTACCAGCATAAAAATTCAAGAAGCGGTCAGTCAGTATATAAGAGGAAAAAATAGATTTGCGCCTTTGAACTCCTTATTTTTCACGTCAAAATATCAAGAATTAGAAATAATGTTAACAATTTTTCAGTCAGGAACGTATAGGCACGCAACTTATCTTTCAAAGCTAAGTGAAATATATATTTTTATCAGATTTAATCGTTACTTGCTGAAGTTACTAGCTTAATTGTTGTTATTTATTTGTACATCTAACCCTTTAGCAACTGCAAATACCGGTAGTTGTCTTTTTTACCGATAGGTCAAAATATACTTTTTTAATACTGTTTCACCGACATAGCCTCATTCTTGTTCCGGTAGATTCACGTAAAAAGCAAGTAACCTATTGTGTCAATACTGAATTAGATCTCAAAATTTGGTAATATGTCAATTTCCAGCAAGGAATAGTTTGTATTACTTGATATACTATTAGAGATAATTTTCATCCTGCGTAGCCTCTTCGGTAATTCAAATTTTCTGTCGAAATTTTGTGCATAACTTTGCTTAGAACATATCCTATCACTCACCTATTCGATATGATACCCAAGCCACAACTGAGACGTAAATTAACCCGTAATACCAATCCTTCTAACGATAAACCCGTCTTAAGCATGAAGAAACTTGATCTTCATGCTTTTGACAACTTTAGTAAGTTTTATTACCAATAAGCTTGTCTGATTACGGTCCTTGGTGCCATCTTTGATGGAAAGGTATCGACGCTCACTTCTCACCAATGTGAGAAACTAGAGTCTTTCGTCAATATGATGTCTACTGAGACCCGTGATCGGTAAAAACAGAATTTTAATTTTCTTTTTGAAAATGCTTATACCTAAAGATGTTGCTGTGCAGTTTTTTTACTCTTGTGGCTTTAATTTTAAGGGTGCAGAAGTTGCAGGAACACATGACGTCCAAGTTAGCCTTCTGAAATATGGAGCGAATTATATCTTTCCGTCTTTTTTGTAAGGTATTTAATCTTGCTCTTGAGAGCGAAACCTTTCCTTAGTTGTGGAAGGAATCGCACATAATGCCTATTCACAAGCATGACCGATCAACGTCATTCGACAACTTTAGGCCAGTAAATAAACTTCCCGCAGCCTCGAAGATCTTGGAGACCTTAATCAAAGAAAAGATGATGCGTCACTTGACAGAGAACAACCTGCTCAATGCAGCTCAACATGGCTTTCTCGAGGAACGATCTTGTGACAACTGCCAGCTCTCTTTCTTTGATTATGTGCTGCAATCTAGAGACAGCGGTTTTGCCACTTATAGCGTCTATTTTGATTTTACTAAGGCCTTTGATCGGGTCGATCACAACCTCCTCCTTCTGAAACTGGCCTCCTTTGGCATAGATAGCAAGCCTCTGAACTTCATATCTTCCTATTTGGATGCTCGCACACAACGAGTTAAAATTTCCAGTGTTATCTCCAACCCCACGCATGTGAGGAGTGGAGTTTTACAGGGAAGTGTACTGGGTCCACTCCTATTTTGCCTGTTTGTCAACGACATTTCAGATTGTTTTCAGTATGGCAGACCCTTCATGTACGCTGATGATTTAAAAGTCGCTTATCGATATAAACCGGCAGATCGCAACATCGTGCTCGAGCTGATAAAAAAAGGATCTACAGGCCTTCACCCAGTGGTGTTGCACATTACGCCGTACCCTTTCATGGCACAAATGTTCTGTTATGGTTGTTGGCAACGATCATTAACCGGAATTAAGCATTGACGGCCACAATCTAAATGTCCCAGGAGTTATCAAGGATTAGGGCATATCCTGCTCTAATAGTCTCAATTTGTCAGAGCACTGTGCCCTGATAGTCTCGAAAGCACGCCGAACCACCGGATTTATCCTTATAAATTTTAAGACTATCAAGGTTAGAACTAGCCTTTACAATATGTATGTGAGACCTAGTCTTCAATACTGCTTGCCCCTTTTCAGTCTTCTGCGCACTAGTGAACGGAAGAAAATAGAATTGGTGCAGCACTTCTTCACTAGAAGAGTTTTCACTACAGAACACCGTAACTTAACCTACCAACAAAGGTGCGAACTTATAAAGCTGGATACC
>JAYGXS010000005.1:25236750-25269566 GCA_036362985.1 Ligula intestinalis
GCCCCGCCAGGCTTCATGCTGAAGATAATGCTGCTGAAGCAGCAGCCCGCAGTCTGCTAACCCTTCAGCCGATAGCACGCAAATTTTGCCAACAACCATTGAGAGAAGACTGAGAACACTGTGTTCTTGTGCCAACCCTCTCCGTCTGGAACTAATGTCCTTAAACGGTATGAAACATTTCTCCTGCTGATAAGTCAACTCAGCTGATAACTGTACATTTATTCCGTTTGTATTATACCTTTGAAGGCAGGTTTTTTCACTTGAATCAAACTCCCTATCTCGCCCGGTATTGACAAAACAAAAAACCTGAAACAAAACCAATACTGGCTGCAACATAGGGAGTTTGTTTTAGGTTTTGTCTGGTCCAAGGTGTTGGAAGGTGCCCAACAGGTGCATTACCAACTCTTAACAATTGCCTGTAAACTGGCATAATATACATATTATTATTATAACACCTGTAGAACTATACAGAACTAACCATGTAAGCGCTAGCTGTGTTTAATTTGGTATAGCAAATTATTTCGTATCCTCCAGCCTATCGTCAGATTAAAACGCTAGTCAATACTCTCTGAAAAAATGTGGTAAACTGAGGAAGGAAATGTGAAAAAACCTCCTACCATGGCAACGGGAGCAGCGTTCAGCAAACACCCACTTTACGAAAAAAAACTGTCAACGAAATAATCCGCTTCCATAAAAAATAACAGGTTGATTAACAGGATTGCTGCCATACAGTGACATAGGAACGTCGTTTTTGATGAAGATATAGGACGGCTTGGAACACTTCTTATCGTTGGAGAAAGCATAAAGTGGCAGATGCTACTGTTCACGGCCATAACACCGTCCGACTGGCTAAAGGATCATCCATTAAGGTGGTGAGACAGAAGGAATTAATCGTGGACAACAGGGTCCAAATGATGGTCAGACAGCTGAGGTCAAGAGATAATAACCGAAATGCCGGAGATGCGACCTTACGACAAGTTGGCGTAAACAAAGTAATCCATCACGATAATCTCCAAAGACCACGAAGACCATCGTCTGGTTCGCAAAAAAAGAAGAGTTGTCAATATCTGGCAATGATAGTTTGCAAGAGTAGGGGATGGGGCAGGGCTGCAAATAACGGCTGTGGAGAGGATAATATAACCATGTGAGGACAGTTATTTGATAGAAAGGGAACCGCCTCAAATCACACGAGGCTTCACAAACTTCTAACGTAGACCCCAACCTCATTTGGAGTGGAATATTATCCAAAAGAAATTCATATTTTGAGATAACAAAAAACGAGAACGGTTAGATGTTTAGCGAAATGGTTGAGAGATTATCTTGGAAGGATTACGAGTGACATAAGGTCGATCTTTTTGAGTGAAAGCATTCGTTCTTGGAAGAGTTCCTGGAAGTATACAGACCACTAAACATTCTGAGCGCAGCTAACGAGTCACTCTTTAGTCTGGTAAAGGAAGCAGCTACCCACCAAAAGGTTCTTATTGCTGATGTCTTTAGCGCACTTGCAATATACTGGGAAAATCTGACAGTCCTAGGGGCGCCAACTCCCGTCAATTTTAAGTTAATGGAACTCACACCTGACGTCGCTCTGGAATAAACCTTTGAGTTAATAATTAGATTTGGAGAGAATCAGAGTGCTAGTTGATTGGATCTAATTTTTACGAAGAATTAATATTACGTTGATTTAAATGAATTCCAGTGCCCCACTCGGTAAGAGTGATCATAGGACGCTCATGTGGGATTGCTCACTCAATTCTGAACGTTTGAGAAGAACGGAGGGTCCATACGCTATTGCCAATGAATTAGGGCTGTCTGTTCAAATGAGATCCAAAGGATGACTGGAGATCGCTTAAGACGATAACATTCGATCTGATTAAGCACTGTAGTCCAGGGAAGGTACGCAAGACGACTAGTCGCCCTGCCTGGTTGACAGGAGACCTTAACAGGTTGTTAAAGGAGAAAATAACAGTTGGAAGTTATTTAAGTAAACCGGGTCGCCAATACACCTCTCGGAATTATGTCGCAAACGAATGCGACAAAAAGCTATTCTTCGGGCAAGGAAAAATATGATTCAAGAATTTTCTAAGAGCCAAAAATATTATTCCGCTATATTAATTGTTGACTAAAAATAAGGACCCAATCACAGTGCCAAAGGATGATGATGGCGTACATTTGGATGATAATGGTGAGAAAGCCGAGTATTGTGGTCGGTTCTTTAACTTGGTGTTCATGAGGGAAACTGAGCTTCAGTTTCACAATGTCAAAATGCTGCTGCAAACGCTGGTCCAGCGCTTCAATCTCTACTATTCCCAACATCTGCCACCCAAATGGAGGATGGCAAATATATACCAGATGGTGTAAACAGCGTCATTTACCTCGATCCATCTCAGATATCTGCAACATTTCATCTATTGATTAAAATCATTCCGATGGACAGAGATCTTAAACTCCTTTCTGCCAATCCAGTAACGCAAACGATGCGATAGTCTCGGCCCGTATGTTTGCCCTTCAACGTAAAACCTATAATGTATGGACACGAATGCGAGAGAATACTCGTATTCCAGGAATTTCTATTGGTAAAGGAGAGCTCGAAAGCTCAGGCAAAAATAAATTTTGTTCCAGTGTTCGACCATATGTCTCCTTTACCAATATAATGTATGGCTTTTATATTTCATAGAGATGAAAACTGTATCCTTGGATTGGGTACTCAGACCCATTTTGGCCGAAGTGATCATTTTTTTCATGTCGTGGACTACAGCCATTTCTCGGTACTGTATGGAAATGAAATTTCACTTAAATGAAAGGACTACTGAACATGACTGACTGGAGCCCTGCATACATACCCGACCCGAACGACATCTGGTGCTCTTTTAAGAACTTAACACAGCAATTTAGAGAGAACTGTTGCCCGCTTAATAAAAGCTGGTGCGTCAACCAGCCGGAATGGGTGAAACCGACCATAAAATGCAACCTCGAGGAAAAAAGAAGACTGTAAAAAGCATATGCCAGATATCAACAACCCAAACACTCCTCTACATTGAAGAAACAGCGAAACATATGTCTAAAGCTACTACGAAAAGGACGATATATCTTTGAGTCACAACTAGTCCAGGGAATAGCTAACAACCCAAAAAGATCATTTCCTTACTTGAATAAGGCAAAACACAATCGAGATCTCATACCTTGTCTGAAAGATAATCAGGGAAGCAAGTTTACCAATAACTCAGATAAGACGAACCTCTTGTCTAACTTTTATATGTCCATGTGTACCGAGGAGCCACCTTTTACCAAGAACGTACAGCGGTTTATTGTCCCAGTTGCGCATACAATTAGCACAGTACCGTTCGCAACATACACAACAAGAAAAGTCCTGAGACAGTTAAAGCCCACTAAATCGCCTGTTCCGGATGGATTATCAGCGAAACTTCTAAATGAGCTCGCAGAACAACTGCCCCCCCCACTTTCCAAGATCTTTGAAAGTTCAATGGAAAAGGGGGCCCTGCCTACTGACTGGAAACTGGCCAACATAACACCTTTTTATAAAGGAGGAGAGAGAACTTCACTTAATAGCTTTAGAACAGTTAGTCTCACAAGTATTTGTTGCAAACTAATGGATGAACTCATGAAAACGGAACTAATGAGACATATTTAGGCGAACAACTTGCTAAGGGCAGCGCAACACGGATTCCGAAGTGGCCACTCTTTTCTAACAAACCTGCTAACATCTTATGTAGTGTTGTTAAAGTTAAGCTTTTTTGCGGTTTTGACGTAACTTAAAGTAACAAATAGCTCACTTAAATAAAAACCATACGCGATAAACATTTTCAAATCCATAAACATTATAAGAGGCATAACAGAAACCGAGTGGAATAATGTCAACGTACTTATATACCCCGACAAAAGTTCAGCAAACTTAATTATCGACTATTTATTAGGAGGTTTGAAGAGGAGCGTATGGACAGATTTGCAGACGTTTTAAATCACGAGACGTTTCGAGCGGAAATTCAACAAAATACTTCCCCCCAATTGCAGAAATTGCAACATTTTGGTTATTGCTAACTGTACGTCAACTGAATGTCCCATCACCATGCCTCACAGCACACAGTAGATAATATCGGCGAAGTATTTCGAACCTAGAATCCATTTTCTTTATTTTTATCAAACACATTGTCAAGTTTCTTTGCTTTTATACCTCTATTGGTACTTTTAGCAGACGATAAAGCTAAGTTTGTGTCCTAGAGTCACGGATATGTAGATACCCTTACCCATGCCTGAAGACTTAACTTGAGTGAGCTTGGACCGCCACTTTTCGTACATATTTTGAATTAGTTTTTGTGGCATTGGTCGTTTCTTAGCCCACATAATTCAGAGATGTCTCTTTCCCGTTTGGTCGTTTCAGGATATAGGCGAGTCACGGTACTCCCAATCCGATACGCGTTTTCGAAAACGCCTCCAGCAAAGATGACTTACGATCTGAGGAGAGAGCTTCTTGATGATGCTGACCCTCATTTCCGAACACGCATCCACGACTCAACTATTGAGGTATTTTAAAAGATTTAGTTCTCCGAAATGAGAAAGGGATGTATTCATAAATAGTTGTCAATATTTCCTTTGTTCTTGTAGGGTAAATTTTTTGGCACCCCGATGACAGTTTTGATTAATCCAAACCATGTGTTTGACTACTACGTACCTTAAAGAACCATTTTTCGAGACTATCCTGTTAACTTGGTGGCTTGCAGTATTTAAGAGACCAACCCCATCGATAAAGGCATCTTTTTTCACGTTCTCAACATTTCCATATGCATACAATTTCCGTCGTTGCTTCCCGATTCCCATTTACTATGTGCCACTTGGAGTATTGTTCAAATGATCTGCGCCCTTGAGCAACACTTTACGTTTACATGGCTGCAGTTTTCTTTGAAATTTATTGAAAGTGTATTCTGCGGGAGCACATAAGTATGGAAATATTTATCTGATAAGGACCATTATTATGTGCCGTCGATCGGCACGCAGATGCGCCCGACAGAAGGTTCTCGTAACATCATCTTGATTCTTCGTCTAGACACAATCAAGTTTTTGTGTATGCAATCGCACTAACCGCTCTTGCGTTATCACAGATGCATGCATGCGCGCCACCATTTGGCGTTCGAAACAATGAAACCGCGCACACGTAATTTCGTTAATCTTTCATGATTACGAGGACAGGGATATTGCTCCGAACACAGTTAAAATTACTAAGGAAATGTTACCACTTTACGTGTGTTGCGCTTTCCGAAGGTTTTTGCTTCATCAAAACATTTAATAGACTGGATAATCTTCAGTTCGATTTCTTGTTCAATCAGACACCGTAGTTGGCCGAGTAGTCGGGCAGTCCTCGTATGCAGTTGTGAATTCTGAGCTCTGTGTGCGAAGAATGAACAAAAACTGGGCAACGAATGTTTAGTTACCATCCTTCAAAGACGTAACTATATCGCCTTTTTTCGGTATTACAGAGACCAGCCAGGCAGGACATGATCGCAGCCGTACTAAGCGCAAATGCAAGGGGCACCAGGTTCGTTGACTTGAATTTCTGGTCGACAATATATCGTTTGCATTTTCTGGTGTCGTTTTGCACCATTTATTGCTCATCTGGCCCTAGGGTTAACGGTATTGCGACCAATACTAAGTAGTCCTCGGATAGACCACTATTAACCGTTGTCCAGTTGATGGTACATTACCGGAAACCTGAAATGTCCGGGCTCGGATTCGTGGATTTTTCTCGTTTTTTCACTTCAGAGGGGACATTCTAAACGAAGTACCTTCGAGTTATCAAGTCGTATAGCCAACCCATCTGATGTGATCACCCTTGGCTACATCCCTAACAGGTGTCATGGTACGCCGTTCAGGTTTCATGTTCGGACTGCGTCTCATCACAGCGTTCTTCAAAGGTACCGGTTATCAAATAATTGGACCTTTTGCAGGGATAAATGTATCCGACTTACACCTTATGGGAAAAAAACTGCCCTTTATATTTCCATACCCGTATATCTCTGTGGTTATGGAATGGATTCATGAAAATATTGGTGCCGACATTAGTTGATGTAATGTGTGTTATTGTGGCGGTTTAGTTTATTTCACCTTCTGAAGCAAAAAAGAAGGTAATTGTTTCATTCTTGACGCTACCTTACGCACTTACATGTCGTCGCATGCGATTCAAATTGCGTAACTTTATTTAGTGTGCCTTATTTTTGAGGGTTTGTTTGACACCTGCTCGAATTTAGGCGATCGAAGATGCCGCAGCATCATACGATCATTTGCTGAGCAGCTGAAGTAGAGGTCTCTATGCGTATTCAAACTACTGGGTTTAGTCCTCTTTCCAACGTGTTATTTAATTGCTCAGTGAAGAGAAATTGTGAGATTTTCTTCGCTTTATTCTGCAGGCTGGTTTCAAAATTATCATTTACCGAATCCTGAAAATGCGCATGCATCTTTTATTTCTCCTCTACCCTCCCGATCGTATTATCTGACGCTGTACCTCGATATTTATGGGGTTCCGGGTGCTGAGCGCATTATACCGTGGATGATTGGCATTCGACGATGTCGGATATTTAAATTGGCACCTGCTATGACTTGGCTAAACAGGCGTAGACTTCGCCACAGCTTTCCGATCCGTTCAGCATCCATTCGCCTCTGTACGTTCAGTACACCTTTGGATGTTGTCGAACTTGATAGATAGATCGGCTGTTTCTATCGCCTTTGGACGCGAGCTCTCTATTACTCGATAGCACGTGAGCTGAGTTATGTCTGCTTTTGTCTTAGCTTGATTTTTTCGAACGATCGTGACAATGCGCACTTTCGTGACGTTTAACTACGAGAATATAACTAATGTGTTCTCCAGACTTTTCTTTCCTGTTGGCTAAAAATTGCCAATTTTATTTAGCAGAGACCATACTGGCCAAGGACGTGCTTGCTTGTTAGTCCCGTCGAAGGCATACAAGTGCAGTTGTTGGCGAGACGGATTCTCGTGTCACGTGTTCTTCTTTCGCCTTCAGCTGACACAATTTTTACGTAATTTGTCATGCAGCTCTGTTTTAGCGGCAGCTAGCCATATGAGAGTCTGCCGCTAGTCGTGTGGCGGATTTTGACTGATGTGCCATGTGCTATGCAGTCGTGTGCATGAAACACTGACAACACGCTTTACACTAAGCTACAAGTATTGATTTTTTAATGGAGACGTTCCAGCCTGCCCAAGTTGACACTCGATTCACAGATGACAGCTCGCCGTCGAGTTCGAAGGTGTCCACAGCAGGTGCCTCACAGCAGGCTGAGAGCAAACGCGGCTACTTGCGCGCACGTTGGTTTTAAGTGCGAGTAGACTTGCGCTGCATCTGCTGCACTCTCTTCCATCTGTGGCCGGCGTCAAGAAGACGGGAGGCGAAGTCGGGTGCAGATGGCTGGCATGGCGTGAGCCTGCCCCTACGCATCCCCCACGTTCCACATTTTGTAATGGGAACGCAAGGAGAATAACGCCTGTCGTGCCCTGATTTAGCCCCCGTGTTTGTGCAGCTTGGCCCGTTTGGGAAGACTCACAGATAGAGACTAGACCATTCCAGTTCCCGCAGTCGGAATAGCATGAGCCGGATTCTTCAAGTCAGTGCTAGTCAGAAGGGATCCTAGAGATATGATTGGCCCTTATTTGCCTAGTCTCGCCTTGCCTATAGAGACTGGACCCTAACCAATAAAGCCTTTTTAATGGGCTTTGCCCTATTGAGTGACAGAAAACAGTCACCAAATAGCAGTACCGCTTAGAGCTCAATTCCCAAGCATACCGGAAGAAAATACCGCCCTCAGATTCTATTAATTTAGTCATTAGACGCCGTCGCTTCATATTTAAAATAGTTCCTCTTCTGAAGGTCTTCATTTATGTCCGCTGTCTGTGGGCGCGCCGTCCGGTCTGCGGCTAGGGCATCAAGTAGACCCCGCATTGCAGAGTTTATCTTCTTGTTGGACCGATTATTGTGCCAGTTGATGATAGAGACACCTGTTGGTTCGTCGTCACTAAGGGCCAGTGCATATTATGTGAGTGTGAATTAATTTTCCACGGACTGCTACTATCTGTAAATGTTTATTTCCTTTTGCGTAGGATATCTGCTAAATCGGTAGTCTTATGTCCTTTTAAAAGCGACCTATTAACTTTAGTTGAGGTGGATAAGAAAATGATGGTTGCGCGGTGGGGAGTGTTTGGTGAAGCCGGTCCAGAGGAAGAGAGCGCGAAAGAGTGCAGTTAAGCGAACCTTGGTCGTGTCAGTCGCGAAGCTTGCAGGAGGTTCCTTTTGTGCACACAAGACCGACTTCCTCAACCGGTCGCTTCTTCTGTTGCTAGCAGGTGCTGAGCCAGAGACTTAGAAGTGGTTTGGTGAGGCCTTATACACAATCTGGAAGGCTTCTTTGGAATCCACAGAATGTCCGGAATCAACGGTGTGCGTGAAAATAGCGCTGTTTGTGCTCTTAACTTCATCCTCTCAACCATGCTGGGAGAAGTTCCCTTATACTTTTGGATAGGCGACGGCTCGTGCGACCAATATAACCTGCTTCACAGGAATGTGATATTTGTTAGCGTTTATCTCCCGCCCTCCCCCTCCCCCCAAGTGAAAAGACGCTCTAGCAAAGTTTTTTTCGCATTTCTTCCGCAAAAACTAGTTTTGCTCTGTGATCATATCATCTTCTCATGGGCTGAGTTTCACCGTGTAAATCTTCGTCCCATTACGCTTGTTGACTTTTACGACCTGGTTTTCTTCAGTACTCGAGGTAACGCCCCTCTTAATCACCTTTTGATTAATTCAGCGAAGCAATTTCCTGTTAGCAACGGAGCTTCGCTCTCCGGCTCAGAAAACTCGGTGCTAGTAGCTTAGTAGTGGTTGTGCTTAGAGCACTACACTCGTCAGGTCGAATCCCAGGTGAAAGCCTGAAAGCGCCAGAATAAGGGCTTTATTGTACACGGTATCCCCATGTTCTGTCTCGGGGAACAGTGGTCACTGGCCGGAAAGGATTTTGCCTGTGAAATTTGCTTATCCCTCCTGTACGCTTTGATTGGTTGCGCATTTGGCGCATCAAATCCGCGAAGTGGCCCACTGCGTCCCAAGCACCTTCACCCTCCTCTGTTTTCTTGACCCCATAGGCCCAGGAGATCATGAAAAAGTCTCCGGACTTTTCACCCTCGGATCGTGTGTCCGTGCCCGAGCACACCGACATCACACCGCTTAGCGGCATTCCCGAGGAGCAGATCCAGTCGCGCGTGGCTCGCATCTACATGCCCACACGCCCGGCCACTCAGTCGGGCACCTTCGGTACGCGCATGTGGCGCCTCGACTTTGACAACCAGGAACGCTGGGAAAACCCCTTGATGGGCTGGGCCAGCACCGGTGATCCACTCTCCAACCTCTCCCTGGAATTCTCCACGGCGGAGGCTGCTGCGGAGTACTGCAAGTCCCAAGGCTGGCATTTCTTCGTGGAGGAACCCAAAAGGACCCACATTGTGCCAAAGAGTTACGCCAACAACTTCTCCTGGAACAAGCGAACCCGCAGATCCACAAAATAGACTGACGTCACTAGTCACTTCTCCAGCTTTATAGTTCTCAGCTTATCTATTTCGTTATTTCACTTTTAAAAGTAGTAGGAATAAATGCTTACTTTTACTACCTGCCTGTTCAAAATTTGTGGTGTGTGTAAATAAAGCATCCTACAGCACAAGTTTCCATTTTTCTGCCTTCTCAAAATGCAGTAAAACCAAGCATTAATCAATTTCGAATGTGCGTGTGTTTATGTGACTGCTTTACACGCATCTTCTCAGCAAAATGCCTTTCGACTTGACTTTTCGTAGGCTAACTGTGTTTGTTGGCGGTAGAGCGTACAAAAACGCTGTTCCTTGTGTTCACCCAAGTCATCTTTGCTATTTGGAAATTTCCACTCCATTAGACCTTAAAAGATGCAGAATTCGATTGCACTCACGCGCAGTCGTCGTCCTGGGGCCGGCTCACGCATGGCACGACTACTAAACGAGGAAGAGGAGGATGAATTTTACACAAGCACTTACGGTGGTTTCACGGAGGTCAGTCCTGCTGTTTGTGTGTTTAATTACTGGTCGATTTCTACTTACTCACATTAAGTAGTTTGTATGCTTATACCAATGTTTTGCGCTTTTCAGGAAGCTGATGACGTAGACTACGAGTCTGAAAGCTCCGTCCAAGATTCAATTGATTCGGACTTTGTTGAAACGGAGGACGACGAGGAAGATGACTCTGCCGCCGGATCGGATGATGAGGGCGCGAAACATCGACGTACCAGACGAGTCATCACAAAAAGCTACAAGGTGAGCACACAGCATAGGTTGCTGCTTAAAGGAAACAACTTTCACCTGCTAGATAGTTCGGCACCAACCATTGGACTCTGCAGTGCATTAGAATTGCCACCTTTTAAGCAAAATTGCAATCGGCAAATGTATTTTAAGTAGTGCACCTCATATACCCCCAATCCCAACATTTTGTTCTACGGAAACGGTGGTTATAGGGGTTTTGGGAGTGACGATATAGGATAGGCAGTGAACGAAATTTTTAGAAGTGGAAAAATGTAGTCGAATTTATTTCCCGCAGCCGCTGACAGTAAATTGTTCCGCATGTAAATTGAAGTAGACGACCTCCTAACCATCATTTCTATTTTTCCAGGAATTTCAAGATACCTGCCTTTTGATACACGGGTTTTTCCGCAATACGTTTAACGATAATACAACTTAGAAAAGTCTACAGATGTAAAACACCATTTCTTAATGCATAAAATGAAAAAGCATATAACAATTATCAAAGTGTATCCCACTGCCTATCCTAATTCCCCACCCATAAAACTCATATAACCACCGTTTCCATAGGACAGAGTGCGGGGGATAGGGGTATATGAGGTGCACTACTTAAACTGCTGTAGCCCTGCATTCTCCTTGTCAAAATCAACTACCGCGAAAGTCTACTATCGCGTTAAACTTTCATGCGCATGTCACCGCCCTGCGCCACCCTGGTGTGGAACATATGGTGGGCATACGGTTGAACCGTCACTGTTGACCAGATCCCCATTTAGCTCATTAACAGGGCTCGGCTAATGCTTTGCGACCTTCAGTCCTCACAACACACTCTTCAGCACGTTTAAAAGAGCACTCTTTGAGACACACGCATACGTTGAAGGTAATGGAAGGCTGGTTCCTCGGTTTCGAACCAGGATAACTGTCATCCTCTTGATCAGGAATCGGAGTTTTCCATGCGGCCAATATATCCTTCCGTCGTCCAAATCAGGTGAATTATGCACAAATCTAAACTATATCGTATCCTGCGCTATGAACGCATCAGCTTCCCATTTACTTTGGAGTCAGTTTAAGTACTGTCAACATGCGCACAATAGCTCTAGGGACGTATTCAAACCACGAGAAATGCAGGACACCACTTGATTACTTATGTTCATTTCTACGAATTGGAAGGCAGGCATCCCAAGGAATATAATAAGAAGGAAAGTGCGGTCTGCGTGACAATAAAATGAGAAATCTATTCAGTAAATTTTTCGACGACACTGGATCCCCAGTGAGTAAATACGCAAAAAAAACAATTTAAATTTCAAAAGTGCTGGTTCTCTGGTTTGAGTGCTAATAAACAGCCGCTGTTAACCTTAGTCCGTATTGGTCGGTTGATACATGCGTCATCGGTGTGCATGGTCTAGAGGAATTCTTAGCAGACTCCGATGATGCGAGTTTTGTCCCATGTGCAGGTGTGTCCTGTATTCAATTTATGCATGACCACCTTGATCAGGTGGTCACGCCTTTTCACTACCAGTTGGTGCTCGTAGATGCGCCTGGAGACGAGCTTTCCTGTTTGACCATTTTATACGGTATCACAGGCTTCGCATGACATCCCGTTGACGACTTATTTCTTTTTGAGATAATTCCAGTTCTCACAAACCTCTATGTCTGCAACTCAAATATGATCTCTTAAGACAGAGAGTGTGTGTGTGTGCGTGTCCATTGGCTTGATTTGGTAACCTTTCCACCAAAAAGCGGCACTGTTTGCGTCAGGCTCACGTGGCAGTAGTCGCTGCCTAATGGAAGCTTTACGTCACACTATGTATCTCTTTACTACTCGTCTCCATTTGCCTATCACGACGCACCCAAAGTCATGTTCTGCAAGGATGATAGCTGACCAGGTGGGGGTCCAAGGGCTCAGAGTGCGATGGATTGACGTCAGGAGGCCAACGCCCATTTCTATTCGTTTTGGTTCTTCTTGCCATTTGTTATGATCCGCGCCTGGTAATTATAATTAACACCATCCGTGGTGTTGCTCGACTGTTGTCCCTGATGCCAGCACGGAAAGGAAAAAAAGGCAGTCAACCACGACGCTAGCTGTAGAGCAAAAGTCATTCTCACTAAAAGCCTGTCTATATTTATCTGCTTGATGAGAAAGTGAAAGAGAGATCGATATCCACGCTCCACCTACAGGCTCTCATGGCAGCTCGCACAGGCGCCTTTCTGTGCGATGACTCATCATCGTGGGAATGGAGGCGTTTCAAACACCATTGGGTCACAATGAATGCGGAAGGACAGGATAGGTAGACAGACAGGCAGATGCTGCACTGCTGCCTCCGCAGGCACTGCTGACGGGCCAACTGCCACAGGCACTAACCTAGTCATTGGGGCGCTGTACGGGATTGGTTCAGTTCAGGGAAAGATAGTTAATGCCTTTGAGCTCCCTTTTGATAATATAGGAGATAATAAGTACATAAATGCAGCGGAAATATTAAAAAAGAGGTCGTTTACATAGCTGCAGGCAAAGAGCCAGCAGCCGTCGGTTAGTATAAAAACGTAAACATATGTGGCTACTCACTTATTTCTAGTAGCATTTGTAATTATTATTTGGGATTATATTTCGCCAAGGCTTTTTCCTGCGTCTCCCTTACCCCCACTATGCTTATTTGAATTGCTCTGCAGGAACCGAAGGCGCGTAAAAAGGAGACGGCCAGCGAGAAGGCAAAAACAGAATCGGCCAGCGCGACTGCCGGACGAGCCAAGACGAAGCCAGTCGTCCAATCGGAGAAACCTGAAGAACCAATCAGCGGTTAGTTCCTTTCGTTTCTCAGTAGCATTTTGCCGGCTACTGCGGTTTAAAATTTTCCTAGGGGGAAGTTAACTACCAAGCTTAGCATGATGTGATGGAAAACAATATCATCCTTACTCGGCCCATTTGGTGGTAGCCAGCGCCGGCTCCGACGTATTTGAAACTGTGTACACTTCATGCGGATAGCCATTAATTTCGAGAGGCGTCTTCTCTTGGGCGAGGATGTAGCATGAAAACGCTCTGCTGGTCTTCTCCGCGTTCATGGACGTACAGAAAGTGTATATGTGGACCGTTGTGTACGTTACATGGTGTATGAACACCGAACATTCTCCTGCCGAGGGCTAACTGAAAATGGCTCTTTATTTTCACCATGTACACACATTATTCAACTTTTGAATCTCACTGGTAACCTTCTTTCTGACAAATGACGTAGAAAAGCAACTGATTATGGTCTTGTGTGCAAGTCCTTAGTTTTTGCCTGTTTATTGGACTTAAGTGGGCACTTTATATTAGGACAACGTTTCTAACTGTGCTTTAAAAAATACTTACGATATAGGTTATGGTTTAAATTAGGGAAAGTTTTGGGTTGTGGTTACCTGCCACAGACCAAATCTAGCCTTCTTCAATACACAATCGTGGTTTTTCTGTTTTTCGCCAGTTCAAACGCCCTGGGGCTTGGGTAAAGTTTACTTGCCAGAAACCAAATCCAGCCTTCTTTAATACACAACTGTGGGTTTTCAGTTTTCCACCTGTTTAAAGGCCGTGGATTTTCGGTTAGTTTTACTTTTCATAGACCAAATCCAGCCCTCTTTAGTACATAACTGTGGGTTCTCTGTTTTCCGCCTGTTTAAACGCCTGTAATTTGTATCTTTCATATTGTCTGTCTGTCTCACCAGAGTAATCAAACAAACGTATGCTGACAATGCGAGTATTCTCAATGTATTCCACAGATCCGTTGATTGTTTTGCTCAATTGCCTCAGTGGCAACACTGACATCATCGCACTTTCTTCCAGAGCGTGCACAGAGAAGATCTGAGACTGTGTTGCCCTTGGCGCACCGCCCGTTTGTGTTCCCGTTGCGACCCTTAATATATAGATGGTGATGATGCCCGCAATTGGTTCCCCTCTTGTGTTGCCTTACATACTCTCATTAGCAGGACGGTCCTATGCCGCAGATATTTTTCTCCCATGAGCGACAGTTTTTCTCCTTAAAATCCCTCAAATCGCACTCGAAATTCCATATTTTCCCAACAAAAAATGTCCGAGGTGCTTCTGTTGACTGTGTGCTCTTTTTGCCGTCTGTTAAACCTCACTAGCTCGCGTCATTTTGTATATCGTATTATAAGCTGAGGTACTATTCCCACACTAATAATAATTACACATGCAATTATGCTTTTTGGAATAAGGGAGTAGTGTCGTGTATGTTTACTCTTTCCGACTAACTTACGCCTGCGCTCGCTCTTCGTCTGCAGTTATGTGTAACGACCTATTTTCGTGAAACTTTCTTGCTGTACCAATGCATTTCTAAGGCATTGTGTTACTAATAGGGAGTTCAAAGGCGTTTGGACAAGGATGAAGACGTGTCGAGCATTGGGTCAATTGTTTTATTGTTCTGAGCTTTTGAAATCTTGCAGGAGTCCATCTTCGGAGATGAGAAATAGCAGCCATAGGCCAATCGATTGTCAGGAGTCATCAGATTGTGGTGTACGCTAATTAGCTGTAAGTAAAGTCGGGGGTCATTCAAGGTCATAAACAGCAATTAGTGTAACGCCTTGTCCCCACGGTGTGTGTGTGTGTCGAAGCCCATAGTTGGATCAGGAATCCCCGCCGGAATCCAAACTGGGAGTAGTTGGGAGACGGAGAAAAGCCGCAACCTCGACCGGCTTGAGCCACAGGTCCGCGGGAGTGAGGTGGGTGCCTGGCCGAGAACTGCAGGCGAACAGATGACGGCAGTCATGCGGCGAGACGCCGCAGTCGGGACAGCAGTCGGGTATGGATGGGTCGAGCCGGTGCTGGTACTGGCGAAGGAGCATACAGTAGCCACTGCGTAGCTGCGCCAGAGTACAGCGAGTGACCCTCGGGAGATGTCGTTCCGAGGCCGCGATCGGAGGTGGATAGCCACCCAAAAGGACCGGGGGACGATAACCTCGTTTCTCTTCGACAACGAATCTCTGGTGGAGACGCTGGAAGCCTGTCTTGGTGGCAGAGCTATCAACAGGTAGATCCGCGAGAGACGAGGCAACAGCTTCCTTGTGGAGTGCTCGAATAGACGGCCGGACGTTGCGGCAGGGCTCGGGAGCGGTGCACCCGTGATGATTGGGATGGCCGGGTTGCGAACAACTCCACCAGAACTGCTGGCTAAGGAGAGTGTTGTGATGGGCGACCGGTAGAACAGAAGCCTCCGCATGAAGATGATCTATAGGCGACATTTTATAGCAACCCGTGATCGTGCGGAGGGCAGCGTTTTGGGCTGACTGGAGGCGGCGGAGGCTGGAAGAGCTCATCGTAGGAGACCAGATTGATGCCGCATAAGTGAGGTGCGGCTTGGCCAGCGCCTTGAAAGCAGTCGACAGAGTCTCTTTCGCACAGCCCCAGGATGTGCCTGCTAGAGCCTTGAGGACCTTGGTGCAGCGGCTTACTTTGCTTGCGGTCTCCCTGGCATGGTCTGCGAACGTGGAGAGCGGATCAAAACGCACACCAAGGAGTTTGGGCTTGCGGACGAGCGGTAAGGATGCCCCATTGACGGTGATGACCGGATGACGATTGAACTCCTTCGGATCGAGCGTAAAAACAGTTACGGACGACTTGGCTGCCGAGATCGTCATTCCGCGCTGGGTGAGGACGTTTTCGACAACAGGCATGAACTCCTAGAGGAGCTGTGCAGCCTGATCGATGTCATGGTGCCGGCAGAAGAACGTAATATCGTCCACATAGGATACCACTTGCACAGGTGCCCGGGGGAGTGGGAGCTCTCGCATGTAGATGTTAAAGAGTGTCGGGCTGAGCACCGAGCCTTGAGGGACGCTACAGGACTGCTTACGGGGCTTGGAGAGAGCGCCCCGGAAGAGGACACGATCGTGACGGCCACGGATGTAAGCCGCCAACCATCGGACCAGGGCAGTCGGGACGTTCAATGAGACCAAGTCCTGCAGGAGCTGATCGTGGCGGACGCAGTCAAAGGCTTGTGACAGGTCAATTGAGACTGCCATGGTCCGCGAAGCGGGCTTCTGTTGATTGAAGCCCTCGAGGTTAGCGTCGCTGAGCTCGAAAAGCGCCGTTGTAGTTCCACGACCCGATCGGAAACCATGTTGGTGGTAAGATAGTTCCGCCACAGACGTCAGAATTGGGTGGATGAGCCGTTCCAGGATCTTCGCCAATGGACTGAGGAGGGCAATTGGACGATAAGAGGTCGCTAGGCAGGGGTCCTTACCCGCTTTGACCAGGGGGATGATGATCGACTGGCGCCAGCAATCAGGGATGATTGAAGTTCCCAGTGAAAGGTTGAAGAGGGCGGCAAGGTAGGCAGCCACCTTCGGGCCGATGTGGCGCACATGGATAGGCGCCAGACCATCTGGTCCTAAGGCTTTCGAAGCTCTCATTTTCTTGACGGCGGTGAGGATGGCATCAGCCGAAAAGGAAATATCTGGGGGCGGGGCTTTATGGAGGAGGCGAAGAAGGGGGCGCTGGCTTTTGGGACTGGGCGCCGAGCGGGGCGAGAACAGCTTGTTCATCTTCGCGGCGATCTTACCGCTGTTGGAAATGAACTTGCCGTCCCCAAAGCTAATAGACTGGTTTGATGTATCAGCCCGGGGTTTGGTCAGGTTGCGTAAAAGCTTCCAAGTGGCAGCTGAGTTGCCGCTGAAATTACAATCTGAAACTAGTTCATGCCAGCGTTGGCGTTTGCCATCGTTGATAGTCTTAGTGATTAAGCCATTCAGTTCGCCAACGCGCGGGTCACTGGCATCACGCGCTCGTATTTCGTCTCTCTCTCGTTCCAGGCGGGAGGCTTCGGGCGGATAGTTAGGACGAAGAAAGGGAATGCGGCCGTTAGGGATGTGGTGACTTGCTGCTGCCAGGAGTAGTCGACGAAGGGCTCGCTCCGCCATGTGGACACAGGTGGGAGGCGGTAGGCCATCGATCTCGGCTTCGCATTCGGTCGTGAACGCTGCCCAATTGGCTTTCTTGAAATTGATGAAGTGCCGGTTGGGGGCCTTGATACGCTCGGCGGCGGTGGCCAATTCGAGCACAATGGGGAGGTGGTCGCTACCCAGGCTGATTTTCGTCTTCCACATGGTGGAGGCTACCAGACTGAGACTGGCGAGGGAAACATCGGGCGAGCTGGAGGCGCCGTTGGTCGGGAGCCGCGTTTGGCTGTTCTCGTTGAGAACGGCAAAGGGGGCGTGTTCTATTTCATCAGCCAGAGCTTCTCCTCGGGAGTCGGCTGCCAAGTTAGAGCACCAGAGGTCATGGTGAGCGTTGAAGTCACCTAGCACCAGACTGTCTCCAGAAGGTAAGTAGGGAGCGATAGAGGCGGTGAAACCGGGAGAACAACTGGAAGTTGGAGGGATGTACACGTTCACGACGGTTAGCGGCGCCGGGCCAATGTCAAGGGAAATCGCCAGTACTTCCGTGGGATCGGCTCCAAGCAGGGGAAGCTGGTGATGGGCAATGGATTTGTCCACCAGGAAGGCCAAACCTCCGCCTTTGTTGCGGCCGCGGTCGCGACGGACAATCGTGTAATCGGCACAGGAAGGGACCTTAGTGGAGTTAGACCACTTTGTCTCTTGGATAGCCGCCACAGCTATGCTGTGCGAGCGCATGAAGGCCAGGAGCTGGTCAAGCTTCCCAAGGAGGCCGTTGGCGTTGAATTGTAAGATCTTAAGACCAGGTGGTGAGGCAAGGTCGGAGACCAGAGGATTTGGGTTCAGGACTGGACGGGCTGGAGGCATGGAGATCGGTGGGGGCACGAGACAGCTGGGACACGCGAAGGCGGGCGACCAATCGGCAGCCGTGGCGAGGCCACTGCAGCGGAGATGGCACCAGCCATTGCAGGAGCCGCAACGTACAGACCAGTCGCGGCGGCCCAGACGGACTCGGCAGAACGAGCAGTACCAGAGAGGTCCAGGGTTGGCCTCGATTCCGGCGGCGAGGAGGAGGAGTCGGAGCAGCGTGGCCGGGAGGGGCTGTTCCGTCATCAAAAACACGGATTGGGCGGAGGGGAGAGTTGATCCAACGTAGGGAGATGGGTGTAGCAGACCTTGGCCGCCGGGAGGGCGGGTGGGAACGCGGTTCGTAGACGCGTCTGCTGTGGTTCCCTGTCCCCACGGTAGTAGGTCCTGGTGATCCTGCCTCTTCTTCTGGCCGGTTCGTCGTGTGATCCTCTTCGCCTGTAATTCTTACGTTTAGTATGGCCTTGTTCCGTCCTTTGCTCACATAATGGTGTAAGACTTTGTAGGCCACGAGGAGGTCTAGATGCCTGTTGACGGAATTGGCATCTGAGTACCATGCCTCAAGCGTCAGTCCTTCGGCTTTTGAGGTTCCTCGGTATACGATAATTGCTCCTTGAATATCGAAGTCGTGGCCAGTTTCTCCAAGGTATGCTGTAAGCTATGAGTTTGGGTCTAGTCTCTGGGCTGCCGCTTTGTGTTCCTGTAGGCGGGTCTGTAATTTTCGCCCTGTCTCTCCAACCTAATTTCAGTTTCTATCGTTGCAGCGAATCTTGTAGCGAACTGCAGAGGTTTCATTTGGGGGCAGTCTGTCTTTAGGTTGCTTCACTTGGCGGCGTATTGTCGCCTGAGGTCGATGGACAATGTCTACTCCAACAAGTTGTTAATCGGAAGACTGCTTCGGAGACTCCTTTTAGGTACCTCATGTCCTAAGCTCAGGACAATTAGCCAATTGATCCGGTGCTCGACCTGCCTTCTTCCTGGTCCATAAAAATACCTGGAACGGGAACGTTTTCATGCATCAAAGGCGCGTTTGTCTAACACCTACTCTTGATTGTAGAGGGTCGCCAACTGCGTGCCACCACGGCACGGTCAACCGCGGAGACGGCTGCTGCTCAGAAGTCGTCCGCCACCTCCGAAGTGGCCGCCATTCGACGGAAGGCGCTGATGGCGGAGATTGCCCAGCGCAAAAATGTGCCCGAAGTGCGCCGTCTGACGCAGGAGGAACTGCTGGCCGAAGCCAAGATCACAGAGGAGATTAACAAGCGGTCCCTGGGTAAGCAGCAGTAATTTACTTATCGCCGGTTTGCAGGAAATTTCAAAATTTGGGTTATCTGGTAAAGCACCTCTTAGGCGCCCTCCAAAACCTCAAAGACAGGAAAAAAACTAAAGCAAACTCCCTCTTTTGCAGTCAGTATTGGACTTTAAAGGTACAATTCTAGGGAAAGGTATGTAGTTATATATCGAGTTGACAGTACCAGAAAAACAAATACAGGAACACTGTGTTCTAAGTTTTCCTTGTGTGTAATGGTTTCGAGATTTTGCACCAGCAGAATGTTTATCGGCGAACACTGGCTCGCAGTCGGCTGGAGAATTAGCCAACTGCGGGCCGCAGATTCAGGACCATGATCCTCAGCAGGAGACCTGGCAGGGTTCAAAATTCACAAACGCCATCAGCATGAAAGAGAGATTCCACCGAGTCAGCACCCAAAATTCGTGAAAGTTGTCCTGAAAGTAGAAAACTACTGATAGTGCTCTTAAACAAAGGATAGCTTTGCAACGTTTTACTACTTCTGGGCAGCTTATTACAGATTGCTCTAGCGTTTACTGAAAAAATTACGGTATCTAAGTGTGCGTGCCATAGATTGAAATAAAAAAACATCTGGACGTCTGGTGCGCCGAGTGTTCGAGCTGCCTTTTGGTACTGAGGAGCTTAAAAGTACGGCCGTTTAAAAATTAAAACAGTAAAAACTGTCTGTAATCTGCGAAGCCACTGGGGATCGAGGTTAATATGTTCACAGCGTTGTTAGTATAACAGGTTGCAGTGGTGAAGAAGTGAAGAAGTACTACACCGATTCTATTTTCTTCCGTTCACTAGCGTCCAGGAGACTAAATAGGGACAAGCAGTATTCGAGACCTAGGTCTCACGAACATATTACAAAGGCTAGTTTTAGCCTTGATGGTCTTAAACTTTGCGAAAATAAATCCGGTAGTTCAGCGTGCTTTCGAGACAGGCACCGCAGAGTGCTCTGACAGATTGAGACTATTCGAACAGGATATGCCCAGATCCTTAATAATTCCTGGCACATGTACTTCGTGACCGTCTATATTTAGTTCAGGCTGATGATTGTCGCCAACATGGGTATGCTCCATGTCGTGTGCAGCAGCAGTAGCACCAGCCGCAGGAGTTTTCACTTTTGTTGCCTCGCCTTTTAATCTGTCTGTCTGCCTGCCTGCTGATTGCTTGTCTTTGTAGCCCGCTACCAGCGTCTAGAGATTGAGCGCAAGAAGAATCGCGTGCACAAGGCGGTCAATCAACTGCCAATGATTCGCATTCATCACTTTGCCGTGCCGTCTGTCGCCGACCAACCCGAAGTCTACGGAGCAGCTGTCAATTCTGAGAGGTAGGTTATGCATGTGTATTTGAAGGGTTAAAGGCAAAGGCAGCCCTTGAGCACCCTATTAATTGAAAGTAAACCATGTCAATGTTGCAGTCAGTATGAAGTTCTAGAACGGCGCACCCTTCGAAATCGGTTTGACTTTTTCGGACCCCAAGGGATTTAGTCGTTTCGGGATTTCACGCTTCTGGACACTCTCGCGGACTCCAATTAATTGAAAGTAAACCATGTCAATGTTGCAGTCAGTATGAAGTTGCATACTATCAAACAGTCTCATCATCGTGGACTTTTTATTGTGTCGAAATTCATCAGAAGACGGAATCAAAGTGGAATTTGTTTCTCAAGTCGTTGAACTGCAGTCGCAGCCTTCAAACAAACAAGCGAAAACAGCCTAAAAAGACCAAGTTACAATGATCTCAAGCTTTCTTGAAGATTAGCAGTTATTTAGGACCTAGAAGATCTAAAACGGCTGAGTCGTTCCTGAATATCCTGCATATTGTTTATACATATTTAAAAGTGCTTTTAAGCAATTAGGCGTATTGTTTGCGCAGTCTGCTTCAAATATTTGCAATACTCTACACACCGTCGGAAGATTTTCCTTATTTTGTATATCAGTCAACACACTACGTCACAGTCGCAAAGGCAAATTTAACATTTTGAATTTAATCGCTTCGTTTGCAACTAAAATGGAAATAGAAACTATTGTTCTCGATAACTCTACAAAGCTGCCAGTGGGGCCGGGAATCGAACCGCGGATGCTTCGGGTGGAAGTCGAATTGCTAACCGATGGAGCTATAGAAGCGTACAGCTGTAAGGGTCAAATACGAAAGATCGGTCACGAAGCTTATTGAAAAGTCCTCCTGCCAAGCGAACTAAAAGTCTTAAAAGTTTAAGGGATGATACTCATAAAGATGAAGCCTGCATATCATGTTTTACCCTTCTTAAATCTACAAAACTTGAGGAGGTGGTTAATAGTCTTAGAGTGGAGATGGGAAAGCTGAAGAAATTTTATCGATTTCTCCCTCACGAGGAGAAACTGGCGATGCGTGAACTTGAGGTAGGGGGCCTAACGTACGCAGCAGCAGCATCCCTCGCCGAAGCGTTTACGCACAAAAATGATCAGGCAGGTAACATAAATGGTCAAGTTGTCCTCGACGAGGAGCCCCGTTATCAAGATCCTACAGAAACATCTCTAACGGTCTGCAGGACTGATACTCTGCGCCCAATTTTAGCCCATGAGGAAATACCTGACCTTGCAAATCCTCATGGCCATAGCACTGAAGCCCGTGCTGGAATCAGCCGGACTATCCAACAAATACCTCGAGACAAAGTTGAGGTGGATAGACCACAGTGCATTATTCTACATGGGCTCCCTGAATCAACTAATGGTAGTCCAAAGAGCAGAATAGATGAGGACATCAAGGCCTTAAGGGAGTGCTTAAAGGACGTAATTATTGAGGATGATAACTTTTTGATGCTCAAGCATTTCCGAATAAACAGTAAGGAAAACTCCAATTCTCAAGGGAGAAAACCCAGGCCATTAAAACTTATTTTTGAGAGTAAACTTCAGAGAGATCTCCTGCTCGAGCGAACGGCAGGAGGAATCCCCGGCCGTAAGACAGTTTTTTTCAACAAGAGTACACGGTAAAGGAAATACTGAAATAGAGGGCCTTAAAGGCAGACTTAGCCATCTTGAAAGAAGAAGAAGAGAAGGGTCTGGAAATACGCAATGGGGTAATCGTCCGACGTCAAAGGCCCTTTCTGCGGAGGGCGCCCGTCTTCTTAACAAAAGTCGCACGGCCGGGCAATCAACCCAACGTAAAAATCTCCACAAAATCAATGAAGGCTGGATCTCGCCATCACGACCAGCAATAAAGGTGACCAAGGCGAGATCGAGTGAAGCCATGAACATGACAATGATGTACACAAATGTACTGAGTCTATTTAACAAACTGGATGAACTCAAGCTCGCCGTGGACCATGTGCAACCGGACCTGATAGCGCTAACTGAAACATGGTTAAGTGAGCAAATAGCAGATGCAGAAGTCGGGCTGGAAGGATTTCAGCTTATCTGCATGGACAGAAAGGGACGTAAGGGTGGGGAAATCGTGATGTTCATACGAGCTGGTATCAAATACTTCCCAGATAGTCTGTCATCACACAGAAACAATTCCTGCGAAGTAATAAGTTGTAAACTGGGAGTACCTAACCAACCTGGTCTCCATATTGCTCTGATATACAGACCACCAGGACAAAGAACGGAAGCGGACGATGTACTTATCTCTGAGGTTAAAGAGATCTGCCGTAGCAAAAATGTCCTTATATTTGGCGATTTTAACGCTCCGAACATAGATTGGGATTTAATGCACAGCTCGCGATCAGAGAACTCATTCGAGCAGAAACCACTTCACTTGGTAAATGACGAATTTCTTACCCAGCATGTCACAATGGACACGCGGTTTCAAGGTGGCCAACAATCTAGCTGCCGGGAGAGGCTTTACAGGGTGTCCACAAAGTCTGAGTACATAGGAGTTTTCATATTTTATTTATTGATACTATTTTGTTGGGACGGCAGAGTTCCA
This sequence comes from Ligula intestinalis, assembly GCA_036362985.1. Taxonomy (NCBI): domain Eukaryota; kingdom Metazoa; phylum Platyhelminthes; class Cestoda; order Diphyllobothriidea; family Diphyllobothriidae; genus Ligula; species Ligula intestinalis. The sequence continues at coordinate 25,260,018 of JAYGXS010000005.1, forward strand.
TGATTAGTCAACAACGCTTAGGCGCCAAGTCCCACACCGTGGCTTAAAAACGCGTCAATAATTATCGATTTTCCATCCTATCTGATTGGACTGTGAATACTGACGCCTCGCTATGCGCACTGAATAAATAACCTGGAGCCTTTTTCTGTGACTACTTGCACTCTTGCATTCTGACTTGCTGACTCGCTCTGGATGCTCTCACGTGCTCTGTGTCTCAATCCACGCTGTTCGAGTGAGCGGACTTCTGTTGCTCTCTCTCCGTGTATTTATCCCCTATGTACCCAGACTACGTGGACACCCTGTATCAATAAGCCAATTATTTTCATATTTTACCAACTTTAATGTAAATAAACGGTCTGCTGAAGGTAATTGAGTAGTATAGTTGTAATAACATTTGTCTTACCTTCTGTTGACTCAGTGGAGAGGTAGAGCTCTGTCAAATGTTGGTGGATCGGGAGGCCAAGTGTTCCCGCACCCTGGTCACCTTCACTGATCCGGCCTCTTTCGCGGCTGCCTTCCCTTCTGCCGTCGCGGCCTCCCGGCAACAGCAAACGAGCAGCTCCAACAAACAGCCGGGTAGACCGCGGAAGCGCACGCGCTATTGTCCCCTGACTGGCCGGCTGGCGCGCTACATGGATCCCCTCACCCGCACACCCTACGCCGATCTAGCCGCATTCCGGGCTCTGCGCTACCTCTACAGGTTACACTTGGAGACGGGCACACCAGCCATCGATTTGCTGCGCCAGTATCGAACTGGCCAGCTGCGTGTCCCTGAAACCTAATTGTACTGCTGCCTACACCCCCTCCCCTCCCCCCTGTAAATACAGCCCCTTCCAAATATGTTTAAATGCAAGTATTTTCCTATTTCTGAGCTTAAATCTATAAACTTAATGCACTGAGAAGTCGGTCCTGAAAATTCGATTTTTATGTGGTCAGTCAGGGGTGTGCTTGTAGCCAATCAGATTCGTCACGGTCGTAGTTAGTAAATACACTGGATGGCGAAACGATATTGATCAGCATGCTTAACAACCCGAAGATGCCTCTGTCATACCGGAAAGTCTTAAGGGAAAGCCCGGGCCGTTGCGAGCCGAAGGCCCTTTTTGTGTGTAGGCCAGGTGGAAGGAATAGTGTATTCTTACAGAGGCAGTGGAGAATAGGCTGAATGAACGTGCGTTAGCACCTAGGAGGTACAGCGCCAGAAGCGTGATGGCGCGGCACTGATCACAGTAATGTCCCATGTAAGCTAGTCTCGTTCGATATCCGATCTGCTGTCCGACAGGGCTGTTTCCTTTCGCCTATCCTGTTTAACTACGTCATTAACTGGATTCTCGGCAAGGTCCTACTTGAAGGGGACGGTGTTTAGCTTGCACCCGGACGCCGGCTAGCTGATCTTGACTACGTCGATGATATTGCGCTGCTAGCTTCAAGGTTTGGTGGTCTACATTCGGTAGTGTCGCCGTTAAATGAGATCGCTATGTCGGTTGGCTTATCCATAAGTTCCAAAAGGACGCATCCCTGACCAGGAGAAGGCACCCCTGGGGACTAATGGCCATCAACTTGAAGAAGTAGACAGCGTTAAATACCTCGGGGCGAGGCTGCTACCGAATGGGCAGAGCAAGGAGGAAATTGTCGCCCGTATCGATGCTGCCCGCTGGGGTTTCTCAAAGTGCCTATGGATCCGACGTGACATCTCTATCGTCACGAAGATTCGTGTATACCATGCATTCATCCGGTCAGTCCACGCCTCTCGCATAGGCCGAACTCGGTAGAATGTCTCCTTAAGTAATGCGCAAATTTTCCCCAGGGTTTCCAATGTCCCTTATAGATACAAATATAGTTTAAATCTGTGTACACCGACCGTAAACAGGTGACACATTCCCTGGTATTTGATGTCTTTCAGCTCTCATTGGTTGATGCAAGTCTCACAACCGTTTCAACATGGCTAATAACCGGCAAAATGTCGGACCCGATGGCTCGATGGATAGGGCGTTTGCCCCTGACCAGAAAGACGCGGGCTTGAAACTCGAGTGTGACAGCAATTTCAGTGGCTACGCTGGAGTTGGATAACTGTACCTGATTACGCCTAATTTGGCAGAAATACGTATCGTGCATGTCCCTCATGTTTGCTGGTAATGCCTAATGAAATTAATGTTTCTGAAATCTAGTAAGCAACATATAATTTGTCATGTGGAAACGGTTGGGAGATTTGCATCCACCCATGACAGCTGAAAGGCATCCAATACCAGGGCAGGTGTGTCCTGTTTATGGTCGGTGTACACATATGTATTGAGAGTTAGTTGCTGTCTACACACCAGAAGGATACTCAAATAAAAATTATGGGAAAACTGATTGAACTCGAGCAACTTAATTGTTCAAAAAGCTGTACAGTGGTGCCGCGTACGTTAGCCAGTCGTACAGGTTAAAAAGTGGGGATGAGACAAGTTCAAGGCTGTTCAATGAGTAATCAATCGGCTGTCGCCAATCAATTGAGGCAGGTTTATCAATAAGTTAAAAGCGTAGACGCGATGAGTTGACATCAAGCGTGCAAAAGGGCAATAGCGCGCATTGAGCGATGCTCAGCGCACGAGAGGCAGCATGAGGTAGCGCAGTTGCTCTGGGCGACGGATTCCTACATATATACTAATGTATATCCCGATCAAAAGCCAGCAACATTTCGGGCCAATGGCTTGATGGAAAGGGCATTTGCCCCTCACTGGTAGGACGTGGTTCGATACTCAAGTGCGGCGGCAATTTCCGCGGCTACACTGGAGTCGGGTGACTGCAATTGATGACGTCTTATGTGGCAGAAATACGTATCCTGCCTCTTCCTCGTGGTTGCCGGTGATGCCTAATAGTTAACATCCGGTATGTTTAAACTGCTCTTTGTTGTACTTATTAAGCGTATCCTTTCTAAATTATTAATCGGAGAATCTGTGCCTCTCTGTGTTGGAGAAGGTTTTTCGTTCACCCGTCATACCTGCGCTCAGTATTCGAAACTCCATGCTGCATACGTTTCCTTTTAGGAAAATCTTGTATTACCCTGTTAATTCGGTGTCATACAAGTTTAGTTCAATTTGCAACGGTTGTGGACCGTGTTGTATACTCCATAAGTGACATCAATAAATGCGCTGATGCAAAACTGAAATCTCACAATAAGGCATTTTTTGAACTGAGGCATACCATAAGGATATAAAATTTACAGCGAACATAGTTCTCCACCAAACGCGTACAAGAGGGAGAGTTTTGTGCATATTTTCGATAAAATGTCTCAGTACTACTCGTAAAAAAACCGGCATCCTGAAGTCGTCGAAGTTTCTATAGGCTGGGTTGCCTATTCACTACTATTTCAACTCACCAGCTCTCACCTAGGTAATACTTTCTGATCAAAATATCTACCGACCGCAGATAGCATTTTATGGGATAACCCAGCCATCGTTTTTATTTTGCCGGCTTCATCCTAATAGTTCTGGTAAATTTTTTGGCAAAATTTACCCATCTCGCTTACTACCAACGGAATGTAGTTTGGTTAAGAAAGAACGGTCATCAGCTCCGCCACCTGACAGGCTCCGTACTTTGCAATGCTCGGATTTTAGATTTCCGTAAGCTTTATGCTTACGCGTTAGCCGTCTTATTTCTAGATGTTGGGGTAAAGTACTTGACCACAGTTTCGTATTATGTCCACTTCAAACGTGGTTGACCTCAGCTACGCTGGGATGGTTACCAACTCCGCCACCCGACGGATCCCGAAATTGGCTAAACTCCTGGTTGAGCTTTTAATTTATCTTCGGCTTGTGTGGTTGCTGGCCTGTAGCGTCGATACCAAGCACACAAACCGTCACGTGACTTCGCTCCTTCAGGGGCAGCCAGTCACAGGTGCCGTAGACTGCTATTGGCCAAGCAGTTTTATCAAGCAGCCATTGATTCACTCTCGCATGACTTACGCATTCACACTCACACCACGCCAACAAACAGTCGCGCGTGCAAGGCTTGGAGCCTGCCGCGCCTCGGGGCTTCAGACCATCGCTGAGTTCCTGTACATAATAAAAAACTACCGTTTCTTCCTGTACGGAACCGGGCATTAAATTTGCAGTGTTCTGAGCACGCTCATGGCTAAGACTCCTACAGCCCTATTTCTCGATGTTCAGGTAAATTACTTGGCAAAGTTCACCAACCTTGCTCAATATGGGCAAGAGTGACGTCAGATACGCCGAGACGTTTATCAACTCCGCCATCTAATGGGCCAATCGGCTGACAATGCTCCGGGTTAAGATTTTCGTTGACCTCCCGCTGACGTGCATGCCGGAATATTTCTAGAAGTTGGGATGAAGTCTTAGGGCCAATGCTCTTCCTTATATATATATCAACAACTCTGTCAATGACCTAAGTTGCAGCGTCATCATGTTTGTCGACGATTTAAAACTCTGGAGAGCCATCTGGGGTGAGGCCGATGGAAAAACACTTCAAGAGAGTCTCAATCGGCTTAGCAGCTGGTCTGCTCTTTGGCTCTTAAATTTCAACGTTAATAAGTGTGTGGTCTTAAGATTCCGTACTAGAAGGGCCAATGAGAAGGATGTTTTCTTCCAATACTTCCTCGATGGGCACCCGCTTTCAAATATGGACGAACAAAAGTATATCGGTTTTCTAATAAGCTGCTCACTTAAACCATCTTCACAGTGTCTAAAGGCAGCTAAACGCGCGACAAAGGTGCTGTTTGCGAGTCGGCAAGGACACGTCCACATCGACAAGGAGCTCATCAGGAGAACTTATGGAGCCTTTGTTCGGTCCCACTTGGAGTATGCCGTCCAGGCCTGACGTCCGTGGTTCAAGAAGGATTACCTCCACCTGGAACGAGTGCAGGTGAGGGCTACGAAGATGGCCAAGAATCTTGGTCATCTGCTTTATTTGGAATTTATATTTGTTAACACCAGAACGGCACTGTCAACAGATTGACCGAACTTGATCTTTTTCGTCTCAATTATAGGCATTTCCGCGGTAACTCCATCCAAACCTACCGAATTTTTAGAGGCCATGAGTGCACCTTAGGATTTGACGAATTCTTCGAACTGGCTTGGATGGATCATCTGTGGGGTCATCCTCTGAAACTGCAGAGGAAACCGGCCCATATGGACGTTTGACGGGACGCCTTCTCGCAAAGGGTCATCGGAGAGTGGAAAAGACTCCCTGACGAGATGGTCTTCTCAGATAGTGTTGACATTTTAAACACAAACCTGATTCTCATTTTCTGAGAAATTGTGACAGATATAATGAACACAGTGTCAGTAGCAGCACTTTGCTTCTGGCTCACACTTATCGCTGATGTAAAGCCTACATTTGTATTGTGCACTATTGTTGCGGTTGAACTCTTTTGCTTTTTTGGTTATGCGAAGAGAGCTCAAGGGCGAAAGTCTTCTTTCTTCAAAAAAGTGACTTAAAGTGACTACTTGCCAAATTATTATACCTGGCTCCATACCTACGTTTCGGTTATGTGCCTGCAAAAAAGGGTTCATGGCGCTGTTATTGCATGGTTTCGGAAGCAAGACCACAGGCACTATTGCACTTCCTCGGTGTGTGCCCATACCGCCCGTCCGGACATCGACCCATTTTATCGCAGCCCTTGGTTAAGGCAACTTCGGTACGCTTAAATTGCATTTATGCCCTTCCTGGTTTCCTGATCAATAGAATTTTTCGAATGTTCAGTTGTAAAGTAACCGAACTCCAACTAACACAAGCTGCTGTAGTTTTTCCAGGCATCAGAAATAACACAGCTTTCCGCCACTAACTGCATCCTTTTGATCGTCAGAACAATGTGCCCTGGCTGTCTCGAAAGCACGCCGAATCACCGGATTTATTCTCAGAAATGTTAAGGCCATCAAGGTTAGAACTAGCCTTTATAATATGTACGTGAGACCTAGTCTCGAATACTGCTCGCTCCTCTTTAGCCTTCTGCACGCTAGTGAACGGAAGAAAATAGAATCGGTCCAGCACTTCTTCACTACAAGAGTTTTTGCTTCAGAACACCATTACTTACCCTATCAACAACACTGTGAACTTATTAACCTCGATTCCTTGTGGCTTCGCCGATTACAGAAGGGACTATTTTTACTGTTTGAACTTTAAAACGGCCGTACTTTTAAGCCCCTCAATAACATAAGGCAGCTCGATCACTGTCGGCGCGCCAGTCATCCAGATGTCTTTTTATTTCTACTTACCGCACGCACAGTTAGATACCGTAATTTTTTTCAGTGAACGCTAGAGCAATCGGGCCTAAACTGCCCAGAAGAAGTTAAACGTAGCAAAGCTATCCCCTGTTTAAGAGCCCTATTAGTAGTTTTCTACTTTCAGGACAACTTTCACAAATTTTAAGTGCTGGCTCAGCGGAATCTCTCTTTCACTCTGATGGCGTTTGTGAATTTTGAACCCTGCTAGGTCTCCTACTAAAAATCATGCTGCTGAATCTGCGGTCCGCACTTGGCTAATATTTCAGCCGACAGCGAGCCTTTGTTCTCTGACAAGCATTCCACTGGTGCAGGATCTCGAAACCATTATGCTCAAGGAAGATTAAGGACACTGTGTTCCTGTCTCAACCCTTCCCATCCCGAACTTAAGTCACTCAACTAGCTACAGTTTTCTTTTATACTTGAATGTCAACTTGATATCTAAACGTACATATCTTTCGTTAGTATCACACATTTGAATTTTAGGATTTTTTTACTTGAAACAACCTCTCTATTTCGCCCACTATTAACCAGGCACAAAACGAAACCAAAACCAAAATTGACAACAAAAGGAGGGAAGTTGTTTTAGGTTGTTTTCTGTCCTTTAGGAGACATTTTTCCAATTTTAAGAATTGCCTGTAAACTGGCAATAAATGAATAAGGATTTTAGGCACTTCACAACTTTTCTTGCCTTCATTTGGGCCCTTTCCGGCACCTTGGCAGCCGAAGGCGCCATGCCTTGACTTTACATTCCAAATGGGGAAGAAAAAATTAACCGTATAATTTCCCATATAGATCTTTGTCGGTATCGGCAAATGTTCGTTTAATGGTAAAGAGAACACTGGTCGCCCTTTTCGCAGCCCTAGAACATTGCTTAAAAATGGCACAATTGTGATTCTTAGGTCCCTTTGTTTTGTAACGTTCGGCAGGCACGTGCCATCAGGTAAGTATTTGTGAGAAATGCTCATTGCGCTCGCCTTCTTCGTTGTGAGCCTCTACTTTGACAGGAGGTTACCAGCTTCGTTGAATGAAGCGTGTTCAGCACTGTGTCGTATGACGTAGCTTGCACCAAACTCTGGGACCGCCAGGATCTATTGTCAGGGCTGAAGTAGACAATATATGCAAACGCTTGATAAGGAAGTACTTAACCTGCCACAAAACGCATCCTCAAACCAAGTTTCGACTAGTACAAACTATTTGCTTCTACTTTATTAGCATACTCTTTCTTGAAATAAGACAGTCCTCTCGTATGGTATGGGTTGAACACCACGACTGTTACCTTACATTCGTTGCCTGCCAAACAGTGTATGTGCCGCGAAGAAATCCATGTTTTGGCTTGTTTTTTAAAGCCACATTACGTAAACCCTTAACTTCGGCAGATATAAAGTCCTTGTTATCCGACTCCTTCCCAAACACACAACTTTTGGACTTTGAAAAGGTTCCACTGTATTTGACGTAGTTCTATTTAGATGAAATTCTTTCCATATATATATATATATATATATATATATCCCGATCATCATCTTCCAAAGAAGCCGAAGAAGAAAACAAGGCGCTGTCGTGGACCACACTGTAATTGTGCTGACGTTTCGGAAATACACTATTTTCCATCATCAGAGTGGTGGGTTGTGTGTTCCTGCTTGCCGAGAGTTGGAATGTCGCGCAGACCATCTGGTGTTGTAGCGATGGCTGACGCACGAGCGCTGAACTTCGTGCTGTCCGTGGATTGGCTGTGGCACCTCCATTGTGGGTGGCTGGCGCCCGTGTGTGTCATCCGTTGCCTGTCCGTTTGTCGTTAACGCGTCTACGTTAACCGGCCTGGTAGTGTGACCACCGCCCGACCTCCCCTCTGAGCCAGATGCGCGGATCAGCCCTCGTTCTGGGTCCGGTGTCCGTCGGTGAGTAGGTGAGTCATCCCGGTCGTGTGCGCGGCGAAGAGCCCTCTCTGCCCGTCCTTCTACATCCCCCGTCGCCTGTACGTCTGTTGTTGTCGTCATCAGGTCTGTGTGCGTATTGTGTGCACTTGGCCGGCTACTATCGGCTCTCCTTCCATACTCAGGTGGCTGGACTGGTTGGCATTCAAAGCGCGGACCCAGCTCACATGTTTGGGCTCGTCGGTGGACTGATGACTCATGTCGGACGTTTGAGTTGCGATTAGCTCTCCTCCCTTGCCGCGTCGGTGGCCACTGTTGACGAAGTTGCAAGTCGCTCGCTAGCGCCGGCGGCCTCGTCGGGGCTGATTGGAGTCTTGTCCGGAGGGCCTGATAGGCTGGATTCAAATCAATATTTCTGTTGATTGTGCCCACGGATGCCCAACTTTCAAGCACCAATCTGGTCATCTTGTCGTTGGATTGGCCGATGACTTTGGCGTTTTCGAAAGCGAACTCATGCTTCTCCCGGTCCATGTGGCCGTATACCAGCGATCCCCTACGTGAAAAATGTTTCGGAGGCGACAGCTCGACTCCTGAACCCTTTCGGAATTGAAGTGGCCCACAAACCCGATTTAACCATCCGGCAGCAGATAATGAGACCTAAGGACCCGCTTCCGGCAACGGAACAATCTGCAGTGGTCTACAGCATACCATGCCGAAATTGCGGTGCAAGGTATGTTGGTGAAACGGGTAAACGCCTCTGCACAAGACTGCATGAGCACCAACTTGCAGTCGATCGCGAGGATAAACTGTCACTGGTATACGGCCACATGGACCGGGAGAAGCATGAGTTCGCTTTCGAAAAGCGGGGACGTTCCACTGTGGTGCTGAATAAGAGCGACTACATTCAGAAGGCCAACGCCCTGCTGGAGGACCGGCAAGCGTACCTTCCATGTGACGATGTACCGATGAAGAAGCTGATGGCGCAACTGGAAAAATTGCTCATCGAAATGCAAAGTAGCAACGTGATCACCAGGTGGGTACGACTGGCCATCAAGCCAACAGATGCGCCCGTAGCGAGGTTCTACGGTTTACCAAAGGTACACAAAGCTGGGATTCCCCTCCGGCCGATCGTGTCATTGCGTGGAGCTCCAACATTCAATCTGGCTAAATGGTTATCTCGACATCTGAAGCCACTGACGTCGAACGCAGCCACGACGGTCTGCTCAGCCACTCAATTTCTGGAACGCCTTAAGGGAGTGCAACCAACTGAAGACGAGGTCATGATGTCATTCGACGTCACCTCTCTCTTTACCTCAAGCCCGCAAGACCTGGCCGTCGACACGATCAGTGAGCTACTGGAGAACCAATACGATGAGACGGGTGAGACGGTGAAACGAAGACATCTCGTCCACCTCTTAACATTCTGCTTGAAGACTTACTTCACCTTCGAGGGGACAACG
>JAYGXS010000005.1:25284383-25332445 GCA_036362985.1 Ligula intestinalis
TCGTAGGCTGCGTAAACTCTCTCGTCGTTTGAATCGGCAAAACGACACTTCCGTTCTGCCCTTGATCACACTGATCTTTGAGCAGGCTAAGAAGCTCTCCAAAGAAAAGCAGATAGCCGATGAGGCCCACTTCGCTGAAAATCCTTCCCTAAATGTTGCGAAACTCTTTTGGCGTACAGTAAAAGCGCAGAGGAAAACGCAACACCCCATGCTTCAAGACTTCTGAGGAAACCCCACAGTTGACGCTAAGTTGACCGCCGATAGCTTCAATGCGTTCCTTTCCAAAACACTTAGTGAAATCTCGTTCGTTGCACATCCAGCTATCCGGGCTTGGATGGGTGCCGTACTCGAAACCCTCTGGGACGTGACTGTAGCCATTCGTCGTTATCGTCAATCTTATAGTCCAGGACCAGATGGCGTCCCAGTTAGCCTTCTAAAAGCTGAGTCGCATGATATCTTTCCGTCTATTCTTTGTAAGGTATTTAATCTTGCTCTTGAGAGCAAAACCTTTCCTACTTTGTGGAAGGAATCGCACATAATGCCTATTCACAAGCATGGCCGATCGACGTCATTCGACAACTTTAGGCCAATAAATACACTTCCCACAGCCTCGAAGATCTTGGAGACCTTAATCAAAGAAAAGATGATGTGTCACTTGACAGATAAAAACCTACTCAATACAGTCCAGCATGGCTTTCTCGAGAAAAGATCTTGTGACACCTGTCAGCTTATTTTCTTTGATAATGTGCTGCAATCTAGAAACAGCGGTTTTGCCACTTATAGCGTCTATTTTAATTTTACTAGGGCCTTTGATCGGGTCGATCATAACCTCCTCCTTCTGAAACTGGCCTTTTTCGGCATAGGTAGCAAGCCTCTGAACTGCATATCTTCCTATTTGGATGCTCGCACACAACGAGTAAAAATTTCCAATGTTATATCCAACCCCAAGTATGTGAGGAGTGGAGTTATAGAGGGTAGTGTACTGGGTCCGCTCCTATTTTGCCTGTTTTTCAACGACGTTTCAGATTGTTTTCAGAATGGCAGACCCTTCATGTACGCTGGAGATTTAAAGTCGCTTATCGATGTAAACCGGCAGATCGCAACATCGTGCTCGAGCTGATAAAAAGGATCTTCAGGCCTTCACCCAGTGGTGTTGCACATGGCGCCTCACCCTTTCATGGCACAAATGTTCCGTTATGGTTGTTGGCGACGAGCATCAACCAGGATTAAGCATTGACGGCCACGAAATAAATGTCCTAGGATTTATCAAGGATTTGGGCATTTCCTACTCTAATAGTCTCAATTTGTCAGAGCACTGTGCCCTGATAGTCTCGAAAGCACACCGAACCACCGGATTTATCCTTAGACATTTTAAGACTATAAAGGTTAGAATTAGCCTTCATAATATGTACGTGAGACCTAGTCTTGAATACTGCTCGCCCCTATTCAGTCTTCTGCGCACTAATGAACAAAAGAAAATAAAATCGGTGCAGCACTTCTTCACTAGAAGAGTTTTCACTACAGAACACCGTAACTTGGCCTACCAACAAAGGTGCGAACTTATAAAGCTGGATTCCCTGTGGCTTCGTCGATTGCAGAAGGGTCTATTTTTACTGTTTAAACTTTTGAATGGTCAAACCTTTAATCCTCTTAGTACAATAAGGCAGCTTGAGCACTCTCGACGCACCAGTCATCGAGACCTATTTTAATTTCTTCCTATGGCACGTACAGTTAAGTACCGGCAATTCTTTTCAGTAAATGCCATATCAATCTGGAATAAGCTGCCCAAAAGTATTAAAACCCAGCAAAACTACCCTATGTTTAAGAGAGCTATAACTACTTTTCTACATTCAGGGCAAATTTCACGAATTTTGGGTGCTGACTTGGTGGAATCTCTCTTTCACTCTGATGGCGTTCGTGGACTTTGAACCCCGCCAGGCTTCATGCTGAAGATAATGCTGCTGGAGCAGCAGCCCGCAGTCTGCTAACCCTTCAGCCGATAGCGTGCAAATTTTGCAGATAAATATTGAGGGAAGACTGAGAACACTGTGTTCTTGTGCCAGCCCTCTCCGTCTGGAACTAATGTCCTTAAAAGATATGAAACATTTCTCCTGCTGATGAGTCAAATCAGCTTACAACTGTACATTGATTCCATTTGTATCATACCTTTGAAGTCAGATTTTTTCACTTGAAACAAACTCCCTATCTCGCCCAGTATTGACAAAAAACAAAACCTGAAACAAAACCAATACTGGCTGCAGCATAAGGAGTTTGTTTCAGGTTTTTTTCTGGTCTTCGAGGTGTTGGAAGGTGCCCAAGAGGTGCATTACCAATTCTTTACAATTGCCTGTAAACTGGCATAATAAACATATTATTATTTAAAAAATAAACACAACCGATTAAAGAAAAGTGATACGTTAACGCAAGTCGGAGGGAACAACTCTATACTGCGGTAAACTATGAATATTACAAAGGCAGAAATGTAAGTGGTTATTTGCCATTGATGATGAAGTCCTCTGGGCCTAAAATATATATATGTATTTCCTTATTGATTTATAGATACAGCTTCCTCCACCACAGCCCTCGTATATATAAATGAATAGATTGTATATTTAAGGCCGAAGTGGCTCTTTCATTATCGCTTGAAGGTAGGCGTAGCCTAGGATTGACAGATTGGAGTTGGCTACGCAGAGTGTTGCTCATGTCTCTGTTACTGTAACAATTCAGTTTATATACGGAAGATAGACACAGCCTTTGAAAAGCCTATTTACAGATAGATGCTGTCAAATCATGCATGTGATTCAAAGCCATATATGTACGTTTTATAAATCATTGTTGTCTACCAAATGTACGACCAGTAATGTAAGTAACATGGAGTCTGCTTTTAAATTTGGCAACCTTTTCAGCAAGAACAACTGAGCAAGGAAGATTATTCCAGTCATTAATAACCTGATGGGCGAATAAGTTGGCTCGAACTTCTAGCTTGGCATATTTTTTCTTCGGTTGTTATGGATGATCTCAGAGTTGTTTCGCTTGTGCGAATCCAAATAAATCAGCCACCCAAAGAATACAGTCTGCTCCTTTGACGAGTTTGAACAACATGATCATAGTTCATCTGTATCTCATATAGCAGAGAGGAAAATGCTTAAGTTTATCTAGTCGACCTTCAAATGGTAGACCTTCTAAGCTGCTGACAAGCTTAGTCGCCCTTCTTTGAACTTTATCCAGCACTTTTTAATCTCTCTTCATCCAGGGGCACTACGCCTGGACGCAATATTCTAACATCGGCCGAACAAATGTTCCGAAGACTCACCCAAAAAAGATCCGCACCAAAATAGAGTAAGGACCTTTTGATCGCTCCTAGGATGCCCATAGCCTTCTTTGTGGTTTTAGCACAGTGAGTTGATGGTTTGAGGCTGGGCGTCATAAATACACCTAGATCCTGTAGTTCGTTCACTTGCCCGCGTTGATGAACTCCGATAAAATAGTCGTACTCAAATGGTATCACCTTTCTGTGACTAGAACGTAGGCTGATGGCTTGGCAGTTGTGGAAATGGAGCTGCAGTAGCCACTTTTTATACCACTTTTGCAAGCGATCCAAGTCATTTTGTAAGTTCTGTCCATCCTTCGAGCCTTCGAGCTTTCGAGCTTTCTGAATCTTTAAGTAATCTGCAACCACGACTTTCACACAGGTGAGTCAATCAAAGAAGTCGTTCACTTATATCGGAACGCTTTCATGAGCAACCCATCCGGAAACAGTTTTTCATTCTGTTTTGGTGTCTTCAATACAAACACACTGACACTTGCCTGATAGAAAGTTGGCTAACTATTTGAGTAGATTTCCAGTCACACCAATTTGATGTAGCTTTATATCAGTCGTCGCTGTGGAACCTTGTCCAATGCCTTGCCGAAGTCAATGTTGATCGCATTGAACGACGAACCCATTTCCACAAAAAATCATGCGCTCCGCTAACCCAGTTGGCCTCTTTAGTGTGCCTCATTATTTCCGTCTTGATGACTTTCTCTATTAGTTTTCAATAAATGCTTTTCAGACTAACTGGTCTAAAGCTATTAGGCGACGTTCTCTCTCCTCCTTTATAAATAGGGGTTATGTTGGCCAGCTTCTAGTTAGAAGGCAGAGCCCCCTTCTCCATCGAACTTTCGAAGATCTTTGAAAGTGTTGGGACCAGTTGTTCTGCGACTTCATTCAGAAGTTTTGCTGATAAGCCATCCAGACCAGCCGATTTAGTAGGCTATAATTGTCTCAGGAATTTTTTACTGTGGCTATTGTGAATAATACCGTGCTAATTGCATCTGCCTCTTGGACGATATATCGCTGCGTATCCTCATCAAAAGGCGGCTCCTCGGTATACACAGACATAAATAAGTTAGATATGAGGTTCGCCTCATCTGAGTTATCGATAAAGTTATTTCCCTGGTTATCTTTCAGACAAGGAATCGGATCCCGATTGCCTTCTGCGTTATGCAAATAAGAAAAGAAACTTTTGGAGTTTTAGCTATTCCCTTGAGTAATTATGACTCAAAGGCCAACCTTTCTTTCTTTGGGTTTTTTCGACATATATTTCGCTGTTTCTTAAATTCGGGGAAGTGTTTGCATTGTTGATAGCTGGCATATGTTTTTTACAGTCTTCTTTTCTTCTTGAGGTTCCTTTATATGATCTACGTCACCCATTCCGACAGGGAGACGTGCAAGCATTTCTTCAGTGGGCTACAGTATTCTACTAATTGCTGATTGGACGTCTTAAAGAAGCACCAGGCGTCGTTCGAGTCGGGTACGTTTGCAGAGCTCCATTCATTTTTGTTAAATAATCCTTTCATTAAAGTGTAATCCCCTTTCCATGCGTTTCTCTCGCTTATTTCACGAGTGACTGGGATCAAGAAATAGCTGTATTTCTAATCAAGAATGCAATGTTCCTTCGACCAACAGGGGCCTAAGTACTCAATTCAAGGATATAGTTTTCATTTCTACTAATGATCCAGATAGCTAGACTGTTGATCACTTCGGAACCATGTATCCATTGTAACTCATTTGCTGCTGCTTGACGGACTTCCTAAATATTTTCCGGCGCTCCTTCCAATTATCTGCCAACTTCCCTTCCTCGCTGAGATCGCCCCCTCATTTTCCTTATAAAATCTTCCAATTTGCCTGTTATTTAACAATTTATACAAAGTAGTCTTCAGCAACAGATGGGGGACTTTCTTTTCCATTTCATAGCTTTCCATGTCCTTTTCACGACTTAAAGTCACTTTATTAAGTGAAGAGGGTTTTCGTCCCTGAGCTTCCCATTCATATCCAGGAACCACAAAAAGTTTAACTTTAACAAAAATACATAAGACTAATGTAGGGGTAACGTCAGCAAAATATGTAAGCCATTCGCAAACTGTCGCTACTGACACAATATTCATGATATGTACCATCGTTTCTCAGCAAATGGGAATCTAGTAAGCATTTAAATGGCTCGAAAGTTTCTGATAGGACCACCTCAGGAGAGTAAGTACTAATTTGTAACGCCCCAGTGCCCTGTTGTTCTTTGGTAGCGTACCTTCTTCCTGATTATGGCCGGTACTCAGTCGTTCCTCTACGTCCGTTGTCTTCTGGCTGTGTCCACGCACTGTAATTCCACTAGAATGCTCGATTACATGGGCAGTCACTCATCGAGATGATAAGCCGAGGCCAAGTGTTAACACACACATATTTATAACGAGTACAGTAGAATAATAACGATAATACACTGTCATACAGGCGAACACGTAACCGATGAAGACAATCGGGGGAAGGTGGAGCTGGAGACTACCACCGGGGAAGGGAAACACTCCATGGGATCCTCGCAGGAAGGGCAACTGTTGTTCACAACTGTCTACTAGGGAGGGTGGGGCTGGAAACCACCACCAGGGAAGGGAAAAAACCAATTACCCACTTTACCTGCAAGGTCACACCACCTACAACATCCTGGACTAGACTCAAAGTCACCGCGTCGACGTAATTAAAACAAGGATCAATCTCATTTTTCTCTGGATACCACACGGCCTCCCATCGAGGCGAGGCCCTGTCCTCAGGGCCTGTCACGGGCAAGTGGGTTCATCGATGACGCTGCCACCAATGTAACGCCCCAGTGCCCTGTTGTCCTTTGGTAGCGTATCTTCTTCCTGATTATGGCCGGTACTCATTCGTTCGTCTACGTCCGTTGTCTTCTGGCTGTGTCCACGCACTGTAATTCCACTTGAATGCTCGATTACATGAGCAGTCACTCATCGAGATGATAAGCCGAGGCCAAGTGTTAACACACACATATTTATAACGAGTCCAGTAGAATAATAACGATAATAAACTGTCATACAGGTGAACACGTAACCGAAGAAGACAATTGGGGGAAGGTGGAGCTGCAGACTACCACTGGGGAAGGAAAACACTACGTGGGACCCTCGCAGGAAGGGCAACCGTTATTCACAACTGTCTACTAGGGAGGGTGGGGCTAGAGACCACCACCAGGGAGGGGACAACCAATACACCACTTTGCATGCGAGGTCACACCACCTACAACATCCTGGACTAGACTCAAAGTCACCGCACCGACGTAATTAAAACAAGGATCAATCTCATTGTTCTCTAGATACTACAAATTTCAAATAATTCGTACTCAGGTTTGGCGTCAACTGATTGGCTCCACCACTAGGTGGTGTGGTTTTTTGTCACCTTGACTTTGCCAATTCATAGCCTTGATTATTCTAACCAGTGGGCGCTGTTCTGAATTTTTTTGGTGCATGGGCTTCATATTTGGCTTTGTTTAACAAAGAAATAAATTTCATATTTTAGTCCCGGAAGGCCTTATCACTGTCCTATCTGAGAACCTTTTAACGCTCATTTTTTAAGTATTAAAAACAAACACAAGCGGTGGCTTGAATTCCTTTCAAAGTCCATAGTCATAGCCCACATATATGTCCCTGGATGTGGGGGCGTTGATATTTTGCGGCCCTACGATCAACCGCTTGCATTTTGTTCGAATAAAATAAAATTGAACAAATGCGAAAAGAGCGAAAATGGCCAAGAAAAAACACCTATTGGTCAACATAGGAAGTCTGTTAAACAAGTATACTATTAAAACAACTCCTATCACTTTAGGTGTTTTTGCTATTTACTTCCATCGAGAAAATATTCAACCGCAAATTTGAGTTACATTGAGGAAAAAACTTACCTAATGCGCACCACCAGGAATTAATAAGTTGTTGGTTCTGTTTTACTAACCTGCTAACATCCATTGAATGCTGGAAAATTTCATTGTAAATTGGTTCATCAGTAAATACTTACTTGTACTTGTACTTGTAACGGCATTCACCTCGGGCGGGTTGAGCCGGCATCAGTTTTGACGTTGATTGCATCATGAATCACAGCTGTCCAGGCGCGTCGATCTTGCGCCTGTTCACACGAGAGCACCATCCATTCACGGTTCCACTAGCGTAGGCCGTAGACGCATGGGCCGGAAACGGACGACAGATCTTGCTTGACCGTTGCTGTCCAAGTTTTCAGCTGCCCGCCGCGACGTTTGCGCCAGGTGGGGGGAGGCGTCGCCACAAGCAGGTCACGAATCAGCTCACCGTCATCACGCCGGGACGCATGCCCGAACCACCGAAGTCGTCTCTGAAGCAGGAGTGGAGGGAGAGCGTCCAGGTGACAGCGTCGGCGGAGATCGGAGCAGCGAATTCGGTCGATGCGTCGGTGACGAAGGATGCGGCGTAGGCAGTCATTGTCAAACATCTCAAGGCGCCTCATGTCCTCAACACGCATAGGCCATGTCTCTCCACCATAGAGCATGATAGATCGAACCACTGCTTGGTAAACACGGGACTTTGTGCGTAGTGATATATCCCTTCTATTCCATAGAGGAGCGCACAGTCGGTAGAAGGCAGATCGGGCACGGTTGACGCGTGATACAACCTCGTCGACACCTTGACCCGTTTTCGTGACCAAAGAGCCTAAGTATCTAAACGAGTCGACCTTTTCGAGAGGAGCGCCGTCGCGTAAATACGCTCTACATTGACTTCAGCGGGGTATTCAACAAGGTTCCACAGAGATGACTGATATAAAGCTACATTAAATGGATGCGACTGGAAATCTTCCCAAATGGTTAGCCGACTTTCTGACAGACAAACCTTAGTGTGAATGGTTTTGGAGACACTAAATCAGAGTGGAAAACCGTTTTCAGTGGGGTTCCACAGGGAAGCGTTCTGGGTCCAATTCTGTTTTTGGTTTATGCGAACGACTGCCCTGATTGCCTCACCAGTGAGATAGTTATGTTTACAAAGGATCTAAAGATTTGGAAGTCAACCGAAATCGCGGAGGATGGGTGGGGCTTACAAAATGACTGAGATTTGCATCGATATTCAAGTACCGACAGGATATCCATATGCTGCAGCACAACGTCAAGTATGTGACTTATAAACCCTAAAACACCAATGCATAATGTGACTCTGTCTATATTCACCTGCTGTAATTTGTTAGCATTATTTCTATTTCTTTGGATTTGATGTGAAAAAATAGGGAGCTCAAGAGCATTAGCATATTTTGCCAAAATACGCTGACAGACTGACTTGAAATAGTAGTGTGATAAGTGCCCAAATAACGTTTATTTCAACAAATGCCAAGTTTTCCGAAAACGGTTTAGCTGGAAAATACCATACGATTCGAACATGAACACTTCATCGGAGGTCACGAACTTGAGCATGTAAACGAGCTAAGGGATCTAGTTACGTGCATGAAGCCCACTCTCAAACAATCAAATCACTGCGTCAAAATTACAAAGAGGAGGATTTTTGGTCACATGCTTGTACCATTTGTCCGGATGGTGATAGACTCTATCGTTTAAGTATGGCGTCTCTTTATGAAACAAGATCGCACTCTGTTAGAAAAAGTTCACAGGAGAGTGACTAAACTAGTTATAGGATTGGAGTGTCCACCTTATAAGGGATTATTAGAAAGAAATATATTTCCCTCTCTCTCTTATAGGCAATACAGGGTGGATGTAAGAAATGTCTTCATAATAGTCATAGTAATCGACCGATTTCTTCAGATGGCTAATTTTTGAATTGGTAAAAATCCAAATCTCCGAGGTCAGTAATTCCAACGGAAGACAAATAACGTCAAACTTGAAGTGTGGGTCAAAAGAGTGGAACATGCTAATTTCTACGGTTATTCTTGTTGAGAACGTTGTGGTATTTGAAATAAGAGTTGAGTTTACTCAATTTGCTGGCCTTATATTAGTCGACATAACTGACTGAGGTTATATATTCATATCGCTCTGTAACATATGCATGCTTTGCGGAAATGTAGTTATACATAGGGCTTTCAAAGCTTCTGACGATTTCCCGCACATACCTTGTCAGCACCAGCCCCGCCTGGCCACATCTAAATAGGCGGGGCTATGTGGGGCAATCAGGGGACAAGGGGGAACTAAATGCGTTGTACAAATTTCTCGAAATCTTTTTTTCAATAAAGTATATATATAATAGATAGATACTTAATTATACTGAAAATTATCGGCGATGTGCAGCAGCTGATGCGTACTTCGTTTTTACTTACCAACAAGTAGATTGACGTGATCCTATTTGGTCTGTAAATGATAGCGGAGATCCCGCTACCACGTTTGCATACCTAAGGGATCCGTTCAGATTCCCTTGGATTGCCCGACCAAAAATTCAGATATTGTGATCTGATCTATGTTCAGTTCTGCTGGAAATTTTTGCAAAATAAATTATGGGCATAGGTAATTTTGCGTATTCTGGGCAAATTATTTGCATTGATAATTAGGACCTTTAGGAATTGACTGATTTGTTTTACCTCTCAAATTTTCATTTGGGTTACTTGCCGCGTTTACTGGTCAGCCAGTGGTTTCGATTCGCTGCGTTCGTCTTGCATTCGTTGTTCTGCGTGCACCGATTTCTGCTTCTTCAATTCTCTAACATGTTGAGTGTTCTAAGGAATGTTCGAGTCCGCGTTCGTTGTGTATTTATTTATTTACCGATTTTAAGGTCCTTTCTGTGGTTGAAAGCGCGAGGATCTGCCGGCATTTCGCTAGTGATACGGTAGCCAATAAGGAGTTGAATCCGTACAAACTTTTTAAATTGGATAATGGACCGCCGACTACAGTATCTTGTTCTCGAGACGAAGCTCTTAGTTACTATGAAAGCATGCAACGTGTCCGTCGTATGGAAACAACATGTAGCAACTTGTACAAAGAGAAAAAGATCCGCGGTTTTTGTCACCTTTATTCCGGTCAGGTGAGGTTCAACCGGTAGATGTATTCAGGTTACATATTGATGAAAAAAAATTAATTTGTTCTAGCATCACTTTCGGAACTGTCCTTACAGTTTTACACCCCACCCCCCAAACCCCCTCTATATTTAATATAATTTTGCTAATTACTTAGCCTTATGCAGGCGACTACTGAGCCTGGTGTACTTTTTCCTAAGCACTCGTTGACTTATTACAACTTTTTAAAAACATAATTTACGTCCACAGAAAGCATAGAGGAAGTACGTCCCAGGCTGGTACCTAAGATCTCTTACTGGGTATGATTATTAAGGCGAGTTCTTCCGCAATTTATGTACTTTCCGGGTGTCAGGAAACACCATAGTTTTCTGTTTTTTTCTTCTCGATTAGGAAGCTGTTGCCGTCGGTATAGAGGCGGCTCTGATCCCTGGAGATTCAATAATCACAGCCTACCGCTGTCACGGTTTCATCGTTACGAGGGGTGAACGCACCGCTAGTGTCATGGGGGAATTGATGGGCCGCAAGTTGGGCATTGTCGGCGGAAAAGGAGGAAGCATGCACATGTACACCAAAGACTTTTATGGCGGGAACGGAATCGTCGGTGCTCAGGTAAGATTGCAAGGTTTTGTCTCTATTTCATGCTCACCGCATCGAAAAGTATCTTTATGCGTACTGCACGACGTTTAGCTGCACAGTCTTTGCCCCGTACATCATAATAATATTCCAGTTTTTGTTCATACGTCAGAGCCCACTTACTATATAGAAAGTTCTGGCGGAAATTAGCGCTGCTGTGTACAATCAAGGGTCTTGATATCTTACAAATGCGCTTAAAAGTACAATTTGCCTCGAATTATGGTCGGTGGTATGCGAGATATTGATTTGACATATTCAAGTTTGTGTTTCAATTAAACGCACGCAGTCCGTTATTCTTATAATTAATACTCACGTGTATTGCTGCATGATTGCATGAGATTTATATGAAGGAGTATTGCCCTTGTTGAGTAAGTTTCCTCTTTACCAACCTTGATCATTTCATCAAACTATAAGCATCGAAAGCGTGGTGACAGGAATCAAAAAATTTATAAGAAAAACTTTCGCGATCGCTGCTGTACTTCACTTTTCTATTCGTCGCAAATTGTGGTGCCTAGTGCCGCCCCCATAACTACGTACCGCATTAGACTCGGCATTGCTGTTGCGCGGGTTACCCTCTAATCCGTTTAAGGAGCACAAATATCGTTACTTGTTCACGCCGCATTGAACTTCATAAATAGTGCAATCACCAAACATCCACTTTCCTATTGCACTACGTTTCCGGTCCTTTCACCGGTTACTTTTACTGATTTGGCTTCCGATTACGTATTTCTGAATGTCACCTTTGTTTTTATATCGCTTTTCACCGTCCAGGACTACTGCATTAATGATGAAAAATGCACATTGTTCTCCGTACTTTTAAAAAAAGTATCTAGGGTTGATTTTCATGCCGTGCGATTTTGCCATGCTTTGTTTATTTTGTTAGTGTGAAGTTTACGAGTATTAGAGCCGTCAGAGATTATTTTTCTCGACCTTGTCGAGATAGCCCGTAGTTGCGTCAAATTTTATGCAGTGCCACAAACCGGCTGGTATCTGTTATTCGCTATTACCATCGGACACTCGGCCATTATGTCACCATTTACCCTCCAGTTAATTGTTCCATTCTTTTATCTTTCCAGGTTCCTCTGGGTGCTGGGGTAGCCTTACACCATAAACTCTCCGGCTCGAACAATGTTTGCGTCACCATGTACGGCGATGGCGCGGCAAACCAAGGTCAAGTCTTTGAGACCTTTAACATGGCTAAATTGTGGAACTTGCCTTGCGTTTTTATCTGCGAGAACAACAAGTACGGTATGGGCACTTCCGCCCAGCGGGCCTCGGCCAATACCGCTTATTACACTCGTGGTGACTATATCCCAGGACTCTGGGTACGAAACTGTCGTTTGTGGTTTTTTATTTTGGCTGAGTGAGAAATGGCAATTTCTGCCTCATGTCCGTGTCCACTACGTCAGGAATTTTCATCGAAAATGTTCAATTTTCATTTCTTTAGTCGTCGTAAATCACCTCAGATTTACGTAAAATATTCTGATGCCCAAGTAGATTTTAACCTCGGTCTTATGCTTGACTGTGTTATTCACTTATAATATCCCTCTCATCAGTGACACTTTTAATTGCATGTTAGTGAGACCTGAGAACAATAATTTCGACAGGGGTCCACGTATTATACGGCATGAACCCGCTTTTTTCAAGAAGATCCACTGATACCCAACCCGCAGTCGGTGTTTTGGAATAGACAGGGAGGATAGGACCGTAATTTTTACCGAAAAAGCAGTCAATTTTGCTGCCCTTCACATCATAACAACGTCCATTCTGTTCTGAAACTTTATAGCACTTGTATCCAGCTAGTAGGTGTCAGAAGTTTGGCTCGCGTGACCCGGAATCGCAAAATAATGTTTCACATAATGTTTTGATGAAATCTTTCTGCTTAGTTGTGTTTGTGTTATTTCTGGAAGTGTTTTACCGATGGTCCTATGGCTCTTCGAGTCAAAAGTCGCCCCTCTAATAATTTTTTAGAAATGGTATGTTGAAATTTGGGTGGTAGCTAAGACTTGTGTCGATGGGTGTACTCGCACGACCATTCAACGCATCAGGTGTTTTCAGCTACATATCCTTGTTCGTCTGCACAGGTCCTCTTGTTTATCCCCTTTGTTCTGGTACCTTGATAGGTTGACGGTATGGACGTTCTGTCAGTACGCGAGGCAATGCGTTTCGCCACAGACTGGTGCCGCTCAGGTAAAGGACCCATTCTTCTTGAGGCCGAAACATACCGCTACTACGGCCACAGCATGTCCGATCCGGGCACCAGCTATCGCACGCGAGATGAAATCCAGACGGTGAGACGCGAACGTGATCCTATTATCGTATTTGGTCGTTTCATGACCTCCTCCGGCCTGGCCACGGATGATGAGATCAAGGTACGTCGTGTATCTGGTTGATATCCGTGCTCTCGTGACACTTTCGCGGAAAAAGTTTTTTGGGCCTGTCTCCGAGTAAAACTTCGACTAGCTGCCCTGCTGCAGATCACGTGAGCAAGTCTCGAATGTCTGTGGACGCCCGTTGATACTCGCATTCGTGACACTCCGTCCTAGTTTAATAACGACCATGGGTTCGCATCTCGCCTCAATAACCTCAGCAAGACCCATTGATCATTATCAATGCTTCAATTATTTGGATATAGATATGACTACCATGCTTTTTGTTTGCTCTATAGGACCCATATCACGGTCCTACAATGCTACCCCGAGCTGATATCATTTTTGTAAAGGTGCTAGTAAAGTCGGCTTGTCATGGTACACCAGAATTAGCAAGTCGGGCAAACTGTGGTACGCTTCTTGAGTGCACACCGGTGGTTATTTTCACTAGTGTGTAATTACGCGTAATCGGTTACGTGACTGTCTCGGTGGAATGGCTAGATTCAAAGACTGAGGAACATTCTAGAATGGGAAGCACAAACATACGATAACGTCTTAGTCGGCTCTGCATTTTTCCCCGGTTTCGTCGAGCGAAGGTATTTTATTGATACTTGATGAACACCAAGTGTTATATCCTGTGCAGAACTACTTCAGAAATCAGGCCCGATAAGAGGGAGCCCGTAGGAGTGCCTTTTGTTCTTACATCTGTCCATCAATGGGAAATATGCTTTTATGCAGTGTCGTAGAAGCTCGATCTGATGATCGGACATTAGCGACTTTTCTCACACAGCGTTCAGCCAGTAGTTGATTCAAATTTTCCATCGCAGAATGTTTCGTAATGAAGGTGGAAAAAATAAATCGATATCAAGGGATATAATAGATTCGTCTGATTCTCCCGTGAGGGGTGTTTCATGCGTCGAACAAAATTGATTCCCAGGGGCCACTGTTGTTGGTAAGCCTTCGGCGATATACATTTAAGGCAACCAAACGCCAATTTTGCTAAATCCTATCGGAGCGCGTCACGAAAGAAAATGGATGGGCCTATGTGGTTCATTTTCCATGTGTGTACCTTTGGCAAACCGTAAAAATGGGCCGTGGCGGAGTCCGTAGGGTTTGATTGTCTCTGTGACTATGGTTTTTTTCAGTCTTTGTTTATTTATTTATCTGGGTGACCATCATTTTCACAGCACAGAATAGTTAAAAATATTGTCGGTCATCAAATAGTAGGCTCTATGCTCTGTTCCGGTAATCTAATTTGAGCCGACCAAGCTCTTCGAGACGTCAGCGTGTAAATACATTTGTCCCGGTGAGCCCGCTTTATTTAGAAACACCAGTGTGCGAACGCTTAGGAAGTATGTCAAAAGCCATTGCGTCCTCGTTAACCGCGAAAATTTATGCTTGCTTTAATGTCGCGAGCCAATTTTCCTTATTTTATTCTTCTCCTTCAGGCTATTGACAAGAAGATTCGACAGGAGGTGGAGAAGCAGTTGGCAGAGTGTGAGGCCGCACCGGAACCAGATGTCTCTTGGGCTTTCGAGCACGTCTACTCCAAGCATCCTGACAATTTCCCCGTGCGTGGCTGCGACCTCACTAAGCACTACGCACCCAAGCTCTAAGCTGACAAGCAGAGGGACAGAGAAACCTCTCTTTCAGCCACCGTCGCCTGCTCCTTTCTACCTCCCCTGCATTCCTCCATTGACTCATCTTCCATTCTTCTTCTCAGCCCACCCCCTCTTTCGCGTTTCCGTAATATTCCACGGCTATTAGGATTCTGTCCAAAGTTTAGGGACTTGCTTCACACGTCTCCTGTTGGTCTCCTTGTCGTCGTAGGCACTATTAATACTTTGTAGCCGCAGACGCATTTTTACTCTTTCTCTCCCTCTGTCTACCTAACTTATGAAGCGCCGCTGATCCTTTCTGCTGTTTGCAGTGTATATTTGTTTTAATTGTTGAAAAAGTTAGTTTACCCCGGCACTGTGGGGGTGGCTTTCGCGCCTTTCTCTGTGATCTCTGATGTGCATTGACGCAATTAGTGCGAATCAGCTAATCATGTATCGTGGTCTGCCGAGTACGCCTATCGTGTCATTGTGGGTTACTTCTGTCTGGATTCTCAGCCTTCCTCTTGGGTGTTTAGGTACTGGTTGTGATCATATATGACATCGCTAACAATGATTTTATCTCTAGTGTTTCCTGGCCGTGGACCAAGTTTGTTCGACCTCACCCTCTTCCAACAATAGAGACCGCATCCATTAGGTCCGAGAACACACTCCATCCACGGTTTCGGAGCAGGTTCTCTTTGCTAGGTCTCTTTGTTGCCCATTAGGCGATGACGTCAGATTTAGCGTGGGCGCGCTAGGCTTGTTCGACAGGCGGCAGGGAGACTCAGCGGGCCTAGCTTCGAAAAAAACGCTAGTCAGCGCACACCACTCAACACTATCCGTGTAGTGCTCTGACGAATTCCATTTACGCAAGTGTCATGATGCGTATTAAGATTGACAACTAGGCCCCGAGTCTTAACTTGTTGCTAGGCCTGCGCACCGACCGGAATGCTTCATTGTATTTATTAGCTACCGTCGGAGGTTTTCGTGACTGTTTGTGGCAGGGAAACGCCGTCAGTAAGTTGTAGAGGCGCGTGTCTTAAGGACACTAAGGGTGTACCAAAGGAACTTCTATTGCGACAATATATTGCTCGCTAGAGCGGGAATGTTTTACAGAGGTTTCGGAAAGCTGGGCCGACTCTCCTGTCAAAGCCTCGGATGGTAATATCGATCAGCGCTTTGAATCTTTAGCTAAAGTTGTTTGACTTGGGTTCATCGATCTGTGCGTTTGCGCAATTTTACGACCGCTGGTGCTGCATTTCGTCCCCGCGATGGAGGCTGCGGACAATCCTGCGCCCTCGAAGGGCGACCATCATAGGCTGAGGCACCTCAGGAGCGCTACGCTGGCGTCTGATGTGTGGTCTTCAGATGCCGACTTTGTCAGCAGACGTCCACATTCCCACAAAGGGCTACACCATTGCGTGAATAAAGGCCAGGACAAGGTCACATCAAACTTAAGCCGTTCGAGCAAAGACAGGCCGCGGCGGAAGAGGGAGCAGGATTACCGGCATCCTTCGCCGTCGGGGCGAAACGTAGCACCAACTGCCGTCAAACTAGACCAGGGCCTAGGCAGCGAACAAGGGCAAAATAGTGATCACTCCAAGGCTGATAAGTTCAGCCAATCATGCAAATTCCTGATCGATATTGACAGTGGAGAGAGCCTGCCCAACTCTCTAAAACCTTAGCAAAAGACCCATTGCGGTGATCAATATTTTGTTATCCGATTTATATCCCGGTGCTCCTTTTTGCGAAGTTCAGGGCTTCCATTTCTTAGTGAATATTTGACCGCTGGCTGGTACATTAAGGACCGTGCTGCCGCAAGTTAATCGTTCAGTTAATTTCTGCTAAGTGTCAGCCAACTCTGTCGACATCTATGGCAACCCTTCGGGTGCGGTGTGTGTGGCCTAACGAACAGCCTTAGCAAGCAGTGGCTTGGAAGCCATAGCCTCACTCAAAACAGGCTATCGATCGGCCTACACAGGCGAACGTACACAAGCCATCAATCGATCGATAATTCAGAATTCAAACTACAGTCACTCACTCAGCCAATGGGACTGGCCACTATTTCAGAAGATAATCTGATTGGCTCAAAGTATATCGTTTACACACGATTTTTTTCCCTAAATTTTTTGTACCTCTAACACTCAAAGACTTCTGCCGTTGCATCCTTCTTGTGGTAATCTTTCTCCGGGGACTAACACAAGACGTTATTGGGCGGCAATATCTCGGCCTGGGCATCCCTTACAACACGGTATTCTTCAAGAAGTCCTTCATCCTGACGGGTGTGGACCAAATGGGATCCGACTGAGGCACCAACGACTTGGGGCATCGGCTTGTCGAGGACTGTGTTAGGAGTGACCTTAATAAAATTAGCGGGCGGTAAAGCTGAGAGCAACGCGCGAGCAGGCAGCCAGCCACCCTCGCGGCAGGCTATTGTAACGATATTTTATATTTCATGATTCATTCTTTACTATTATATCTTCCTTCTCTTTCTCAGCCAGAGCAAATGCCTACCCCCTGACTGACCGGACCGATCCAGTCCCGGAGCATTGATCTCTCTTTGTACCGCTTAACGAAGTGCGCCACTTTAGAAACGGATTAATTGAATAAACGTGTTTACAGCGAGTCTGGTCTTTTGGCGTGCCTTGGCTCACATTCGTTAGATCGCCTGTCTCCGTTTGCTGCGTCTAATCACCCGCCTGCTTTATTCATATCCAATATTCCCGCGCGTCGATCCAAGCTACACTATCGATCCGTCTGCACGTGACAATTGCAACTGGCAGTCAATCAATATTTTACAATTTAAAGATGTGGTCAGGCTAAGACTCTGACAAGCCAGCCGCTGAGTCGCAAACCATTCCTGCCAGTATTCGCGCCAGGACAGTATCTGATTGGCCCAATGGACATGGTTGTATACGCGGTCGTCCTTAAATATGTTGTACTAGGTACACAAACAGACTTCTGCTTCTGCGCTCCTTTCTTGGTGCTCTTCTTTGGGAACTCATACAAGGCGTAATTAGGCGGTGACATCCCGGCTTTGGCCACATCTACAACAGACCGAGAATGGTGAGAGAGCCTGGAATGCTCGTCCCTGATCTTTGTAGACTACATGTGGTTGTCACACGTCACAACTGCCATACGAGGCGAGAGGCTGGGCATTTTCGCTACCAAAGATAGTGGCAATCCTGGAGGGTGGGGGGACGAGGGACGCCTCTTGTCCGGCCCGCCGTTTGGCAGGCTGTTGGCCAACTGTCCGGAGCTGAGTCATCGCTAGCGGCAGGTATGAGTATGGCGGCCATTGCTTCTTCCATGTTGCTCCCACAAGCAGGCCACGTGCCAGATAACGTGGATGGCCAACAGGGGGCTAAATTAGGGCACGACAGACGTCATTGGAGATGGGTAGCCGTGACAAATACCACGCATCGTTGGGTGTGTTGCCACACCTACCTGCGGCTTCCCACTTGTGCTCTATCTCACTTCCGCTCGCCGTCACTTCTGCGTGGTGAGTGTGCAACGGGAGTTGCGATGCCTTGGTGTGGATGGCCTTGAATCACGCACCCCGTTAGTGGATATTTGAGTAAGGGCACATTGCTGGTGAAAGTATAACTGAAAGGACAGAACTGGTCGTGTAGGAGTTGGAAAAAGTCACCTTGAACCGGTACCAACCTGCGTTCTGGTGCCGCTACATAGACGGAACGTGCATGATAATCGAATGGAGTAGACTGGCAGATTCCCAAGACGGCATGTTTGCCTGACACTCAGTCCACAAGGTAAAAAGGAAACGCCGGACAATTGTCTTTCTCTGACGTCCTCGTCCCACGCAAGGCCAATCGAGTCGTCAGAAACATGGTTAAAGAAGGTCCATTATCGCGACTAATGTGCTCAACTACGATAGAAACCACCAAATGGCGTATAAAAAGGCTGTATCAGAGCACTCTTCTAGAGGGTAGCCACATATTGTAGTGAAATTGAGGGACTAGTACGAGAACTATAGCATCTTCGGGACCAATTGGCTACGAATGGATAACCGAACAGTTTCTTCAACCGCGGCCTTCGTATACGCCCAAGGGGCAGAAACGGCGGAGAGCCACCAACATTCTGGCGTCCTCTATCATACATGGAGAATGCATTTGAAGAAATGGAGCGCATTGCCGCAGAGTTCGGCGTGGGTATCGCCAATCCTCCACTACCTTCCATGTGTTCTCGAATCGTGAAAACAAAGGACCAACTGGGCATAGTCTGGTATCGTTTATCAAGAACCACGTTGCGGCAGTTCTCGTTACTATATAGAGCAGACCAGGCGAAAGCCTAGCTCGCGAATGATGGAGCACAAACGTATAGTGCAGAGAGGTGACCCACTGTCTCAGATTGCCACCCACACACGAATTTAACTTAACGGGTACGCGCATATTCACGCGAGCCATAATAAGATGGAACCGAAACTACGGGTGGCCTAGGTATCTGACTCAAACTCCATCAACAGACATGTTGATATATCCCCTGTTATCACGCCCTCTGTTTGCGCGGGCCATTTCCTAGCCAAGGACGCACGCCGTAACCACACAGCGGGACGAAGTGAGCTCTGATTAAACCATACTGCGAGTACAGCCCCCTTCCTCGTAGCTGGACTAAAAAAGCAAGTCAACTCCTACTGCACACTCATTGGCTCTGAGGCTGGCCTCTTGTACGATGTTGAAAGATCAGGCAAAAATGGTCTCCCAATGATCGCGACTCCATCCTCTTTGTAAAAATGGATTTGAATGCTCTCCCGTAGATCTGGTTTTCCAGGATCATCATGGTCAACAATCGACGCGGGTCTGTGATGAGCTATGAAAGCAGTTCGGAAGAAGGTTAAACAAAGGAATAACCACCATCCTCCCCCTGACATCGAACCATAGATCGTATTATGTCCTATCGCTGGGAGTTCACAAGTGCACTTCGTGTGGAGCTGTTCACTACTGTCCTTTACTGGATACAGTGCAGTTGCGGATGAAACAACTACGCCTTAGAAACTGGGAGATTACGCCAAAAGCGGATGCCTGAACATGTGGCAGCAATGAGAGGGGTTGACGCGAGGTCATAGGTTTCGGCTCACTCAACGGAATTTGGCCAAACAAACTCGGGTCTAATGAGACCCGCATTCTCGAAAGAGGTGGCAACCGTGTAGACTGGTCGAGCCATTTGTCTCCAGCCTGCTGTCAATTAGCCCACGTGATAACCTGCTTCTACATTAGACTTCGAGACTTTGCCTTGGCAAAGTTGCAGTGGACGCTGCTGCCCGATTCCCTCCTAACTCTTGACGCTACAGACGAGGTCACTCAGAGCACAGCATCTCGCGCGAGGCCAGTTTTCAGTGTGTCTCGGGCCAGACGTAAACTGACACGCGACACTCACTACTGGCGAACGCACGCATCGTGGCTCCCCGGTTCTTGCCTAAACCCACAATGGCTTGACTTCAATCCGTCCAATGAGATTCCCGCGTTAGTAGACTGGCCTCCTTTAGTAGGTTGGCCTCAGTCCATGTGGACACAGACGACAATGTGGTATCTGCCCCAAGCATCACTTCGGAACTAACCCACCTCACGGCTCGACGCGCGCTCCGACAGTCAAAACTTCCTCCTGATTTTTCTACAATCCTCTGTACAGAATACACTCTTCCTTTTACTCTGGCCTTCACATGACTTCTCTCATCTTCTAAGGAACCAGGCCCGAAAGATCGCAATCGTCAGGGTAAATCGTATTAGCCTTAACTATTACGTGATAGAGCTTTGGTCACACGGCGAGAGTGCATTTTTTGCATAAAACAGAAGGCTGCTTGTAGGCAGGAGAGGAAACAGTTCAAGTCGGGAGTCATGTTGACACAGCGCGGTATATGTGGTGTGAGGTAAATGTAATAGGCTGGAGGGTTGCCAGTCAGAATAAAGAAAAGTGGACTCGCGTCCGTGACCTTAAATAGTCACCTGTCGCACGTGCTTGTGGCATGATGTCCCGGCGCTACGGGCGGCACTTACTGCACATACGACCAACAATTCGAGAGATAGTGTAGTGACAGCTTCACACGACGTGCACTTGTGAGACCTTGTCGTAATTGGCTCAGGTCGAAATGCAGTCTGGGAACATTTGCTGCTTCCAGCTTCTTGAACAGCCAATCACAGGCCACCTCGCACAGGTCCTCATGGGACGACTGCCAAGCAGACATCACTTCAGACGCCGTCCAGTGGGTTGCGGTTGTGCGGTCATCTGATGGTCATTTTGCTACTGCCTATTCTCCCATTCATTCAGAATATACTCTCCCTACCACTCTGGCCTTCCCGTGAATTTTTTCCTCTCCTAAGGAACCGGACCTGGAAGATCGCAGCCGGTAGGGTTAAAATTATTAGCCTTAACACGCCACGTGACAATCGCGTACAAAACCGTCAGCTAAGTAGCATGTCAATAATCAATAATGGCAGTGCACTTACCGACTCGGACGCAGCTATAATCGCATAAAGTGCATGCTCTCAAATATATTGTTACTGATGAATGCGAGAATTCGGAATTCAAATACACATGTGATCGCGTAGCAGCTACGTTCTACAAATACTTCATCGCCCTTATCTGCAAATGCGTCTGATAATGAGTTAGAGTGAAAATCCGAAATGTCGGGCCAATCAGCTTCGTGTTTTGCTGACCGCATCTCCCTCATCTGAACTGCTTCCTGGAGCCCACCGATTCGCCTCTAACAAGTGCACAAGCACCAGTTCCTACCTACACCAATCAGGTCTGGCTAATCATTTCACTCACACATGACCTCACTGGAGGCACTCGATGACTCCAGCGGTCTCACACTTCGGACACGACCCTTTCGGGGGTGCTCGTGCATTCTTCCGACTGCCAACTTTCTTCAATTTTTTCGCTACTACCTCTGACCTGGGAGATTACGCCAAACGCGGATGCCTGAACACATAGCAGCAGTGAGAGAGTGTGACGCTCCGCACAAGCCTAACGTCCGCTCAGAACGGAGCAATAGGTCGGGCGAAGGAAGATGCGCAGCGCCGACAATCGGAAACCACGAGCGAAGAAGGTGCAAACGATCAGGAGGCACACGAACGACTTTGCACATCTAATCACGGAGGTGCCTGCTAGCGTGAGAACAATTCAAGCAGCCACCAGTGATCTATTGATGCAATCGATCTACGCGCGTGCACCAGACACGCCTATAGCACGAGGCTAGCGGCAAGACACACTCCTTCGACGCCGGCAGAAGAATAGACGTACACTCTGAGGAGGACAGCGAAAATGCTTTTTAAACGTGAACATGAATGTAATTTGGGTCTCAGGAACTGCCCCTTCTTCCTCTTCCGGGGATGATGAAAGCAAGAATATAATATTCATTCCACCTGGCATCCCATCTCTTCTCTTCCTACCCGAAACTGGATCTGAAGAAAACAGCAGCGAGGGTCTTCCTTATTTACTTAAGCCACTGCGCCTCCTTGTCTGCCGAAGTAAAAGTGGGTGGCTGAAAAAGAAAGTAGTCAGAAAAGCCTCCTTCGCAACTTTTACACAGCAGTCACCCCTAGCTGACAAATATTATAGTGTCTGTTCTTGATTCCAATGATTTTAAATGCGTCGCAGTGCACAAGCAGGCAAGAGAGCTGAACGACTTTACCTTCAAAAACCCCTTAGAGTCAATGGATACAAAGGCTAGTTGATTGAGTAAAGCAGACACCGGACGATAGGTGACGGCCAAATAGGCAGCAACAGGAAGCCTAAGGTGTAAGTTCCTGCATTTAGGGAATCTTTGCGATGTTTGCAGGACTATTAAACCCTGTCAGTATAGGCATGACCCATTAACACCAGAGAACACTATGCCACCGTTCGATGCAACCTAATGATACGCTACCGCTTGTCTAAATCTTAGCAGTTGTCTACTTAACGTTGCAAGTATGAAAACGGAAACTACGTTGGACTTATGGGATGAAGATCAGGACAAGACGTCCGAATCCAGCTTAATTAAACCGCTCAGACGAGGCCAAACAACAAACTTACTCAAGCGAACAGGACGGGAAACAGAGTTACCCGTTAGTAAAGCCGTTTAACTTTCTGTTTTATTGTTTTTTAGGCAGGTGTTTAACCGACTTGGTTAATGCCGAACCCAGATTTTGCAGTCCCACTAAAGCTATTCCAACTGAACGAGCGAAGGGTGTCAAATTTTGTTCATAAATTCACATACATTTGTGGAGGTATATATAGAGGGCGAACGCAAAAGCAATTGGCGGCCAAGTCAGTTGAGCAGCTACCTAAATTGCTTTCAAAACGGGAAAATAAAATTCACGGTTCTTCTATCACGACACCTTTTGGATAGCGGCCAGTCTATTGACCATAAAACAGCCTTCCGAGTACGAGAGAAACCCGACCTATGCAAACATCTAGGCTACGCAGTCACCCCAAACTTGCCTTGGTAATCCCCATGCCTCCGATTTAAATACCTCTTTAATGTGTTACCTTCCCGTTTTTTTCTTTCCTGTAATGCGATTTTAAGTTAGCCCCTCCATTGCTTTGCGTCGATGCGCTCAACAATGATCTTATTGTTTCACGTTGATTTTCAGTGCTGATTCAATTCTTTGTATGCTTCTTGTTCATTATTTATATTATGCAGCGACCGGTTACAGCTGTCGAGGAAATCATGGCTGCCAGTAAATTCGGCCAAGGAAAATTGGCTGCACATTTCTGAAAATTGTCCGTTGTTGCGGCTGAGTGCTGAAAATGGCCCTCACCGCCAATAGTCAGAGCGGCTCGCGTTTAGGCAAATTATCGATTTGTGCCAAGGTCCCAACCGCTACGGCGTGAGGCGGGAATGAGTCATTAGTAGGGCCTGCCAACGGGTGGCGGCAAGACAAGGCTAGGCAGCGCGCTTGCGTACTTACGAGACGGCCAGTGTTGCGTGCTGCCGAATATAGGCACGTGGAAGCCGCTTTGATCTTGCCGCGCCTGAGTGGCGTACAAGAAAAGCCCGAAATTCGCAGTGCTTACATTGCTAAATGCACGGCGAATTCGTCACGGACAGCTAAAGAAAGACATAGCTTTGTATGCTAAACAACAAATGTGTTCTCAAAACACCTCAATTTCATTTAAAAATTGATGTTGTAATTTACAGTACCTTTGAAAAGTAAACCGATGCAGTACTCTGCTATAAATTATGCAGGGTGTCTCAGAAAAACGTATACGCATTTACAGTAATTGTAAACTTGGTGTTTATCATAATTTTGTTATTTCAAAAACGAAAAAATATTTAAAAGTATCATTTTATTGTTTTGTTTTCCTTGCATGTTGAATATTGCAACAGTAGCTGAATCGAGAGAAGCTACCGAACGTAAATTCATCCGAATATCAAGGGAATTGTTTCGTGGTACGTGCAATTACATTGTTTCGCGTTGTCAGCAGTGTCATGATCAAGATGGAGGTCAGTTTGAGATCAATCAGTGATAAAAACAATAAAATGGTACTTGTAAATATCTTTACATTTATTTCAAATACCGTCGATTGGTTGCTTAAACTTTTGCTAACTCCACCCCCTTTATATTATTGTACACGCCTGATGATGAATTAACCGAACATGTTCGTTCGCCTATCCTGACCTCTTGAATGTTTACATTTATTTAATACTTAGATTATGATAAACACCAATTTTACAAAAAGGTAAAATGTGTATACATTTTTGGGACACCCTGTATGCAGTTATTTTCAACAGTCTTACTTACCCACCGGAAGTGAATGCTTGTACTGGACCTTACCGCACTGCTGCCTGATGAAACCGAGGCGCAACCAAACGCACGCACCGTGTCGGCCCCATTCCGGCCTCAGCCCACGGTGACTTGACCTCAATCGATCTGGACAAAGCTCAAGGCCGATGCTACCGCCAGACGCACCTAATAATGCGTGTGCATCGGTTCGCTCACGCGTGGTCCAATCAATGACCTTCACGGTTGCAGCCAAAGGTAGCGGCACGGATGTCTGCTCCCTAGACACTACTCCGGAACAGATCCGAATGGGGAACGGACGCACTAGTCCGTGAGTCAACTCTCTTTCTATCTATTCTTCTATCCTTCTGCAGAATAAACTATTTCTAACAATCCGGCTTTCCCACCGTCTTCTCTCTTCTCCCAAGGAACCGGGCCTGGAAGATCGTAGTTAACCTGGTTAACCTGCTTAGCCTTAGCTCCTATATGCTCACCCGAGTGCCCGGGTGAGGTTTAAGGTACACGCAAGCTCATATTCCCATCTGTTATGCTTGTTGCAAAAAAACGATGCATGTCAGCTATTGATAAAATTATAGTAATATATTGCTAGAATATACTATCCGCTGGTCTTGATAAGTACGATTATTAGAATTAACACACTTTGAAGTAGCATATTACCTCTAGCAGCAGTATCCCAGCCCAAACTTATTAAAATGTGACACAGCTTTTGATGAACAGAGGTGAGAGCGTGGGAACCAACGCAAGCCCCGATGTGCTGCGGGCATCAAAGTTTTATTGACAAGAGTTTCCTTGGTAGCGCACAAATTTTCATATTTATATTAACATGCCTACCCAACGCTTCACTTGAGACAGAAACTTGGGGCATATTGCATACGATATCACTACCCCACTCTAACACTAACCCTAAACATAACCCTTACCCTAACTCTAACCCTTACCCTAACCTTAACCTTTACCCTAACCATAATAGAAATTAATTGAGCAGGCATGTTAATAAAATAGGAACATTTGTGCGCTACCAAGGAAACTCCTGCCGTTTTATTTACTCAGAATAGATCAAACCCAGATTCACCTTCCTTGTTGAGATCGAGGGGATATGAGCCCCAGCGTTGGTTTTATCAGCGTCAACCCTAACAATTACTTACGTCAGAAATAATGCTCGTATTATATCGCGGCGGGGTTAAGTGAGTTAAACCCAGCAACTGCGATCTTCAGACCATGGTCACTTAGTACAGAAGAGAAGTCGATAAAGGCCAGAGTAGTGGGAAGAGTTTATTGTGTACACAAAGGACCGGAGAATAGATGAGAGTAGATTGACTTGGTAGAGCACGTCCGCTTAGGAGATCGACCGGATCCCAAGTGAGGTCTTATCAGCAATCAGGCCAGAAGGCAGAGAGAGCGCTCTCACTGGCTAGGTCGGCCTGTGATTGGTTGGACGGCATTTTGGGTGGTCCACGTCATGCGCGCTAGTAAGTCTGGTGAGCACAATGACCTTGAGCCCCAGACAGATTGAGGCCACGACGGGAAAGCCAGACATCGGACCGGCGATGACCCACTACACTAACAATCAGTTGCACTCCTAGTTATTAGTAGTAGAAATAGTAGTAGCAGTACCAGCCTCGGTTTACTCGAGTATGTCTTGACCCCTACGGAAGGTTAGTGAGGCTAAATAGTGCGGAAGTACCAGCGCAAAAGACTACTACCAATAAAGACAAATTTAGGCGGTGTTCTGTCCTGCGTCGGACAAAAGCGGCCTACGCCCGATCCCGTTCGGTCATCTCGACTCTGTCTTGTCACCGGTTCAAACGGGTTGAGGGTTTAGAGTGAAGTAGACAGTTGCGCGTCTATTTCAATTAAATCTCCTCGCTGTCTCCAGTCACCATCCCTGCTTTTGGGCACATGGGGAACATAATTGAAATCGATGCTCGATCTATCATATACACTCAGATAACATACATACTATGCGTACATTTATATCTACTCTGCACCATTTTGTGACCACCTGAGCTTTTTGTAAGACGTAAGACTTTCGTGAGCGCATTTTTTATTAGATACTGAATGCCATGATACCCGTTTGTTTGCTTACTGCTCGATAAAATTTCAATGTAATCTGCTTTACTCGGGCATAAATTGCAGATAAATGTAATTTTTAGATAATAAGGAATACAGTACTGAACTATAAAGGGTAAACAATATGCAGCTTACCGTAGTAGAAGAGTAATTTTATAAATGTAGCAATTCTATACAGGCAGACGTCTTGATTAGCTGATATTGGAACTGTTAACAGAGGAAATGGCACATAAACGCTCCGCTTCATGCGCACAAAAATTCGGGGTCCAGATATAATTTTAATTTTCCTTATCCTCGAAAGAGGAAGAAGAAGAGGGGGAAAGTACTAGGACCAATTTTTATCGATATTGACTTTTCGAAAAAATTCTCGTTTCCATCATCAGAGCGTGTGGCTTATTCTTTCGCTGGCCTTGCCTCGTACAGCAGCTAAACCACGACTTCGCCTTTGAGAGAACAAGTGTGATCGGCTGAGCCAACGATAAGATGTCCGGACTAGTTCACGAAAGTTGGTCCTCGACGGGCACACTAAACCGAGTCCTGGATTTAAACCCCACCTACAAAGCGCTCCGTACAAGGATCGCATACGCTCATACCGGTGCAATAGGGCGAACGAAAGAGAATACATAAGACCGATAGCTAGCACCCGCAACGATCGAGACTTACATGACCGGCGTGAAATGCCTTCTTACGGAGGCGCATGCGGCTGCCCTTAGTCGAAATCGACGGGAGAACTGTCGTGTTTGACCGCTGATGTCAATGAAGTCCATCGAACGTATAAACAGGTTGGTTCAGAAGGTGACAGCCTCAGGGGGACGCGGACGTAGTTTGCGCCAACTGCACTCTTCAACTTTGCACGGGCTCAAGAAGATAAAACAGGACCCGGCGTTGGCCGCTTTCTCCAGTGTAAGCCTATCAACAAGTGTTGAGGCTAAGAAGCTTTAACCTTAACTGCTACGATCTTCCAGGCCCATGGTTCCTTTAGGTGAGGAGAAAAGATGGAAGGAAAGCTAGATTGTTAGGAATAGTGTATTCTGCAGTAGGATAGGAGAATAGATGGAAAGCATTTTGACTCCCGGACTAGTGCATCTGTTCCCTAGTCGGGTCGGGTCTGGAGTGATTCCTGAGGGCGGACACCGCATTGTTGTCTGTGTCCCACGGATTGAGGCCAACCTACTAAGTGAGGTCAGTCTACTAAAGCGGGAATCTCATTGGACGGATTGACGTCAAGCCACTGTGGGTTGAGGCCAGAATGGGTGCGTGGGTTTGGGTGCGCGTCAGTTGCGTCTGGCAGCAGTGGCCGTCGCCCGTCCGTTTGTGCATACTTCGAGGCACGCGGGAAAACTATGCCGAGGGACCTCGTCTGTGGCGTCAAGAGTTAGGAGAGCGTCGGACAAACACGACCACTACAAGCCAGCAAAACCGCCTAAAGTAGACTTATGTAAGAATAAACGTTGTTCGAGTACTACCACACTACTACCCTCAATCATCTTCAGTAGGTGTCAAGACAGGCTTAAGACAGATACGGCTACTCCTACTTCTGCTACTACTAGCTAAAATGTGACTGCGCGTTAGTAGTACTGGTACTAACACAGAGGCTACCATTTCCCAAAGGTAACGCTGATTAAAGCCAACGCTGGGGCTCATACCACCTTGATCTTAACAGGGAATGTGATTCTGGGTTAAAATTATTCCGAGTAAGTACATGTTTGGAGTCCTGAGCACAACAGAGATTACATTGGTTTCCACCTTCTCAACTCTATCCGTTAGGCTACGTCCGTTTCTACCAAGTTCGGACTACGATACTGCTGCTAGAAGTACGTTTCTATGCTAAATTGCTAATTCTCGTAATCATGCTTACTAAGGCCAGTAAATTGTATAATATAATACGGCCTGTGTCCGCTTTTTAAGAAGTCGGAACCCAGTATGCACCCCCAATCTGTAGGAGGTCAAGTGATTAGCTTATGGGTTAAATAAAACGTTATACAATAATAGCACAAGTCCTACCATGTATTGATGTCGTAAACTTTGCCATCTATAGACTACCTGTAGGCCTACTACAGTGTCTATCTGTAGCCTGGACCTTAGAGAACGCCTACTCATATCCCTTTGATCCAAGCAGGGAGTGTGCATCCGGGTTTATGCTATTCCCAGGCCCGGAGCACATCATAGCTTTCCTTGGTTTCCGCCCTCTCAACGCTATCCACCAGACTGTGTCATCTTATTGATTAACGAAACGTTATTGAGTAATAGCTCAAGTTTTACCATACCTTTATGTCACATGGTACCATTTACCGTTATCAAGCCAACTTTTTGCAGTATCGAGCTCTATCCTGAGGCTTAGGGGACGTCTCCTGTCTAATAGGAGACCAAGCTGCTCCATAATCAACTTATATTGTTATATCCTTTAACTGTGTCAGTAGCTGAGTAACAAGCAGTAAGCATTAGAGGTAAGAATATTAGCTTGCCAAATTTCTCATCTTCGCGTGGTGATCGCGTAAGGCACTTGGACCTTCTTGCGAGAATGCGGTTTCTGTACGCGATTGCAGATCAGCAGGTACAGGCAGATTACGGCGAACTACACGACAGATTCGAGATTCTCACGGTACTTTACGTACATGTACACCTTCTGTCCGCCATCTCCTGCCAGCCTTCTCTTATCTAAAACGTTGAACTCTCAATTTAAATACTTACGTAAATATCTGTATTTAAGTTCATACTAAGAAACGGGCTATACTACTGAATACAGCATAAGTGGGTACAGTAAGTAGAACATTAGTTTTAAGGTACTAGACACTGAATGGTAAATACGTTTTTTGGGAAAACAAAGTAACCATTTGGCTAAATTTTCGTCAGTGATTCACCAGGTCCTACTTAGACGTGAGAAATAAGCAAAGAGCAATTACAATTTCAAAAGTGCCGAAAAAAATCAATATTCATCTAATGCGAGCGCTTATAGTCGGCTGTAGACTGCATCAGTCTGTTTCAATCGCTGTTCGTCTTTTCTGTTTTCTTTGAGACTTTTGTACGCGTTTTCTAACCCAATATGTCAGTTGGTGCACAAGACATCGGAGTGCATGGCCTCAAGAAATCGTCGGCCATTTTGGAGGGGCAGTTTCCGACGATGTGAGTTTTGTCCCATGCGAAGCTGTGTCCTGTATCCACGCTGTGCATGGCCAATTGGGACATATTGTCACGTCTGTTTACTGCCAGCAGATTTTCGTGGCCAAACCTGTCCTTAGGGTGTACAAGCAGCGTACGTAAAGTAGTTATCGGTTTGGGTGCCATTTTCATTTATTATTTCCGCAAGTGCCTTTCGACGAGTTCAGACATATCGCAGAGGGTTAAGTGAGATAAACTCTGGCAACTGCGATGTTCAGACTCGGTTCCTTAAGAGATGAAAGAAGTCATAGGAAGGCCAGAGAAGTAGGAAGAGTATATTCTGAATGAATGGGGAGAATAGGCAGTAGGAAATTGACTATCAGATGACCGCACAACCGCGAGCCAGTGGACAGCATCTGAAGTCCTGTTTGCTCGACAGTCGTTACATAAGGTCCTGCGTTATTCGGCCTGTGATTAGATGTTACAGAGGCCAGAAACTGCGAGCGTTCCCAAAGTGCACTTTGACTTGCGTTAGTCACTACAGACACATTCCTTATATAAGGAAGGCTCCGCCATGTATTTGTTTCGAATGCCTGAGTGGAGCAATCATTTTCTTTTTGGATTCTTGTTTCTTTAATGCATCAATGTACAAAATCTCTGGAGTAACAATTTCGGGAAAATCAATCAAATTGATCATTTGGCTCGACTCGGCAGGTTTCCTCACCAGATCCTTGTGTCTTCAGTCGATGTAGCAGATTGTTGACCGCACTCCTGTTGTGAGATGTTGGGTTGTTGCTCTCATAGTGAAGAATAATTTTCACATGCGTTTCTCTGCGGTAAACGGCTGTGGGTGATGTTCCGTCAGTCTTCCACTGTGCGAGAATGTTAGTCTCGATCAATTGATGTTGGAAATGTAAATAAAGTAAATTAGTCATGTCGTGGTTTCCTCGTCTCCTGCGAGCCGGACTCAGCATGCCGAAGACGTTGGGTTGTCACGCGTGTGAAACGGGGGAGGGACTTTCCCACGAACGACATCAGACGCGCGGCGGGCTCCCTGTGACTGTGAGCAGCGTGATGGCATGGCGTGTTCTCTGCGGCTGTGGGTAGCACGGTTTCAGGCTGCGTAGCTCTCATGTCCATGTCACTGTAACAGCCTGAAGTGAATGACCGAAAACAGCTGTTTGCCAACACGACTTT
The DNA here is from genome assembly GCA_036362985.1 of Ligula intestinalis. Lineage (NCBI taxonomy): Eukaryota > Metazoa > Platyhelminthes > Cestoda > Diphyllobothriidea > Diphyllobothriidae > Ligula > Ligula intestinalis. Next base: position 25,315,375 of record JAYGXS010000005.1, read on the forward strand.
TCAATCGTAAACGAAAAAGGAATTTTTGCTGAGTTAGGAGGAAGTTTGACTCGCGGACTAGTGCATCTTTTCCATAGTCGAGTCGGGTCCGGAGTGATGCCTGAAGGCAGACACCGCATTGTAGTCTGTGTCTCACGGATTGAGGCAAACCTACTAAATGAGGTAAGTCTACTTAAGCGGGAATCTCAGTGGACCGATTGAGGTCAAGCCAGTGTGGGTTGAGGCCAGACTGGGGAAGACACTGTGCGCACGCTCGCTAGCAGTAACGATCGCGCGTCCGTTTGCGCATGCTAATTAAGGTTTGCACTGGGCTCATGTCTACTAGTACTGATGCTGGCACTGACGCCACCATTTATCAGAGGTGACGCTGATTTAGCCAACGCTAGGGCTCATATCCCCTTCGTCTGAACAGGGAGTGTTTATCTGGGTTTAACGTTTTCGGGTATGTGCGTGCTTGGGGTCATCAGCATGGCTGCGTTTGTCATGGTTTCCGCACTTTCATCTCTATCCATGGTACTGTACGCACTAAGAAGATGCCGATATAGTTACTTGTCTATGCTGGAAGTGCTAATTCAGTAAGGCCAGTACTTAGTATGCTATTAGTACTGCCTGTGTATGCTTTTTTAGGGAGCCGCACCCAGTATGCACTCCCAATCTGTGGGATATAATAGTGATTAGCATTTGTAGAGTAGTGATTAAAGTCAACTCTGCGTTCTTACCTCCACATGTCAGTAATAAGTGTAGTAGAACTTGTGATAGCTCTGCCGCTATCATTTGTCAGAGATCTGCTCATCGTCTCTCTAAATAGGTGGGCTACAATTACCGCTAATAGACGACAACCTTGTTGCTGAGACTGCAATAGACTATAAGACTTGGGCTAAGCTTTGAGGACTCGGCTGTACTATAAATTTAAGCAGATCTAACTTAGAGACGCGACTGCATGGATTAAGGGTACATTTGTGTATAAGCTGGGTTCTGATTTTACAGCCAATTAGAGTTTAAGGTAAGGTAGGTTGGAGTTATGTGTAGCTAATAAAACAATGTTTATGCTGCTGTTTGGAGAACTACGCTTTTATCAAAGAATTCAAAATAAATGAGCTTACGCGCGTCCCAAGCTTTCCTTCGGGTTGATTTTTAAGACCGCCAGCGAGAATACGCGTCCGCAATGTAGATACGAATCTCATCAGGAATACTTATAGTCGTAACAACGGGCCTCGGTGTCAAGACCGGCCTCTGGCTAACAGCTGTCGGCGTATGGTGATTGTGATTGAAGTGGCTTGCGCAACCGTAGCTTGCAGATGTCGTGTCATGTCATGCTATGTCATGTCCTGCTATTCCATGCCCCCCCCCCCCCATCAAGGGAGCTATGTGACACAGCTGGCCCACTTGACTCCCGTGCCCTCAGCCGTGCCAGTTATTCCACCATTTGAGGAAGTATCACATCCGGGTGGCCCATTTGCGTGGTGTCACAGTCGCTTTAAATCCTTGCTCCTAGCGACCTTTATTTGCAACAGCAAGACGTCATAATACTTAAATGGTAATAGTCATCATCATCAGCAGTAGCAGCAGCATGTGTTCGGCATCTATCGGTATTAGTTTCCCTTCAATGATTCTCAGAAGTTGTCCTCTGGAGTGAGAACCTAGATAGGTTATTATTGCAGTTACCTCCTGAAGAATACCTGATATGGCTGTAGTGAGCTATGACTTGGAAACTAGGTTTAGAGGAAGGGTATAAGCCAAATATTTGTATAGATCTGAAGTGAGAGACTCGACTGCATATGATTGGAGATGAGCTTTCCTCCTTGTTTAATAGCGATTTGTTTGACAACTCGCCTGAAGCTGGGCTAGATTTGGATGTTGTTTAGCTGAGGCTTCAGTAAGCTTGTAGTGGCCTTGTTGCAGCCACTTGCAGCCCAAGACCAATCGCTGATGCATGGGGCCTTTAGCCTGTCTGCGCGCCCACTGCTAGGCTAGGTGCTAACTGTCCTTGACCGACGCGCACACAATCCTCAGCGAAAACGCACGCTCAGGATAGCCAGCGTTAGCCAACCTCAAGGTCGTGCGCACGCACTAGTCTAGACATCAGCAGCCTCATTGGCCCCCGGGACAAAGCATTCGCCGGCGGTTCCTGATGCTCTAGTCACTCCGGAATTGACGCCCTAGCATCCGTACTGCGGTCATCCGCGTGTCAACACTCTTTCCATCTATTCTCCCCCCTGTGTACACAATAAACTCTTCCTTCTGCCCTGGCCTTCCCAAGACTTCTCCAATCTTTTAAGGCACCAAGGTCTGGAAGATTTTAGGTGTTAAGGCCATAACCGTCGTAGCCTTAGCTCCTATGAGCTAATCTATATTTGGCTAGGGGGGTTATGCTAAGCCAAAGCAGAACCATATAGGAGCGGAACTAAGATCCTCGACTATATTTCTGAGAACTACACTAGTGGTTAGGTTTAAGTAATGATAACTCAATATGATGGGGGTATTTCGGTATAGTGGTCTGCGGATATTCTGTATTGGGTAACCTTACATTACTTGTACCCCGAGTAGTGTTTGCCGTGTATTGATTTGACCCCGTGTTTACTCAAGCGCGATCTTCAGGCGAATCGTTAAGGGGGCACCCAGTGCCCAATGCACTGTAGTAGTTTCGCAGTAATATAGTTCAGTAATGGTTCCGGCCCGCAAGCGATGTCATTTCTGGTAGTAGAAACGCGCTAAGAAATAGTTCAAGTCGCGTCAACTATCATGGTCAGGCCGCTAGTCAACTATTCAACTCAGAGAGCATTTCCCGCTTTGGGCTGAGGGAGTGGTCGGTTGCTCGACGGATTGAGATTGATATGATATTACTGAGTTTTGCTTTTCGAAGTAGCTATTAACTGTGTCAATAGCTGAGTAGTAAGCGATAAGCATACCACGGTAATATGAGCTTGCCAAATTTCTCAGCTTCACGTGGTGATTCTGTAGAACACTTGGGATTTCCTGCGAGCATGCGGTCTCTTTGTAGGGGTTCGGAGATCAGCAGGTACAGGCAGATTACGCCGGACTACACGACAGGTTCGGGGTTCTCACGAGCGAGATAGCTGGTGAAGTCTATCAATTCACGTTATAAAGTACTTTTTCGAATGACACCCCGATTGGCTTTTGAATAGCCAATGACAGAGTGCAGCTTAGAGTCACCTATTAACCGATTTCGCGTCCAAGGGAGTTTCTGCGTCCTCCGCTGATGTGCGTTTAGACTGCTCGGGGCGCATGCTTTGCTCCAGTCTTTGTTTACGTCCTCTTTGCTTATTAAATCCGTTCCTAAATCTGCCCTGCGTGACGGGGGAGGGTGGATTGAGGCCGCAACTAGCTGTTATTACCTCTTTTGACCCGTCATGGGCCTCATTTTGTTTGTCTAGGTCGACGACTGGCGGGGGGATATACTCGAGCCAGTGATACGTAATCAAGTGTACATTTCGAGTGTTGGACGCATAGGGACCTTGTTCACCTGGAACACTTAGGCTTATGGCGCATCCTGCGATTCGCGCCGCCTGGGGCAAACTTTTCGTCGGGATTAAGGTTTGTACCTAGTTCGGCCATAGCCGAGGTGGGGGTGGGGGGAGAGAGCTTGCTCCTGTTTGTCTAGGTCGTATTAAGTTATCTAGTGAGCAAAACTGAGTCGTGGACGCAAGGGGTCCTTGTTCGCCTGAAACACCTGAGCTCACAGCGCATCCTGCAAATAAGCGCCGTTTGGTTCAAACTTTTCGTTGGGATTAGAGTTTGAACCTAGGTCTGCCATAGACACCGGTGAGGGCGGGGTGGGCGTGACTGGGTTTCTAGAATGTCCCATTTACGTGGCTGTTTGGACTTACGTACTTTTAGCTTCACCGACAATTTTCGAGTGTTTGAAGCTGACAGAATAGGAGAATGCATGATATGGCACTGCTTGCTGCACACAAGGGGAGATCCTCTCGTTATCACTTATAGTAGTACTAGTGTTGGTTTTGAGCTAATAGAGCCTCGGATATTATTATGGGATGGTTATTTCGGATTGCTTTACTTGAGAGTCCTAGAACTGTTGCTGCTACGACTCGTGCTTCTACTGCTTGTTCTTTATACTGATAGTACTGGCAGCGGCAGTGTTATTTCTATTTAACTTATAGTGGGCTAGTGCAAGTAGCATTAAGCGTAGTAATGAGGAGTACAGTCAAGTGTGAGCACACTGCACGTAAAGTCCTGAAGGGCAGAAGTCCGCCAATACAATATCATGTGGGTAGAGAAGGGCAGTCTAAGTCAATGCAACAGGAACGGGCAATTTCATTGATGCTGATAATTTTTATTGGTGGTGGATACACTAGGGCATGTGGGCTTTCCTCGGGTTCCGCTCTCTTGTAGCGACCCCCTTTCTTAGTCAGACTTTCCTCGGACGCTGCGCGGACTAGGTCATGTCTGGCGTGACCACCATGCGTCCGCAAGACACCATGGTCAAGGCCTCCGTTCAAGGTCACTCCTGTCTGGCTTTCTCAAGGCGGTCTAGCCTCACTAGCCAATCAATTCTCAAGGCGAGACCAGTGCTCGAGATGCGGGTGAGATGTTTTCGCTCAGTCACTTCCAGAGCCGACGACTCACTGTTCGGTTGCAGACTCTCTGGACTCCGGCTCATTCATGGCTGGCATGCACTCGTCTGGAAGTCACTTTCCTATTGCTTACATAATACGCTTGTTCCTACCTTAGTTAACTCTTCCTGACTCTATGGCCTTCAACGCCTTATTTTATTCAACTAGCTTTAACATGTTGGGATAAGTTCTATCGCCTATTATCTGGCTGGACAACATCGTATCCCACATTCTCATCCCTGTCCATCTGGCAGTGTCGCCTTATTTTTAGCGAGGCAATATTTATTTTGTATCGCTGGTTCTGACATGTCCCATAGTGTTACAATAACTTTTGCGCTGGTACTACTGCACTGTTTACCCTCACTCACCCACCCACAGTAGGTGCCCAGAAATATTCGAGGCGCCCGAGTCTCGTATATCTTTTGCTGCTGCTGCTGTAATTACTGTTTATGCTGCTGTTTTTCGCGGTGTATCCTAATTTATTCAGTGCTGCTAAAGTTTCGTCAAAAAATGACGCTGATTGGTGTCGGGTCCACGGCCGTGTTGCTTTGATCTCCATTTTACTACTTTTAAGACTGTTGTGCTTTAGCTAGGATTGCTAATTCTTCTAAGCATAATTTCTAAGAGCAGTAGGTGGAACACTGTCATGCCACCAGGTGTATACATATGAGACAATTCAGGTTAGTGTACATTCATAGGCTTATTAGAGAATATTAGTAAACTCAAGGTTAGGGGAAGGTATACGTAGTAATAGCTGATGATGCATCACGCTTTGGGTGGTAATAAAGTGACATATTGCATTTTCAGTCCAGTATACTTCTGCTAGAAGTGCTGGGGCTATGCTAAAATTGCTACTTCTAGTAATCATGTTTGCTAAAGCCAGTAAGTGGCAAGCATTTGCATGCATGTATGAATTTGTAATCCAGTGTGTAATCATAACGTATATGGGGATTTTTGTGAAATCGATTACACACTGGATTACAAATTCATACATGCTTGCAAATGCTTGCCACTTACTGGCTTTAGCAAGCATGATTACTAGAAGTAGCAATTTTAGCATAGCTAGTGATCTACTACCGCTTTGCCTTCACTAATTTTGGACTTTAACGACATCTGCAATATCTGGTTTTAGCTCAGGATTTGCAACGTATCATCTGTTTAGTAGAAAGTAATATTCTCCAGCAGTCAGCTGGTCGTGGAGGCTTAGTAAATTTCTTTAACAATACTTACAGTTCATAAATATGACCTGCATCCTATTTTTTATCAATTCGGTATACCGGGTGGGAATCTGAGTATATCTGCTGAGGTGATTCTGCCTCATCCGACAGGTAAGGGTTATAACTAGCTTCACATTGTTACTGCTACGACTCGTGCTTCTACTGCTAGTTCTTTATACTGATAGTACTGATAGCAGCAGTGTTTCTTCTATTTAATTGATAGTGGCACAGCGCAAGTACCTTTAAAAGTAGAATTGATGAATAAAGTAAGAAGAGAGCAAACTACAAGTATAAGCTGAAATGAGAGCAGTACGATTATACAGTATCAGGTATGTACATTAGGATAGTCCTAGTCAATGCAACAGGAATAGGGCAATTTCAATGGTGCTGGTAGTATTAGTGTTATTAGTGAAACCAGCAAATCCGCGCTCTCCTTGCGTTCTACCCTTTTAACTCCTCGTATTAGTTGACTTACTGTTATTAAGATATATCTGTAGTATTACTATGTCTTTGTGTCACATGGTGCCATTTACCGTTAGCAGGCTGACCTTTTACAATATCTAAACTCCATCTTGAGGCTTCAGGAGAGGTCTTATGTGTAAGAGGGTTCGGAGATCAGCAGGTACAGGCAGATTACGCCGGACTACACGACAGGCGCGGGGTTCTCACGAGCGAGATCAGACGTTCCAAATAGCACTAGCGGGGACTACAGTTATTGTCGGAATTGACTGTCGAACTGTCGGCTGTACTAACTGCGGTTTCAAGCAGTGGCCGTATTATGTAAGCAATAGGAAAGTGACTTCCAGACGAGTGCATGCCAGCCATGAATGAGCCGGAGTCCAGAGAGTCTGCAACCGAACAGTGAGTCGTCGGCTCTGGAAGTGACTGAGCGAAAACATCTCACCCGCATCTCGAGCACTGGTCTCGCCTTGAGAATTGATTGGCTAGTGAGGCTAGACCGCCTTGAGAAAGCCAGACAGGAGTGACCTTGAACGGAGGCCTTGACTATGGCGTCCTGCGGACGCGTGGTGTTCACGCCAGACATGACCTAGTCCGCGCGGCGTCCGAGGAAAGCTTGACTAAGAAAGGGGGTCGCTACAAGAGAGCGGAACCCGAGGAAAGCCCACATGCCCTAGTGTTTGGATCATGTACAAAAAAACGTCAGTAGAAATCTTTTGGAAATACGTTAGTTGCTTTGTGAACGCCTGAGAGTGCTCTAGGCTGAGTAACAGGGCTCGACGAAACGACCATGTCCCGCAATACTATCGATGAACGTATTTGCAAGATAATGTGACTCAACTCGGCTAGCTTCTCGCAAGTGCGCACGCACCAGTGCCTACCTACACCAATCCAGTCTGGCCAATCGTCTCTCCTGTAATTGACTCATAAATGACCGCGCTGTGAGGATTTCCGCGCCCGCACACTTCGAGCACCGGCCCTTCCAGGGTGGTCGTGCACTCTTCTGACTGTCAGTTTCCTCCAACATATTCTCTACTAACTCTGTACAGAATACACTATTCCTTCCACCTGGCGTTCCACTTATTCTCTTCCCACATGGAACAGGGCCGGGAGATCGCAGCGGCAAGAGTCTTCCTTGTTAACTCAAGACACTGCGAGAAATATGCCCGATCACGTGCAAGTGGACGGCTGACTCGTGATTCAATCGTTAGGCTGATGGGTTTCTAACTGGCAATTCACGTGTTCGGAGCTTAGGGGTTGCAGTATCTGGGATCAAGCATGGCTGGCTGGTGATGGCTAATAAGTCAGAGATAGCCTTACTAGGCTCTCTTGTCTTTTTACATGCGAATAAACAACTCTTCATGACCAAAGAGCTTGGGGATCCACTCAAAAGTCCTGTAAACTTTGGGTTTGACATGATTGGCTGAGGACGGCTGCCAAGTCTGAAATGTTATCTCAGTCTTCTTTGCGAATGTCACTACTTCTTTCTACACGATTAATGGTCTCTATGCTATCATCTGTGGAACTCAAGACTGAGCCATACGCTGCAACGGGATGGACAAGTTCCCGTGTTACTATAGCATCAAAATACATTCAAAATGCTATTGTCGGACTTTTATACTGAAGTTGTGCGCACGAGGAAGCAGCGTCACGATATTGTAGTGACTAGCTCTACACGAAGTGCACAGGTGAACACCTGTCGTGACTGCCTCAAGTCAAAGTGTGCTTGAGAGCGTCTGCTCCTTCCGGCCTCAGGAACAGCCAATCACAGACCGACTCACAGCGGACCTCATATGACGACTGCCGAGCAGACATGACTTCAAACGCCGTCTGCTGGCTTGCGGTTCTGCGGTCATCGGATAGTCAATTTTCTACTGCCTATCCTCACATTTATTCTGTACAGGATATACTCTTCCTACCACTCTGGCCTACCCATGACTTTTTCTCCTAAGGAAACGGGCCTGGAAGATGGTAGCTGTTAGGGTTAACCTTCTTAGCCTTAAGAAACCTCGATAAAATATCTTCCAACATGGTCTCCTTGTAGACGAATACTCTTGATGTAAATGCGACGGGCTGGAGATGTTCACGAACAAGAAGTCAATGAACAGCACGTGTCTGTATGGAGGTGCAGAAGAAATAAGTGCCAGTCTGTTGATCCAGTGTCGTGATGAAAGTTCAGCAGGTAACGGCTCGCACGCCAGGAGCGCATATCGCAGGGGGTTAAGTGAGTTAAACCAAGAAACTGCGATCTTCAGACCATGGTTACTTAGTGCAGAAGTGAAGTCGACAAAGTCCAGAGTAATGGGAAGAGTATATTGTGTACTCAAGGGAAAGGAGGCTAGATGGAAGAAGTCTGACTTGGGAGACACGACCGCTCGGGAGATTGACCGGGTCTGAAGTGAGGTCTTAGCAGCAATCAGGCCAGAAGACAGAGAGAGCGCGTCCATTGGCTATGTCGGCCTGTGATTGGTTGGATGGCATGTTGTTTGACACCGTTGTTGGACAACGTGGGTGGCCTGTGTCTCGTGCTTGTAAGTCCGGCGACCGCAACGACCTTGTGGTCTACACGGATTGAGGCCACGAAAGGAAGGGCAGGCATCGGCAGGCAACGGCACACTACACGCACAAATGAGCAATTATCCTCGATAAAGGAGTCGTTAATTGTCAAAAGTGCGCTGCATCACAGGGTCTCTGTCTTAGAAATACTGTAGCTCTCTGTGCATGAATAACCCGTGTCTGCTACTGTTTATGCTACTGTCTCTGCTGAAGAATCCGCGGCTGACTGCGAAACGTCAGGTGAATAAAAGTCTTGTCCCAGCGATCGGTTATTCTTCTTCTTTTCAGTCACGGTATAGTACCACCCGCGTTCCAAAACCTAATCGATGACCGCGTTTCCTACTATAACTTTATGCACGAAGTTTCAAAAACAGGTTTTTGATACAAAAATGGCGAAATCTACTTATCTCTTGAGTTCCTTTAAAACGGTTCTACAGCCCACCTCCTCCAAACGCGAGACGCCACAGATAAAGTATCGTAGTGGCAGTCCTGGTCGCCCAGTCATGCTCGACGCAGCTCGATGGCTCATGTCCGCATGCGATGTGCAACCTTTGCCCTCGTGTGACTAGAGCACACACACGCACTCCAAACTGGCCGGGCCAATCATCGTCTTTAGGCTGACCCACATAGGACCCGCTCTGGGCCGTTGTGACAATTCCCGTGCTGACGAACACTCCGGATTCCGCCCCGTCAAGGTGCGGACGCAGGCAGCGTCGTTGGCCACTGTGACGACGCCGCGCTCTCACACGTCCCTGATGGTCGAACGCCATGCCAGACCGAGTGGCAACCTCTCCCAATTCATTCTGTAAAAAACATATTCCTCCTACAACTCTGGCCTTCCCCAGACTTTTTTCATCTCCCAAGGAACGGGGCTTGGAAGACCGCAGCCGTTAGGGTTATACATTATTAGCCTTAATACCACCCCGGTAACTGGTGGCTTCCCGACGTGTCCCACACGCCACGCCATACCTTAACCGAGATTAGCGTGCTCTTCAGTCTCGCGTATTGTCCGCATAGTCTGTGTGCATTTTATTGCACGTGTTTATGGGACGCGTGATGAACTGGCCAGCTTTCGAGTGTCCTGGAAGTTTACCCAGAAGCTTGTTCAATGGCTTCCTGCCTAGGTGTGGGACTGCCGCGGGCGCATTTAGCAGTCACGCCAGCGCCGCATCCTGATTGGTCCATTTCTATCAGGCAGTCAGTGGAAGAATAAACTGCGCGCCCTAAATTTGGCACAAGCTAAACGCTGCAAAAAATGTGCCTTACACCGTCCTGCTGCACACAGAATGGTCAAACCGACGTAGGCATTTTGCAAGATATAATTTTTTTGACTTTCCAAGTCCTAATACATGAGAAATTTATCACGAAAGTAGGTTAACCAGAAGGGGGACAAGGCTTGGTTCTTGAGACAGCTGTCAAGTGATAAACATAGATCTGACAGCGAGTTATCTGCACACTGACGGTTACCGTGAGCAAATGGTATGTGAAGTTGAAAAGCTGCAGAGATGAATGAAACGAAACAACAGCACACAGGGTATACCTTTAAGCGTAGAAGTATCCCGTTTAAAGGATAGAAAAATTGCATTAAGAGGTTTACGAATGCAAAAATCAATGTTTAAAGCTTCTTTTTGCTGGTTCCATTTTGAAGATTGTGTAAACATAAATATTTTTGAGAAGAAGAAGACTCGATCGCTGGGACATTATGTTTATTCGCCTGACGTTTCGACATCCGTCACGGATTCATCATCAGAGAAATGAGTAGCAGAAACAGAAATATGCACTTGCAGATGCAAGTACATAGGGAGAACGCAAAGGCAATCGGCCACCAGAGCCAAGGAGCGCTACCCAGCAGGTTGTTAGGAAAAGTAAACAGAACTCCCCGCTCATCATTTACCGAACAGCTGCTAGATAGGGGCCATTCCGTCGACCCAAAAACCTCTTTCCGAGTACTTATTCGGGCACGAACAACTCGTGCCTTATGCTACCTGGAGGCAGCCTACATACGGTGGTTTAAACCCAACCTATGTAAACAACTGGAGCATATGATGAACCTTACTCTGCCGTGGTAACACCAGCTCCCTGTTTACACATTTCCCGCCCAATCTTTTTGCTCTAGACGCTTTTTCCCAGTTTTTGCTGCCCACAGCGTTTTAGCTTTCTTTATCGATTGTCTCTTGGCCATTTCATGTGACGTTACTGTTTGTATCAATTTTTTCTGTATGAATTCAATTCTGTTTTTTTTCTCTGACGTTATTTACGTTACGCAACGAGAGGAAGCAACTGATGAGCACTCTCAAAATTAATGGATCCAATAAATTTTTCTGTCTACACAACCTTTAAGAAAATAGATGTATTCAAGGTTGCAAAAATGAGGGTTCTGCGATAGGAATCTGAGAGCATATTTATGCTCACTGGAAGAGATTTGTGTTTTCGCTGACAGATCGGAGAGCTGGGCCGGCTCACCTTTGTCAAAGCGTATATTGCCACTATCGATCAGCGCTTGGCGGGTTACCCGGGAAAGGAGGGTTACCCGTTAGCCAAGCTGTAGGCTACCTGGCGCGTCCACGGGTGGCGGATAGTGGCGCGGCCTTCAGTGAAGGTTAGCTGCGAAAAAAGCAGGCTCCCGGGTCTGGCGAAAAAGCAGTCGCGGACACAGCAGCGACAGTGTTACCAGGGCGCGGTGGGCTGAGGTCTGGCGCACCGACTGCCTTATAAAATGCCACAAGGCCCAATGACGACACTGTGACATGGCGAGCGTGAACCGCCATTAAATAGGTTTGCTTGCCACCAACACCCCTGCCTTGTGGTTAGGTCCTTGAGCCAAAGTGCTAGAGGAGACAACCTCGAACAAAGAATCCGAGCGGACGTTGGGGACCCGCCTGTATTTAAAATTCCCAAGAAACCTCATGAACATGTCAACTTACGATTTTACGACCCATGCTACGGCGTCCGCGGGAGCCGACGCGCTCCGCAACCCTTGTCCGGTGGTGCGGGCGAATAATGTGCAAGCTGGACTGCTAAACAAAGAACAGACTCTTGGTATTGGATGCTGGAATGTGCGAACATTTCTGGAACCTGGTACTCAAAGACTGACAGCGCAAAGTCTCCATGAATATCACGTGGATGTTTGTTGCTTGTCAGAGGTCCGACTCCCCGACTCAGGCGCCCGAGAAATCAAAATCCTGGGGGTCGATTCTTATTTCACCTTGCATCACAGCGGTCCGAGTGACTCATCTGGTAGACACGGGTTGGCTATTGCCCTCTCGGAAGAAGCTAACCGTGCACTACTAGCATGGGAACCAGTCAACGACCGAATGGCCTATGTTCGACTAAAAGGCCATTTTACGAACACCTCGGTCGTATCTGTGTATGCACCTACGTCGGCGGCTGAACAGCAAGAGAAAGATAATTTCTACTCGCAGCTGCAGGAGCTAGCTGAACGACTCCCTCATCGAGATCTGCTAATTGTTGCATGAGACTGGAATGACCGGACTGGGCCCGGTGACCCGACAAACAGCCACCTTATTGGTCGTTTTGGGCTTGGCTCTCGAACGGACAATGGTGAGAGGATGCTGCAGTTTGCCGAACAGAACCGACTGTTTGTTACCAACACATGCTTTCAGCATCGTCACAAACATCTACTGACTTGGTATTCGAACGATGGCCGTACCGCCAGTCAGATCGATTACATTCTAGTTGGTTCACGGTTTCGCAGCTGGGTCCACGATAGCAGGTCGATGCGAGGTGCCGAAACTGGTAACGTCTACGGGTCTGACCATGTTCTCTTTCGCACGCGCCTGAAGGTTCACCTCTCATCTGTGCCCAAACTGCCACGTGCGAGACGACTTGATGTCGCAAAGCTCCGGCAAACCAACACTACCGAGGCTTTAAGCACAGAAATCCAGTCCTGTCTTATGACCCAGGCTGACAACGAGGGCAGTAGCAAGTGGCCATCACTGAAGACATCCATCTATGGGGCAGCTGAGAAGATTCTCGGATTCACTCAGCGGTGCCGCAGTGACTGGATCAGCGGAAGAACCCTGCAGCTATCGGCTGAGAAGACTCGAGCCAGGTCCCGGAACGATGCCTCCTTCCGCCAACTTCGAAGGCTGACAGCAATGTCGGCTAGAGATGATCGGCAGAAGTATTGGTCCGAAACGGTGACTTCTATGGAGCAGGTTTCTAATGTTGGTGACACCCGAAAATTGTACCAAATCATACGCCAGGTTAGTGGAAAGCCCCCGACACTCTGTAATTCTGTTCGCGATGTGAATGGAGGATTTATTGCCGACAACTCGGCCAAGGTCGACCGCTGGCGTGAACACTTCGAGCACCTACTCAACTTTGACGAACAACCCATCATACCCTCCCTCTCCTCCACAGCGGATTTTCAATCCTCCCCTGCCTACGCAGTGTCATGTGACATCCCTTCCGAAAACGAAGTTACCGATGCAATGCAGAGGCTATGCAACAACAACGCGTGCGGAGAGGATGGTATTCCTGCAGAAATCTAAAAGTCCTGTGTCGAAACCCTGCCTCCTCGGCTCCATGAGGTGATTGTACAGGCGTGGCGAGAAGAGACCGTTCCCGATGACTGGGGCTCAGGTATCCTTGTACCTGTCCACATGAAGGGAGATAAGACAAGATGTGAGAACTACCGTGGCATAAGTCTTATCGATGTTGCTGTAAAGATATTCGCTGTTGTTCTTTTCAGGCGCTTCCAGTCTGTATGTGACTCCCGGACACGACCCAACCAAGCCGGATTCTGAGCTACGCGTGGATGTGCGGATCAAATATTCACACTGAGGCGCACTCTAGAATTCCGCCATAGCTACCAGCGACCGATGGCCGTTTGCTTCGTCGCTTTTGCCGCCGCATTCCATTCCATCCATCGTGAGTCCCTGTGGCGAATAATGGAACTGGATGGAATGCCAACCAAACTCATTGCGATGATTAAGGCCTGCTATCGGTCTACCACCGCACGAGTCCTGGTCCAAAACAATCTCTCTCAGTCGTTCGATATCCGGTCTGGTGTCCGACAGGGCTGCGTCCTTTCGCCCAGTCTGTTTAACTTCTTCATTAACTGGATTCTCGGCAAAGCCCTACAGGCAGAGGACGGTGTTGAACTTACACCCGGACGCCGACTTACTGATCTTGACTACGCCGATGATATTGCGCTGTTAGCCTCAAACTTTGATTGTCTACAGTCAGTAGTGTCGCGGTTAAATGAGATCGCTATGTCGGTAGGCATGTCCATAAATTCCGGAAAGACGAAGTTGTTCTCGAGCTGCATCCTTGACCAGGAAAAGGCACCCCTGGGGATTAATGGCCATCAACTTGAAGAAGTAGTCAGCTTTAAATACCTCGGGGCGAGGCTGCTACCGAATGGGCAGAGCAAGGACGACATTGTCTCCCGTATCGATGCTGCTCGCTGGGTTTTCTCAATCCTTCGAAAGCGCCTATGGATCTGACGTGACATCTCCATCGCCACGAAGATTCGTGAATACCGTGCATCATCCGGTCAGTCCTCCTCTATGGATGTGAATGCTGGGCTGTGCGCGCTGAAGATGAGCGAAGACTGGAGGTCTTTGACCACCAGTGCCTGAGAACGATCTTGCGAGTTAAGTATAGCGACTTCATCTCAAATGAGACAGTCCGCATCCGCTGCGATCGTATCACGAGGATATCTCAGGCCATTCAAGAAAGGCGACTGAGGTGGTTTGGACACGTTCTCCGTCGTCCGCCCCACGAGCTCACCTATGCTGCCCTCGACCCGGCACCGCAGCCCACCTGAAAAGGTCGAAGAGGAGGGCAACTGAAGACCTGGCCAGACACCATCCGTCAAGACATGGAAGCAGTTCTTGTACCTTCTATCTTCGGCCTCCGTCGCTGGAGAAGGGACTGGGTGGAGCTTTCGAGATCCGCTGCCGCCAATCGCCACGCACGGAGAGGTACCGTTCGTGACGTCATTGAGGCCGGCTAGATCAGGCATTATCACAGCCGTAACAAGTACAATTACAAGCTTGGAATGCGTGGCTGAACTTGTCCACCTTGGGCTGACCGATTTTTGTCTCTTTCTCTCAGACCTGATTGCTGCAGTGGTCTCTTAGTTGATAGAAGACATCATCAATCATAACGTGGGACTCGCTATGCCGACGGACATTTCGTAATTTCCAGGTTATATGACATTGAGCACCTTAATGAATACCTCAACTCGATTGGCCCGAACATCCAAGTTACGACTGAACCTGAAAGGAAAAATCAACTCTCCTTACTCGACGTCCTTGTGTGTTGGTGTTCAGCTGGAATACTGCAAAGTACAATATTCAGAAAAGCCATCAGCACAGAGCAAATACTACACTTCGACAGCAATCACCCCCCTGTCTTAGGTCCGTACGCGAAAAAAAATCGGGCAGCTCAAGGCCAAAAAGTAAAACCACTTATTAAAATCGCTGTTCTAGAGTGGCAGCATACGCTTAGACAAAGGAGGGCCGGCCCAGGTTTCCAAACCGTCAACGAAAACAAAAACCCGCTGCGATGTGCATGATCGTGTACTCGGATTGATGTATGCATCGACGATACACCAGATTAAGGGCTAAACAGCGTTAAACGGACTCAAGTGTCCACTGTATTGCACTAACAGAGAAATCCTACAAAATGACAATTATGTAACAAGACATCAGAAAATTAAAAGTAAAGGCAAAATTCAGTTGTGTAGAAAAACTACAGAAGGGCAAAATATTATTTTGAAGCTTTGTTCATTAGTCATTGAGTAGGGGTACGTTTTCGTTGACAGTTTTGGTGCTGTCCACTCTCGTGCGCATGCTTATCCACGCCGCCTTCGGTGCGTCCAGCACGCGCCTCAACCACTGCTGGCGGACGTGTAACTTGACGGTTCGCTCGCCGAAACTACGACAACGATCGATATTTCCGTCTCCACGGCCTAGTCGCAGCTGCACTCGCGCCGCGGCTACAGTTTGCAACGTGTGAAACTGCACTCGAGACGGATTGCTGCCTCTCCACATGCTGCGGTCGAACGAAGTAAAGTGCAGCGACAGGGTGCTCATGATGGACATTTTTTTTCGATCGGCTTTTAAGGTACAGTCTCTGCTACGATGACACGAAACCAGGGCAAAACAGAACAGTGAAAATCTGTCGTGAAACCAGGTCAAATCAGTGCAAGCCAGGCCCAAGTGCGTGTGAGTGTGTGTGTGTGCCCCTGGCTGGCATCCAACTCTCACTTGTGGCTCCCCGGAGCTAAGCTTTGCCTGGCGGCCACCCCCCGGCTCCCCGCCTCGATCAGCGGGCTAAACCAAGTGAGGATCTCCGGTGTGTGTGTCCCCACGCCCGGTATGTCCCCGAGTTGCAGCGGTAAGCAGCCTAGTAGACGTAGTTGGTGAAAGGACGCTACTTACTGTACACGGTACCATTGTCTGCTTGTACTTTACTGCTTACTTTCCTCACTTGTTTACACTCTGCTACGCTTGCTATCTCTAGTTGCTTTTATAATTATTACCACTGCTGCGATCATTGCCTACCTCACTAGCTTCAGCATTTCAGTACTACCGTAGCGTTCCCTTATCTGCGTAATCAACTCGATATCCGTTAGTCTTAACATTGCGTATGTATGCGTGACTCTAAATCTAGTTAATCTTATCGTATTACTTTTCTGTTTGCTATTTGTTATATATTACTTTGCCTGATATTTCTAGTGTTGACTCTACAACCATACCTATACCATTCCATTACCGTGCTCTTAAAGTGAGCCTATTCTATCGTAGCGATTCCTACTCAAATAGTAGTCCTACCACCAAGACTAGCATTATTAGTCCTCACAGAGTTTGCCTCCACAGTAGCATCAATAACACCTAACTCGTAGCAGCAATTCTACCCACAGTCAGATGCCGTAGCACTAGAACGCCTATCACTTATACGTAAGACACAGTCCCTTTCACCGCTACTGCTACTAGGATAATTACTGCTGCTCCCACGCCCTACTTCCCAAATTCTCCCTTCCCCCCTAAAAGTCCTCAGCAAAGCTGTAGGCAGGCTCACAGCCAAGTGATCGTACGGCACCAAAACACTCGCGGCCCATGGTGCAGTTCGGCAGCAGTTGTGGGTGACCGGCAGTCCCTTTGTGGAGTAGCGCTGCTGCCCCTCGCGAGAGGGTTGATGGACCTAGAAAAGGTGGACTCCAAACACGCTGGGTTGCGACATCTGCCAGTTGACCGTGGCTGACAGAATGCA
>JAYGXS010000005.1:25347445-25436624 GCA_036362985.1 Ligula intestinalis
TGCTTTGTTTGATCAAAGAGCTTGGGTATCCACTAGGTCACATGCATAAGCACAAAACTGGTGGTTTGGAGGGTAGAACAAAACTTACAGCTTACAACTCATATTGGAGAGAGTAGTGATAATGGGAAACACGGATCCCAATAAATTTTTATTCAAAGCAGACTGGTGATACTTTTAAAGAAGAACCATGTTAGACCGAGGCACCTCAAAAATGGAACAAATCATGCTTCAATACAAGTATTATTATGAGTTCTCTGTCAACAGGCACGTTGACCTTACCACGGCCTACAAGGTCCTGCACCATTAAGTACAGCACTTTATGTAAGCACTTAGACTATGTGGCTATTATCCAACTGCCCAAGTAATCGCATGCGTATATTTGATCAACCTTTTGTTTTTGTTAATTCCCGTCCCTACTTTTCCTTCGCAAGTTTAAAGGCGACACTATTATTGACCATTTGCCACGTTGAAAACTGACCTTGCTGTTATTGGTCCAGTGCAAATGCAAACTGCTATGTTCGCCATCTGTTATGTTATTCATGCAAAGAGAGGAAGCAGTTGAGAAGCTGCCCCTAAATTTATTTGTACAAATAAATCCGGCTGTGTTCGCTTGGTTTAACTTAAAGTTTACTTCAGGAGACAACATCGTACTTGCCCAACTAAGGTTAAGACCTTGTGAGTTGTGACTCGCCGAGCGGTATCACAGTAGACTGATAGTAATGAAGAACCTCCACTAGAACAGCTTAGCAAGCCGATGCAAAGCCCATTAAATGCAGTCGTTAAAAATGGAGATTTTGGTGAGCGATGGCTGCCGTAAACCGCCTTTTCACACACTAACACTCCTGTTTAGGGATTGCACACACAAGCGATCCAAGGTAAACATCTGCCACCAAGTCCCGAGGTCGACAAATCCACCACCACTTTGGCCGCGCGCCTAGTCAACGTGAGAAACAACGGCACGCCGCGTGACAGCGCCGACGCAGGTGTTCGTTAAATCTCATGATTGATAACTCTAGACGAGATATATGCCGACAGATAGCGATCTTGGCTACTACTTCTACCCTTGCTGTCCGTACGGTAAATAATTCTGCGTGTTCTGCAAACCTTCCCATGGAAAAGTCTGCTTGGTAAACATGCGTTTTTGGCATTTCATTGTCGGGCCTGTGCACTTGCCTTGATAAGGACAATAGGTGAGTTGCCGTCACGCCGAGCCAAAATCCACACGCAAGGCCAGACAGCGAACGGAGAAAAATCGATCAGCCCAAGGCCAACACTTACAGCTGCAATTTTAAACTTGCTGTCCGAAACGTCTGCAAATCTTCAAATTTATTCCGGTGAGCAGAAGATGAATTATAATGTCTTATACGTAAAACTCGCCGTTTTCACGCCGCCCGCATGGCTAGGTCGGCATGTAGAAGTCATTGGACGTAAGCCGTATAGTCGCAGTCTCGGCTATTGCTGGCATCCGTTGGCGTAGGCCCTTGGAGAAGTTGGCTGATTTCCGGTCGACTACCTAAAAGGCTTCATTAGGATTTACTGGGTGATCTACAATTTGAAAAAGTCTGAATTCCGAGATAAGAATAAGAATTTATCTTCTTCTCACCGGAATAAATTTGGAAATTTGCTGACGTTTCGGACAGCTGGGCCGGCTGTACTTTTTCGAAGAGAATACTGACTTTAGCAATCAGCAAGTTTAAAATTGTGACTGTGCGTGCTGGCCTCGGGCTGATCGATTTTTCTCCGTTCGCTGTTTGGCCATGTGTGTGGATCTAAGGTTGGCAGGACGGCAGTTGGTATTCTGTTTCGTCTCCATGGTAGAGGACGCTGATAATCCTGCTCCCTCTTCCGGTGGTTTTGTCACAGGAACGTGTTCGTCTGCAAATGCTGACTTTGGTTTGACCGTCTCCTGTCCTTTACTCTGTAGGCCGTAGGGAGGTCTATAGGAGTTTAGGCTAAGTCGGTTAACCCTAACACCTACAATCTTCCAGACCCTGGTTCGTTTGGAGATAGAAGTCTTTGGAAGGGCAGATTGTTAGGAATAGTTTATTCTGCAGAAGGACAGAAGAATAGGTTGTGAGATAGTTGACTATCGGAGCACACGTCCGGCCGCGAGGCTGGCCAGTTCCGAAGTCCTGCCTAGGGAGCAGACATTCGAGCCGCCAGCTTTGGCTGCAACCGTAAAAATCATTGATTGGACCACGTGTAGGCCAACCGGCATGGACGCCTTAGTAAGTGCGTCAGTGCATCTGGCGGTAGCATCAGCCTAGAGCTTTGTCCAGACCGATTGAGGTCAAGCCACTGTGAGTTGAGGCCAGAATAGGGGAGACATTGTGCATACGTTTGGGTGCGCCTTAGTTGCGCATCTAGCAGCAGTGGCGGTAAGGTCCACTACAAGTGCTCCCCTCAAAGACCGAAGTTCCTTGATGAAAGAAATGGAAGGAAGAAAGATTAGTAACGGATAGGGAAGGAGATACGTACCAACGGTAGGGTTCGAACAGCTGGTGTTCGTGTGGCTGGTTTGTGGGAGCCAGGTTGAAGGGACAGTTGTGGCCTACATGAGCTTCTGTGGCTGGCATGCGAGAGGCGGGTTAGTACCGCCAGTGCCGCTTGGGAGGAGGAAAGGTCATCTCGCGTCCGCGTGGGAAATTGGGTCTGCGGTAGGAGAAAAGTCCTCGACTACGCGTGCATCGGCATCTTGTAGGAGATTAGTCATCTCGACTAAGTAGGAGGGAGGTCGGTTGGCTGCTTTGAACTTCGATGGCAAATCAGTATGCCATGTAAGTGTTCACTGAGAGGAAGGGATACCGTTGGCAGTAGAAGTAGAATCCGAGTTTTAAAAAAATGCCTGAATATTGGCACTCATAGCGGGAATAGCTCCGTAAGATGGGGAAGGAACCAGAGCCAGGAGTCGATTGGCTGTGAACGAATCGCTTCATTGAAGTCAGCCACATCAGAAGCTGACTTGGGAGTTCATCTCACGATTGGGGTCATCAGTCATAGGTGTTAAGGCTTAGATGGTTAGCACTAACACCTACAAGCATTCAGGCCCTGGTTCCTTAGGCGATAGGAGAAGTCTTGGGAAGGCAGAGGAGACGGAACATTATATTGTTTACAGAGTTAGATAGAAGTCGTCAATTGGTCTTGCAAGGCGTCCGACCGTGAGGCCAGCGTCGTCGCGACCGTCGCGCGCGAGGCGCAATTCCTAGTGTCTTCTGACCGCAGTCATCCAGGATGGCCGGCGAATACTGGCTTTGTCTCGGTAGACTGGTGGTGATTGGTTGCAAGGTAGGCAAGGTTGGCAGGGCGAGACTGGGTGTGTTCGTAAGTGGCTCGGACCATCGAGCGAGAATGGACAGGGGTTGTCGGGACTTAGTACCTGACCGCAGGCAGCATTAGGCGTGCATAGCAAAGGCGCTGTCCGTCAGATCTTGGATTCCAAGTGGCTGCTAGGGCCACTACAGGTCCAGATGCCTGTTGACAGAGTTTGCGTCTGAGTACCATGCCTCAAGCGTCAATCTTTTAGCTTTTGAGACCAGTCTCTCCTATATGTGTTGCAAGCTGTGAGTTAGGGTCTAGTCTCCGGGCCACCGCTTTGTGTTCCTGTAGGCGGGTCTGCAACTAGCGCCGCAACTTTAAACTTGCTGATTGATAAAAGCAGTATTCGCTTCAGCAAAGGACAGCCACCTTAGTTGTCCTAAATGGCAGCAAATCTACAAAATTTTTCCAGTGAGCAGAAGATGAATTTTTATTTACTGGGTGATTCGTATGGACAAGTTGTGCGAGACAAGAACTTGAAATCGAGCTAGATTCACCTTTACGTAGCCAGACCGCTATGTGTTCACGTTCTCTCTTTTCCAGGCACTTCGACATTCGGTCAGTGTATTCTGCTCCACGGGAACAGGTGAAAGAGTACATTAGCATGCCGAGCTCACCATATAGGCGATGGGAAAACGATGAGTTTCAACTATAAATCCTGTTCAAGTCATATAATTTCATTACCACTGCAACTTTACAGACCTGGTGATGAATTGCCAACAAGCATATGTTGGCTACATAGACATTTTAGGTTACGCATTCATATGCTATTGACTGCCTGTTGATACCTTGCGAGTATTATGCGGTTAGCCCGTAGTGACTGATGGATTCCAGCTGAAATATTCACTAGGAATTTCCGGACCGGGCCTGCGCATTTCTGCCACCCCTCTACCCTCTCCCGGAAAATTAAAAAAAGCGGAAAGCTAGATGCGCAGGTGCAAAGTCATTGTGTCCCCTGTTCCGTGCATGACCGAACATTTTCTGGCGTTAGCTTTGTTGTAACAGTGACTGTGTCCTTTTCACCGTCTAATTACGCCCTTTGAAATCCCCAAGGAAGAACACAATAACAAGGGCGTAACTTTTGGAATCCACCCAAACAAGGTATTATTGTGTACAAAATCCGGAGTGGCTGTCTCGGGTGGCAGTTGCCGCTGTATGTTCAGCTTCGGGGCGAAGCCCGGCAATGTAGCGGACTGGCGGTGTCCTTGTCTGTCCGTGTGCAATTCACTGTCTGAGATGTGTCAGTTGCTTGGAAGTGCTTGTCTAGTGCGTTACCTTGTGGCATGACTGGGCACGTTAAAATAAGGTCACCTGCCCTGTGAGACACCTAAGTGGCCCTTGAGGAACTGCGGCCAATTGGGCACGTGCGTGGGTCCGCGTGTGAGTGTGTCTGGTCCAGAGGTTTAAGGTCATCGCGTGAGCACAGTCACAAGCGAAGGCATATGACCTTGAGGCAGTCCACTGTTGACAAGGGAATCATTGTGGCAGTCGGTCACAGGCATGATGCCCCAGGACGGCTGGCATTCGGTTAGGCTAGGCTCCTAACAAGTTTCACATGCAGCTCCGAAGGGCCACGTAGTCATAGTCGATAGTTTGACCTCAAAACGTCCTGAATCCTCTTCTTCTTTTTTCGTCTTCTTCTTCTTCTTCTTCTTCTTCTTCTTCTTCTTATTCTTCTTCTACGGCACGTACTACTAGCTGGAAAGTTGTTAAACACCAGCTCGGATGAAAAGAACCAAATCCTGAGAACTTTTTGGTTGCCAATGCAAGTGAACCTGCGAGTGCCAGGAAGTATTTGAAGTATTCCAAGGAGTTTTTTCCCTGTCTGCTCTTTAAAAAAATCCATGAACCACTTCATGGCTCAGGATAATTGGCCTCGCCAACAAACTGAGATATCATTTTTTGCTACCACGACACATATGTACAAATATGGAACTCAAAGGCAGTCTGCCTATATATCCCTTAAATATACTGGTACTGATCCTTACTACTGAACGCCTTGCAGCTGGAGAAAGCAGACGGGAGCACTGGTGGATCCGTAATGACTCTACGCTGGGTTTAAGGGCACTCGCGGCTGCTAGCAAGTGCACAAGTACCGGTGCCTGCCTGCCTACTTCATTCCAGTCTGGTCAATCACCTTCAAGACTGCCTCACGCAGGACCTCACTGCTACGCTCACACACATCGGACACCGGACCCCTCGTGTGCAGGTGGGCATTCGTCTGACTATCTTATTCCTGTCTAAACCTATTCTCCACTATCCCTCTGTACAGAATATAATATTCCTCCCATCTGGCGCCTCACTTCTTTTATTCCGTTTTCTCACACAGAACTGGGCCTGAGAATCGCAGCGGAAAGGGGTTTCCCCTGATTAACTTAAGCCACTGCGATAGATCGACTAATGAGCCGAACGCCTCACAGCTGCACTATGCATCGGCATGAGATCAATGAAGTGGGCATGTCTGGGCTGTTAGTTAGTGTCTACGCTGGCAACACGGTAAATATTCAAGTATTAGCAGGACAATCTAATGTCTATAAGATGGCTAACAAAAGTGCCGGCGGTTGCATTGGAATGGACCATTTATGCACTTTTGCCGGAGCGGCGACAGGAATCAACAGCGGCCGGAAAAAATCTCGGAAGCCATGGCGTGTTTTGCACGCTCTATAAGTCTACATGATTGGCTTGTAGCCTTCCGCTGACATGCCGAAGACGGGCGCGGTGCCTGTTGCCACAAATATGCTTGGTCATGGTCGGATCCAAAAAAATATAATCGATCGAGGAAAAAAACCGACGCCTCTTCGTTGAATCTTCAGCTACAGCACTGTTTTTTATTCCAAAACCTCTGGGTACGGTCTACCCTATCTGGTAAGCGACATAGTCACGTTGCTAAGTGCTTTTTCTCTCACAAGGGTTAAAAGAGAAGTAAAGATGACAGAATTATCCTACAACTATGGCCTTCCCGTGGCCCCCCTTGGCTTGGGGATGAGTTCACTTCTTTGATAACGATCGGTAATGGAACACGCTCGTCCCGCTCTGTCTTAGGCCCCACTTTTAAGTCCCGCCAACAGCCGCGCAGCGCCTTGTAGTTCAGACAGATGAAAATTGCCGGCAAAGATCAGGGAGATGGGAGACGTCATCAGCCAGCCACATTCAGTCCCAAGCTCTGCACCACCCGAGGCTCGAACCCACACCCATTGGCTCAGAATTCAAGCGCTCTAACCATTTTACTTATCCTAGTCCATTTATCCGGCCCGGCAAGTGGAAATATTCTGTTCCTCCCAATAATGGTGTAGTCTTTCGAGGTTCCATATTATTATGTATTTAAAACAGAAGGCAGTTTGTAGGCAGAATGTTGTATAGACAAAACAGAAGGCTGGCCGTAAGCTGGAGGTATGCTCAAGTTCAAGGAACTGTTTCGTGTGCGAGTCATTTTACCTAAGGGGGCTTTACGGTAGGGCTTGAACGTCATTGGCTGAACGGTAGCCAGTCAGAATAAAGAAAGAATAAACGCCTCGCGCGAAAGCCTTGTCCCGACAGCACGTGCGGGCATATACAACACTTATTATCCACTCAAATCTCCCTTCAAACGGATCACTTGCTATTAACAACTAACAAGCTGTACAGTAAGTACGCTGACGGCACGGTTGTTAGTCCGTAGCGCCGGTGCCAAGCCCGCATACGGTCACGTGACTGCGCTCCTCTATCCGCTTCTGGGACGGCCAATCACATGTGCCGTAGGCTGTTATTGGCCGAGCAATTGATCAAGCCGCAATTAACTCACACTCACATTACGTTTACACATTCACGTCCGTGGCACGCTAGCAGGCAGACGCGCGCAGGGCCCGGCTCTATCGCGTGTCAGTACTTCAGACCAACACTGATTTCCTGTAGACAATAAACAACTCCAGTTGGTCTTACCCCTTTTCCTCTTACTTTACGCGGCAGGGCGTGATAATTGTATTGCTCTGAGCACCCTAACGGCTTAGGTTTCCACAGGTCACGCTCCCAAACCATCAGGCTCATTTCCAGTTTCTGAAGGATAGCTTGGATCACTTCTCAACATAGTCGTTTAAAAATGGTTCTTAGAGGAGCAGCTGGCGAGCAGACGTAAGCTTTCGATACATTCTCATCGGACCACTTCATTTATATGGAAACGGGGTCAAAGGTGAAGCATACAGTCAAGTATTTTCGTCATTTCATCCAAGTGAGTCATATGAATACGGCGGGAAGGTTTGGTGGAGTTCCACCAAACCTTCACCGATGCGTAACCAGGCATCTCTTTTCTGTTAGTACGGCCCAGCAAGCGAGTCAAGACTCGGACCGTCCTGAGGGCAAAATAATGAAGGAAGCCCACATGCCAGCGGAGACTGACAGAACAGGACAGAAGCGCGACCTTCAAAGGTCCGACACCACGCGAGGACGCAAGGAGAGCCACCGGCCGGGTTCTGAGGTCTAAGGACGCATCTAGATGCGTGCGTCACTGAGGGCACGACGTGTCATACTGAGCACAATCCATTATGGCTGCCTGCAAAGGGGTCAATGGGGTTCAAAGGCCGTTAGTCCTTACATACGCTGCCATCGCTGCAGGCGGCGCACTGCTGCTGGGGACACAAAATTCAGCTGCTGGAGACACGGGGCTCTGTTGCCCTAGACGAGAGACTGCTACCGAGACAAGACCGACGACAGCACACATGCTGCTGACGTACACAAAACAAGCTGCCAGACACACAGAAGACAAAGCTAATGCACAAGCAGAAACAGTGACAGTAGACTTTTTTCTGCTATCCTCTCTGTCTTCTTTCCTAACGTACAACCTGGGGATATGACCAGTGTCGACGCAGGCACACCCAAGAAGATAACAATTACCTTTCTTGCTAACGTACCTATCAAACATGTCACTCCTTAATCTCAAGATTTATTGATGCCTGTGTCGAAAGGAGGAATAGTCGATTATAGAAGGTTCTCCAAGTCAGAAGTCAGTAAGACCAATTCGGTAGGACAGTATACTGCAGGTAAAGGAGCTAAGAAAAGACTCTGCAGAAAGGAGCGGCTCAAAGTAGATCGAACAGTCGTTGTGTCCATGTTCTGTGTTCTGCGCAGGTTTGGGGGCAGCCCTTAATCTGCCCTACAATCAATCAGGAAGTCAGTCACGCTGATTGAGGGACGGCATTCATCGCAGGTCGAGCAAGAGCGTCCGAGGTAGATGCGAGTATGCAGGGCTGACAAGCTTCGCGGCGAAAACATGGTGAGTCACGGAAAGCCACATGTGGGCCTGCAGCCTGGCAGTGGAGAAAAAGTGTCAGCACAGGACTGATCGCAGGGCCACCACACCTGCCTTCTTTTCCTGATGCCTCGCTTTTTCCCGTTTCGCTTAAAAATGCATTAATTTTAAACTGTGATTTCCTGAGGTTCTTCTCTACCACTGGTGTTTTTCATGTCTTCTTCGTCAATATCATAAAACGACGATATTACACTATCCTCAACCAATTTACTGATCGAATGCTGAATGAGGTTGGTCACCGGCTTATCGCTGAATTAATCGCTGCGAAATCTTTCCGCTCCATACGGCGAGGCTTACGACAAATTCTAGGGGTCTGAGCAAAGTAGATATTCCTAGTACTACAAACATCCAACCCAGTTCCCTTTTGAAGGAAAAGTGGAAAGAAACTAATAAAGTTGTGCATTCCGTACACAACTTGATAAGAAGGCGGAAGAACGTTCTCTAGCGTGATTAAATCAGCTCTGCCGGGAGTGACCTTGAGTTCCAATTGTTGGCTCCGTCGCGACTGACCTTGAGCCTTGCCACTGCTCGCGCAACGCGATATAGGCATCTGAGAGATCGATATGCCTATTAATAGAGTCCGCGTGCGAGAGCCATGCTTCTTGCAGTAGGCGTGAGACTCGGTCGTCCAACTGGCCTAGTATTCGCACGTGTTCGAAGTCGAAGCCGTGCCCTGGCCAAAGATAGCTTGTCCTTCCTTTGCACGGTGAGTTCGTGCTTGTGCAGTCTTGTGGCAACCTGTTTGCCGGTTTCGCCAACATAACTGGCTTGTCCGCAAAGACATTTGATTCGGTAAATAACATCGATTTTAACAAGTATTAAATGACTTTATCCAATTCGAAATAAAGACATTGAGGTTAATATTGAACCGCTTGTAGCCACCCAATTAATACAAAAGGTTTGCTAAGCTATAAGATGCAGTTGCATCTTACAATTATGCAGCAAACAGTTAAAATGTTACAAGTAGCAAGTTGCAGTGATGTTAGTGCCGCGGAAGGAAACACTGCATCGCAGTTGCTCCATTAACTGGACAAGACCACTGCATGCACCTGTGGCGGACTGAGAAGTCTGCTGCATTGTGGGGGCGCCAATTGACTGCCAGAGTCTCGCAGAGATGATGGTGATATCTGAAACAGTTTTCAGTTGCAGGCAAACTGTTCGACCATTGAGCAATAGATTAACAAACTTCCAGCGATCAACTGCGTTAACCTGGAATGTGGCCAACAGACTCAGAGAATGACCGAGGACGGCGGTTTGGACTTGCATTTTGGTTTGAAACGGCGCTTTAGGTGGGAAGTGACGGGTGCAGGCTTGCTTACACAAGCTAAGGATTGGCGGAGCCCATCACCGTGCTCCACCTGATTACAGTTCTGGCAGCGATGTTGCCGAAATGTGAAATCCCAATGGAAATGCCACGCGCCACAGTGTCGATAAGGACAGGGCGGGGATATCGCCTCGGGGGCTTGCTTGGGCCGCATAACTGGAGGTGACTTAGCTGCTATGACCCCATTGACTAAGCCAGCAGTATAAGTGCCTTGGATCATGGCTGAATCATGTTTGAGGTTGATCAGCGCTTGACCTTCGGCAGCCAGCACTTGGAGGGAAACTGAGCTGCTCTGTTGTGCGTGGGACAGAAGACGAGGCCGGTTGTCAATTTCCTGAAGGGCCTGGAGGCTGCAGATGAATATAAGGCATTTACACTGGTCATCTGTGAGGGAACTGAGTTGAAAACACTCAGTATCAGTATCAGTATATTGAGGGTATGTAGGAAAAATTCCTTTGAGTGCCCTATTTGTACATATGTGCAGTGGTAGCAAAAAAATTGTTGCTTAGACTGTTGGCGAGGCCAGTTGTCCTGTGTCATAGGATGAAAATAGGAGCAGACAGTGAAAAAACTCCCCAGGGATTTTTAGGAGAAAAACTGTCGCCCTTGTGGGGGTAATGCGTGGGATTTAGGAGAAGAAAGAAGGGTTCCCACTGGGGGGGCATTGCAAAGGTTCCCAGGATCATTACCGTGTGGAAGCCACGTCCTGATTCTTCCTTGCTGGTTGCAAAGTCCACCAACGGAACTGGAAAACAGAGGCATCCGTCCAGATCGTCGACAGTCCGCTTTGGGTCGAACCATGGGTGAATGTTTAGGCCGTCAGGTCTGGCTGATAAGATCGCCAGCGGGTTATCACGGTACGCAGATAGCCAAGTAGGGTAGACCGCGGAGACCTTCGCATGAGGCTATGCGTGGGAGGGCGTTATAAATCGCAAACGTAAATGTATATAAAAACTAATACTATTGAAAAATTGGAAGTAGTATTATTATTATTGCAAATTGTTTGCTACGATCCATCGTGCACTGCTATATCGATCCAGTTTTCGCTTAAAACCGTCTAGCGATTCCGACATAACAACGTTCTGAGGAAGCGCATTCCACGCTCCGGCCACCCTTTTTAAAAAGAAGTGTTTCCGAGCGTCCAGCCTGGCCCCTGTCCCCTTTAATTTGAGAGGATGACCCCTCAGATTCGTGGTCGTTGCTAATTCGAAAAAATCCCCTGATATAGGACAGCAGTCTTGAAGACATAATACGCGGAATGCTAGTATCAGGTCCCCCCGAAGCTGCCTGTAGCGCAAAGGGAAGAGGTAGAGATTCGACAGCCGTGTTTCATATGGCTGCGAGCCCTGCCCCATAACAAGTTTGGTTGCGCGCCGTTGTACCTTTTCCAGGATGTTGATGTCTTTCCTGGCCCAGGGTCTCCAAGCTTGGATAGCGGATTCTAGGTGCGGTCGTCCGAAGGTTCCGAAGACTTTTGTGAAGCACTCTTCATTGAAGGTAGAAAAAGCTCGTTTGACGAGGTATAGGATCGACATCGCGGACTTGGCTACCTTTGTGCAATGCAGGGAGGGTTTAAGCGAGGGCGTGATCCAGACTCCCAAGTCTTTCTGGGCGTTCACTTCCTTCAATGTTATGTCATTCAGTTGGTGAGTCGTGCCGTTTGAAGAACCGGATTTGCCAACTCGAATGGTGGTGCACTTGCTCTCATTGAACGGTAAGAGCCAGTCCGCCGACCATTTTTGAAGTCTAATTAAATTTTCCTGTAAGTGCACTTCGTCAGCCGCAGTTCGAATTAGGCTCCAAAGTTTTATATCATCGGCAAACATGGCGATGCCGCAATCCAGTTCGCGGACACAGTCGTTGATGTAGATAACAAACAAGATAGGGCCGAGAACGGAGCCTTGGGGAACACCACTCTCAACCTCAACCTTGGCTGACTGTTTGTCGCTGATGTGGACAGTTTGCGAGCAACCGATTAGGAAGCTTTTTATCCACGTATGGAGCCTACCCCTTACTCCTATGCGGCTGACTTTATAAAGGAGCCGGTGGTGCGGCACGCTATTGAAAGCCTTTTTGAAGTTAATATAGACAGCATGCAGTGAGTTTCCACTATCGACTGCCTCAGTCCACCGTTCCAAACAGTAGAGCAAGTTTGTAACGCAGGACCTACCTCTACGAAAACCATGCTTAGCATCCAATAGTAGATGGTTTTGTTCCTGGAACTGCATCAGTTGTTGCTTGATAATTTTTCCATGATCTTGCAACAGATTGCAGTAAGGCTGACTGGTCGGTAGTTATTCGCTGATGTGATTAAATATGCTGGCGTACGTGATGATCTCCGGATTCCCAGCTGGGGGTACTGAAATTGAGCTTTGAACAGTGACGACTGCTCACCAACGATCCGCGACAATATCTTCAACGTGTCCGCGAGGGGAAGGTCTCATGAATTCTTGGGCAGGATGAAATTGGCATAGCGTCCATGCTCGGCAGGACCCAGTTTACGGAGCAGGAGTCGTACCTTTCAAGCATCTTCTTGGGCTGCCAGATCGACAGAGAACAAATCCTCGTATTGTTTGATACCAGGAATCGAAAATAATGGTGACCTGTGGATCAAACAAGAATGAATTGATACTGCTGGGGATGTTATCGATGGATTTCGAACCACCAGCAGAACATGATTGGCCCGTAGATGAGTTGGAGAGCTTGACGGTGAGGGTTTCCATCAGCTTGAGTTGCTGGTGCAACATTTGCTTCAATTCCGGATACAGGTCCGCCATCGAAACTGTAAAGCTGCGTCGCCAAATTGTCACGACCAGTGCTTGGTACTTGTATTTAGCACGAACGCGGTGCTTACCAGTTGTTGTCCCGATCACCCACGAGGGAACAAGAGAAGGAGACGTGAATTCACACAGAATACGTCAAGGCAAGAAAATGCAAGTCAAGCAAGTCATTGCTAGTCAATCTTAAAAAAAGGCTGCGGGGTATTTTTTCAGTCCGCTCCATGAGCCGGCGTCAGCGGCAAGAAACCCATCAGCTATGATGAAAAATCGATAGCCACGGCGTGCTCTCATGACAGCTGCGTGGAGTCGCACTCGGAGGCCTGTCTGTAAGATGAGTAAACGTGGGAATCGGCACATTTCCAACGGAAAAAACATGAGTAGTTGACTAAAAAAGAGGGTAGAGCTTCTCCAGATGGTAGGCCTCGCTCTGCAAAATATCCGCATAACTGGGCGATCTTGGCAAACGACGGCTGTCAGGGAAGTATAGAATTTGCTCGAGTTATTTACCTAAAGAATCAAGCAAGGAACACGGGCTTTCCATCAGCAGATAAACTTCACAACAAAAAGATTTCTTCTGATGGAATATCTGTTGAGAATTTCTTTGGATAGTTCCCACAGTTACGGGGAAAGGGGATAATGTATTACACGTATCGATGGAGTGAACAATCATATGTTATAACTGCGCATTTGGGGTTTCATTAACTAATTTCACTATCCCAAACAATTCATCTCGGGTGCAATATTATAACTTCTGAAAAAACGTGCAAGCATTCCAACAGCAAGCTTCCAGTGACAAAAGCTGCAAGCACAAGCAGATCCAATCAAAATATCCCCAAAATCAAGAGGCACGACTTGCACAACAGCTTTCCAGCGTACAATACTCAAGAAATAATGCCCCTGCACTCCCAAATGAAGATCCAGTCAGGGAAACTAAATTTTCTGAAAGCCAATAAAGAGGAGCTCTAGAATCCGACCAAAGATTGAGTTATTTCCAAATTTATTTACTCACTAAACGGTGACTAAGAGATTTCATACTAAATTTCTGACTTCCAATCTAACTAGTGAATTCAGAATTATATAAGTCCATAAATGGATCAATTTTAGCTGAGCGGTTGCTTAGTATCTGACTGGAAGGCCTAATTGATTGGATAATAGCAGTTGGTGCGCGCCTATCATTGGCTGTCCCTCAGGCTGTGTGCAGCAGCTCCAGACGTGTCCTCACGTGACCTATTGTGTGGTGCGGGCGCGTTCCGTATTGTTATTTGTGGCATGATACCTTAAATGCAAAAAGATTGCAGTCCATAAATGGAAACTCTGACTGTCCCTGTTAAAGATGTTCTTTTTTACGCAAGCTTATTTACACTTGCATCATTTGTTAATTTATATGCTAGTCACAATGAATGGGACCATTTTTCTCGCAATTTTGCATAAAACCTTCAAGATAAAGCCTCTGTTACTCGTACACTCGCTATTATTTGTGAGGGCTGTTTATGCTGATACCGTTCTCTCAGACATTGTGATGTTGGGGAGTTTCTGAGATTTGCTATGTTCACTCGACGCAGTGCGATCTAGTGTTACTCTAGACGAGAGGGCGGCTGTACTTCAGCCCAATCCTTAAGTTTCACTGACTTAGCCCAGTCCACTTGGGAGTCCAGTTTCTGGCCCACAGTTTATCTAACCAGACTTAACCAAGCTTTTCACTCCATACAGCCTTAAGCACGCATAGGTATTGCATCGTTGTGGCGGTTGCGCACACACAGCCTCGGGGATAGCCAATCACAGACGCCCATAAATTCTGCCATTATCCACCAACCCGACGGCGATTGGCTCTCACGCGAGACACACCCTACGTCCTTCACGCCCCATTCCCATTGCAGCGAGACCCGTACGCCGACACGCGCTTTGTTGGCACGGGCTGCCAACTGTACGCGCTATCCGCTGGTGTCTTCTACGTCCTCATGCATAGAAACGCCGCCTTAGTATTGTGTGCGTCGGTTATGGTAGAGCCAAGCATTCCAAACGTGGACGAAAATAGATTTTTCGGGGAGATGGCAGGAGTCGTAGAAAACAAGCCAACTTTTGCCGATAGACGAGAATATGCGACTTCCAGGAAGCAGTCCAGAAGAAGAAGATGCAATCACTGGAAAAAGAGTTTTATTTTCCTGACGTTTTAGATTCGGTTGAGAGTCCTTAATCATAGATAATCGTAGGAAAGTCGGAAACATGCGCAGGTAAGGGTGATACATGTACAGGCTGCACGGTATTTACAGTTCGTGACGGTCATCCGCATGCATACTATGATTATCAGTTCCCGTAGCCACAGCTTGAGGTTTTCATTGGTGTTATGATGGTTCATTAATTGCCACAGTTTGTTTGTCCGCGTCGGATGTGGGCTTGATAATTGCGGGACAATTATGTCCGCTGTCGTCCGAGT
Organism: Ligula intestinalis; assembly: GCA_036362985.1. Lineage (NCBI taxonomy): Eukaryota > Metazoa > Platyhelminthes > Cestoda > Diphyllobothriidea > Diphyllobothriidae > Ligula > Ligula intestinalis. Next base: position 25,362,580 of record JAYGXS010000005.1, read on the forward strand.
TGTTGCTGCGCCCGGTTCTTCCCACATGACTGATTCTGTTTCTCAGGAAATGTCTCAGTACACCGTATGGGAATGCCAAATCATTGCGCTTGTTGATATATCGGGGGCCTGAGAACCATGACTCGAGCAGCTCGCGGCTCACGCGGTTGTCACCTCTTGTGAGGATTTCGGCCTCGTAAAACTTGAAAATATGGCCGGGTCCCGTCGAGTGAGCTGCAACTTGTTCCAGTGATCACGTCTTCTTCTAAGCCAACTTTTGTTTTCGCCTAGCGTCACCAGCATCTTGTTGCACAGGACTGGACAAAAAGCCTTCTGCTTGGCTGGTAACAATTTTTTCCATGCAATACGGAGTTGTCCATTTTTAGAACTATCAATACTGAGGTCAATTTTGCGCCCTGGTTACCCTAATTGAAGTTGTTGAATGTGTCCTGTCCTCGGAAGATGGTAGGTAGGGAAAACAAGGTGAGGTAGATGCCGTGACGGTCCCACTTACGCAACCAGATACCGATTTTGCCTCCACTTCGTCCTCGAGAGCAAAAGGGACCTCGTCTCTATCAATAACTAGCGCGGAAGCCCGGCTTCGCCTTGGGCTTCCTTACATGTTGTTGACCCTTAGGTAGACAAACCGCATATGAAAACTTCTTAAAATGATTATGTCCAGTTAATTTCAACTTTATTTGGGAAATTCATAGGTTAATACCTTTGAACTCCCTCTTTGTACATATTTATGAGGCAGAACCTGTGGCGCTGCCAGAAATGGATCAGCGTTGGATAGGGGAAGACAGTAAAAAACTCCTTAGGCATGTTCCACAAGTCAAGTTTCGAATGCCATTTTGCGGGATTTAAAGAAGAAAAACTGTCGAGTGTGGGGCTGGGGCCGGGAGGGGGGGGAGACGACGGGTATATGTAAATCGGATGTCCTGCTGCTGAAAGTGTTGGAATCATGTCATCGCGGTTGATCAATAGCCTAATGGTCACATGAGGGGAAGATCGCAATGGGCACGAGAACATCGCCGAGTAGCGGATTTGAGCCCATCGTACACCCTTGCTGGTTACCGAGTCTGCCGACCAGATATCGAAGCACGGGAGCCCAACGATCGTCAACAGTTATTCTTAGCAAACAAAGTACTGAAAAGTAGCGAGCCGTATGGTTTTTAAAGGAAATTTCTGCCAGAGAAGTTTGGTGGCAAACCTTAGTTGCTGCCGAGCGGTAATGTAATTAGTCTAGCATCCTAACAAAGAACATCTTTTTTTCATGCTTGTCCAACTGCATCACAAACGTGTCCATAGGTGGCATTAAAATATGAGCGAGTGAATAAGTATGTATGCGGTGGAAAGTGGTAAATGTGGGCATTAAGAGAGCAGAATTTTGCAATAAACGATAGTGAGAAATACGGGATCATGAGAAGGCAGGATATAAAGATCAATAAGGAGATGGAAGGTAGATTCGTCAGACGAACGCTTCTGAGTAAACGACAGTTCTCTAAACGCCGTTGGGTGCCAATACGTACAAATTGGTTTTTGAGCCAACCCGAGATATCGCAACGTAGAGCTGACCGTGGGAAAAGCACGATTCTTCCAGGTGAATTCCAGTCACCCTGAAGGTTTGACCTTGGGACTTGTTGATGGACATGGCTAAGCAAACCTTCACGGGAAATTGAAGTCATCGGAAATTGAACGGAGTGTCAGATGGCACGATAGGAATGCGGGGGATATAAGCAGTCTCCCCTTTTGCACAACCGGTCATAATTGTGGCCTCTATGAGGTATGACATCAGTCGCTTGAAAATTAACCTAGTGCCACTGCATAGCCGCGGTGCATCAATATTTCTCATCAGCATAATTGGCACGCCAACCTTCAGAACCAGTTTGTGCGATGGAACGTCAGATATTTTCAAGATGTTCAGGAATGCAACTGGATAATTTACACAGTCGGAAGGATCAACCGTCGTATCGAATGATTTGTACAATTTTTCCTCACCTGGAGTAAGACGGCTAATTCTGTCGTTAATGGAATTGACGAATTTTTTGGTCGGAGCACGAATTACTCGTTCGCATAGCCATTCTGCGTCGGTAAAGTTATTTTGGAGATCAGGGAAAACTTTTTCTCTAAGATCTTCGTCACTGATCAGCAAATTTGCAACCAAACTAATAGGGATGTTTCCGGTAGCATCGCTGCCAATTTTCCCTTCGCCAATCTTCAAGATGTTGGTGGAGAATCCGTCGTTTTCATGGGCATTGTGCAGGAAAACTCTCATATTGGTCGTGAGTTTTAATCTCTTCACCGTTGACCATAGCGGTGAATATTTTAGGCAGAATTTCACCTGGTCACCCTTTGAATCACCAGTAGTGTCTGGCGGAAATCACCAGATAAAACCATTGTAATGTCACCAAACGGAATGTTTTTCCTGTGAAATCACGCAGCGTTCTGTCTACCGCTTCCAGTGCGATTCTGTTGGCCATGGTACACTCGTCCCAAATTAGAGCTGAGCACCGTTTCAACAATTCAGATGATCCACTACCTCTGCTTATGTGGCATATTGCGGTGCCATCATCAGGTAACCTTAGAGGAAGCTTGAAGGTACTGTGAGCAGTTCGGCCACCGGGAAGTAACGTCGCTGCTATACCAGCCGATGCAACAGCCAAAACAATTTTGCTTTCTTTGCGCAGCTCAGCCAAAAGCAGCTGAATGACGAACGTTTTTCCAGTTCCACCGGGCGCATCCAAAAAGAAAACGTGGTCGCCATTACTGCGGTTATGGAAACTGTCAATAATAGTGTTGAATGCGTGAAGTTGATCGACCAGCATCCTTGGTTTTTGAAGAGCCACGTATGCTGCCAGCTCAGTAAAATTGTAGCAAAGTTCCCGCTGAATTATAGTTGGAAGCTGATTTCCAATGCTCCTGTCAAAAGGAGGAAATCCATACCTTTCAAGTTGCTCTCCACCCATTTCAACCAAAGTGTTTTCAATATGAATGAGTGCCATGTTGTACATGGCGGCATTGAAGTCTACGGGAAGATAGGCATTTTTCAACTGTAGTTGATGTCGGTAGTCTTCCGACATATCATTTTTGTACTTTTACCATAGATCATGGGGGCAGTTCAACTCACAACTTCTGATCAACAACGCAAGTATTCGTCGTAATTGAATAGGAGCGTTAGCAACGACAGCTTCAGCAATGGTGTTCTCCCACTGATTATCATCTTGAAGCAGACCACGCCTCGCACAGGCTTCTCTGTAGGTAGAACACAGAAAACCGTCAATCGTCCTTAGATCTTCAAACGATGTTGGACCTTTAACTTCATGGAGTAGCATTCGTAAGTCGAAGCATTCTTATCGAGAGGGGTGAACAGTGTAAACTTGCCCATTTTCACATCATACTTGGTGCCGGGATGTCCGTCAACTGGAATACCTACCTTTCGTCGGGCGCACTTGTTTCGATTCCATGTGTAGTATGAGAAGACCTGAATATGCAAAAGTGTCTGGGCAAACGAATCTTGCTGGCACAATTTGAAGAACTCAGTCAAATTTTTATCTTTAGGATTCTGAAGCTGATTCAAGAGGAATCCTTCCGTAAAGTAAACCCGTTGGCCGTTTTCCAGGTGGACGCTTAAGTGTTCAATGGCCGGAAAATGGTTATGGATATCAATACCAAAGATTCTCTAGAATGCCTCATTGCTGCTGATGTATCTGCCCATTTCATACTGGGTTATCTCATCATCGTTGTTAGGGTGGTTGAGAGAGTACATGGCGGCATCGGATCCTTTGTTGATGCACTTGCAGACGTACTTGATGGACTTCACTGAGTTGCAAAATTCAATGTTGATGTGGGCGTTGAATACTTTTGACAGTAAGGGGGCAATGCAGCACAATCCAAGGGTTATCAATTACCACAGCACTGTTTCGCCTTTCATTGATAACTGCTTCGAATCCGCCAATCTCAGGTTGTCGCCTTCTATAGAGAGGGTAACCATCCCCATCAGTCTGAGTTGCATCTAGAAATCGCTTGGGATATCTCTTGGTAAATTTCCCATCCTGCATGCAAGGGCTGTTAGGATTTATCTGACCGCATGGGCCATGCGCCAGTTGAGTTTTGATCGTTTCAAACAGGACAGGGTCAACGGATCGGTCCGGCAACTGTGCGCATATAAATTTGTTGACATCGGAAGAGGGCAATTTTTCCTTCAGCAAGACCAAAATGTGAGCGTGGGGCAATCCTCTCTTTTGCCACTCAACAGTGTACATGTGACACTGAACATGACCAAAAATTTTGAATTTTGTTGAGTCTCATCATGGTTTTCAATTTAAGCTGGAATACCAGCGCGGACAAATCATGGCGATCCTGTGGCTTTTGACCGGGGAACAACTCATTAGTAATTTCAGGCCACGATGGGTTGCAGGTAGACGTAATGAATAGGTCCGGGCGACCATAATGCCCAACGTAAACCAACGCATCTAAGGTTTTCTCATGCATGTAGTGAGGAGACCCAGTGTGGCTTGACGGCAAGATGAAAAGTTGACCACGACCAGCACCATTACCACCACCAGAAAGGATAGTCTCTAAGGTGGATGTAGTTGTTTACGCGAAGTTCTTGCTGGTGTGTGTGGAAATAACAAAAGCGTTCTGTTTCCATTTTGGCAAACATATCAACAGCAAATTGCAGGAACAACGTTTTGAATCGACAAAGTAGGTTGAAAGTTCGTTTCCGAATCATAAAGTGATATGATTAGAAGGCTTTACAACTTACTGTTTTACGGGTGCCAATTTGAGGTAAACCGAAGCGACAACCGTCTTCACCATTAACATGCAAGAGAGGGTATTGTAAGGCGTCGTATGAATGGTGTGTCTTGTATATCCTTTGCAACCTATCACCCCTCCTTCTCAAGACAATATCCCTGTTGCCGTGCTGTGTTTCTGACATAATGACGGCCACCTCGTTGCATGCGGGAGCATTAAGTATTCGTTGGTGTTCTCCACGAGGACTTTTATCGGCATCTATGACAATAGTGAAGTCAATGGAAGCGTGCATCTCCATGGCGGACTTTAAACTGTTAACGTAGTTGTTGCGCTGGTGTAGCATGTCTTAAAGGGATGGTATTATATGATGCTTTAAGCCTGGGTACACTCGGGATCGGTCTTGAGCCTGAAGGTTTATGTATTCTACGAAATATATTTGTAGAAATTTCGGCTCGCCATCAGGATGAGGTAGTAACGATCCAACCCGGTGGCAAACCTGGCCTTCCACCTTAAAGGTAGGCATAAATCCAACCTCACGAACAACGTTGGCACCAAAGGAGGTCATTTGAAACACACCGTTGTATTTTCGAATATTAGAAAGAAAATTCTTCGAGTCGTCGGTATTACCAGCAAGCAATGCTTGAAGTATTTCTGGTGGTGGGGGGGGGGAGTTATTCAGTAGAATTTTGCCGTTGGAACAGCACATGCCGATCCTCTCACCAGTACATTTTTTCGCCTGAAAATGTCCGCAACCTTCTACCATCTTCCCAGTGGAAACATTTACATCTTCCGCATGACCAAAATTGGGCTGTAATTGAGTGAGGCTTTGTCCCACACTTGAGCATTTATGGATGCAACCGACGGGCCAGAGTCGCCAAACCGTATGGGAATTGGTTGCAAACTGGAGTTTCCAGCATCGTTTGGGCGTTGATCCGCTCTCTGTGATGCTTGCATAGTCAGACGTGCACTTCTACGTCTGGGTAATTCGTTTTGCCGACGTTGCGAATCTCTTAACCTACCTAGCTCTCTCCTTCACAGGGTTTGGACCTCGGTTTCTTGGGAGAAGTTAATTTGATGGCGAATCGCGTCTTCGCGTCTTCTATGCAGCATTTGATCGTCGGTTTCTTGGGAGCGTCGATATCGCTGACGTATGGCATTAGTCTCCAGGCGAAGCCATCTCTCTGCTTGTGTTTCTTGCGAACGTCTTATAACATTGGCAAGTCTCTTCTGTTCCTTCATTTGAACTTGTGTTCTCGCGGCTGCTCTTATTCCTTTTCTACCTAATGAGGTAGAACCTACAAATAGGTAATGATTATGAACAGAATAACATAAGGTAGAAAAGAAGTCTACAACGTTACCTTCAGTCACCAGCCCATCATCGTTTGTCGAGTTGTTTGTATTCAGAACATGCCTGACGTCATCACTGTTGCCCATAATGATAGTTTGTAAGGGTTTGATTGAAAGAGAAGGGATTTATGTGGCAGGCCATTCAACCTAACCTTAGAGCTAGCCGCATCGCTGTGGAGGGAAGGGGGTGCGGTGGTGGTCTTTCTACCGGCCGCGACAACTTACGCGTAAGTAAAGGGGGAGGTCCAAGTGATGGTAGGTCAAGGGGTTTACGCTCAACCCATGCAGTAGTAACAAAGGGGTAAGAGAAAGAGAGAGGTGTAAAGGGATCATGGGCCTCAGATTCTAGTCATAATTGGAGACCAGCGAAATGGGAGTGGGGGGAGGGGGTGAGAGGGGAACGAGTCCGACAATTAATGTCGTCCCGTAGTCATCGTCTCACGTTTTGTTTTGAGGTGTGAAGACGCAAGGTGTCGACCTCTTGAGACGGTGTCAGTGGCGTTTGGATGCTTGGTTTACGGTGAGTGAATTTGAAGCAGCTGTGCAAACACGGTTATAGCCCTTACTACATTGGCGGGGAGTGACCTTTCAAGCGGCCGCGACGACCTGGAAGCGATGACCCCTTCCCCACCACCGCCCACCCCCCCGTGGCGTATTCACATCCGCATTTCACGTCGGGCGTCCCTTGAATCCTCACGCGCACGGTAGAATGAGGGAGCGACGTATAGACCGACACGCACAGGCGACCGAAAACGCGTGCCGAGGAAGTGATCGTGGTACTAACATGCGCGCGTCGAAGGCACACAAGGCGTGTCAACCTGACTCCGGTGCCCAATGATAACGGAGACACACACAGAGACAGTCACCGATTTTATTAGGCATGCAGATGTACCAGAGGAGCGTTTCCTACATTAGCTGTCTAGAAAATTACGTATTTTTCAAGGTTTTTACTGAAAGGCAGGCAGTAGTACAATTTAAAAATGCGTTCTGCTCCCTGCATACGTTCGAGGCGTCGGTTCTTGCGACCCAGGCGAGCCTACACTTGCCCAGTGAAATAAAGCTGCCGGAGTCAGATGAGGCAGCGAAAAATAGGAATGTGAATGGTTGTTTGCTAAATTTTGGTCGGGATCTGGAAGGTCTTTTTGTTTAAGCCACCGAAATCTTGAACCATCCTTTAAGTTTCGTACTTCAAAGAGGTATTCTTGTTGTGAATAAAGTCTACTTGAAACGCTAGCTGTATTTGCGTATGAGTATATGCGTCAAAGATTATTCTAAAGTATGTGACTCAATCTATATGTAGTGTACTTCTGAATAAGAACGTGACCTCTTCAAACAGAAATGTCAACATCCAGAAATTACACTCATAAAAATGTACACTACTCGCTGTGCATAAGTGACAGAAGCAGGTGACCATACTTGCTTGTTGGGGCTTAGCCAATATTTCCTTGATTTCATGTTCACTTAAAAGCACCCCGTTTAATCATTAGTAATAATCAGCTTCAAAAATAACAGGGGAAGCGATATCAGACCAGTAATGGGGCAGAAAGTTTGCACGTCGAATCTTGTGGTCCTCACTCAAAGCATACTGAACCCCAGAATTAAGCTTTTGGACCTTTCTCATCGATTGCAGGCGCCCAATTATAGTCGATTTGTCAAATGCCACCTCTGTGTTCACTTCCCGAATTGTTCGAAGCGGATCTGCATGGCTTACAGCATCGAGAGCGCGGAAACCGCCTTCTTTGAAACAGGCAAATAATTTTGGAGCTGTTTTTTCAGCAATAAAATCTGCCCGTAAACAGCGCAATTTGTCTCTGGCGGTCTCCACTGCGTTGACTCCTCTAGTAAACTCGAATAAAAGAAGAAATCGCAAATTTTAAAATTCACATTGAAGGTTATAATGGACCTCTGAGCGCGTTTGGCTTGGGCAGTCAGCTTGTTGTTCCGTATTGGTCAATTCCATACAAGCGGTAAAGTTGGGCGGGTAATCTCGACCCATGTGTGATTAAATTCATGGCGCGAGGTGGGGCGTTTGTAGCTTAGCGGTTAGAGCGTTGGCTGGCAGTAACTGCCTTCTCAACTCCACGGGTTCAAATCCCGCCAAACGCCTCCAGATTTTTTTCACAATTGGGTCAACTCAAATATCATATGAATATATCAAACAAACTGTAACATCGTAAACTTTTTAAAAACTCGAAAACCCCATAGTATTCTGTGGAGAAGACTACAGAAAGTGAGAAGATGACTCGATCTCAATTACTTCCTGGGACACGCATGTTCGCGTGTACTACAGAAGGTGCTGCAACCTGGAACAAGCGGTTAAATGTTCATTTTGGGCTGCCAAGTATTTTCTGAACAGCATCATAAACGCTGAGGTTGTTAGTTGAAGTACATGAACATCCATTTCTTGTTTAAACATGGACGGAGACTTTTCCAAAAAATTATAAAACTGAAATATGGCAACCCCCTCCCCCCTCCAACGAAATCCATTCCCCGTTGCATACTGCACACTTTCATTGGATCTACATCTGTAGAAGTTTGCTACCTAGTCCATCTGCATGTGAGTCATCCTGTCCTCGGATGCCATAACTTGCAGCTCGCGAATTAATTAACTCGCGTCGGTTTTTCAAACGGCATCGATTGACTCGCGGCTTCAAACGTGCGTACGCTTGATATCAATCGATGCTTCCACCTCATCTGGCCAGTGGCAGCCGAATGAGGACCCATCTGGCAGCCAAAGCCTCACTCACTCACAAAACTTCGCGGACCCATCTAGCGTGCGAAGGTACCTGGCAGCTTACAGCTTTCGTACCGTCTATTTTCCGGCAGTAAAATTCTGTCCATCGAAACCATCTTCCCTGACTTTTGATTTGGGGGAACTTTCTGATGTGGACACTACTACCTGCGATACAACTGCCGAAATCGGTACTTATAGTGTCGACAGTCTGTTCACCGTAATATGTATTTCCTTGAACCATGGTGATTCAGCGAATGTTCGGTCATCTACTCCTCAAAGATGTTCACTTGAAATTATGTGCATTCCACTATTCATGAATCAGCAACAACCGACGGTCAAAAGGTCCCTCAGCAGGTTACAGGATAGTAATTCAGCCCCAGTTGGTTGTAACCTGATTATATATTTACTGAATAGTCATGATTGTGTTGGCTCGGGATGTTCTAGACAGGGATTGTATGGTATGAATAAGGAGTTTATTATTACGTAATTTTTTGATTAGGAGCCATGGGATTAGGCTTAGGAGTGTTTGGTCTATGGATTGCGAATTAAGGATTGCTATCAGGGGTTGACGTTTCAAGTTTAGGACTGTGGTGAGGAATTTAAGGATTTGGTTTCCAGGCTGAGATTGGGGTTTTTAGTTGGAGTTAGCAATAAGGACCAGAAAGTACCATTAGTTGCTGGGGTTAGTTGTAAGGGTTAGACATTTGGGCTACTAGTTAGTGTCGGTAGTTTGGGTTAGTAGTTAGGACTAGTAGTTCAAGTTAGCGGCTTGGGTTAGTAGTTTGGCTTAGCCATAAATCCAACGCACATCCCTGGTTCCAATTCTAAACACAAATCCCTAGCCTAACACAGCTAAGCCTAACTCCATACATCCAGTCTTAAAATGCTTTCATTATAAACTTTGCAAAAAATCCCCGAAAATCCGTCCATAACCACCTAAGAGTATTGCAGCTAGCTAATTATTAGCTACTCAAAACTTTTCAGCAAGCATGCTATAATGAAACCGCCAACTGGGGCTTAAGGACCCGTCGTCACCAATGTAAGAATTAAGGCATATATTTATGCAGCGGACCCTCGAGTGACGAGCAGCTCCATCTTCGAGCATTTCAGGTAACGAGTGAGCCACTTGCAGACAGTTTCTTTGAAGTGACGGGATTCTGCTAAGTTAGCAGGTTTTCAGTACATGTGTGTGCCCGCGTCCGCCTTTAAGTCTCGCTTTTAGGGCGTAGGTCTTCGGTAACCTGCCACGGATCAGTGAACTGACGTAGTTTACTTCGCTACGTTTTGCAAATGAAGTGAAATAAACTCTTTACCCGAGGTTACACTGTATGGACGAAATTCAATACTAGAACGATTTAGATCGGAGAGAAATGCACAGTTCAGCAGTGTGCACGTTTATATCGGATGAAAGTACTGGGGATGGGGTCTATTGGTACTTTCTAGCAAGTATAAATCTGAGGGTCGATTTCAGAGAGGGTGGGATGTGTACAGTTCAGGTCAAACGAAAAATGTTTCTGCCGAACACCAAAATCGATTAGAAGTGACTGACTTTCTGCTGAAATGGTTGAAATTAAACTTTCACGTAATCTCTCGGTTTTTTGCGCACTGCTTGTCTCTTACTACTTCTGGTACGCCTGTCAAGCACTACTTTAAGGGCGCGCTACCCCATTCTTCCGCTCGCCGACACTATGACGCTGATCAATATATGTGTCTTTTTCGATTGGTCGCAACCGCGTCAAGCTCAACAGGCAGGCTCAAACGGAGGGCAAATTGGATGACTGACACCGCTCATAGGAACCATTTCTTCCAGTGGTTGTTGAGCCAGGTGCGGTTTTTCTTGCCACCAGCCTATATAAACTGTGCATTAAATCTAGGCTAGAATACTGCTAAATTCTATTAAGCCCTATGTGCGCTGGTGAACGTAAGAAAGTAGAATCGGTCCAACCTTTCTTGACTTAAAGGGGTTTTTCGTCATAATGCCGTAATCTGTCCTAACAACAGCAGCGTTTTGAGGTTTGCTAACCTCGATTCGTTGTGTGTTTCCGTAATCGCCACAGCCATCTGGAATACGCCTCCCAGAAGTATCAAAACACTGCGAAATTAACCCTTGTTTAAGAGGGCTATTGTCGCAGGCAGTTGTGTAGACAACTTAATGTTCCCTTAAATCAAGAGTCAGGTAAGATGGTTTTGGTAGACAGAAATTTATTACCGGAAAAATCGACTGTACAAAGGTTGTCAGCTGCCAGCTGCGCTTGCACGCTAGATGTGTACGCGAAGTTGTGTGGGTGAATGAAGCTTTGGCTGCGGAATGAGTGCTCTGTCAGCTGCCGCCAATCAGATGAGGCGGGAGTATGGATTAGCACTGAGCGTACGCACATATAAGGCGGTGCCTGGGCCGAGAGCATGAAAACGGCAGAACATTGCGGACCTCTCGCAGCGATTGACCAAGAAAATGCGGGGAGTTTATCGCGCGCGAGTAGACAGCGCGCGAGTAGACAGCGCGCGAGTAGACAGCGCGCGAGTAGACAGCGCGTGAGTAGACAGCGTGCGTGCGAGTCTTGGCGAACGAAGTTAGCGTGAGTCATCGCAGAAGCCTCGCACATGACTACTGAGTACTAAATGAGTAAGCGTTTGGTATGTACTGTAATTATTGCGCACACGCATCCTTTGTTTGAGAGAGCATTCACTAGTTTTCTACATTCTAGAAAACTTTCACGAATTCTTAGTGCTGAGTCGGTGTAACCTCTTTTCCACTCTGATGGCATTCGCGAACTCTGAATCCTATGTCGGGCTTTATGTTGAGGGAAACTGCGCTGACTTTGCAGTCTGCATGTGGCTACTTTTCCAGCCGACAGCGAGCAACCGTTCACCGACACAGTTTTACTTGGTACAGAATACCGGATCTATAACACTGAAGGGAGACCGACCAAATCGTGAACCTGTGTGAACCGTTACCCGTCCCGAACTTCAATCATTCAACGAGCTGCACTGAAACGAATGATTGGGAGTTTTTTTCCACTGCCAGCTCTGCTGTATCCTTTTTTGACGTTACCTGTAAACTGGCAATAAATTAATAAGTAACGTTTGTCCAAGCAATTTTGTCTCTGTCTCCTATGGCTTTTGCATCTCAGCATAGTTGTTTGGCGCCAGTTCAGTCGCCTAGGCACGTCTCTGACGTTTGACTCAGTGCATGAGCTTAGTGCTGGCAGCTTATTGATCTACAGTGCATGAAGGCGGCACTCCTGTTAGTCGCCGTTGGCCTAGTTTAGTGCAGAGGCCATTTTTGTGACGAACAAAGTGCAACTTAAGCACGCGTGCGTGTGCGTCTGTCCACGTGGCACTCTCATCCACGCACTCTCCGCTTAGAGGTCAAGTTCATGTTATTTTGAAACCACACAGTTCTGTGGATATTAGGATTGTCACCGATCTGGTTGCGGAACATGCTTGTCGCAATAGTGGAGAAATGAGAATTCCAGGAAGCAGTTCAAAAGAAGAGGATGCCATAACTGTACCAAGAGTTTTTATTGTCCTGACGTTTCGGATTCCGTCGGGAATCCTCCAGCATAGGTAATGGTACAATTTTCTGAGTCATGCGCAGATAGGGGCGAAACGTGCACAGATTGCACGGTATCTACAGTTAATAGTGGTCATCCGCGTGCGAAAATTATTCACCTCTGTAGCCACCGTTGTCCTATCGCAGGGTGTTAAGTAGGTTAAATTCTGGCAACTGCGATCTTCAGTCCATGGTTGCTTAGTAGAGGCCAGAATAGTAGGAACCGTGTGTTGTGTACAAAGAGGAACGGAGAATAGATGGAAAGAGATTTGATTTTGAAAGCATACAACTGGCCAGGAAAACCAGTCGAGCCCAGGTGCTGGTTTGACAGTAGTCAGGCCAGTAGAAAGAGAGATAGAGCGTTCATTGGCTGGATCTGTCATGAAGGTTGGTTGGAGAGCGTGTGAGTGGAAATCGACGTGGGCGGCCCTTGTCTCTCGCGCAAGTAAGATTGGCGGCCGCCACGACCTTGAGGTCTAGACGGATTGAGGTCACGACAGGAAGACCAGGTGTTGGGCAGGCAGCGACCACTACAATCCTTTTGGGCCTTAGGTTAGTCGAACCTCGGGAGCCGCAATTCCTTGGATGAGGGGGGGGGGACTGGCCAAAATGACCATTCTGGTCTCCCTTGTTTTCGTCAGTTCCACTTCATCACATTCTACAAGTCGCTATACGACTGCATGTGAGGGCCTTAGATTGAATTCCAAAGCACGTTCCGCAGCCAGGTCGGTGAGCACCATACTATCATCATATTCCCGATCGCAACCGATAAAAGCAATGGACCCGTGGTGCAACGGTAGAATGTTGCACTAAATGACCAAAGGTCACGGATTCGAATTTCGGGGGCCGCCATATCTGGAATCGAGTACGACTGGCTGACGACGGCTAATAAGCCCGCAATGACCATACCAGTGTCCCTTGTTTATGTCGATTCCACGTCAACACAGTTTGATGCCCACTAAAATGTAAAGGAGCTCATTTGCGGCTCTCGGGAGGTACTTGCATCGTACAAAGTTTTGTTCTGTAAACGGATCCGCATCGGCCATTCTAGGCAGCTCAAGAACTACTGGCTCACCGTGGAAGCGGTGCGTTCAGAGTTTCAACCAAGCATGTAATGCAGAATTTATTGAAGTCAAAATAAATTGCGCGATGGCTCTCCAGCTCCATCCTGGCGCTGCATAACAAATGAGAGAGCAGGGCAAAGTTGAATTTGCACATAAAAACAACCAATGCAAAACAACACGTTCATAGTCATACCCTGACAGAAAATGCTTCAAAGGAGAGATTTTAACTGCGATGACAGTCCCGGTGATCTACTCCCGACTGATTAGGTCTAGTGGAAGCAGCATTGTAGCCGCTTGGCGAGGAATCTTGCAGTAGGCTTGAGGAGAACTCCGCGGAGCTTCATCAGAGTCGACAGAGGTAATAGCTCAGCCGGGTTGGAAGCCGATTATCAACAAGGTCAACGGTCCTCCGATGGGTTTGCCTATCCTCCTCCGCCTCCGTGATATCTGACAATGCAGGCAGGCCGTTCGTGCCCTACCACTATCTCAACAATAAGGTGATAAAAAACCTCGAGAAAGGAAAATGGATGAGGGCCAAGGCAACTGGGTGATTTCAGTTCGGTTTTACTAAGGGAAAGGTGGGAAAACGCCTTTGAGCTCCCTATGGAAACTTAGTGGGTAAAATGAGCCAATACAACAAAAGTATTCAAAAAGAGGTCGCTTCCATTATCGCAGACGAAAAGCGAGTGGCCGTCGGTTGACCGAAAAGAGTAAACATAAGTAACTACTTAGTTATTTCAAGTAGCATAAAAGCACGTGAATTTTACTTCGGATACGTTACCTCAACTCATTGGCGATTTCAAATGGCACACCGGACCAAACAGAGCAGACTGATAAAAACTCATCGGTAAGCTAATTAAAACTCTATTGGATTTGATACTTAGTAGAACTCAATACCTACTCAATAAAATGGAAATAAAGATGCTGGAAATTTCGGATACTTACTTTCAAAATAAAATACTTTTTTCTCTCTCTTTCTCTAAGGAACCCAACAAAATCATGAATGGCTGATAGTCCTTAGCAATCTATATTCTCCACTGGATGTCTTCTTTGGTCGACCGCTGTCACTAGGTCGTTACTTGTTGAAAATCTGCTGATAATAACCAATCGGTAATTTTGGAAGTTCATCGATCGATCGAACTACAATTTTTGCGTAAAAAATGTTTGGCCACTCAGTTTTTGTCTCCTTCCATGACCCATAAAGGCGCTCGTCATTCCACAAAATGTAACTGCGCAGTGTCATTGTAACAATCAGTGCGGTTTGCATGTTTCTGGATTGGACTATCCCTTAGTTGCTACCGACCAAAAACTGAAAATGCATTGCTTTCAGCACTGAGGCTCAAAATGAATACACCGGAACGCAATGGAGTTGATTTGATTCTTCCAGATAGCGAAACATCTTCGCGTTGGCACTTCAGCCAACGGGCTAGATAATTCAGAACAGCATTTGGCGAGTGTACACTTTCGGTAAATTCTCCTCAGGCCATACATTTATATGGGAGGTTTATCGAAAGAAAACCTGGCCCGGACAGTATACAAACGTTAACAGTTTTGTACCTATCCAACAGAAGCGTAACTTGGTCCGCTGCCTAACGCAAAATTCCAGAAAAAGCTGCTCGGCAGACACTATTGAAATGGAGCTCCACAAACTTAGGACCTGCTTTGGGAAAGCAGATATCCGGACAGTTTCATCATAAAGAATATGAGGGAGAAAGAAACAAAGCCCACCACATGCACTGTGGAAAAGAAGACCCTATTTCTCAACGTTCTCGTTCAAGGTGATGCAGCAAGCGAACTCCTAAGCCGACGCCTCAACCAAACCATGGCACAAACCTTTCCAGCAGTAAATGTTCGGGTGAGATTCCCAACCAACCCGGTCCTGCACGGTGAAGGTAAGGATAAGCTGCCAGGTCAGACCACTTCTATGTGTATCTACTCATTTACTTGCTCCTGTGGAGCAGGTAATTGCGGTCGCACGATTCGGCGCTTATCCAAAAGAAAATGGGAACACCCCCCGGCATGGCTAGCTAAAGGTAAAATCAAAAGTATCAACAATTTTATCCTTGCCCACATGGTTGACTCCGGACATCGTGTGGACCCCAGTGAAGCCTTTGAGGTAATTTACAAGGTTCCGCCAAACTACCAAAAGTCCCTGGGTCACCGTTGTCTAGCAACAGTAGAAGAAACCGCGATCCGGTTGAGAAAGCCGTTTTGTGCGCGCAAAAGAACCTTTTGCAAACTCCGAGCTTGGCATGGCCAACAGTCGCATGACTGCCCGCATCTTTCCGCTCTCTGATTGGATCCCGCTTATAAGGAAAGACGATTGATCGATTGCTTAAATTTAAACCTCCCATGTAAATGTTTGGCCTGTGGAAAATTTACCGAAAGTGTGCCTTCGCTAAATGCTGTTCTGAACTATCTAGTGAGCATATTTGCAACGTTAAAACAGGCCAGATAATTTGCGAAATAAGGAGGTTCCTCCGGGCATTTTGGCGGAGCTAAGTTGAGACATCATTGTCACAGTGTTGAATGCACTTAATCGAACAGAACTGGAAGTGGCCTGCCGTGGCCTGCCGTGACCTGATTGGTGGTTTTAGCCTTGGCTTTTAGGATAAAGCAGAACAATAACGAGTAAAAATCGGCATGTTTCTTAAGTTGGCCGATTAACTACGTGGTGGAATCCTACCTTGGTCCCAAAATGTGTTTAAATAACCTTATGTTTTCGCAACAAAATAGCACACCATAAATAAAATTCTACATTTACACACATTTCTTACTTACTTATAGTCTAGGGTTTATTGGGTTTCCAGATATCCCTGAAAAATATTGGTGCTTAGAAGGTCGTCTAGTTCAACTTACGCGAGTTCCACCGTACCGTTCTGGAGTCAGACTAGTATAGTTCACAGCCCGTAAGTGCCGCGCACACATTTTTATGTTAGTTTAATTGATTTGGTTTATTTAACTTATTAATATTTAAGATCAGTTTTCCGTCCCTTATGATGCTTAGTATTTTAATTTTAGCTTTAGATCATTTTAATGTGAAGTGAGTTTAGCTTACTTTAGTTTACGTTTTTGAGTTAGTCGCTTTCAGCTTTTATGCATAGTTGCACATTTTAATCATGGCGAGCTTTTTTGTTGATGAACATTAGATTATTTAAATAATTATTTCTACTTTTTATGTATTTATAAACTGTATTTTTTTACTTATTGTTCCTTTTCTTTGTATTGCCCAGACTGTATAGTCGTTATTACATCCGGTCTTGTAGTACAGCAGGACGGGGCTTTCGTGTGCTAATCTGGGGCCCAAAGTAGGATTTACCATGTACGCTAGTGACGACCATAAAAGAAGCCCGTATATTTGGGCATGTTTTTCGGTGAAGAATAATATTAACCTTAATGATAAAGACTTCGTAAACGGTCTTCAGAGACTTGAAAGTATGGGTTGTATTCGAGAAAAACAAGGGACACTGAAATGACCATTTCTGGGTTATTAGCCATCATCAGACAGTCAAACCCAATCCCAGGTGTAGATCACCCGGCATTCGAATCTGTAACTTTTGTTTATGGAGCAAAACGCCCTACCACTGCACCACGGGCTCGTTGCTTTGTCGGTTGAGATCGGGAATATGATACATGTGCGCAGCTCACCGATCTATGGGATCTACCTCATCCTATTCCAGAAGTTTCTATACGAATGAAAATAAGACTCGATCGCTGAGACAATATGTTTATTCACCTGACGTTTCGATATTCGTCACGGATTCGTCATCAGAGACATGAGTAGCAGAAAGGTTCTGTTACTCATTTCTATACGACTGCCTGCGAGGGCTCTTGGGTGAACTCCAGCGCAAAAACTGAACGTACATGTTCCTTAACTAGACCGGCGAGCCGCGCATATTCCCCTTGAAAGTATATTTTCGAGTTTGCGAAAATCAGGTTTGGCAAACCCTACCAGTAAACCCTTCCAACCAAAAATAGGAGAGTCTTCAGATTATTATGTGCAAACTTATGGCATTCTGTGATTTACAAAATCGGCATCCCAAGAACTATAACTCCGTAAAAGCAGTCCTTTAGGAACTGAAAGTTTATTGTGAATTTTCGACAGGTCGTCAGACGGATGAGACTTGCACGAAACAAATTCCTCAAAATTATGGCTTACAGAAGATTATATAGTGGGTCAGAGTATTAACCGATAATCGTCACCCGCATGTAATTATGCAGTCGTTCGGGACCTAGTTGTCCACCGCATTTAATCGTGTGGTCGGTGGTGGCTGGTTTATGCTTCATCTCGTCCGAAAAGGCTGCCATCTTTTCCATGCTTCCCTGAATTTTATATACATCGCGTCCAACTCGACGTGCCCGTTAATGCATGGGTCATAGGAATTGATGGCTTCTAAAAACCCACGGCCTTTCTTGTATGGGTAAGGGCCAACAATGCAGGGTTTATCCCATGCAAATTGGTGTCCTATTTCTAATGTGTTCGTGGCGGATTCAGACAAATGATATCACCTCTTTACCGCTCGTTGGTGTTCGCGTAAGCGTGTGGAGGCTGATCTTCCTGTTTGTCCACAATAAACGGCATTGCAGTCTGTGAGGGCTCTAAAGGGAACTCCAGATCAAAATCTGAAAGAACATTTTCGAGTGCGCGAGAATCAGGTCTGGCAAACCCTGCCAGTAAACCTGTTATGACCCTGGTATTGCTAATTAAGTCAAACGCAGAACCCAAAAGCCACGAGAGAGAGAGCCAGAGAGGCGACAAGCACAATTCAGCAAGCCCGAGCAAGTCCTTGAGTGAGTCAGGCTCAACAAAATTAGGGCAACAAACGACGGTGAGCTAGGTCCATTGGACCAATCAGCTTTTAGCTGCCGGCGTGATTGGCTGGTCTCAGCGGCTGAAATTCAGATTAAATTTTGAATAATCGATTGGGTGACTGCAAGTTTTGTTAGCTATCTGTGGCCGATCGATAACCTGATGTGCGCGCGCCGCTTGCGCGGTCTACCTATCTAGTAGGCGTCTGCTAACACAGTTATCATGGCAATGGGCGCACTCCCAGCAAAACCCTTCCATTAATGGAAATAGGAAGGTCTTCAAATTATTATACTATGCAGTGTGTACTTCAGATACAGCAAAGGTAAAACCAGAGTAAGACCAAGTTTGCCAATATGCAGGTCCGAATTCCCGCGAATGCCTCAAACCCTCTCCCATTGACAGTCGGTTCTCTATGCCTTCTGATTGACATTAGCATAAATTATTACCGAGCTTGTGGTTACGCACACACCGTCGACTGGTCCGGTTTTATCCGAGTTTGATTGGTTTGCTTGAAATGGCAAATCACGTAAACTGACCGTCTGCCTGGCTGTGTCGGCAGATTACGGTGTGGCGCATGGCGGTCAGCGCAGCTGTCGGGAAATCGATATCTGGCGTGAATACCTCGACTCAGACTACGGCAGATCCACGTGGAGAGAAGGGGACTGGCCGATCACACATCAGAATGCTGCTTGACTGCGTCAGACGTTTTCCCGGCCGGTTGTTTCGGAGGAAAAAGCCCTGTAGGAAGGAAAAGGAGGATGAGAAACCCAACGGTAAGCTGATTGCCAGTCTCCTTTGGTTAGCTCTACAGATAGGACACACTGTTCTAAAAATATACCTCCCTATGAGGAGCTATGAGTAACTAGAATATTGCATTATTTCGCGTTAGGACACAGATTTATCTGGTGAAACTTGAGAAAGGGTTAAAGTATGCCTGTCCGGATTGCACGAGGCAGTTAATGAAGTTTAGTAGATACTGCGTGTTGAGCTTTTATTCTATGTCCTCTATGAAAGACCATTCCTACGAGAAAAAGAATGCTTTATGTTGGAGGTAATATCCAACACTTTCAGAAATAATGGCTCCATTCACGGGGAGCAAGGGATAAGGTAGGGTAAGGGGTCATGGTAAAAGGTCATAGAATACTCAAAGTTAAAGGTATGTACGATATCCACATCCTCCATGGAGACAGCTTGGCTTTCAACTACTCAATTCCTGTTCCTTCACACGTGAAGTAGCGTGCTAGGAATGAGAGTAAAGAGTGCTGAAACGCCGATGTACGGCAAGACATATGTCAAAAGCTTTGACTTCGCAGCCATTAGTTTGAAGTGGAGAGGGTGAGCGACCTCAAAAAGGATGCGATCAGCAAATTGCTTGACCGGTTTTAAGTGTCACTGTATTATAATGTCAGCTAAAAACAAACACAAGAAACACAGGGAGCTGAAGAGAGCATTCGGAGGATACGTTTAGAAATGATAAGGTCTTTTTCAAAGTAAAGCTGGAAAATAACTGGAGAGCAGTTAAAAATGAGGATGAGAATGCAAGCACCTATAAATCACCAGATTAGGGCTTACGGTTAGCAATATGAATGAAAACGGCGTATTAAATATAACAGTTTACAGATTTTAATTAGGGGGCATTCAGTATGAAGAGTAAATGTAGGTTAGATGCTGGAGTAACACCAAGGTACCAGAAAGAGGATACGTCGTTGGGCAAAATGTCAATAGATTCAGGATTGGGCGCGGGTCACAGTCTTAAAACACAATGGACTGACTTCCGGTCGTAAAGTAAAAGGCCAATTGTTGAGGACCATGCTGGGATGTGGTCCAGGCCACCATTCAGTCCTTGGAGATGTATCTGACTTTTTAGAAAATGGCCAACAACCATATCCTCAGTATATTTAACAAAAAACACTCGTTCGTCAATTGTAGGTCTCCATTGTGGAGGGAGAAGAGGTGAGGGGGTAATATAGACCCTAAAAGAACTCCACAGGTGTTGGGAAGGACCGTGGAATTTCACTTGCCACACTGAACGAATTGAGCGCGGGAAGAAAAATAGTCCTCAATTCAAGAGACAGTCCAGCCGAGAGAGCCGAATGCAGTAGTCTTAATGAGAAGGAGATGGCGTGGGATCATATTTAAGGCTGAGGATAAGTCGAAAAAAGCACAGGCATATACACGGCAACACTTATCGAAATCTCTTAAAGCAGAATGGACTACCAGAACAACATTGTCTAGTATACTACGCCTAGCCTTATGCGCAAATTGCAGGGGATTGGAAGAATTGGAGGTAAACGGCGTAATTATGCCCAACGCAACTCGTTCTGCAAGTTCCAGTAGTGCAGAAGAGCAGCAATAAAATTATATAGTCCTGCATTAGATAAATATTTGCGAGACATTCTCCTGACAACGAGCCATTTCGGACCCGCTGGGCAGTACATACACAAATAACCTACCTGCAATTCACAGGGGCTGAGAAAAAGACAAAGTCGAGTATTCCATCGTTTACTTTTTCTGACAGTAGCCTGTAAAAGTATATCGATCTTCCTGAACACCGAGCTGAGCTTCAGAGAGACAAGATAGCAATAGATTGAGGTCTGATAATGATGTTGAGTAAGCTCCACGTACTTAAGCCTCGATTGTCTAATTGGCAGGGCCCTTCCAAGTACGCTCCTGCCACTCATCCGTGTGTTTTTGTCAATTTGTGAAGTAGTCCTCATGCCATATTGCAGACATTATAGATTATTTATTTTTCTCTTTTAATGTTGAAAAAATAATCCCATTGAAAAAGGCAAAAAGATAAAATAGCGAGCGTACGGTTTCTTTCAATAAATTATCTTCAGGCTTGTATAGCAGCCTGTATAACTGCAGGTAAAAAATGTGGCAAATTTTGGCCACGGTACGTGTGGCGCCTTTATGAAGTTCTCTTGGGCGGACCTGACCAGTTTTCGTAATTTGATTAAAGCCGCTTCTGCCGTAGTCAACAGACGCTATCCAAGGCATTTTGAGCAGTTTGAGGTCGCGTTGTAGATCAATCGAAAGCCTTTTTGGCATCCGCACGATTGTCTGAATCTATCGTATGCGCTAGAATGCAAATGTTAATGATCAGCATTTGACCCTGTTGGAAAATGGTCTCGTACAATTTCGGAAAAATGCTGGCTCGTACGACCAATATATTTTACCCTACAGAGATAGATAAAGGAAGAGATGTACATGGAGGTGGTCTGGGCTGACAGTTTGTCCTTGCTCACCCCGTATTCGATCGCAGCAGTCGGGAACAGTAAATTGGTATCGGCTGGTGGAAAGTTATTTGATACAAATTGACTCAGACGCCTTCTTGGAAGTTTGCTTGACGCGTCTCCGTGAAATGAGACGCTGACAAAAATTGTTTTGCTTTCTCTGCTGTAAACAGTGAGGGACATGGCGGCCTTTTAGTCTTGTTGCCCACAATACATTGACTAGGATACCCATTTTGTTGAAAAACGCTTCCTACTATCTTATAGTCTTCCCTGGTGCTATCTCCCCCATAGCGTTACACTTTAAGTTTTAATGAAAAAGGAACTCTGGCTCCTTCTATCACTTGGCAACATAGGGGATGGTAGACTGCCTGAGAAATCATCCGAGAAACGTGAAGTGGTACACACTGGTTGTGCCGTAGGGTCACCATCAGTGCGTCAATGAGCACTTTCTGCGAACATGTGAACGCGCCAACGTACTCAACGCAGACAAACAAACCATGGGAAACTGTCATAACGGAGTTGCAGAGTCTTCAGTAGTTGGCTGGTATGACCACACGCAAGAGGAAAGCGCCTGGGGTCCTCGGGGCGAGAGTGATGGAGAGGGAGTCTGAGTGCGTTGCATCCTCTGAGAAGTGGTCATGTGATAGGGGGAGGAGGAGACTGGAGCGAATGTCGGCTGGCATGTCACGAGGGCGTCCTTTAACTCACACGCGCATACGTATGCACCAGCAACTTTTTGAAGTCTTTTGAGTGAGGGAGCATGCCGATAGAAAACAAAGGAAACTGTGCGGTGCGGATCCGCCTGCGTTCTAGGATCAGGAGTTGCCAAAACAAACAGTAGGTCACTGTCTTTTCGCTCCTTCCTATTGCTGTTATTGCTTTCTGCACTAAGTAACAATCAAATATAGGAAAAAATCGCGCAAATTATCATTAAAACAATTTTGGCCATTTAGGTCGTTCAGTTTTACCTTTCTTGTTCCCTAGTGACTGTATTTTCCGCTGGCTGCTGGCCTGCTCTGATTTACATATAGACGGCGTTATTCAGTTTCCTGTGATTTTTCGGAAGTCACTTTTTAGTTAATATATATTAACTCGTAAATACAACTTTCATCTACTATTTCCTATTTTGTTCGCTATATTTTCGCTTTTGCTTCCCGTAATGCCCCACCCTTATAACTCGTCAATACCACCGGTCCCCTATTACATGATTCGGGGGCTTTTGGTTTAAGTGCTGTCTTATATAATATATGGTTACCTTGTGCCAAATTCAGGGTCTTACGAGATGCTGTTACAAGTTCCGTAGTGGTGGGGGAACTGTGTCTCACTCAGCGCGTTTAATGTTAAAATCGACATCAAAGTAACTTTCCAAATAAAATAGCATAATTCAGTTAGGATCACACTTTCACATATGCATTCTACCAAAAGCTAGACGCTGCTTGTTAAGATAAATGTGAAGTCTGCTCCAAAAGTGCCTCGACCAAGCAGTTAACTAATCGAGCCCGAAACTTTAAGCTGATGTCTTCTTTAGGTTTTAGCAATAGATTTCCACAGTCCTTTCTCCTCTAAACTGAAAAAATTGGCAAAACTTTTATGCTGTCCCACATCCTCCGAAGGACTTTACTGTGCTAGTGACAATGACTAACGTCTGCCTCAAAACATCTTATTAAAATAAAATGAAAATGGCATTATGTGGAATAACTTATTTCTCATTTTAAAGCAGTCTTTCGGTGTCTACTCTGCATCAAAATAAAATGGCATCCTAAATCATTCCAAGTAGGCTAGTTACCTGAAAAAGTATTTTCAATGAATTTGAAGATGGGCATCCCAAGAAATATAATTTAATAGAAAAAATTCTTTGGGAAACGTGAACGAACTGTATTGTAAATGTTCGACGCTGGTACACCAGGTCGTCGTCGGACGTGAGGGAAATGTGGAAAGAACAGTGTGCATTTTTAAACATGCCGAAAAATCCATAATTATTCGTCATCCTTGGCCAATAGCAGGCTTCGATGGTTGGTGCTTTCTCCGGGCTGCGAAATCAGCCTTCACACCCAAAAGAAAAGGTTGGCTATTTGAACAAAAAAGAGGTCCTTCACAAAATTCTTTGCAGCGACTGCGATGCAATTTATTGTGAAAAAACTGAAAGGTCCGCCTCTACACGCATACATGAACATCAATTTACGGTTAAGAGGCACTACCACCTGTCTGAAGTCACCATGCATTCGCTTGAAGATGGGCACAAGTTTGCATGGGACCAAACCCGCATAGTAGGTTCCTGTCCATGTAGGAAAGGCCGAGAATTTTAAGAGGCCATCAGCACTAACGAATCATGCATCAATAGGCACGTTGATTTGGATTAAATGTGCATAAATCTCAAAAAAGCGTAGAAAAAGCGCCAATAATCAAAGCCTGCTATTGGCCAAGGATGACGAACTATTATGGATTTTTCGGTATGTTTAAAAATGCACACTGTTCTTTCCACATTTCCCTCACGTCCGACGACGACCTGGTGTGCCAACGTAAAAACTTTACAATAGAGTTCGTTCACGTTTCCCAAAGAACCTTTTCTATCAAATTATTTTCTGAATAGTAAAAGACTTGAACTGAATTTATTCGAAATAATCAACCGTACCTTCGAGTCCGTAATTGAGCGCAGGACTTGGGGACTTATAGGGCATTCATGCGACCGTGGGTGAACTAGCGACGTAGGTAAAGATGTAACTGTAGACCGACGCGCAAATAGCCACACGCAACTTTTTGGCTGATTGTTTTCCCAAAACTGGCTCCCGGAAACGAAATTCTTGCTGCCCAGACACATTCGCCGTTTCCATTCGCTTAAGTTTGGGCACCATTTGACAAACCAGCAGAGGAATAAACAGCCCACATTTAGCTCACTCTGTACACTGACATGCTAATGCATGTATAAAGACATAGCGGCTGTAAATTACCATCATTTCTTGAAATATTCCGCTGGTAAGTTTGAAAAGTGAGCTTATTAGGCAAAACATTTTTTGCAATTCTTCTTCAGGCCAGTTGCTTTGCAAAACAATGAAAGTTTGAACGTGTATAAAAAGAAATCGGCGCCCACCTCAGACTATGTCAGTATGCGCAAGTAGGCGAGATCGGCGTGTTGGGTGAGCGACTGCCACTAGTGGATGGGGGCGATGTGCTTTTATCCCCTGGCGTCGGCTTCGGCCACGGAAGGGACAGGGCTTGTGTTAGAGTTTTCTGACAGCACAGCACTGTATTTATTAGGCGTATAGCCACTGCTTTCGCTGCTGCCAGCACCCGTTGGCGTAGGCTTTTGGATAAGTTGGTTGATGGCCGGTAGAGGCTACACTAGTATCAACTCGGCTGTTCGTATCAACCAGATGTGCGAGACGAGAGCTTGAAATCGATTTAGTTTCACCTTTACTTAACCAGGCCGGTACGTGCTCACGTATTATCTTTTCCAGGCGCCTCGATGTTAGGCCGATGGATCCACCCTCTAGTGGCAGTCACTCACCCAATACGCCGATCTCGCCAACTTGCGCAGACTGAAGTAGTCCGCAGTGGCCAATCGACGCCCACCTCAGACAATTACTGATTTTTCTACACGTTCAAACTTTCATTGTTTTGCAAAGTTAATGGCCTAATGATGAATTGCCGAAGACATATCGCAGGGGGGTCAAGTATGTCAAACCCTAGCCACCGCGATCTTTAGACCATGGTTACTTAGTAGAGGAGAAGTCAGTTGAGGCCAGAGTAGAAGGAATAGTTTATTGTGTACACAAAGGAACAAAGAATAGAAGGAAAGTGATTGACATATTTGCCGAATAAACTTACTTTTCAAAGTACCATAATGTCTAAAATCCTTAACAAATCGAAACATTTATATTGGCACACAGTTTAAACATGGGCTCTCAGGCTGCCAGAAAACTCGCACTATCGGATAAATTCAGACCGCGCCGGAATCTCGATTTCATCTAGGTACTGTGAGCCGTGAGCACGCATCTGAGCCGTGCGAATAATCGATATTTTATGACGCAAAAAATCAATTGCTGGCATGGCTTTGGGGGGGGGGGGTGAAGTCACAATTTTGGCAGTTGGCGACTGAAGCAAACTGGAGGATTTGACCGTTTATCCACAACCGGCAAATTTTTTGCTTCCCCCCATAGTCGATAATCCTAACTGTTGCATGTAGGTTCTTTCGTTATGACACATTTTAGGTTTGCATTTTTTACATCGGATGCCTGACGCATAAATTATCATTTGTGGATAGGACAAATGTCAAATGCAAGTGTGTAAAGAAAAAAACTGAAATAATAGAAATGATTCAAAACGGCCTGAACGGTTTAGCCAGATGCCCAGCTAGGAATTCAAAGAGTCCGCTTTGATTAAGGTTCTTCTAATACCTGGATTAGTGCCACCATGACTAAACCTACCCCCGTTTTTAGTTAAGGCAATTTGTGTCGAATGTAGTAAGGTAGAAGTCGTCTTTCCCAAACTATATTATTTCTACTGTGGGAGATGAAGACGAACTCCACAAGCTGTATGGACTACCCACGACCTCGGGAACCACTTTAAACTAGGGAGTTTTGTTCGGAATAATAAAGTAGGGGCACTCTGAATTTCAAAATTACTAGACAGTGAATGAGTGAATAGCAGCTATTTTTGCAAAACCCTTCGCTATTTAGAGAGGCAGCTAATTTTTTGAGTTTCACATGACTCTGCTTGTTTCTCGAAAACGGGACAGCTGAATGGGAGCAGCGTGTGCTCTCAAAAAGGCAATTATGCGCAGTAACTTACTGTGTTCTCTTATTTAGCAACTGAATGATGACAACTCCAATGTCGTGAACCATCATGGCTACCACGGGTTCCAATGGAAGGAGTGCAGAGTGGTTACTTGCGCAGCATTCACAGCAAAGGTTCTTCCCCACCCCACCCCACCCCACCACCTATCTAACTCTGATGGAAGAAAATTGTCAAGATGACGGATATTGTGGCTGCCAAAACTACGCAAAAGCTGGTTCTCACAGACTGTACCAAGTTCGAGAGGTTAGCTGGCATCTCCTGTGCATGAGTATGCCCCAGAAGACCCTAGGGGTATGAGCTATCATAGTGCCTTAAGTTTATAGGTAAAACTCCTGCCGCTGCGATGTTCAGGCCGGGTTCCATGTGGGAAGAAGAGAAGTAGGACGCCGGGTCGAAGGGACAGTTTATTTTAGAGTTCATCTTCTGTTCATCGGACTAAATTTTTAGGTTTGTTGACATTTCGGCAGCTGGGCCGGCTGTCCTTTGTCGAAGCAAAAACTAATTTAATCGATCAACAAATTTAATGTTGCGGCTCTACGTGTTGGCCTTGGGCTGATCAATTTTTATCCGTTATCTGTTTGGCCCTGTGTGTGGATTTTGGCTTGGCGTGACGGCAGTTGGTGTTCTGTTTCATCCCCACGGTAAAGGAGGCTGGTAATTTTGCTCCATTTTCCGGCGGTTTCTTCACAGAACCGTCTTCGTCTAAAAGAAGTGCCTTCAGTTTAACTATTTCCTATCCTATATTACCGTAAATGCGTAGGACTTCGTAGGCCGTGGGCAGGTGTGTCGTAGCCCAAGCACCTGCCCACGGCCTACGAAGTCCTACGCATTTACGTGCGCAGGTCCAGCTGCTTGGCACTCAGACGTAAACTCTGACAACGGGCATCTCGATATCCATGCGGCCTACAAAGTCCCACGCCACTGCGTAAGCAAGGGACAGGACATGGTCAAACCGAAGTCAAGATTGGCAGAAGAAGACGCCCCTGTGACGGAACCACCGGAAGAGGGAGTAAATAATAGTTTTTTTTATCACACCTTCGAAGTTCTAGTCATCTTGTGGATTCTAGACTGCTTGCTTAGGAGATCTTGCTTGGGCAGTCAGCTTACTCTTTCCGAATTGCTGGATTCCATACGTGCAGTAGGCTGAGCAGGTAAATCGACCCAAGTTTGATCACACGCACAGATTCTCATAAACCTGATGGCTGTACTAAAGCCCTCCCCCTGCTGGCATAGGTTCGAATCCCACCGAGGTCACCGATTTTTTCTCAATTCGTTCAAATGATTTATTTAAACCAACCAACACGCCCCGGCATTTGTAAAGATTGAGAGTTTTAAAAACGCATCCTCCGAAGTCAGTCATCACACTGTAGCCTGCTGGTTGAGAACTGCACACTCCTTTGACATCGATTTTTATAAAAATTGGTAATAAATAACTGCTTGATTCCCATTCTTCGAGCTAACTTTTCAAAAGATGTGCTAACCCTACCATACATTGTGGGGAGTACGCTAAATGAAATCGTTTTTACATACATTTTCAGAGGAAACCACATCGCCTTCCCAAGTGGTATTTGAAGCAAGTGAGTACTATGGAGTATTATAATTTTATCCTTTGATGGACGATTGATTCACACCTATGAGTATTTCTGGAATTTACCGTGTTCCAGTTTCTTTGGTGCTGTCCCCAGATTATGCAAATTGATCCAAATCAATCACAGAGCCCTGTGCGTCATTTCTGCAAGAACCCGTACGTTTAAATTCACGCACCTCCGAAGCTATGCGTAGCATACACTGAGTCTGGTAACCTCAAGAACATGTGTCAATACAGTTGGCAATAAATTTTGTCTAGAAGGGCAGGTGGGGAGGGGGGGGTTGGTAGATTTGAATAATTGATTTCACTCACTTGTAAAAAACTCGGCAGCCTCGGTGCGATTCAAACCACCTACGCCAACTACGGGGGAGACTTTAGTGCACAGCCAACGCTCTAGCCAACTGACCTACGAGGCCCTCACCAGGGGCAATGAGTTTAATCACACTTGCCTCAATTTCGCCAGTGGGACAACGCGTACTGTTTGAAACTTCAAACTTACCCTGCAGTCCACCTCGAAAACCCCCGGTTTCGGCTGCATTTGTGTCATGGAATAAGTAGGAAAGAAATTATTATAACCGAGTGTGTTCCTGTGTCAACACTGGTTATGTCCCATAGTAACGTGTTAGGAAGAGGAGGCAGAACAGGATAGCAGATAGACCTTTGCTGTTGCTAGTTCTACTTCTTCTTCTTTCGTTGGTACCTCGTCTCAGCCAACAGCACGCCTTGTTACTAGCAGCAGAATTTTGGGTCGTCGGCAGCGTCTCTAGCAACAGAGTCGCCGCCTTCAGCGGTGGCAGGATATTTAAGAGCCAGTAGTCATTGCTCCCCATTGGCTCTCTAGGAGTGGCCGTGCGCGCGATTGCTTACGCGTGCACGTGCATCTGTCCCCAACGTGACCTCACGTTAGCAGCAACCCGGCCCCGGGGCAGTCTCGCTTGCGCGTGCCTCCTTTATCCTAGCTTATGTCCACCTTTTGATGGTCGCTTGCAAATGCATGAACCGGTCGTCAGTAAGGTCCGTTTGTTCTGGTACCGTCAGGATTGCCCGAGAAATAACTCACGTCCGGGCTGTCCCAACAGAAATTGGCTTCTTACTCTTCCGTTCTGCAGCTCGATGCATTAACGCGCTTTCAGGACGTCTTCCACTAAAGTGCCAGGACTCGCGGCTGCCGACTGTCGGTCCTGCGCCCGACATGTTGCTCCGTTCTGAGCAGATGTTAACCTTGTGCGCGGCGCTTGGTAGGCGGGATGAAGGTCTATGGCTATGTTAAGTGTGCCAGTCGATGGAAGCGAGAGTGCTTTTGAAACGTCAGCATAAATACAAGTTGGTCTCAGAAATTGCCCCGTCTTCTTCTTCCTCTTCTGGGGACGATGAAAGCAACATTATAACTGAACCTCGTATATTTTCGCATACTAAAAATAACTATTTGCCTCTTCTCCCTTAGCCTCTAGGGCTGTTCCGTTGGCAGTATTGGTGTGCATTACTATTTGATCAGGCAGCTGACAACGCAGAGACCAGGAGGCTGTAAGAGGCTGGGAGCCTTCGACCCAGACTAGTACATTAAAATCTGCCCAAGCAAACTTAACACATTCATCTGACCAACTTGTGAACAACTCGGCTGCCTCGGTTAGATTGGAGGCAAGGAGGAAGGCTTTAGGGCGCAGCCAATGCTTTAGCCAACTGAGCTACGAGGTCCCCACCGGGAGCCGTGAGTGTTATCACAAATAGGCCAGTCTACTGCAATACACGGTGAATTCATCAATTCTGATACACAGTAAGCTGACTGTCGAAGCAGGATTACTTAAACAATCAACCTAGAATGCAGCAGATGACTACCAGGCTGGGACAGTCGACGTTTTCACAATTGGGTGAAATGACTACTTCAAATCAGCCGAAGCCCCCCGATTAAAGTCTGGAAAAAAAATCTTCACTTACGGCAAGTGGGTCCCCCAACGTGGTTGCAAAGCGCACTAGACTGCCAAAAGTAAGACAGCACACTGAATTACATAGACAAGTGTCGGCTTCGACGTACAAGGTAGAAGAGATGACTCGACTTATTTGAAAGTTAGATGTCTGATGGATGGAGAGAGAAGAAATATGTTCGAGGTGAAAAGTGTTATCCAAACAGCAGAACTTAGCAGTTCCCCTTCACTAAAGATCGATGTGGAGGAGGACGAGGAAGAAGAAGAGTCACGGCAGGAGGGCGGGTAGTGTTTGTTGCCCCGACGCTTGGATGGGCGGCCCAGGACAGCAGTCTACGGAAGCGGTAACAGTGGTGGTGGACCGCCCGGTAAGCGGGGTTGTTTCCAGGGCTTGCGAGAGGATGAAGAGGGCCTTGAAGGCTGCGCGCAGATATGAGAAAGGAGGGGGGAACATTGGTAGATTAAAGCTGTGAAACCTGCGCATTCAAGACCTCTCAGCAAGTGTAAAACGGAGCCGCTGAGGCAGCAACACCTCGCGGTTCTTTCTTCTGCGTCTTCGTCTTCAAGGAACTTTTTAGGGAGTAGACCTAGGTGGCGTGCTGCACGCAGAAATCAACGTGGAAGCATCGAGAAAGGAAAAATGGATGCGGGTCACGCGGTGTGAAAGAAGAAGAAAAAGAACTGGCAAACGTGGACCACGACATGGCTGTGTGTAATTTTCGTTCCGCCAAGACGAGTTTAAGGTTCTTTAGGCCTTCCAAACAAATGCACAATACGGCAATTGCAGCAATTACGGACCAAAAGTCATAGCAGAGGGAACTAGCGCACTAATCTGGTGATACTACATGTGCGACCGGTGAAACATGCTCTTAGAAAGACAAGTTAAACAAGAAGGAGTAACTTGGAAGCCGCCGCCGGCAGCCGTGAATGTAATCCCACGGTGGGTCGAGTTACCCGCCCAGCCTACTGCAATATATGGGATCCACCAAATTTGATGCAGCAAGCTGACTGCTCGAGCAGAAGATCCTAAGCAATCGTTCGAGGATCCACCAGGTGATCACCAGGTACAACTAATTTATGATATTGTTTTTGTAACCTTGACCAAATCGAATGAACTTATTGCGAAAAACTTTGTGGAGCTCGGACCCATGTATCTGGGACAGGGATCTGACCAACTACAAGCTACGAGATCTCGGCAGAGAACCCTAATCACAATTGAGTCAACGTTCCCGCCTAGCCCACTGTGACATATGAAATCCTCCAAGGCAGCATACAGTTACTTGACTCTTTCCAAGAAATGCATTATTATTCACCAGCTGAACATAAAACTCGTTCTTCTAGAGGTGATATTCATCTGAATCTGCTGTTGGAATACCGTAGCTCAGGGGGTTAGAGCATTAGCTGCACGCTTGTTTTATCCTTTTGGTTGTAGGCTCGTAATACGCCAGTTTTCCGTACATACGTATTTAGTTGGATTGTTAAAACTTGCCAAGCAACAATAATTAGACTGATTTGTTGACAATCTCTCTGATCAGGGTAAGGAGGGATTGGTAGTCGAGCTAAGTGATAAACTGCTGACTGTTGGATTAGCAGCCTTTGGCCATGGTAACTGCGCCGCTGCGATTAAGTAATTTTGAGTGCACGGGACCGGTCGGTGTAGCCTGAGGGCGGCCGCTTCTATCGTAGGCAACAGATGCTGTCCAAGGAGTTTTGAATAACTTCAAAGCACCTTGTAGATTACTCGGAAGGTCTCTTTGGTATCCATGCGATGTTCAACCAGGTGCATTAGCATGGAAATGTTTATAACCTTTAGTTCGTTCCTTCCTCACCATGCTGGAATGTGTTCTCGTACCCTTTTGGACAAACACCGACTAGTGCGACCAATATACTCTGCCCCACAGGATCAGGTTAATGAAAATATGCACATAGAAGTGGTCTGGGCTGGCAGTTTGTCCTTTATCTTTCCACTAAGGATGGGGGAAGTCGAGAAGAGTCCATGGGCTTTGGCTACTGGGAAGGTAGTCGCTACAGCCTGACTCCTTAGAAGTTCGCTTGGTGCGTCCCCTTGAAAGGGGACCCGGAGGAATATTCGCTTCTTCTCTGCTGTTAACACTGGGGGCTTTGGCGGCCTTCTAGTCATGTTCTTAGCGATGAATCGACTGGGATACCCTTTTTCTCGAAACACGCCTTCGTCAATCTTAAAGTCCTACTCAATGCTACCAGTCGCGCAGATCCTTTTCGCACTGCGTCACACATCGCACTAAAGTACGTTTGAAGTTTAACGGTACGAAACTAGAAAAATTGATGTATCGCCAGGTACACGTATGCTTACGATTTACTCTGCGTTGAATACTCCCATCAGCCCTTTTACTCAATAGTACATCAATCGTACACATATCATTTAATACTACTGATTTTTCCCCTGGATTTTCGATGCCCTTTAGATTAAAATATCGGTTATAGAAAACATGCTCACAAATATTATTTCTTGTTCACTGCGATGGTAAATCCCGGCTTCAGCATTTATAAGTAGAGAAAAAATATATTTCACTTTCTAATCGTGAGATTTTTATTACCGTGAAGTATCTGTTCATAAAACTAAGTATCTGTCAAGTTATTAGTGCTGACTCTGAGATAACCAATATCGTCCACATTCACTGCAATATTTCCGTAGCCCTATATGGCATATTCTTAGTAGCATAAAGATGCCTATGAGCTGTCTCACAGGAAAGACGGGCGAGACAAAGAGCCCGTTGAACGATGGTTAGAACGTTAGACTTCTGATCAAAAGGTCACGGGTTCTAGCCTCGGGTGTTGCAACACCCGGGATTGGGTATGACTGGCTGGAGATATCGCAAAAGGTGTTAAGGCTAAGCCCGTTGAACCCTAACTACTGCGATCTTCCAAGCCCGGTTCCTAAGAAGAACATAGAAGCCAAGGTAGGCGGAGATTGTATTCTGTACAGAATCAATAGGAGAAGAGTTAACAGAAGGGTTGACTCGGCCTGGGGTGCAATTCGACCATAAGGAGCGAGGGAGAGAGAGAGAGAGTGGCGCAGCCTCGCGTCCACCGCGCACCGGGGCGAAAGGCCGAATGAATGGGCTAAGTGTGAAGTGTGTTTCTGCCAGCGCTGACAACTAATTCGGCGCATATCAGCAATCAGCGGTACGCAAAATCGATTAACTGATTTGACGAGGCGAGTCCAGTGTGAATCATTTATCAACGATGCGCCAAAAATCGATAGGCTGGCCACGTTGATAGAGCAGGCAGATGAGTGATCATGGCAGCGCTGGCGGGGTAGGCTCCTACAGTGACAGCTAATGAGCCAGACGTTTCCCTTCCAGCTCCCGCTTGCCTTTGCCAGTAAAGTAATCTACCTTAGCTACTGAGCGGCTGGTTCAGGGGCTCAAGAATGAGCCCCAAGGCAGAGGGGGGGGGGAGGCGAATGAGGTCCGAGAGCTCGAGTGTCAATAACAATTCGTTACTTTGAATGCAAGAGTTGTTAGGTGCCAGCTAGCAGGCAGCTAGCATACAGGCAGCGAGCCGCCCTTACGGCAGGCTATCGATCAGCCTACACGGGCGAACGCATAATGGCCGTCAATCAATCAATAAATTAAATATTAAGTTACATCCAGCCCTTGAGTCACAAGCCAATCGTTTCGTTTCCCACGCTAGGACAGAAGCTGATTGGCCCAATGGACATAGTTTACACCCGCTTGTTGCTCTCAGTATGTTTTACTAATTGCACTCAAAAATCTCTGCTTTTGCTCTGTTCTTGTCGTGTTCTTCCTTGGGGGCTCACACCGCACGAACTCAGGAGGTGACATCTCAGCCGTGGCTATCGTTACAGCAAGAGTAATAGCCGATCGGGTCCACGATTAGCTGGGGATTGAAGAGTTTTTTTCTTCAATAAACGTAACCTACCTTTTTACCAAGTTAACACTCTAAAGACGAAACATTGTTAAGTAAAAATATCCGGACAGGTAGGAAGATCGATAGTCACATTTGAGATGAGGCACGTGTAACGCAGGTGTCTACAGTCACTTGAAACGAATCATCACCTAATTTTTCTTTCTGCGTCACCACGTTGCGAAGCACACAGTGCACCCGCGCAGAATTGACGGTCGAGCTTTTATTGCATTTATTTTATGCCATCCTCTCTATGAAGCCCTTTCTGTGTACATAAATTAAAAAACGCAAAAGCGTAGGCTGTGTAGGTACCCTAGGCTAATTATTTCTGACTCTGTGCTTTTGTGTATGTCAGTTGATTTGTACGGAGCCTTCGCCGTGTGAAGTAGTGTCCTTACATTTGCATAACAAGTAGGTCATTTTTGCCAAGAGAACTCTTTGCACGCAAGGGTAGTCCATTAGGACATGGTGGTACTTTTCGGAACAATGACATTAGTGGGCATGTAGGTTCGGCGGCACCTATTCTGATGGGTGACAAGGTGGAATGAGAGATTAATTACCGGGAGTGAAGCATGCCAGTGTCGACTGGATTGGGTTTGTGGCGGTCAGCCCAAAGGAGAAACCCAAACTGTTCTAGTGTCTGAGTAGTAGATGTGTTCTGAATACTACAATCATCAGGCCAAAATCCCAATTTTTAGTTAAAACGCTAAAGGCACCTTTGGGAAGGATTTATTGCATACAGAACTCCCCAGTTGCTGTCTGTCTCAGATAGCAGTGACCACTGGCGAAGCCAGGCCTGTGAGCGTGCGTTTTGTGAGGGTTGTAGTGATGGCAGTTGCTTTTACATGCTTGTAGAGCAGGTTAAAGTGGAGGGTGATTGGTGTGCTGTATTCTCCGAGGGAGGGAGGGGTCGAGTATTGAGGCCCCCCTTCTGCGTGGGCGTGGCCTGGCGTGGCGCTTGAGAAACCGCGGTTAGTTGGGCAGGCACGGGTGTCTGTGGGAGTGGAACTCGGTCCAGCGAGTTCGAAGCAGCCACCTGCGAAGACACATGACCTTGCAGGCAGTTCACACTGAACAAAGAAGCTGGACAGCACTGATGGCCGTTCGCCATACTGTCACCATAGGGAGGACCAAAATGTCTTCCGAAGCGGAGAAGGCATAACGCAACCAGGTGCACAACGTTCTGTACAGAGCCCTAGGGTGCGCTGATGCGTATACGGGTGAAGCCGAACTCAAACGTGAACGCAGAATGTGGTCACGAAAAAACACCTTAACTGGCGCAAAAATGTTCATGCCTGCCTGCTTGACTAAATGTGCTGATACGTTCTTGCAGCGTTCGTCCGAGAGATGATGGATTTGGTTTTGCTGAGCTTTACTGCAAGTCAAAGGAGATGGGTTGGGGTCCATCGGGGGCCCGTACTGGGCTCTGTGACCAAAGGTGTCAGATTCGAATCCCAGCTTAACCGAAATCTGAGTTTGGGTTAAATTGGCTGATGGCGGCTAATAAGTCTGAAATGGTCGTTTCAGCCTCTGATGACCTTGTCAGCGAGTGGTGGTGTCAACCCCAGTGGTAAAACTTCTGCACAATATCGGTTTGCGCCGACAGCATGCAAATAAACCGAAGCAGTTCTGCATAAATCTACTCCTAAACTTTGTTGTTCCTCCTCGTTTATCACAGTTTGACCAACTTTGTCCAGGTACATGGTTGCCTGTTCATGACTCTTGCCACCTACTTGAGACTGGTTTGTTTCAGGAAGTCAATGGATTAGTGTGAGCTCAGTCCAGGAAATATATATTTTAGGCAATAAAACCCTATGTTGAAAGACAAAGGAGACCTGAAATGGCCATTTCCGGCTTAGTAGCCGTCATCAGACAGCCTTACCCAATCCCAAGTGTTTCAACACCTGATGCTCGAACCCAATAACTGTTTTTTAATTCGAACACCCTAAGCGATTCAACGCGGGCTTGTTGTCCTGTTGGTTTCAACCGGCAATATGAACAGAATATGATTGAAGAATAGTTAGTAGGAGATTTGACTGGCGGAGTAGTGCATTCGTTCCCTGGTCAGTCGGGCCTGGAGTGCCTAGCAACAGTAATCCGAGTGGCCGCCGCAAGCTGCTTTTGTCTCAGTCAGCCTTGATGGTAATGTGTCAGAGCACGAATTTGCATGTTATTGGGTCGCGTCGGACATTAAGCGAGAGGTGAACAGGGCAGTCATCGCGACTGCAGCCTTGGCGTGATAAGTCAATGATCCCGAGCTCCCACAGTGGGCGCTCGTGGCCAATACAAAGTAAAACATGGGAATGAGCTACTATCACACGCATGCGGTGCTCTTGTGGTACTTTTCGGCACCGTGATGTTCGCTTACTGACTTAATCGTCTTCTCTACATGTTATAATTATATCACGGTAGACTTATTTTCCTTTTTTAATTGTATTTAGAAATGTTGTTGGTTTACCTATGTATCTTTTCCTATTCCATATTATTGTTTATCGTATTTCGGATAAACCGAATATCAAAATGTGGGCTTTTTGAAATGCCTGAAAAAAATGGTGTTTAGGAGGTCGTCTACCTCAATTTGCCCGGATTCAAAATTGGTAGGATATTAGCAGGATCAAATGCTAGCAATATCTGAAGGCTGTCCTGAGGTGTCGAGCCTAGCCAAGTATCTTTGTTTGTTAGCTCTGACCGCATACAGGCGATGACTGACCACACACAAAGACCTCAGACCGGACACGCACGCACGTATGCTAGGAGCTTACGCACGTGGCAACTGGTCGCAGTTATTCCAATGTGGCCAATCAGGCAACAGGAGAACACGTGACCTTCAATCCCTTCTAAGCCGCTGTCATCCCTTACACGGGAGGGTTGCATGACAAACTAGACTACGAGAACACGCTAGTCCCCGCCCAATGCCGGGCTTGCCACTGAGGCGGGACAAAGAGCACGCTGGAGATCATCCAGCGGCAATTACCACCCGAGACAGCAGCTCCAGGTTTTGTACACAATCAATTCTCATCGGGGTGGATTCCAGAATTATTTCCTTCTTATTGTATTCCATCTTGGGGATTGCAAAGGGGCGTACTTCGACGGTGACACACGTCAGATGCCACCGTTACAACACTGGCGACAAAGAACCCGTGGTTCTAACCAAAATAACCGTTCTGAAGTTAGTGTAGTATAGACCGCCGTGCGGAGTGCCGTGCATGCCTTCAGTTTAAGCGGGCAACAAATCCCGCAAAAGTTCTGCAACGTGCAGCATGCGCGCGATAAGTAGTTCATCCCTACTACCACGGCAAAATTAGGTTAACCACGTGCTCCAACTGCTTACTTAGGTCGGATTCAAGCACCAGGTGATCCTAACTTTGTCGAGGTAACATCCAGCTCCCTGATTTACACATTTACCTACCTCAAGTTTTACTTCTAATAGTTTCCTAACTTGCTTACAGTATTGATTAGACTTCGTGGCCATCTGGTATAATCTTGCTGTTTGCATCGATTTTTCTGTACGAATTCAATGTTTTTGTATTCTCCCATACGTTATTCATGTTATGCAGCGAGAAGCCACAAATGAAGAGCACTCGCTAAATTTGCTGGTTCCATCAACTTCTACTGTCTATGTAGTCTAAAAATTTGCACCAGCGAAAAGATGCTTCAGATGTTCATTACATGATAACACGCTGCATATGTTGAGAAAGTCCCAAGGTCAGGTTGACATCAATGCCCCTTCTAAATAACAGCAAAGTCTACCTTTGGGAACTGAGCGTGCTGTTGCTATGTTTGCCACTCTTTCGTAAATTATGATTTCTTTGCCCTTTGCTTATAGTTTCCAACCAGTTGGAATTAACCCTTTGAAAATCTCTGTTAATACCTGAAGAGTCCAAGTCATACGGAAAATTTTCATTTTTTTCAAAAGAAGGACTAGGCCCCAGGTTTTACATAAGGGCGATACATTTCTAATGATCACAGTAGGAAGGAGTCATTGTGATTTGACCTCCAGTGTTGAGTAGGACCAAGTTACCCCGTAAGTTGGCAACTGTCAAAGTCACAACTGGTAGCGTTTCAGATCTACAGTATGGCGTGTGCTGCAAGAAACATTCCGCAAATTAAAAAAGACCGGTAATCACTCGCAAAGCAACATTGAGTAGGGTTGCAATACTGTGCATCATGCAATCCAATTTTAATTATTTTCAGCCACGCTGGAGTGCCGACCTTGAGATAAGCTTCTTTCTGACCGCTGCGAAAAGTTGATTCTGTAAAAATTGCCTTCTTAAATAGTATGCATTTGTATCATTGATTTTGCCTGCCTTTATAAATTCAAATATATTTTATGGAAAGCATGCACGAAAAGATCCTCTCTTGTAATTATCTGATAGAAAATTACGTCTCTTTTAAAATTGTATTCTTAAAGGAAGGGTTTTCTTCGGATTTGAAAAAAATGCTTGTAAATTGCCGAATGATTTTGAAACCTACCGACTGCTAGAACTGAATTCAAGTTTTAAAAACTGCATTCTGTGTTCATCCTGTTTAAGGAAAAGTACGTTCTTGCCTACGGTTTTAGGAAGTGGTTGCATACCTCTCATAGACTTTTGCAATACACACGAATCATGCTGTATATATCAGGGGCAGCATCAATAAGTTGACGGATACGATGTATTATGCATGAACACCGCATAGTCGTAAAAAAATCAAAATTAGAAAAAAATTTAAAACCGAAGGATACCCTTCCTTTAGGAATAAAATTTTAAGAAGGCGTTATTCGCTATCAAATAAGTACAGTAGTCACTAAAGACCACGGAACTTTCATAAATTTGTGTAAGTTTGATCATTACTTGAATACCAGTGTGAATGCATTTAGGAAAACTTAGAAATAATAATGAACAGCATTAGGCATATTAAGTACTTAAAACAATAATAGGAATTACTAAGTGTTTGCAAAGAAAAATAAAATTTTCTCGATAATCTCGGGGTTCTGGAGGCGTAAAAAAGAGCTATAAATTAAAACAATAAATTAAGGTATTGTGTTTAGTTGAAAACTTTAAGCAACCACTTTCAACATAAAGAAAGAAATTTTCTTCAGTCAAAATATTCCGTAAATTTAACCGTTACTGGCTAAGTATTTATTTGTTGAAATGTGGGCATCCCAAGTAATATAGTTTGAGGTTGAATATGTTCTTCGGGAAATACAATATAATTTCGTGAATCTTCGAGCTCATCATCAAACGTTGAGAAAAGTGAATGCAAAAACAACTTACAGTCAACATTTCAAATCGTAGGAAAAATCAATAATGCAGTGGCGTAGGCTTCTGCCGTATGTCTCCCTCTGTTCGGATTGGTTCTCGTCTCGCCCATTTCTGGTTGAGACATTTGTACGAACAGTCCAACTCGACATGCCTGTTGATGCATGATGTGTCCTAGCGCATCGCTTCGAGGAATTCACGTCCTTCTTTGGAAGGACAGGTAGCGACAATACGAGTTTTGTCCCATGTGAACTTATGCTCGGTTTCTAGGAAATGCATGGCGACTTCGGAATGGCGGTCTAGTCTGTTTACCGCCAATTGGTATTCATGAATGCGCACAGAGGCGGGTCATCATTTTCCTTGTTTTCTCTGTCTTCATTGTTAAATTTATAAATTGCGCATCTGTTCGACGTTTACACCAAAACCTCGAAAACAAGATATACATAAAGAGCTTTTACCGAAAGAAAGCATTTTCCGATATTTGTTTTAATGAACACGGCAAGTTTTCTGATATGAAGAAATGCCTCAAAGCAGCAAAACCACATTGTCGAGAGTAAATCATGTCCAAAGTGGAGTTGTGAAACTACTATTCCTAAGAGTTAAAAGAAAGCTTTCCATAAAAGGTTACCTCTTAGAAAGTGCTTTGATTAGATATTCAGCTGACGAACTTCTGCGTATATTAACATTTTCCAACGTAATGTCACAATGAAATTTGAGAATTTTGAAAATTTCTTTAAGTTTCCTGAAGATAAACGATTCAATTTGACTGGAGATGAAAGAACTTTCTTTTCTCTTTACAACGGATTATTTTTCGCCTAAGTGGATTAATTCCACTTTATGATATAATCTTGCGACTTCAAAAAAACTGGCCATATACATTGCCATTTTTTGAAAAACTTATTATTCTTTTGTCCGTTGCGTTTCTAAATGACGCAAAAGGCGAACGCAAAGTACACAAAAAACTATATTTCTGCACGACTTCGATTCGATAAGGCCTTCTTTGTCTTAAATTCGCGTTATCATATTGGACATTTTGCGTTTGCGCAAGGACGTTTGTGCGTTATTTGTACATTAAAACGAACACTTCTCTGTGACTGCATTTTGTTCAAAAAAACTTCACAGGATAGCTAGGCATAATTTTTAAAGTACAAAACTCCAATGTTACAGCAAATAAATGTGATTCCTTTAACTTGGCTTTACTTGAATCTGAACAATTTTCGACAAATTTTTCCAGTTCTGGAAGGGATATTTTCGAAACCTATTTTACTTATTTTGGAGTTCCTTTATTGTATAATCAACATTAACATGCAGTTTGGTTCTCTCTTTCGTAATAGCATAGGAAATTTCCTGCATATGAG
Organism: Ligula intestinalis; assembly: GCA_036362985.1. Lineage (NCBI taxonomy): Eukaryota > Metazoa > Platyhelminthes > Cestoda > Diphyllobothriidea > Diphyllobothriidae > Ligula > Ligula intestinalis. The sequence goes on from JAYGXS010000005.1 coordinate 25,402,872, forward strand.
ACTACTCCCAGTTTCCCCAAAATTAATGGCCATTTCTCGTAATACACCTAACTTAAATGACGATTTAACTAACTAAAAGGTTTTTGCAGAATTCAATAAACCGAATGAATCAAAATAGTGTTACTAAATATACGCTAAACTACCAAATCAAATTTCATCATGAAATTTGCATGTTCTTTGGCGACTGCTGTACAAGAGAGGACTTTTGCATGCATGCTTTCCATAAAATATATTTGAATTTATAGAAGCAGTCAAAATCAATGACAAAAATGCATACTTTTTACATAGTCATTTTTGCACAATCAACTTTTTCGCAGTGGTCAGAAAGAAGCTTATCACAGAGTCGGCACCCTAGCGTGACTCAAAATAATTGAAATTTTACTGCATAATAAACAGTATTGCAACCCATTTCAATATTGGTTTGCGAGTGATTACCGGTCTTTTTCAAATTGCAGAATGTTTAATGCAGCAATCGCCATACTGTATGCTAAGAAAGTCCCAAGGTTAGGTTGACATCACTGCCCCTTCTAAATAACACCAAAGTCTACCTTCGGTAACTGAGCGTGTTGTTGCAATGTTTGCCACGCTTTCGCCAACTTGATTTGTCTGCTCTTTGCTTATAGTTTCCAGACAGATAAAATTAACCCTTTGAATATCTCTGTGAATACCTGAAGAGCCTAAGTCACACGGGATACGTTCGTTTTTTCAAAAGAAGGACTAGGCCGCAGGTTTCACGTAAAGGAGTTAAATTTATAAAGATCACAGTAGGAAGGAGTCATTGTAACTCAACCTCCAGTGGTGAGTGGACCCGTAAGTTGGCAACTGTCAAAATCACAATTGGTAGCGCTTCAGATATATGTATATGCCAATATGTTTTGCGAACAGGGCAATCTTACGATTAAAAATTAAGATTGGCAAACATATGCTTTCGGTAATGCATAATTAGGCCACTACAAGTGCAAACAAATGGACCTTTGTTATTAAGTTGGTTTGGCAGATTTGCTTAATTTGAGTTGACCTAAGTGGGAAAAACTCTAGGCGTTTGGCAAGATTTGAACCCGCGCATCGGAGAAAGCCTTTGCCGGAGGCTACTGCTCTACCGCTAAGCTACAAACGCCCACTTCACGCCGTGAGTTTAATCACACTTCGATCGATATTACTCGCTCAAGTTTTCGCTCATATCGAATCCACCAATACGGGAGCAAGTTGACTTCCCAAGCAGGATTTCCTAGGCAACCATCTAGAATCCACCAGAATGACTACTAGGCTGACTTAATTATTAAGTTGGTTTCGCAGATTTGCTTAATTTGATTTGACTTAAGTGTGAAAAACTCTAGGCGTTTGGCGAAATTTGAACCCGCGTATCAAAGAAGGCCTTTGTCAGAGGCTAATGCTCTACCGCCAAAGGCTTTCTCTGATGCGCATGTTCAAATCCCGCCAAAAGCCTAGAGTTTTTCACACTTAGGTCAACTCAAATTAAGCAAATCTGCAAAACCAACTTAATAGTTAAGTCATTCTAGTAGTCATTCTGGTGGATTCTATATGATTGCTTAGGAAATCCTGCTAGTTTTCTGTGTGTCCAGCAGCTTGTCTTCTGTGTCCGTCAGCAGCTTGTGTTCTGTCGTCATCTCGGCCAATAGCGTTCCGTGTCTCTGGCAGCCGTTTCCCGGGTACTAGCGGCAGAATCGCTAGTCGTCGGTAGCCGCCTTCAGCGGTGGCAGCATGTTTAAGGGCCAGTAGTCATGTTTCCTATTGGCTCTCCACATGTGGCCTTTACGAGCAGCCGTCATGCCTCCATCCATCCTGTCCTTAGCGTGACCTCCTGATAACCGCAACCCGGCCGCGGGGCGGTCCCGCCTGCACGCGCCTCCTCTGTCCTGGCCTAATATCTACCCTTTGAGGGTCACTTGTAACTGCATGAACCGGTAGCCAGTAAGGTCCCTTTGTTCTGGTACCCCCAGGATTGCCCGAGTGATAACTAGCGTCCGGGCTGTCCCACCAATTAGGCGGTTGTGCCACCTAAACGGATAAGACCAACACGGAGGCGGATCAAGGTATGGCAGGCATGATTTGGGTTGCGCTCCGATAACAAATGCCGAACGTGGGAGGCATGGTGGCATGCTTAAGGGTGGTTTCGGCCGTGCCACACAGATGAACCACATCCCACCTCTGGTCTTCTTGACTCGAACTTGACACCGAGCTCTAGAGGATGGCGGAGGAGAGGGTGCGGTAGATGCTGCGCACGTCTACTAGCACTTGAAACTAAGCCACGCGCAAGTCACCACACCACCATGCGATCATCATCTGGAGACGGCCACGGGCGAAGGAAAGCCTGTCTTAACGTCTTCCGAGAAAAGGGCGCTGGTTTTGATTGCCAAATCGCCGCAGCCCCTGATATGACTAGAACCCACTTTCGTAGCCCTTAGGGCAGTGTTTCAGCTGGTGACCGAGATATATAAGCCGAATGACTTTTTTCAATGTCGGATTGATAATTCGCATAGACTAAATGTGATCGAATTGAACTTGAAATTGATCCATTTTCCCTTTATCTTCTCCAGGCGCCAGGTTGTACGGTCAATGTATTCCGCATGAATAAATACAAATCTACAATAAGTCATACGATGGTTACCACTGAGAGGACTTCCAAAAAGCGAGCGCGTTGGAGACCGACGATCGATTATTTGTGTAGTGAACCGTAAGATAAGTTCGTCCAAGTAATAAATCCTCGACGAGTTTTAAGTGGGGGCGTAGCTAGCCCCACAACTTCGCCAGCCGTTGCATGCGCAGACAAGACGAGAGACTAAATCACACCGACTCCGAATTTTTGCACGTGTTACCATACGCCAGTGAACATCTCGGAGATCATAGATCGCTTTTTCGCATCACTTGCAGTTTGAGCAGGGTAACTCAGTCGCATAAACTAGAAGACTCTTCCAGACGCGAATAGCAGAACACCCGAGAGCAGTGTAGCAAAATGACGCCAGCTCTTAAGTTGCAGTTCAGTCGATGAGACTCGGCCACACATTCAAGTTTAATGAGGCTGAAGTCCTCGCGATAGAGGACAACTGCGTGAGCCGCAACTTTATATTTCCTTCCCTTTGTATTGTCCAGATTGCATACTTTTTACTACAGCCGGTCCTGTATTACAGAAGCATGGGGGTTTCGCATGCTGATCTAGGAACCAAAGTAGAATTTTACGGATGTTAGATGTTGGCCTGGTGACTGCTCGACCATCTGGTTCACTGACATGGAAGTTGCAAAGTATTCGCTCCCACACTCCCTGGCTGGCTAATTGCGTTGGTCAGACTAAACTTCAGCACCGAACATGAGGTGGGAAGGTCATTGCACTTTTTAAGAAACTAGGGGCCCGTGAACTATGACTCCAGCGGCTCGCGGCTGTAATACAGGACCAGCTGTAGTAAAAAGTATGCAATCTGGACAATACAAAGGGAAGGAAATATAAAGTTGCGGCTCACGCAGTTGTCCTCTATCGCGAGGACTTCAGCCTCATTGAACTTGAATGGGTGGCCGAGTCTTATTGACTGAACTGCAACTTGAGAGCTGGCGTCATTTTTCCACACTGTTCTTGGGTGTTCTGCTATTCGCGTCTGGAAGAGTCTTCTAGTTTATGCGACTGAGTTACCCTGCTCAAACTGCAAGTGATGCGAAAAAGCGATCTATGATCTCCGAGATGTTCACTGGCGTATGGTAACACGTGCAAAAATTCGGAGTCGGTGTGATTTAGTCTCTCGTCTTGTCTGCGCATGCAACGGCTGGCGAAGTTGTGGGGCTAGCTACGCCCCCACTTAAAACTCGTCGAGGACATATTACTTGGACGAACTTATCTTACGGTTCACTACACAAATAATCAATCGTCGGTCTCCAACGCGCTCGCTTTTTGGAAGTCCTCTCAGTGGTAACCATCGTATGACTTATTGTAGATTTGTATTTATTCATGCGGAATACATTGACCGTACAACCTGGCGCCTGGAGAAGATAAAGGGAAAATGGATCAATTTCAACTTCAATTCGATCGCATTTAGTCTATACGAATTATCAATCCGGCATTGAAAAAAGTCATTCGGCTTATATATCTCGGTCACCAGATGAAACACTGCCCTAAGGGCATTGAATTTCGTGAGTGCTCTTCATTAGTGGCTTCTCGCTGCATAACATGAATAACGTATGGGAGAATACAAAAACATTGAATTCGTACAGAAAAATCAATACTGTAAGCAAGTTAGAACACTGTTGGAAGCAAAAGTGGAAAAAAACATTTAAGACAAAAAGTTAGGCAGATAAATGTGCAAGTCAGGGAGCTGGATGTTACCTCGGCAAAGTAAGGATCACCTAGTGCTCGAACCTGATCTAAGTAAACAGTTGGAGCACGTGGCAAACCTAACTTTGCCGAGGAAATAAGGATGAACTATCTATCACGCGCATGCTGCACTTTGGAGTACTTTTACGCGAGTTGTTGCACGTGTTAATTGAATGTGTACGCGGGTTTCGCACCACGAACAATTCTAATCTAACTCCAGGACGGTAAGTTGGACCTCAGGTAAGGTGAAGTAGACGACCTCTTAATCCCCATTTTTTCAGGAATATCAATCAACTTTTAAGTATAAGTAAGTAAAAAATATACAAATTTGTCCCGCCCAATAAACTATAAATTATTAAATTTCAGTGTTTATTTATGGCACACTATTTTGTTGTGAGATCATTAGATTAATTTAAAATATTCTGGGAACCAGAGTAGAATTCCACTAGTTAATCGATCAGCGACTCGAAAACAGACCATCAAGCTATTATCACACCATAGTGCAACCATTTAAGGTGAAGGGGAGACGTTGATTAACATAGGTATAATCGGCAATATGGCGACTGTTCTCCTGTAAATTTCCTTTATTCATTTCGTGCTTCGCAAAACACACCCTTTCAATCTATTCCTCACACTACCAATCCGATTTTACCACAATCCCGCTTCACCCTCAGTGCGAAGTGCCATTATGGAAGACCCTGAGTGGACGCGACTAATGGACATGGACCCGTGTAAGTGCTTAGACTTTTGTCTTAGAATTATTTATCTGAGTTCTACCGCAAGGGTTCCTTGTCAGCAGCACCATTTTTACTATAACGTACCTAATTGCTTATTTCGTTTTACCTTATTATTAGTTTAGTTGTTTATTATTTAGTTTGATTAGTTTTAGTTTAATTGAGGTTAAAGTTAGTTTGGTTTAATTTTGAGGTGATTATCTATTTTTAACTTATTTAAGTTAGTGATGATGAAATACGGGCATCTCAAGATATTTAAGTGAGAAGGGAAAGGCTTGGTTGGGAAACTTGAATCTTTAATGCATAAATTTTCGAGGCTAGTTTCCCAGTTCGTCGTCAGACTATGGAATATGTACAAGAAAAACTAACTTAATTAAGCATGTATAACAGAGTACACTACAATAAGCTGAAGTCTGCGCCAATAGGTGTTGCATACATTATATCATCTTGGCCGCGGGCGTTGAAGTTTGGCCTTGTGATAATTAAAGCTCGCGTCCAAATCAATATGCCTGTTGATGCATGACTCATCTGAGTGCATTGCTTCCAGGAATTCACGGCCTCTTTTGGTTGGCCGTAAAAAACTAAATTCGTCAAACTGTAGTCCACTTTTCCTCACCACACCTTATCCAAATCTCGTTGACGGATCGTTTCCCTGGTGTCATTCTTTGTCGAAAAGACACACAAGTAAGTAATCTGTGCCTTGACAAATCGGCTCAGTGAAAGGGGTAAGGTGTGTAGCGGAAATGATAGGACTGTAACCAGGACTACCTCAGAAGCCTATCAAATTAGTTTAAATTTAGTGACCTTGTGGCGTTTAAGTTTGTAGATTTAACCCATGCAGTAAACCAACTCCTGCATCACACGCAATCTAAAGTTCAAAAGTGCATGCCCTAGTAACTGCTTTGAGGAAACCAGATCCTTCAAGGCAGGCCTCATGCTAGGGAGGTAACGCAGGTTCCGCGGTTTGATAACCAGTGCCGGATATGGAACAGCATGAAAATACTCTGTGAGGAAATGATTGTTAGGAGAAGTAATAAGCCGCCAAGTTCAAGACAAAGGTTCTAATAAGTGATTTAACATTGCAATCTATAGAAGGCGAAAGAACGTTCTCTGGGACCAGTATTTATTTTTGCCCGACGTTTCGGACTCTCACTCAAGGCCAATGCCAAGGAATGAAAACGTACAACTCACTGCGTTATTAAGCCACTTCTGCCGGGGTGACCTTGAGTTCCATTTGTTGGCTCCGTCGCGAGTGACCTTGAGCCCTGCCATTGCTCGCGTAACGTGAGATAGGCATCTGGGAGATCGATATGCCTATAAATAGAGTTCACGTGCGAGTGCCATGCTTCTTGCAGTAGGCGTGAGACTCGGTCGTCCAACTGGCCTAGTATTCGCACGCGTTTGAAGTTGAAGCCGTGCCCTGGTGAGGATTCGTGGGCGGCGACCAAGGATAGCTTGTCCTTCCTTCGCACGGCGAGTTCATGCTCGTGCAGTCCCGTGGCAACCCATTTACCAGTTTCGCCAACACAATTGGCTTGACTGCAAAGACAGTCGATACGGTAAATAACACCGGTTTTCTGGTTGACGGGTATTGGGTCCTTAGGCTGGATGAGTTGTCTGCAGATTGTCGCTTCCGGTCGGTGAGCGTTGCCAATCCCGTATTTGCTGACAAGTCGAGCTAATTTTTTGGATACACCAGCAATATGGGGTATTGCTGGCCAGCGTGTTGGTTCTGGCTGGTTTTCTTCTTTTTGCTCCCCACCTGCATTTTTTGACGAAGCTGCCAGGATACCCATTCATTGTGGACAGTTTCCGCAGATACTTGACCTCGCCCTCCTTGTCGGCTGGTTCGCTGCAGTGAGTTTCTACACGACGATAGAGCGTACGCACGCAGCTACGCTTGTGCGAGACGGGATGGTTGCTGAGGTAACTCAGGATGCGAGAGGTATTCTTCACCTTCCTGTAAACTGTTGTTTTGAGTTCCCCACCGTCTTTTCTGCACACCAGCACGCCGAGGAACGGCAGTTGGCAGTCTTTCTTCCTCAATCGTGAACTGGATGTCGGGAAAGATGGAGTTAAAATTCTGTGTAAAATCCCCAATCATGTCTTGACTGATGATGACAAACGTGCCATCAGCATACTGGATCCACAATCGTGGTCGATAGCGCTCGAAAGCCAGTGCCTCTAGTCGTTGTAATACTGCCTCGGCAATCAGGCCAGACAACGGTGACCCCAGGGGTGTACCAATCTATATGCAATCTGTAGCAATCTGCACCTTCATCCAACTGGCGATCTTAACATCAACCTGACTGAATGTTCCACGCTGGCTGTAAACATAGATGTCCCATGGAATGGATCCGACAAAGCAAAGGGAAACCGGCATGGCCATTCTTGGCTTGTTAGCCATCATCAGCCAGTCACACCCAATCTCAAGGGTTGGAACCCTGGAGATTCGAACCCGGAATCTTTTGTCATTGAGTTTAATAAACTGCCATGGCACCATGGGCTCGTTGTTTGTCGATTGAGATCGGGAATGTGATAAATGAATGGGCTTCGCCGATCTGGTGGAGGAAAAATTAAGTTCCGCTTCGTCTTAGAGCTCACACCTAGAGTCCGGGCAGGCAGTCGCATAGCGACTATGAGGATAGGATGGAATGGTTCCAACAAAGCAAAAAGAGACTGGAATGACAGTTTCTGGCTTGATAGCCGTCATCAGGCAGTCGTACTCAATCTCAAGGTATGTCCGACATTTTTAAGTATCTACATTGTCTAATATCGGTACGTTTTTCATGACTGTAGATTGCAGGATGTTGAGAATTGGTACAGATTGAGAGCAGTTACTCTCCGAGGTAATTGTGCAGTCGATCACTGTTTGTGGTAGTCGGCCTGGATAAAAAGGTTTCATTTACCACAAGTCTCTGTTAATGCAAATGAGGCAAGTAAAATCAGACACGCTGGAATCAGCAAGTGGGTCGAATATCGTAAATTTTCGATGTCGCACAGGCACCTCTAAGGAGGAGGGGGGAGGGGTGATGGGAGTTAGCGTTCCTGAGCCATAGTATTGGATGACCCACACATTAAAAACACGGACAACTTGAATTTCAGAAGTAAAATAAGCTGACTAATCATTTAATGATCAAAGTCTGTAAACAACGTCACAGTTAACATTAAAGTGCAGTTGTATTTTTCACTAGCCGGAGACTGCATAAACGATGCCTTCCTGCAAATCGAATTTAACAAAATCGCCGCCTCCTATTCGGGTATGTGCACAATTCTAAATTATTGACAATGTGTGTGTTTCGTTCTTATGCACAAATGTAACATTTCGTAGGTTTTGAAACGAATTCAACGAAAACACGATGCGATATACACGCCATAACATACAGTATGGCCTAAAATGCATGTAACATGCCGAAATATGTGAAAGATTTATACTTTGGCGCTAATTGGCACTGACTCAAGTTGTGATACTGATTATCCTGTAGTCTATTCTGAAGTCATTTCAGTCACGATAGGATGACGGCTTTTCATCGAGCTTCGTTCTGACCACTAGCAGAACATATGTACTGTAAAAAGTGGTTACTTAAAGAGTAGGCATTTTATCATTGATTTTAACTATGTTTATAAATTCAAATATCTTTTATGGAAAACATAAACGAAAAATTATTTATTTTACTCCTTTGGTAAAAAAGTACGCCTTTTTAAGATTTTATGCTTGAGGAAAGGGTAGCTTTCGGTGTACAAACTTTTTGGCAACAGTAGCTTATGTAGTTCCCCTCATTTATCGCTACTCCCAGAATGTTGTCCTACGAAAACGATGGTTATAGGGTTTTATATGGGGAGGGGGGAGAATAAGGACATGCAATAGTATATATTTTAATAACTGCTATATGCATTTTCATTTTATTGTATTTAGTAGTGTTGTTTATTTATATCTGTAGATTTTCCTAATCTGTATTATCATTTAAAGTATTGCAGAACAACCCGATTAGCATATTGCAGGTTTCTTGAAATTCCCGAAAAATAGAACTCGTGGTTAGGAGGTTGTCTACTTCAACTTACCTGCGGTCCAACTTACCGTTCTGGAGTTAGATCAGTATAGTCCGCGGCGCGAAGCGCCGTGCACACCTTCGATTTACCTGCGTAACAACCTGCTCCTAGCGGCCTCGGTAAACAACTTCGACTACATTTTTTCACTTTACACTTACTTCTAAAAATTTCCTTCTCTGCTTATCCTATTCCCCCTACCCCCCAAAACCCTATAACCACTGTTTTCGTCGGACAAATAATGGGACTGGGGATATATGATGGGGACTGCATTAGCTACTTTTGCCAGTCTTTTTAATCATAAGCTTTTTTATGCTTGTGAGTTATTTGTTCCTTATACATCATATCCGTCGATTAATTAATGCTGGTTATAATGTATACAGCATGATCCACATATATTGCAGCATTTTATGAGAACTATGGGATTTCTTCCTCAAACCGAGGCGAAAACGTACTTTTCTCTAAACATGATGTACACAGCGCGCGGTCTTTAAACCATGGATTCAAGTATAGCAGCCAGTAGGCTTCAAAATTATTCAGCAATTTAGAAACTTTTTAAAAACCAAAACATATCCTTTCTTTAAATACAAAATTTAAACTAGGCGTAATTTGCAACCAAATGAGTGCAAAAAATAATTTCTCCTCTTGTTTCCGATAAAATATATTTGAGTTTATAAAGGCAGTAGAAATCAATAATACAAATGCATAGTAGTTAAGTAGCCACTTTTTACAGTACATACGTTTAGTTAGCGGTCAGAAAGAAGCTCGTTAAAAAGCCAACATCCTATCTTAACTGAAATGACTTCAGAGTAGACTACACGATAATCAATATTTAAACCTTGCTAAATGCCCATTAGCGAGAGTGTATCAATATTTCGCATATGTCGGCATGTTACACGAATTTTAGGTTGTACCGTACTTTAACCATCCATGCTTTCTGCTGGCCCGGCCGTGCAAAATGGGTGTTCCAAAACCGTACACACACTTTGGATATTGGTGGATCGGTTAAGGTAATCGCTCGCCCCCCCCACCTGCATTGGCGCTCACCCTCGAGCCTCGCCAGCAGTCGCACAGCGATTCGTATTATAGGCAGATGAGTGTTGGTCTTCTATTCAACAGGTCGCGGGTCCGAGCCTCAGAGGTCGCCATCCCTACGGTGGAGTCGGGCCGGCTGATGGCGGCTAATGAGCCTGAAATGACCATTCAAGTCTCCCTTGTCTTTGTTGGGATAGGCTAAATATGTTTCAAGCAGACAACCGCAGAGAAATGTCAAATACAAAGCAAAACAGCTCCAACGGCCAAGTAGATTTGGGCTATTGCAATTTTGGCCCCAATCCTAGTGCCTACCTACCGCGACATCTGGAAGCATAATTGGTTACTTAATCGATGTAAAGTTAATTTCCGGTACGAAAGTCTCCTAGTACAGGACCTCTCATGCTCCGACAGCAATACACTGAACGCATCAGTAAGTTCACAGTGGAATATGGACTCTTGCATATCCTAACGCACCGAATTCCGGCTCGCAATTACGACACAGAAGACTGCCAACAGGTGAAGTACCTCACAGAGAAGAAGCCATCCTCAGTGGCCACCTTATCGCGTCGGATCGAGTTAATATGAAGAATCTTTCGCTGAGGAGTTAAGGCTAATAAGGTTAACCCTAACAGCTGCGATATTCTAGGCCTGGTTCCTTGGGTGAGGAGAGAAGACGGTAGGAAGGCCAGAGTAGTAGAGACAATCTATTGTGCACACAAGATTTAGTAGGAATTTACCACTCGGTCTGGCAAAGCGTTCGTCTGTGAGGTGTTTGAGAGCGCGGCGTTGTCACGTCCGCCAACGACGCTGCCTACCTCGACCGTTCCACTTGAAACGGAATCCCAAGTGTCTTCTCACCGCAGTCATCCCGGGCGGCCGCTTTGTCGCGGGAGACTGGTGGTGATTGGTTGCACCACGCAAAATGGGCACAGGCAAGACGGTGCGTGTTAATAATTCGCTCTGGCCATTGAGCGAGTGACGGTAGTCAGCACGGGCTCCCACAGTGGCGCTAACGCCCACTACAAATCCTTGCCAGTACGGTCTTTAGGCACGGTTCTGTAAGCGAAGAGAAGTAGGAGGCCAGAGAAGAGGGAATATTTTATGCTGTACAGAAAAAGTGAGAAAAGATAGGTGGAATTTGACTGTCGGACGATCGCACAACCACAGCTCAGAAGGCCGCATCCAACGTTTTCGAGCTCAGCAGCCGTCACAGAGGGTCCTGCGTGAGTCAGCACCGGGAGATGACTGGCCAGGTTGATGCATGCGCACCTCCTGATAGTCGGTATGGATTGAGCATTGGTGCAGTTTGCAGCACCTGTGATTGGTTGTCTCCAAAGACAGACCGAGAGTGCAGTCATGTAGGCGTCCGCATGGAGCGGGCTCACCACAACATCCCCGATAGGATGTGCAATATAAGGCTGGCTGGTGATGGTTTATAAGCCAAAAATGGCCAGTCATATCCCTGTGTCGGCTGCGCGACTGCTGGCGGAGGTCGGGAGTGAACCCTTTTAGTGCTCTAAGCTCTATAATCATCAGGCCGAATCCCAGATCGTAGATACAAGACAGAAGTCACCAGAGTCAAGGCCAATTATTTTGCAAAAAATCCCAAGTTGCCGTCAGTGGCTGCTGGTGAAGCCAGGCCAAGTATGGACTACGGTTAGTCACGTCTGCATAGTAGCCCATGTTGCGTCGGTTGAGGAGCTGCCATGTTAAAGTGGCCCCTGGGGGCAGCCGCGACTCACGTGCGCTCGCGAGTGGAAGTTGGGCAAGGGTCTTCAGGTCAGTGAGTTAGTGAGAGAGCGCGGTAGATGCAGAGAAAGTATTCTACCAGCACAACCTAAATCACACGCACGTCAGCGTCCCTGCATCACTTTGCTGTGGGGCACACGGTGGACCCCATCGCGTCCAACATTCGAGCTCTCAGGCAGTTCGAGCATTGGCATGTTTGTGCTCTGAATGCTGCGTCTGTGAGTACAGGAGCTCATCTAATCACTGGCAAATTGAGAAAGTGATGCAATTGGTTGACTTGCATGGCCGTATCGGTGGGCCTGTTAGCTCCAATCGCGAGGTGGGTGCGTTCGGGGAATGATGCTGATGATGAGGCCGCTGTAGACTGCAAAAGCCTTCTCGATGCCGAAAACTGACGAAGGGTAGGGGAAGTCTGCAACCTCATGGTTGCTCTTAAACTACGCCTTTCAACACAATGCTACGAACCTAAAGTCAACCAACCGCAAAGCATTGCAGGATTCCTAAATATTTCCCTTCTTCCTTATCTAGGCATCAAGGACCACCAGCCCGAGGACGTATCCCTTGACGACTTGGTGTATGCGAATTCCGGTGAGACAAGATTTAAATAATTCGAAATCTCTGAATTGTTACTCGATAATAAAGGCTATGTTTACTGCAGTCAGCCTTTTGACATATTCATGGAAATTTTTTGAGCAGTAGGTCAAAAATCCATGATAACCACAGCAAAACTGCGACTCAGCGCATAAAGTGGTTGTCACATTTGGCATCAAAATCATTTCAGTTCAGTTTTATTAAGGAAAAATGAGCAAACGTCTTTGTGCTCCCTTTTTATAGCACAGTGGCTAAGAAAGGCATCAATACAGCAGAAAATTCAACAAGGTTTTTTACATAATCGCAGACGGAAAGCCGGTAGCCGTCGTTCAGCAAAAAAGAGTAAGCATATACGTCTACTAACTTATGGTTAGTAGTATAATTAGGTGCTTTTTTAAGTATAGGATAATTTTAGCGGGCCACAGGCAACTGAATGCCAGTAAATGCGGTTCATCCGCTGCCAACTTCCACACGAGCTAGCCAGCAGCAGTGACACAAATGATAAAGAGACTCACCATTTGCCACCGATCTTCACAAGGCGATCCCGACAGGCGTGTGTCTGATAGATTTCTGTTTTTAAATCTTCTGGAGACGATACTCTACATAGAGAAAGGACGATAGGTTTCTTAGTCCGAGTACTATCGGTCAAGACCCACGCCTGACAAGTCGAGATCTCAGAGAATAGGTGAGTTTAGGGGAGGGTGAAAATACATGTGCCAAACTACCATCTATTTGTTAGCAGCTGTCCTATAAAGTGAATTAAAAAACTAAAAATAAATACTTAAAACTATCTAGGCGCAAATCCCACTAAAATCTGTTTCCAAACGTTAGTCTTCTTGTACTGTGTTATCTACTCGCTTCGTTTCTGTAGGCGCCGGCTTTCTGAACAAAAAAAGTTAAGTTTACTCAACTACAGGAATCCTGCACGTTTTAGGAAAGCTCCGCATTTCTAAATATCATGGCAATTACGAAATAACGTTATATTAGTTTATAAAACTTAATATGCTCCCTCTTGAAAAACGGTCGTATCTTTACTGTTATAAGACTCAGGTCAACACATTGCATAAGGGACTTTCGTGTGACATCCATGAGATTTCATGGCTTTTGGTAATCTACTGTATTTGCCGTCACCAGGTAACGATGTCTTTATTTCGGATCCCAAAGCTCAGATTATTAAGCACCCCTCTCAGCACTACCATAACGGGCTCGCATAGTGTTGGCTTGGCCAATGAATTGTCATTTCCGGTCTATTTTCTAAGCCTGCAATAAAGTTATTACAGGCAAATTGTGATAGTTTTCTGCATACGAGTTTCTTCCCTAAAATGCCCACCACATACGTAATCGTAATTCACCTGAGAGTTGGGGTTTTCAAAGGGAAATGTCCCCACCAGTGCGGTGCAAGTCATCCTATGGTGGAGATTGAAAGACCCCAGCAATGCTTAAGTGCACTAAAGGAGACAGCAGCTATGGGGGCAACTTGATTTTGGAAGACACTTGCTCTACTAGTTGATGATGGCAACGACATTGTTTTCACTACGATGCCGTGTGTACCTACTTGATTTAAGTAGTCATGTCGTGTTATGATTACGTTCCTGACTGAGCTAAACAAAAACCCAAACGCCAGAGTTTAAGTTTAATATTAGTTTAAGGGTTCGGTTAAAATACAGTGCTCGCCGCGGAACATGTTTGCCATCAATAATTTAGAATTCTATCAAACTTGTCCTTTCTGAATGAAATCACATTACATAAATATAGGTTCTACTAAATTAATTACACCACCTGCTCCACATCCTGCCCAAACGTAGTAATTCGGAAATACCGTTGATCTTGGACCTTTTTTGATGCCCTCCCAGAGTTATTCATGTTGATTTTTACATTAATCGTAAGGTCAATATGGACATTTGCATATATTTCATCGTAAATGAACAGTATGAATTTGTAAATAGGCATTCCAAGAAATATAATTTGATAGGAAAGTTTCTTTGGGAAACAAGAACGAACTTCATGGTAAATTTTTGATGCTGGCACACCAGGTCATCTTCGGACGTGAGGGAAATATGTGAAGAGCAGTGCGCATTTTTAAACGTGCCAAAAATCGATAATGATTCGTCATCCATGGTCAATGGCATGTTTTGGTGGTTGGCGCTTTTTCTAGACCTTTTTGACATTGGAATACATTTAATCGAAATAAACGTGCCTGTTGATGCATGATTCGTCAGAATTAATGGCACGTTTAAAAATGCTCATTGCTCTTCACACATTTCCCTCACGTCTGAAGACGACCTGGTGTGCCAGCGTCGAAAATTTACAATAAAGTGTATTCCTGTTTCCCAAAGAATCTTTTCGATCAAATAAACAGTGCATATTCTTCTTCCGCGGGGAGACCGAAAGATACGAGTCTACATATAGTTTAAGAACACGAGCATTAACTGAAAACACACTTTTAGTTTCACAATGAGCACGCATTAGTAAACTTTCGAATTTACAGGGTAACCTACTTTCCGGCAAAGGAAGCATAACACTGACTACCGCAGCATCTGGAGTTGAGTTTGACTGAATGAAGACGGTGAATAATTCAAAAATGGCTATTCCTGTCTCCCTATCCCTTGTTGATGATGTCGTGCTGGAAGTTTAAATGCTTTCTTTTTATCACCATAAATGACTGCTTATTAGATTAAAGTAGGTGTGTTATATTCGGATAACATTTCTGACCGGAGTTTATAAAATGCCTAAGAGATAGATTATGGTTAAGCTAAGGGGATGGATTGGATTCGGGGTTAGAGTTAAATTTGCCTACTGCAGACCACGGCCCCCAATCCACTCCGCTATATTTAGTAACCCTGCACTTCCTTTTTCTCCCTCCGTTTGCGCGCCCCCCAATTTGCATACATGCCCTTGCGCGTCGGTTCCAGCGCCTCATTGGAGTAATAAAACAAGCCTGTGCTATAAATGCAAGCATTTTCAATACCTTCCACAAACTCCGTAAATTGCCTCTCTTATCTGTACTACTGATTAAACTAGAGTTGCCACTTTCCCCTTGTAACAGAGTCGGTTTGCTCTATTTCCTTCAGTGGTCCTACCTATTGCATCCTCGCCGCACAGACTTAACTTCATTCCCACATCTGCCTTTTAGTAGGTGGGGATATCCGCTCAAAGAAGACAGGACTACTTTCCGGGCCCCAGCGAGATAGAAAGAAGCCTCGAACCCTGATCCAACCCTCAACGTCGGCCAAGTTTCTCGCGAAACGGTAGGAAACCTGTGAATAAATGTATCATACTGAGTCTCTGTAGGCATTTGCCTAACTTAAGGTTTCACGTCAGCCTCCTTTCTTCTCTTTTGCTTCCGCAAAACAGTGGTCGCACAGGACAGGTTACCATAACACCAAAGAAACGGGAACGCAAAGCCAGCGCCAAGTAACGATAAAAGCCCCAATTATTCACGCCCCTCCGCCGCCGCCCCCCCCCCCCCCCCCCCCACGCCGAGCAACGCATTTACAAAGAATTTTATATGATTTCGAATACGCTTTTGTAATCTACTGGTTCCACCTACAGCCTTCCGTTTGTTCCGCTTCTTGGCTACACGAATATCTTCACAGCTGTTTTTGTGGCAGAAAGCTTGCTGATCTTATGAACTGTTACAAAAGATCTATTTGCTGTTGTTGTTTTTATGTAGCACAACAAAAGCTGGAAATGTACAGAAAATTGGTGCAAACTACTGAAATACTCATAATTAGACCATCAGAACGCCCAGCAGAGTAGGATTTCTGCTTTCTAATTGAAGATGACGGTCATCGGACGGCTTGGGTTTTATTTAATTTCACTACCATTCCAAGGATCCACTATTGACTGACTATGCGAGTGACGTTAGAATGCCAGTGTCTCCCGAGTTGGACGGGGAAAGAACTATTGTCAGGAATTCACGGATCTTTGCTAACTTTCCTAAATAAGTGTTACTTTGACGTAAAAAGTAGTAGTATACCAAATTAGATTTTTAGGATGATGGACTTAGCGTACGAAAGCCTTGTAAAGGACGCTCCTTGAAAATCACCCTGGCAAAATGCGTTAAGTGTCATGGCCCAGAAGATTGCCAACCGTTTGGCCTGCTTCGCTCTTTCTCATTGCTGACAATCAGGCTGCAACTGTCCTTCTGGGCCATGAAAATAAACGCATTTTGCCAGAGAGATTTTCAAGGAGCGTCCTTTACAAGGCTTTCGTACGCTAAGTCCATCATCCCCTAAAATGTCATTTGACATATTCCTACTTTTTACGGTTACCTTACACTTATTCACGAAAGTAAGAAAAGATCTGTGAAGTTCTGACAATAGTTCATTTCGATGGAACGGTAGCTGAGGGGGTGGTCATGCTGGCGTTTAAAGCTACATAAAATGTTCGTAATAATGCGTGTCCCACATCGATACACTGATTTGTAAGCTGTTTGTATCGTACGGTTCAACCACTGTTCACATATTCAAAGTTTCTTCCGTCTGAGGGGAGACGTCACGGGACTATGAGGAGAGATTTATTCGATACACAAGGCGGGTTGGTGTGAGATGGTTGACTGTTTGTGTGGCAAAACAACGCGTTCATCTGTGCTATAATCCACTATTTCGAACCCGACTTATAGGCAGAAGAAGGCAAGAGAGTGGTTCTGATAGGCCATGAGTGTATTCAACAGTAAACAAAGACTGTGCAGCTTGCAGAGTCTACTGAGTCGTCGGTGCCTGCCGGTTCCTTCAGCTTGTCCACTCCGGCATATTTATATGACTCCGGTCTTTCCAGAATATTACTAGCGTATAAGCTGCACGTAGATATTCTAAAATGATCTCGACTACGACCACTGCCCCCGCTAGGTGCGTGGTCATCTGGTTTTCTCATCTCACGGCGTACACGCGGGCGTGGGCGTCTGCCATGAGGGCGTGACGTACTCCAGGCAGCCCGATTGTGGGCAGGATTCAGCCGGTCTGTCCTTTTAGCCGACTGCCGTGTGTACATGCGGGATCCCACCTCCATAACAACTCCCGCTTTTAGAAACTTTGCCTCATGCTTCTTTCTTCTTGGGTCGATGCCGAGGTGCTCCGTCAGTTGTGCTTTCCGGTGACCTTTTCGAATGGGCAGTGGTGACGACTTCGAATCTGTCTTGGGTATCCGGACCTCGAATGTCTCACCTAGCACTTCGGGTGCCACTTGTCCGTTTGTGTTATTGCTGCGACTCAAGATAAGTTCTTCGTCTTTGTCTTCCATGATCTTGGTGGTAGCTGCCACTTCTTTTACTGCTGCTACTTTTACCTTTGTAGCTGCTTCTTATGCTTCTGTTTTAGCTGCCTCTACCGCTTCTGCTGCTGTTGTCTTGGTTGCTGTTTTCTCTGCTTCTGTTGCAGCTATCTCTATCGCTTCTGT
This sequence comes from Ligula intestinalis, assembly GCA_036362985.1. NCBI lineage: Eukaryota > Metazoa > Platyhelminthes > Cestoda > Diphyllobothriidea > Diphyllobothriidae > Ligula > Ligula intestinalis. Next base: position 25,420,743 of record JAYGXS010000005.1, read on the forward strand.
TGCTGATTCCTGTGCTGTACTTCGTGCTGCTGCTGCCTTTGCTGTTGCAGTTGCCCCCGCTTCTGTCGTTGTTGTTGCTTCGGTTGCTGCTTCCTCTGTTCCTGCTGCTGACCCTTGTGCTGTTGTTCTTCCTGCTGCTGTTACTGTTGCCTTTGGTGTTGCCATTGCCTCCACTGTTTCCTCTATTTCGGTTGCCGCTGCATCTGCTTCTGTAGCTTCTGTGGCTGCTGCTTCTGCTGTCGATTCTTCTACTTCTGTGGTTGTTGTTGTAGCTGCTTTCTCTGCATTACTTGCTACTTTCACTTTTGCTGTTGCTTCTGTGAGCCTGTTCTCCAGCGTCTCCTTCAGCCACTTCGTTACGTCGTCAACACCCGTCGGGTTCCAGCTACAGCTATTGATCTCTGCGACGAGAGTCATGACACAGGCTTGCCTTGCCTACATTATCTTTAGTACTTGTACTGGGCTAGACATGTTGGGTTCGTTCGCATTGCCAGTTATTATGTCCCGTATTAAACAATTGGATCTCACCTGCGTCGCCAGTTATGTCCCTAGGAGTAATAGGCAGAAGTATGCAAAGCCGGTTCTGATCGCAAGAGTCTTTATTCTCGCGTAGGAGTCTAAGTGGTGGTTGCACTCAGATAGCTACAATCATCCGGTTGGAGGTAAAAGGCAAGAGTCACCAGACGGAGTGGTTTATTGTATACAGAACTCCCAGTTGCAGTCTCAGGTAGCAGTGGCCATTGCCGAAGCCACGGCTGGTCCTGACTGCGTCCAGCCAGGCCTGAGGGAGTGGACTGCGTGTTGTGTGGGGTGGTGACAGTTGCTTAAGTAGGATTGTGAGGCAAGTTCAAGTGGTTCGCTATTGGTGTGTTGCAAGTTGCCCGAGCGGTTGTTGCCTGCAAAGGCTCCCTGCTGCATTGGCCAAAGGAGTGGCGTATGAAGTGGTCATTCGGGAGCCGCAACTACTCGGGCACATGTGTGCATGTGTGTGTGCGCACGTATGTCTGCGAGTGGAAGTCGGTCAACTGGTCGTGAGGTCACCAAGTGGAGCAGCCACGTGCAAAGACAAATGACATTTGGGGACGCGGGCGATGCAGAAAAAAAGGGGGGGGAAAGGACTAATGGCCGACCGCCACACACTACAATATAGAGACAGCAGAATGAAGTAGCGTGTCCACTACAGCCTTCTATAAGGCGTTGTTCCTTCTAGACTGTTTCTGGCCTATTGCACGAGAGGAGGAGTTCTGTCGTGGTTTCCCAGGCTGTGAGGCGTTCTAGAACATTGCAGTGCACGTGGGGGCGGTGTCACGTGTGCTCAGGGCGCGCGCGACCGGCCTACAGTCATGCCTCAACTGGCATGCACCCCTTTTTGTTCTGATAGAGGAAGTGAGAAGCGGTGTGTTGCCTAGACGCTTGAACATGTTCGTATCAACGTGGAGGAGTGACTATGTCTGAGCTCTGGACATGTGATTGGTTGGTTCAAGGACTGCGCGTGGGTGATGGGTGACAAATCAGGCTGACCGTTGCGCGTAAGATAGCTCCAGGTGTAAGTGCAGCCAACACTATGCTTAGGTCAGGCCTGAGAGTTTTTCGTGCCTTAGTGGAGCGCCGATTGCTAAGAAAGCTTGTCGCGGCTGTTGTAACGGTGGCCAAGGCTGCAATATTCGCCGTCTAACTACGCTTCGTGTGAGCCCCGAAATGCGCAGAAAGCAGAAGTCTAAGAAAAAACCTAGTACAGCATACCTATGAGCAAGCAAACGCGTATGTACAAGGTTGGACCAATTAGATGAGTGTCACAAGAAAGGCATGACTTCACTGGCTGGGTGAGTCATGAGAGTTAACGTGTTAGTCTAACGATTGGCTGGCAGCTGAGCGCGACATCAGACAATGCACTTGTGTGGGTGGACCACTTGCTAACGTGCCAGCTGAGTTAGAGTCCTGCACCGGCCGTACCTGCGTGGCGTTATCGAGGGCATCGTGACTGAGCAAACCGGTCGGCTGCCGTGGCAACCCTTCGTCAGGGCTGTTTGCGCACACCACTGAGTTGGGCCCTGACAGCGGCCGTCGGGGCGGCTGTTACATCTACAAGGACGGAGGTGCGGTGAATTTCTCGAACAGTTACTTTCTGCAGTTCGTCGCGGTCGGGCCGTGTGTTTGTGGTCGGATGACATAGGCGTCTCACGCGTAGATCGCTGCATCGTTCGGCAGTTCTGACAATATCAGTTAATCGGGTTCTTGTATCCGCGATACGCTCATTATTACAACGCCCACTCTGTAATACCATCTCCTGGGGGGTACCCCGGTGCGTACGGTTGATTTAAAGCTAGTTGCCTACAATTTAGGAGACCTCAAACCTCAGGCTGTGTCCTGTCACCCATTCTCTTTAACTACGCTATTGACTGGGTTCTCGGGAAGGCCCTAAAAAATTGACGGCATTGAGCTTGCACCCCGACGCTGGTTGACTGACCTCGAATATGCCGATTATATCACTTTACTAGCATCCAGCTTTGGCGATCTCTAGTCTATGGTGTCAGGGGTGAACGAGGTTACGAAGTCGGTCGGCTTGTCCATAAACAGTGGGAAGACCAAAGTGTTTTCATGCTGCATCCCTGCCGAATAGAAAGCACCTCTCGAGGTTAGTGGCTGTCAACTTGGAGAACTCAACAGTTTCAAATACTTGGGAGCGAGCTTGCTCCCGAATGGATAGAGTAAGGATTACATTGTCTTCCGAATTGACGCAGCACGAGTGTTCTCCAGCCTTTGGAAGTGCTTATGGACCCGACGCGATATTTCTATCTCAACTAAGATCCGTGTGTACCGTGCATCTGTGCGGTCCGTTCTTATATGCGGATACAAATGTTGGGCTATGCGCGTGGAGGATGAACTGAAACTGGAAGTCTTTGACCACTACTTCGTCTCAAATGAGACAGTCCGCACTCGCAGTGAAAACATCACGAGGATATCCCAGGCCATTCAAGAAAGACGGCTAAGGTGGTTTGGACACGTTCTTCGCCGCCAACCTCAAGAGCTCAGTGCTACTACCCTCGCCTTGAAGCTGTTGCCTAATTGGAAACGTCGAAGACGGGGTCAACTAGAAACCTGGCTCGACTCAGTCCGTCAGGATATAGAAGTGGTGCTTGGACCTTCGGTATTCAGTCTCCGGCGCTGGTGAAGAGAATGTGTCGAACTGTTCAGGTCTGCGGCCACGGATCGTCGTGCGTGGAGAAGCACCATACGGGACATAATTGAGGCCGGCTAGATCAGTCAGAGATGAGTATCAGTAGATAAAGACTTGCAGCCGTAGCTGACGTCTTGTCTAGTCACGGGTCAGGACTTCTCCACAACATGTAGTCTGTGTCGTAGCTAATCTACCAGATGTGATTGACCAGGGCCATTCGCAGGGTCGATCTTGCATCATACATCGCGCGGGACTTTCATACCAACCTGTCCCAGCATAGAATTGTTTCGGTTTTGAGCAGGGGCCTATTATTGGTGGCTAGGTGGCTTATAGGCTGCCAGACGAAAGCCCTTATAATGGTCGCGCTGCCTTCTTATCTCGGAAAAATGCTATTCCAACCTACTCTGTCTTCCCTGACTTCCGATTTTGGAAACCTAGGTGTTGTCAAGCCCACTATCGCAACAACTAGTAACCCCGAACGAACACCATTCTTTTTCCAAATTTACGGTAAAATCAGGTGTTGACCATGCACAGCTTTCTGTGTGTTTGGACGCCTGCTTCTGGCTCTCGAAGCGCCGCACAATTGACTCAAATGGCCCGACGGCTGATCGAGATGCACGGCATTGACACACTCTCAAATCCTGCAGTTCTTCCCATGTCCCAGGCTACAACTGCGCAGTTCAACAGTTACCTCTCTCAAGACGCTAATTGCCGAACACGTGGCAGCAGTGCGGCGAAATTGTGCCAATTGTGAGGTTGCGGCTCATTCGACGAGACCCGGCCACGAATTCAAATTTGGTGAAGCCGAAATTCTCGCAAGAAGTGATAATCATGCGAGCCAAGAATTACTTCAGCCATGGTTCACGGGCCCCCAATCAATCAACAAGCGCAACGATTTGCCCAATCCATATTCGGTAGTGAGACTCAAGCTGACCAAAGCAGGTCGCCACTTGGGGAACGGACAGGCCTCCACGTCATCCTACGCCATCACCGGAGGGGCAGATGGCCAAGCAATGATCGCGCCCGAGTCCACCACGCGTGATGAAAGTTCAGCAGGTCAGAGCCCGCGTGCTGTTCAAAAACTTATCAACACACAAGAAGGCAACTAGCGTTAATCGTCGTTGTATATTTGCAGTAATGACCTTATCCCATAAATACTGCGAACTCCTGTGCATACGCTACCCATATCTGCTACTGCTATCTCACTATGTCTCTGATGATGAATCCGCGACGGATCTCGAAACGGCGGGCGACTTAAAGTGTTGCCCCAGCCACCGAGTTTTCCATCCCTAGGTTCACTGAGGCCATCTGCCCGGTATGTGTAGCCTGCTCCGTTCACCCGCCACCTGCTGGTATGACAATAACCATAGCTGCTTCTCTACCCGCTCCTTCATCTCAGCAAACAGGTAAAGCGGATCAACCCGAATAGGAACCAAGTGGAGTCAAATTGACTAAGCTGTCCTCGACTTCGCAAAGCCAAACACCGCGGGTAACGATAGTCATTATTAAAGGCAAAAAGTAGCATTGGGGCAGACTCAAAAACAGGGATGAAGCAATTCGGAATGACAAAACAAGCACCAAGAATACAAGCGAACCAGAAGCGTGGGAAGTAAATGATGACAGGATCCACATCACCCAGAGCGAATCCCAACTGCAAAATTCAAGTATACAAAAGAATGCTGGGAGGGGGGGTGGGGAGGGGCGTTAGATGGTGCCGGCTTCAAAGCCGGGAAGAAGACAGAGATTATAGGGGACATCAGACTTCCAGAAGGTCTCCTCCTTCCAACCCACCCACCCCTTGTCCAGCACAGTACGCAGACTGCCCGCAGGACCGGTGTAATGCGGATCCAGGATGAGGTAGCGGGTTTTCGCCGCCTTGGATGCGGCTGGCGTGGAGTAGTCCACTGAAGGCAGGTACACACCCACAATGGTGTGGGCCAGTTGGCCCCCACCAACCATCACAGGTCCGCCACCAGAAGCGAAGTGCTCTGCCAGGAGAAGGGCGGCAGTAGCCGTAAACGCGGCACCAGAGGCGACCGGGATCAGACGACACTGAACGCCGTACAGTTCTTGGAGGCAAAAACTCACCTACGGGGGGGGAAATATGACAAAAATCAGCAGGATTAAAACATAATTGAGGAACATAATTCACAGTAGGGCAAAAATTATCAGTCGCGAAACAAAGTTAGATTGCGACTTAGTCAAGCTATGGTTTCACGGGCGGGGCTAATAACAGCGACAGTTTTAAATAATCAAATATTACTACTGAATATTAGTTAGTAGCACGTTTAAAAGAATAAGTAATACGGCATTTGCTGAATTTGCCGCTTGAAGGCTATAAGCTATCTCGCTGTCTGGTAATCACACAGGAAAAAAGAATCGACAACGTTGAGGGAATTTCGACAAACTAAATGCTATAAACAATGGACTGTGTATAACCATAAAACCACCCCCAAAGAAAGTAGAGCGGAGCCCAAAGGCAATATTAAACGCGCATTAAACATTCATTCGAGGGATCCGTAAAATAAAAAAGGACTTCAGAACATAGTAGGACTGAAAATGAGCAACGCAGCAGTAAAGTATAGTTGGTTGGCAGAGGAGGAGACAAGGAATCTAGATTTAAACGAGAAAGCTTGAAAACACTGAAATTCTTGGAAGGTTTACTGGTACATAACGGACAATCTGAAACTAATTGCAATTCAATGCTTGGAATATCTGTAAAGAAATTTGACGAAGGAAAGAGAGATGTATGGTTACGACTGCACCTGGCGATTATATCTACATTTACCGGTCAAGTCTATAGCGATTTTTGATGTTTTCGGAACTTAAGGCTTCATAAAAAAATTGGCCTTTCTAAAGCAACAACAAGTACTTTTATATTGCTTTCAAGTTATAAATTTGCATAGGGGTTTCTCACTATTATTATTTCAAAGTTTTCGTACATAGTTTACTGCCGGTTTGCGAGTGATTATAAATCATTCGCAAATTTTGGCCTTTTGCATGAGTTTCAGCTCAAACTGGAATGGGCGACAAGAGCGGAAGTTGGAGTTAGAGTACGCTCCCAAGCGAACTGTTCTACAATCAATACCTGCAGGATGTAAAATACAGCTTTCTTGGATATTTCCACGCAGGCGGACACTTAGCTACCAAACAGTTTGACCGTCACCATCAAGGAAATCCATTGGGTGTTCCTGTGAGTGGATGCATCAGAGGGAACTTGCGAGGCATCTACTACACTCTCTGTTCAAATAATTTGTTCCGCAGGCAAAAGGACCGGAGATGGACACGGGCGTGGTGCTTGATCAAGCTCAACAACCCGTCTACGCGGCGTGCCACACACGAACTGCTTTCCGCTTCGGCTGTACTGGTGTTTTGTTAGGGGCCGCTCGGAACTCACAGTGGTGGATAATGAGAGCGGATGCAGCACCGGGGACTTGCGTAACATCTACCACACCGACCCAATTTGTTCTGTCTACGAGTGCCACACACAAGCCCAGTCCCGAACACATGCTCCGGGCTTCTACTGGGCAACTCAGACCTCACTCATCGATGAAAATGCCATAAAGGGGTTACATTTCGAAGGAACCTTGGCAGTCTGACTTCAAGCGGACTACGCCAGTGCTCCATGCCACAACTTTTAACAAGAAGTGGGTGATTTGAGCTGGCCAGATTTCTTAGAGTGGGAATGCACTGATTCCCCGTCAGAAGGGATTGTCGAATACCTCCTTGTGGCGGCCCGCGATCAGCACCACTACCACCACTGACTCACCTGTGCTTCGCCTGCCAAACCTTGCACACGCACGTGACAATTTACTCGCATGCTCTTACTTGATCTGCTGTGAGAGCTGTTATGAGCCTAGCCCAACCGAATGCCAGCATAACCTTGCAGGCTGTCTTGAGGCGTCCTGCCTGTGACCGACTGCTAACAATGGTGAATCGTTCAGTGGGAGTGGCCTCAAGGCTTTGTGTCTTTGCTGTGACTGTCTCCACGCGATGACCTTAAACTGCTGGACCGCACACGCATGCGAGCCCACACGCGTGCCCAACTAGTCGCAGTTCATCAAGGGCTACTTAGGTGCGTCACACGGCAGGCGACCTTATTCCAACACGCCGAATCCTGCCACAATGGAACGCACTTGACAATCATTTCACGTCTCAAACAGTGAGTTGCACACGGGCTGACAAGGACACAGCTAGTCCAACTCAGGCCCAGACTTGGACCCCCCGTGGCCAGACATTCAGCCCTGGACAACGCCAGCGGCGCAACGGCCACCCGAAACAGCAACTCCGGGTTTTGACACACAATAAACCCTCATTTGGGTGGCTTCCAATTCTACGCCCTGGGGGAATAAAAAAGGCGTAATTAGACGGTGACATCTGCGGTGTCACTGTTACAACAAGAGCCACCGCGCGAGTCGACCCTCGCGCAACTCGAAGCCAATCCGTGTGCACCATTTCCCTGGTTGACTGCAGGCAACAAAGGAGATGTCCTGGGATCCTGTAATCCCGCGCGGGGTCACACACAATAACAGCAACTGGCTTGAAGAGACTGCGAGAAACACCTACCCTTGTAAAGCCCTGTTATATCCCAGACTAATAGGCAGAATAAGGCAAAGAGCCGGCTCTGATGTCAAGGGCTTTATTTAGGACAACACATACACAAAGGACTCTTAGGCTCGTCCACTACAGCGTATTTATAGGGCTCTGGTCCTTCTTGAACAAAGCTGGCCTAAAGCGTGCGAGGGGGGTTCTGGCTTGCACACTGATTCGTACTTTCCAACGCTGCGGCCCTGGGACACGTTTATAGAATATCGTTACTGCACGTGTGGCAGAAACCCGTGTAGCGTTCAACGAAAGTCACACTGCACGGATCCGAGATCAATCCACTGTTCGCATCGAACCACCAGATGACGTCGATAATGAAACTTCGCCCGATACTCAGTGGCCATACTTGAGAGACGCGCTACAAAGTGCGATGAATTCGAGCTTGCAACAACAGGTAGTACCGAGGAAGGACTGGATCTCCACAACCACCCTCCATCTATCGGCACAAGCTAGACTCGCTCGGTTGTCAAACTCAGAGAACTACCACTCATTGAGATGCCAAACTACGCGATCAGCAAGATGCGACCGTCAGAACCATTGGACCAAGTTAGCTGGCTCCATGGAATCAGCTTCGAACTCTGGTAACTTCCACCAGCTCTATTACCTTTTACGTAAAGCATCAGGCAAATATAAACCGCCTTGCGCTACCATTCGGGATAACTCGGGTCAAGTGATTACTGATATGGCTGGCAAAATCGATCGATGGCGAGAGCACTTTAGCGAGCTACTGGATCCGCCTATACGTTCACCTGCGAACCTACAGCTATCAACTGGAATTCCAAACGGTAGTGACTACGAGCCACCTACGAGATTTGAAGTGGAATCAGTATTACAACGACTTAAAGTTCGGAAGGCAGCGGGTGAAGGTGATATCCCAGCAGAAGCCTAAAAAACTAATTGTCCTGCTTTGACGGAATCACTACATCGACTGTACTCGACTATATGGACTACCGAAGTCATCCCGACTGACTGGTCACTGTCCATTATTTTACCGATACCGAAGCGCGGTGACAGGACATTATGCTCAAACTACCGCGGCATCAGCCTCATAGATATAGCCGCCAAAGTGTTTGCGACCATCCTTCTCCGTAGATTTTCGACTGAGCGAAATCTTCGTACTCGTCCTAACCAAGGAGGATTTCGTCCAGGTAGAGGATGTATTGACCAGATCTTCATTCTACGCCGCATACTAGAGCACAGACATCAAAACCAACAGATCACTTACGTCTGTTTTATCGACTTCAAAACCGCCTTTGATTCTATCGACAGAGAAGCTTTATGGCAAGTCTTGCTTGCTGACGGTCTCCCACCAAATTGCTCAATCTTATCAAAGCCTACTATGGCACAACATCAGCCCGAGTAAGAACCCTTGGTGAAGAGTCAACTTCTTTCCCTCTGACTTGTGGAGTTCGACAAGGGTGCCCTATTTCTCCAGTTCTCTTCAACTTCTTGATCAATTCTACCTGACAGTGGATGTGAAGTCAGCTCTGAATTCAGAGTACCTGACCTGGAATATGCCGATGACACTGTCGTACTCGGCAAAACTCCTCAATCACTACAGCCAACGCTAGACCGAATCACCGGCTTCGCGGCAACTGTTGGTCTGACAATTAATGTGCGCAAGACGAAGCTCCGGACTACGTATCTGGGCGCAAAACTACCACTGTTTATCAGCGGTCAACCCATTGAAGAAGTTAGATGTTTTTTTCTATTTGGGCTCGAATATGCTAGCCAATGGACAGGCCAAAGACGAAATCAAGAACCGAATCACGCAGGCTAGAAAGGCACTTAGGCTGCTAGCCAGACCACTCTGGTCTCGCTCAGACATCAGTTTACGTACTAAGCTGCTGATATACAAAGCATCAGACCGGTGTAAGTATATGCCTGCGAAACATGGCTAGTGAGAAAGGCAGACATCCTATCGCTCGAAGTCTTTGACCGTTGGTGTCTTCGACGCCTCTTAAGAGTCCTCTGGCAGGATCGAATCTCCAATGTTGAGCTATACCGCAGATGTTTCAAACTACCAAGTCTAGCATCGTACATCCAGCATCGCCGAATGCAATGGTTTGGCCATGTCCTGCGCAAACTATCGACGGACCTCTGCAGATTAGTCGTGAACTCTTCTCTTAGTGCAAACTGGAGATACCGACAAGGCGGTCAACCGAAGACATGGCTCAGCACCGTTAAGTCGGACGTTGAACGGATGGGCCTTGTAACCGTTTACGGCTTGCGACATTGGAACAAACAATGGGTTAAAATCTGCGAGGAGCTCGCCTCTGACCGCCACCAATGGACAGCCGCTATTTGTGACATCCGTGAAGCCGATTCATCCAAAAACAGGAGCTAATCGGATCAAGTATCAAGTATATACCCACTTTTTTAAAGAAGCCTCAAATTCTAAACAATTCAATGTCATTTGAAGCAAGCAAATATGGCAGAATTTATTCGATCAAATAAATTTCGTGACGGTGCGTCAGCTGCGGCCCGTATTTGCATGAATGAATAACAAGTGGGTTACAGCACAATTTGAATATCAACAAAATCGATAAAAGCAAGGTAAAATTTATGCGTAAGTGAACATTCATATTGTCAACGTAACTCGGGAAAGGGCGGAAATTTGGGGGGGGGGGGGGAAACAACACAAAAACAAACAAAAGGTGACTAAATGTAGGCCTATGGACCCCAAGGCAGCTGTAGGTTAGCCACATGTTCTAATTGCTTACATAGGTCGGGTTTCTCCCGCCGTATGTAGGCTGCTTCCATGTAGCGTAATGTCCGGTTTGTTCGTGCTCGAACAAGAACTCAGAAAAAAATTTTCGGATCGACAGAGTGACCACTGTCCAATGTTTTGTAATAGAGGACCGAGGTACTTTGTTTTCCTGTTTAAAAAGCCAAGAGGGTAAATGTTCAGCTGCCCCGGTCACCAATTGCCTTTGCGTTCGCCCGATGTACTTGCATCCGCAAGTGCACGTAAATTCATAGACGCAGTTTGGAGTGGCATGCAAAGGCAAGGCATCTTTTGTCCCGTTAACGGGAAGGCCTTTAATAGGGCTGAGGAACACCAATGTAGCTGCATTGTACGTTCTCTCTATGGTGTATCGCAAACGTCGTTTGATTGTATTTGATACATTGTCACCTTTGAAGGGTAGATATATAAAAACGGGCTTTTTTGGAACAAACTGTTCCGTAATTTTCAGCCGTAAAGGTTTACTGTATTTCTGAATGAAACGTGAAGGATATCCACGTTTAAGTAGGGCGTCTTTGATGCTGGAAATTTCTGTTGGTGATGTTTCATTGCTGCAAATTTTCTCAGCTCGCTGGAAGAGAGTTAGTACCAAGTTTCGTTTCCACTGGATTGGCACAAAACTAGTAAAGTGTAGGTACTGGCCCTTCCAGGTAGCCTTGTGATAAACACTTCGCCTTAATGAACCATCAGCCTCTCTAAACAGGAGGACGTCAAGAAAAGGCAACTTGTTGTTTTGCTCCATTTCCATTGTGAACTTTATTTTGGATGCAATTTATTCATGAATCGAAGAAGGTTTTCAGCGTCTTGTTTGGTTTCAACTATAGTGAAGATATCATCGACGTAACGTCTGGATAAAGTTGTCTTGTTTAGTTGTGATGACATGTTTTCTTCTAAAGGACCCATGAATATGTCAGCAAAAGTAGGTCCAAGTGGACTTTCCATTGCGACTCCATCGATTTGTCTACACCGATGCCCATTAAAGAGGAGTTGCACATTTTTCGTACATAGTGTAAGCAATTCCCTTAGTATATCAGGTGGTAGACGAGTATAGGATGCATGAGTACATATAACGTCGATTTTTTCGTCCAATGGTACGTTTGTAAATAAGGATTCAACGTCTAAAGAAATCATAAATTTGTTTGCAATATTTTGGAACTTAATATCTTCAACAAATTGAAAGACATCCTTTGTCACGTAAGTGGAGAACCGGCTGCTAATCGGCTTTAATTCCTTGACAAGCCATTGTGCTAGCTTGTGTTGAGGAGAGTTAATCATAGACAAAATTTTCCGCAAAGGTATGTCCTTCTTATGTGTTTTGGGCAGACCATATAGTCTGGGGATGTGTTCCTTTAGGCTTTAAAGATAATGAAGTTGCAGTATCAATTAGGTTTTTGTTCCGCAAAGACAATTGGCTAAAGAAACCATAAACATACGCTTTCTTTATAAAATTTAGAAACACATTCGGTAGAAGTTCTTTTGTAAAATATTGTTTATTGAGTTAAGTTTCGAAACTGGCTCACCAGGTCGTAATCAGACGGATGCGAATCGTACGGAACAGTTAATCTACAATGATGGCTAACAGGGGCTAATATAGCGGGTCGGGGCAAAAATTGGTAACTGTCACCCACAAGTGATTATGCGTTTAGTGGGGAAGCAAATAGTTGTCAACGGCATGTAATTATGCGGTAAACAACTATTTTTTTCCCTACTTACCACATAATCACATGCGGGTGACAAATACCGATTTTTGCCCGACCCACTATATGAGCCCCTGTTAGCCATCATTGTGGATTACCTATTCCGTACGATTCTCATCCGTCTAATTACGACCTGGTGAGCCAGTGTCGAAACTTAACTCAATAAACAACATTTTCCCAATAAAACTTCTTCTACCGAATTATACCTTTTGGGATGCCGACTTTCCAGTTTATATATGCACATATTTCTGGTGTAGGATAACAGAGAGGGGGCTCAGGGGATGGTTTATTTTCCGGTCCGTGAGATGTTGGCGGCAGTGCGTCGAGATGGATACCACAAAAAACGTGCCAAGCAGTCCGAAAAAAAGGTGGGGGGGGGGAGCAAGTGAAGAAAAAGCAAAGCACCTACCTCAAGAGAGCCAATCCACTGACGAGAGCCCACAAAGGCAGCCGGCTTGTCTCCCACTCGTACCAACGACTCCTGTATGGTGCGATGGGAGGGCGGTTCACAAACTGGCGCCACAATGCCCTGCCAGAGGAGCCACGAGGCCAGGGTCTGGAGGGAGCGGTAGGCGCAACCCCAGTTCTTGTCGTCTGCGCCGTCCTATCCGCGTTCCACCGAAATGAAACAAAAAAATCTGGTAGGTAGGCAGGGCAGGAGGGCTGAAGCAGGTGTAAAGGAACATAGCGCGCTCACCGCAGCTACGAAAACAAGCAAAAAGCTGACACCTAAATTAAATAAATACGGGCACTCTGATGAGGTACAACAGTTTGACCGTTGATTGCAATGATGTCCACCACATACTTCAAAAGACAAACGCGGTGACTTGCGCTGGATTATCGTGAAAACAGGCTCGTGCATAATTTGCCTCACACTCTCTCACACAGAACGGAAAATACGATACCCCTACCTCGACACTCCATACGACGACGGTCTGGCTGTCATTGCCAGCGATGCCCACAGTGTCTTCTATAGCGGGGTGGTGATGCAAGGACGGCCACCTGGCTGTGGACTAGGTTTATAGTGAGAGCAGACTTTCAAAGCATCTACTGCTCTCTCTCTCTCCTCCCCTCCCACTTGGGTTCGGTATCGTGAGCAAGTCAAGAATATCGGAGGCGGCAGAAAGCTTTGCTGGCTTGGACGGCGCGAGCCTACACCTTGGCGTGCTTCCACACTGCCTCCCCCCCGTGGGCGTGCATCTTCAATAATACCTGCCACGCCCTGGTCTGGCCCCTGCGTTGGTTTAGCACATCTACCACGTTGCCCGTTTTAGGGGCATTAGCACGCCATACAATGAGAGCGTGGCTGGAAAGAAAATTATCAGATGACAAACTAACCAACCTGGAGGTAGTGCTTGTAGGTGTACCGACCACGGACGATTTCACAAGTGCCGTCGCCGCTAGGCAAGGGGAGATGGGTGTGTGGACAGACCAGGTCGGTCGAGCTGGGCCCCAAGAAACGTTGGAAACTGTGTGGCGGAAAGAGGGCCATTCCGCGGCGCAGAAGCGGTCTCGAGGGCAGCTGAAGTCCTGTGTGAGGAGGAAAGAAAGAGAGGAAGATGAAAGTGCGCGGTACGACCAGCATGGGCAGCAGAGTGCCTAGAAAAAGACGCCTTTACTTCGAAATAAGCAAAGAGTTTAGAATATAGAGCAATCACGATAGCAGTTGGTTTCCTCGAGTCCATGCACTGTAAGCGCGAGATGTTTTTTTTGCATAGGGCTTGAATAACCTCACGTTTGCACCATGTCCTCTGTTTAAGAGCCCCCCCCCCAAACTACCAGACAAAGCGGGCAGATCAAAGTTCATGCGCAGCATGAATACCCCCTACAATGCAGAGAGGGAACCACAGCAGACGCGTCTACAAATCGCGTTCCCACCCGCCCTCCCGGCGGCCAAGGTCTGCTACACCCATCTCCCTACGTTGGATCAACTGTCCCCTCCGCCCAATCCGTGTTTTTGATGACGGAACAGCCCCTCCCAGTCACGCTGCTCTGACTCCTCCTTCTCGCCGCCGGAATCGAGGCCGACCCTGGACCTCTCTGGTACTGCTCGTTCTGCCGAGTCCGCCTGGGCCGCCGCGACTGGTCTGTACGTTGCGGCTCCTGCAATGGCTGGTGCCATCTCCGCTGCAGTGGCCTCGCCACGGCTGCCGATTGGTCGCCCGCCTTCGCGTGTCCCAGCTGTCCCGTGCCCCCACCGATCTCCATGCCTCCAGCCCGTCCAGTCCTGAACCCAAATCCTCTGGTCTCCGACCTTGCCTCACCACCTGGTCTTAAGATCTTACAATTCAACGCCAACGGCCTCCTTGGGAAGCTTGACCAGCTCCTGGCCTTCATGCGCTCGCACAGCATAGCTGTGGCGGCTATCCAAGAGACAAAGTGGTCTAACTCCACTAAGGTCCCTTCCTGTGCCGATTACACGATTGTCCGTCGCGAACGCGGCCGCAACAAAGGCGGAAGTTTGGCCTTCCTGGTGGACAAATCCATTGCCCATCACCAGCTACCCCTGCTTGGAGACGATCCCACTGAAGTACTGGCCATTTCCCTTGACATTGGCCCGGCGCCGCTAACCATCGTGAACGTGTACATCCCTCCAACCTCCAGTTGTTCTCCCGGTTTCACCGCCTCTATCGCTCCCTACTTACCTTCTGGAGACAGTCTGGTGCTAGGTGCCTTCAACGCCCACCATGACCTGTGGTGTTCTAACTTGGCAGCCAACCCCAGAGGAGAAGCTCCGGCTGATGAAATAGAACACGCCCCCTTTGCCGTTCTTAACGAGAACAGCCAAACGCGGCTCCCGACCAACGGCGCCTCCAGCTCGCCCGATGTTTCCCTCGTCAGTCTCAGTCTGGTAGCCTCCACCATGTGGAAGACGGAAATCAGCCTGGGAAGCGACCACCTCCCCATTGTGCTCGAATTGGCCACCGCCGCCGAGCGTATCAAGGCCCCCAACCGGCACTTCATTAATTTCAAGAAAGCCAATTGGGCAGCGTTCACGACCGAATGCGAAGCCGAGATCGATGGCCTACCGCCTCCCACCTGTGTCCACACGGCAGAGCGAGCCCTTTGTCGACTACTCCTGGCAGCAGCAAGTCACCACATCCCTAACGGCCGAATTTCCCTTCTCCGTCCTTACTATCCGCCCGAAGCCTCCCGCCTGGAACGAGAGAGAGACGAAATACGAGCGCGTGATGCCAGTGACCCGCACGTTGGCGAACTGAATGGCTTAATCACTAAGACTATCAACGATGGCAAACGCTAGCACTGGCATGAACTAGTTTCAGATTGTAATTTCAGCGGCAACTCAGCTGCCACTTGGAAGCTTTTACGCAACCTGACCAAACCCCGGGCTGATACATCAAACCAGTCTATTAGCTTTGGGGACGGCAAGTTCATTTCCAACAACGGTAAGATCGCCGCGAAGATGAACAAGCTGTTCTCGCCCCGCTCGGCACCCAGTCCCAAAAGCCAGCGCCCCCTTCTTCGCCTCCTCCATAAAGCCCCACCCCCAGACATTTCCTTTTCGGCTGATGCCATCCTCACCGCCGTCAAGAAAATGAGAGCTTCGAAAGCCTTAGGACCAGATGGTCTGGCGCCTATCCATGTGCTCCACACCGGCCCGAAGGTGGCTGACTACCTTGCCACACTCTTCAACC
>JAYGXS010000005.1:25441624-25451809 GCA_036362985.1 Ligula intestinalis
CCCATCCTCTTGGCATCGCGGGACGGGTGTTAAATCTGCGAGCTGATGCCGGATTGCGAATTGCAGGCTGGAATGTTCAAACTCTGAGGGATGACGGCGCCCAACTGTTAACAGCCAAATCCCTTTCTGAATACCGTGTTGGTGTGGCATGTCTCTCTGAGGTCCGCCTACCTGGCACTGGCCACAAACTGCTGCAAGTACCAAGAACTGACTCTGCATACCATCTCTACCACAGTGGTGTGTCCGACAACTCTGGACTGTATGGTGTCGCTATAGCTTTGGCCGATGAATTTCACTCGAGTCTGCTAGAGTGGGAGGCTGTCTCACCGCGGATCGCTTGGGTCCGTCTGAAAAGTGCCCCAGTCAACGTTTCCATCATCTCGGTATATGCGCCTACTCTGACTGCTGATGACAGCATAAAAGATGACTTCTACGGTGACCTCCAGCGAACAGTTGACCGCATCGCAAGAAGCGATCTGCTCGTCATTGCCGGTGATTGGAACGCACGACCAGGTGTGTGTGACGCTGGAACCCGTCATGTGGTAGGCAAATTTGCTGTCGGAGCGCAGTGTGCCAACGGTGAGCGCCTTGTAAACTTCGCATCGTCTAACCGCCTCGTTGTGTCAAGCACCCGTTTTGATCATCCGCGCCACCACCTTGTCACTGGTACTCAAATGACGGGCATACCCAGGCCCAAATAGATCACATCCTTGTCCGAGCACGCTGGGCCAGCTCGGTCTTGATTTGTCGAGCCTACAGCGGTGCTGATACAGGAAACGCTCATGCATCGGACCATGTCCTACAGCGGGCAGCCCTTCGCTTGCGTTTGAGAGCTATTCACAGACCCTCTCGACCACAGCGGATCGATGTCGCAAAGCTGAAGTCCTCTGCTGGCGACGCCTTCCACTTAGCACTCCAGAACCGTTTTGACGGCCTGTACCCTGACGCCCGAGCGGACCCAGAGCCCGCGTGGCAGTCCCTGAAGGCCGCGATGTCAGAGCTGGCATACACCCATCTGGGCAAAACCTGACGGCGACATCGCGACTGAATCACTAGACCCACGCTTGAGTTAGCTGAGGAGGCCGGCCGAGCCAGACTCACTGGCTCCCCCACTTACAGAGAGCTGCGGCGCCAAACGACAAGGGCCATCCGAGCCGATAGGAACGCCTACTGGAGCGACTTTGCCACGGAAACGAAGCGAGCAGCTACCAGAGGTGATACCCACAAGCTCTAACGACTCTTAAAGCAGGCCAGCAGAGGTTCGGGGAGCACCACCGAGACTTTACTGGATCGCAACGGTGCTGTAATCACTAAGATCGATGATCGGTTAGAGAGATGGCGCAAGCATTTCTGTGACCACCTTAACCATGATCCCCCTGTGATGTCTGACCTGTCGCCCAATGCGGACGATCCTCACCATCTGTATGAGTGCAACACAGAGCCACCCAGTGTAGAGGAAGTTGCCTCCATTCTCTTGAGGCTACGCAACAACAAGGCACCTGGTGAGGATGACCTCCCGCCGGAGCTCTTTAAATGTGCATGCGAGGTTATTGGGCCCTCGCTACAACAAATATTTGCCAAGATATGCGAGAGCGAAGTTGTGCCCTCTGACTGGAGAAAAGCAGTGATCCTCCCCTTGTTTAAAAAAGGCGACAGACGAGCGTGCAGAAATTACAGAGGCATTAACCTTATCGATGTAGCGGCGAAAACATTCACGTCTCTTCTTCTCAAACGTTTCCAAACTGCGAGAGACCAGCGCACCCACCCAAACCAGAGTGGATTTCGACCAGGTCGTGGCTGCACCGACCAGATCTTCAAGCTCCGCCGTGTACTGGAACTGAGATGGGGTCACCAACAACCCACTGTTCTATGCTTCATTGACTTTGCTGCCGCATTTGACTCTGTTGATCGCAGTTCGCTGTGGAACATAATGAGGACGGACGGCCTACCACCTAAGCTTCTCAATCTCATGCAGGCATACTATCGTAGCACTTCCACACGGTTGAGGACGCAGAACGGTGACACGGAAGCCTTTAGCGTCAGGACGGGCGTCCGCCAAGGCTGTGCCCTTTCACCAACCCTGTTCAACTATGCGGTGGACTGGATCATGACCAAAGCACTGGATGACTTCCCGGGAGTGCAGTTTGATCGTCGAAATGGGTGACTGACTTGGCGTATGCTGATGAAGTCGTCCTCTTTGGCGACAACTGTATTGCAGTTCAGCAGGCGTTGGACAAGGTCAATGAGCGTGCCCGATCCATCGGATTACGCCTAAACGCGACTAAGACCCAAGTCATGCTCTCCTGTGTGCCCCCTACATCTGTCACTCCTATTGTTCTCGACGGCGCTCCTCTCGAAGTGGTCGACTGGTTTCGATACTTAGGCTCTTTGGTCACGGAAACGGGTCAAGGTGTCGACGAGGTTGTATCACGCGTCAACCGTGCCCGATCTGCCTTCTACCGTCTGTGCGCTCCTCTATGGAATAGAAGGGAAATATCACTACGCACAAAGTCCCGTGTTTACCAAGCAGTGGTTCGGCCTATCCTGCTCTATGGCGGAGAGACATGGCCTATGCGTGTTGAGGACATGAGGCGCCTTGAGGTGTTTGACAATGGCTGCCTACGCCGCATCCTTCGTCACCGACGCGTCGACCGAATTCGCTGCTCCGATCTTCGCCGACGCCGTCACCTGGACGCTCTTCCTCCACTCCTGCTTTAGAGACGACTACGGTGGTTTGGGCATGCGTCCCGGCGTGATGATGGTGAGCTGATTCGTGACCTGTTTGTGGCGACGCCTCCCCCCACCTGGCACAAACGTCGCGGCGGGCAGCTGAAAACTTGGACAGCAACGGTCAAGCAAGATCTGTCGTCCGTTTCCGGCCCATGCGGCTACGGCCTACGCCAGTGGAACCGTGAATGGATGGTGCTCTCGTGTGAACAGGCGCAGGATCGACGCGCCTGGACAGCTGTGATTGATGATGCAGTCAACGTCAAACCTGATGCTGGCTCAACCCGCCCGAGGTGAATGCCGTTACAAGTACAAGTACGACAAATGGGACTCAACTGTTGGTATTCGTGACTGGTAAGCGATAATTTAGGGGTCGCAAATATAGTTGCATAATTACATAACCATCTTGAAAGCACTCCATAATTTGGATAGTCAGCAGACCCAGTCGCTGGTTTGACAAAGGATAAAAGAACCTCGGCTCTTACGCTTCGAAACGAAGTGTCTACGATGTACAGAACAGCATGATCCGAAGCTGTCTGATAGATGGTGAGGGTAGTTAAATCTACAGAAAGAAGCAAGTTAAATTCACTAACCCTAAAAACGACAACTTTTGGTGCGGCTTACGACCGTTAAAGTGATCCTAGCAGTAGATCCTTTTCGGCAATATTAAGATCACAGTTAGCTATCAGGCTTCCCTTCCAAGGGGAGTTTGAAAAAGAGAGGCTGACTGGATCTTTACTCTGGGAATTTTAAGACAACAAAAGTGCATGACGATCGGAAGATGCGAAAAAAGTCGCAATTAGCTAGTTCTATGATCGGTCTTAGGTTCATTGCCTGTAAATGAGTACAACCGGAGGTCTGGTTTGCCGTCCAGGCAATCAGCCAATGTCGTTGAACTAAATATATGACTTATAATATTATCCTTGAAAATAAGATTTGTAGAAGAACCAACAACATTTACTTAAACGGTAGAAAGAAGAATTAACTAGATCTTCGTAAATTTTCGGTGGGTCTGCTCGGTACAGGAGAACTAGCTTAAGAGAAGTGTTCGCACTGGGAAAGCCATTCAAACGCACGCGCTTTTAGCTTACGGTAGTCGGCATAGGTTCGCATAACAAACAAGCAGATGAAGAAAAATGTTGTACTAGAAACCGATGAAAACTGTGGATTTTCAAATGGATGACAAGGCAGCTTAACTCACCGGATTCGCTCCATGACAAGGAAAAAAAGAACGGTAAGAAGAAAGAGCCTTAGGAGGGATGACGAAAAGCTGCAGCTTTACTGAACGATCTTGCACTCAAAATGAAAGAATTGTAATTTCTGCGAAAAAATCAACAGATAAAAGTTAAACTAGGACTGACTGACATTTTGGGTTTTCGGTGATGAGTAAAAAACACCACTCTAATAAATTCTCCAACTGCGGAAATAACATTATTAAGGTGCTGAAGAGAGGTTGACAACTAGAAGGCGCCCGAGTGCCCCGGTAAGACCGTTGATTTATATCAAACTCCACTGCAATAGGCACCTCAGAGGCACTTGTTCTGATCTATCTCGCCTTGTAAATATAAATAACCCCACACTAATATTTTGGATTGACTTAACTTTTTAAGTTTTTTTCTACTAGACGTTCCGAAAAAGCATCGTGCATCTCCCTACTACAATTGGGAAGAGCATTTTCCATATAAGGTGTCAAACCCTTTTTTGGCATTTGTCGCCCATGCTCGACTTCTCGTTATTATTCTTTGGCCATGGCCAACGTCGACACTCAGTCACATTCCTATCTCGAAAGGTGAAAATTCAGGGAATATTATTTGAATATCGAGATGCTACTGGGGATATACTAAACCAGACAAACTTTAGAATACGCGTGAACTTACGCGCCCGCTGCAATCGGACGTGGGCTATTCGTCTACCTTCAATTGTAGTGTAGTATCCAGAGAACAATGAGATTGATCCTTGTTTTAATTATGTCGGCGCGGTGACTTTGAGTTTAGTTCAGGATGATGTAGGTGGTGTGACCTCGCAGGTAAAGTGGGGTATTGGTTGTCCCCTCCCTGGTATTGGTCTTCAGCCCCACCCTCCTAGTAGACAGTTGTGAATAACAGTTGCCCTTCCTGCGAGGGTCCCACGGAGTGTTTTCTTTCCCCGGTGGTAGTCTCCAGCTCCACCTTCCTCGATTGTCTTCTCCGGTTACGTGTTCGCCTGTATGACAGTTTATTATCGTTATTATCCTACTGTACTCGCAATTAATATGTGTGTGTTAACACTTGCCCTCGGCTTATCATCTCGACGAGTGACTGTTCCTGTGATCGAGCATTCTAGTGGAATTACAGTGTGTGGAGTCAGCCAGAAGACAACAGACGTAGAAGAACGACCGAGTACCAGTCATAATCAGGAAGAAGATACGCTACCAAAGGACAACAGGGCGCTCGGGCGTTACAGTAGACATTAATGTCTACATTGGTCCTATCTCCAAGCTCTGAAGATGCGAAACGCCAAAGATTCGAACACGCTGCTAAGTACGTGAAGCGAAGGTTTAACAACAAAAATCGCATTTTTGAGACGTGGACTCCATTCGTTAAGCATCAACTCGTATTTTAATGCCATTAGGGCTGCAAAAGCTACGTAGAACTGTAAACGAGAAGAACTAGTAGCCGTTGGCCTAAATATGTATGCACAAAATAGTATCAGATAGAGTGATAGAAAAAAATTTGAAAGATGGAATTTTTTTGTCCACAGATGTCAAACATCATGACTGACCACATGGACAAAAACGAACAACCAGAAAACTAAGTATGCCAAATGGACAGTCACACACAGTTTGTTGGCGACTGGTAAACTTGATTAAAATTGAAGGTCATCGAGGGATCTATCAGAGTCGTAACGGGCGCTTGCCCATGGTCTGACAGGAACTATAAATTTTAATTTCAACTTTTTTCTGATGTCTTTCTAGCTCCCTTGACGGTGCTCAGTACCCGAACAGCAAACGATCTGGCCATCCCAAAGGAGTTAACCTTCAAATAATCCTCGCTTCCACTTCCACTCTCCTCCCAGCGACATTTCTTTATCTTTCTTTTACAAACCCTGCCAAATTTTCATCAGTTCTTGTTGAATAATAAAGTCCCATTGATTGTTTCACACACTCTCGCCCTAAGTGTTTGAATGTCGAATTTAGTAACAACATCTGATGAGCAAGTTGCAAACACACTGAGTCTGTAGGTCCTTGCACCTTTCCTTTTTAGGTCAAGTCAAGTTTATTAAAGGAAATGTAGGCAAACGCCTTTGAACTCCTTTTTTTACATAGTATTTAAGAAATGCATCGGCACAGCCAAACGTTTCAAAGAAGACGTCTACATAATTGTTGGCGACTTCTCGCTTGTTTCATGTACTACACTCACATGTGATGATGTCAGTTAACATGAGTGAATGTATTACTTGAAACAAGCGAGTAGTCGCCTACAATTGTGTGAAAGACTTCTTTGAAATGTTTGGCTGTGCCGATGCATTTCTTAAATACTATGTACAGATAGGGAGTTCAAAGGCGTTTGCCTATATTTCCTTTGATAAACTTGATTTGACCTGATGTGTGTAACTGCACTCACTTATATGCATTATAATGTATATAAATTTGTTTGAGTTTGCACACTTTTTCTGCAACGTCGTTTTGTTTCCTGAACACACGAGAATGACTGACTTCTCTCTTTTGCGTGAAAAAATAAATCAATATTATATTTTAGGCCCGGAGGGCCTTGTCATTGCAAACTAAGTGCTGTGGAAAACTAAATACAAATTTGATAAATGCTGCTCTTCGTGAGCGACCACATAGACAGCGGGGTATGTAGTATAGTAGGCAAATAAATTCGTATCCGCCAACATACTGTTATTTTAAAATAATTGTCAACAATCTGAAATGTATGGTGAGTTAAGGAGGAAGCAGTGAATAAAAACTCCTACCATTAAAGCGGGGGCAGTGTTCAGCGGACCCATACTTAAAAAAACGTAGGAGAAAAAAGTGCTTCGATAAAAATAAGGAGGTTGGTTGATAGGATAGTTGGGATACAAGGAGACAGAATTGTTGATGAGGGTTCGAAAAGCTTCTTGTCATTGAAGAAATCAGATAGCAGAAGAGGCTACAGTACACCACTGCAACGCCACCAGACTAGCTTTAGGGTCAACCATCTGGGAGGTGAGATAAAAAAAGTTCATCGTGGCGGTAGTGGTCATGAGATCATAATCGAAATGCCCGAAATGCGACCTTGTGGACTGCAGAATCCTCCGACGAGCTGGGGAAGACAGTGGAACCGCCAGAAGCGTGACTAGAGACTGTGAAGTCCATCGTCAGGGTTTTGAAGCGGGGAACGGAGAATGGCAATGATGATTGGACAGATTAGGGGACAAAACACCGCTGTAAAGATCACTCGATAGATGATAAACTAGACTAATTTGGAAAACAATTTAATGTAAATAGAAACGCCTCTAATACTAGGACGACCCTTTTCAAAGTCTAAATGTGGTGTTTTTGGGAAGAAGGCGGATAACAAGGACTTTCTTTCTTCCGTAGTTAAATGCTTACGTAATTTGGTTTTAAAAACTGCTCGGTTATGCGGCAGCCTTATTTCGAGGGGAATATTTTTCCAGCGGAAGACATAGCTGGAGGCAAAAAATAAGAATGGTTAAATGTCGAGCTTAAGGGTGGTGAAATTATTATGAAGTAATTACGAGTGACATAAGGTTTATCCGCTGGAGTAAGAGAGTTGGTCCGTGGGAGGTTAGGGTTAGAGTTAACGCGAAATAGGAAGCAGAGGCCTGATTCGAGACTTCTAACCTAAAATAAATGTCATGTTCGCTAACTGGTATCTCTTAGTATAAGAAATAGTGGAAGTTGGAGCTTATATTTGTTAGCGTCAGGAAGGCACAATCTATACAACATTAGTTTTACAAAAGAACGAAAAATTAATTTGACACTGTGCGCAGATAAACTTACAAATTTGTAATAATCTCAGCAGAAATTGTTTTTTTTAGTGTAGATCGAGGATGAACAAATATTTTACGTGGTCAGAGGCACTCAGTAGACCAAACGTAGGACAGGAGTATTCTAGAATGGGTAAAACAAACATGCAGTTGAGTTTTAACTTTAGTTCCAGAAGGGATAAATTATGTGATATAAAAACACATATCTGTGCAGCCTTCGCAGAAATTCGATCCACACAAAGCGATAATATTAGTTTATTTGTGTAACTTTGAGCCAAGTCTTTTATGGTGGATCGTTTTAAAAATGGAGTATTTTGAAAGACTAGAGGACCAGGAAGCTTTGCGGGGCCAAAACACATCAAATAACACTTGGATTACGAGGATTACATCTGCCAGATAGCTATCCAACGTGAGAGTGTAAGCAGATCTGCGCTAATTTTATCCACGCATATATTGGCAACCTCCTTAGAAAATGAGTATATGCCTTTGAAGTCGTCAGCGTAAATGGACTTGTGGGAAGTTTTCAGGATTGCTGAAATTTCACTTATGTATAGAACGAAGAGTGGAGGACCCAAAACTCTGCCGTGAGAAACGCTAATCGTTATCAACTGAGTCTTATTAACTCTGGAAAAAGGGACGAAACCTAAAAACATCTCTATCTCTTTCGCAGTCAATATTGGCTTTGTTTAAGTTATGTGCTTAGTCAGCAGTGGTCGAAATAGAGAGTTTAGTCTTGGTGAAAGAATTCTTACTTCCAATTTATTATCCTAGCGAAAGATATATACAGCTATAGATAGATTTGACGGTTGAGGTGCATTAGCCTGTAAAACGTACATGACGTATTTCAAAAAAGATGCAACAGAAAATTTCCAAATGGTTGCTAACTAGCGGTAAGTAAACTACTGAACTACGTGGATAGAAAAATTTAAAACTGGATCAGCGGAAATTAACAGAAGAATGTCTTGAATCACGAGGTCTCAATGATCCTTGATTGCAGTTACCAAAAAATTGACTTGCAGAATTATGGATATGTAGACTTGGGAGCTCGGTTCGAGCGTCAGGAGTCGGGAATGTTGCAAAGCACTCGCATGCAGGTCACCGTCAGTTGATCATGAGCCCGGGAGTGATCTCAAGTCATAGGTGTCGTTGGACAGGTGAAAGGATAGAGACAGGCAAAATGGTTTAATGCAGAAGATGCAAGAGATATCTCGTAACCGCCAGAACACGCCACAGGAGGCTAGCCACCCTGTCACTTTTATTTAAAAATAGCGGCAAGTCAATAAGGTTAGAACTAAACAACAACAAAACTGACTCACCTGAACTGAAAAATACAGCAAGGTACAAGGACCTCCATAACTCCCCCAGCAGAGCGTTGCTGGTGTAAAACAAACGCT
This sequence comes from Ligula intestinalis, assembly GCA_036362985.1. Taxonomy (NCBI): domain Eukaryota; kingdom Metazoa; phylum Platyhelminthes; class Cestoda; order Diphyllobothriidea; family Diphyllobothriidae; genus Ligula; species Ligula intestinalis. Next base: position 25,450,717 of record JAYGXS010000005.1, read on the forward strand.
CCCAAAAAGAGGTTTACAAACAGGATATATAACAAAGTCTTGTAAGTTAGTAGGAAATGAACGTGTCAACCAGAACGAGTAGAGGAGAGTGGGTGTACAGGTGGGGGGTGGGAGGGAAAGTGGAAGTGTCAGGTGACGAGGGTGGCAGTGAAGGTGGATGACTAGGAGCGGTGGGTGGAGTAGAGTGGAGGGTGAAGGTGCAGTGGTAGTGGACGAGCCAGGGGGTGGCGACGTGCATTCAACGTAGGCCGGTTTCAGTCTATCGATTGAGACCGTATCAAAAGCATCAGCCTTTTTAAGGCCGAAATATTTTTTCTTCCGTTGCAGCACTTCAAAGGGACCGTCGCGCGGTGGGTAAAAGGGCCTGCGAACTACGTCGTACCGGAAAATATGAAGGGGGAAGTGTTCAAGTCGTCTTGCACGAAAACGCGTCGGGGTGTCGAACGCGTGAGTGTCGAATGCAGTTGGGCCATGCGCTGCTTCACCTGCTGCACGAAGGTGTTTGTGACGTCAGTGAGGACAGGGGAGGACTGCACGAACTCACCGGATAAACGGAGAGGTGTGCCATAAACGAGGTCGGCGGCAGTGCATTGACTGTCCTCCTTAACAGCTGAGCGAATGTTTAAATGTACGAACGGTAGGTTGTCGCTCCAGTTGAATGGGACGGGTTGAGACATTAATGCGAACTTAAGCTGACGATGGAGACGTTCCACGAGGCCGTTAGAAGCTGGGTGCGTGTGTCGCAGCCAATAGTTGGATCAGAAATCCCCACCGAAATCCAAACTGGGAGAAACTGGGAGACAAGAAAAGCTGCGACCTTGACCGGCTTGAGCCACAGGTCCGCAGGAGTGAGGTGGGTGCCTGGCCGAGAACTGCAGGCGAACAGATGACGGCAGCCATGCGGTGAGCCGCCGCAGTCAGGACAGCAGTCGGGTATGGATGGGTCGAGCCGATGTTGGTACTGGCGAAGGAGCATGCAGTAGCCACTGCATAGCTGCGCCAGGGTACAGCGAGTGACTCTCGGGAGATGTCGTTCCGAGGCCGCAATCGGAGGTGGATAGCCACCCAAAAGGACCGGGGGACGGTAACCTCG
>JAYGXS010000005.1:25452209-25524602 GCA_036362985.1 Ligula intestinalis
CAAGTCCTGCAGGAGCTGATCGTGGCGGACGCAGTCAAGGGCTCGTGCAAGGTCAATTGAGACTGCCACGGTCCGCTAAGCGGGCTTCTGTTATTTGAATCCCTCGAGAATAACGTCACTGAGCTCAAAAATTGCCGTTTTAGTCCCACGACCCGATCGAAAACCATGTTGGTGGCAAGATAGTTCCGCCAGAGACGTCAGAATTGAGTGGACGAGCCGTTCCAGGATCTTCGCCAACGGATTGAGGAGGGCAATTGGATGATAAGAGGTCGCTAGGCAGGGGTCCTTACCCGCTTTGACCAGGGGGATAATGGTCGACTGGCGCCAGCAGGCAAGGATGATTGAAGTTCCCAGTGAAAGGTTGAAGAGTGTGGCAAGGTAGTCAGCCACCTTCGGGCCGGTGTGGCGCACTTGGATAGGCGCCAGATCATCTGGTCCTAAGGCTTTCGAAGCTCTTGTTTTCTTGACGGCGGTGAGGTTGGCATCAGCCGAAAGGAAATGTCTGGGGGTGGGGCTTTATGGAGGAGACGAAGAAGGGAGCGCTGGCTTTTGGGACTGGGCACCGAGCGGGGCGAGAGCAGTTTGTTTATCGTCGCGGCGATCTTACCGTTGTTGGAAATGAATTTGCCATCCCCGAAGCTAATAGACTGGTTAGATGTATCAACCCGAGGTTTGATTAGGTTGCGTAAAAGCTTCCAAGTGGCAGCTGAGTTGCCGCTGAAATTGCAATCTGAAACTAGTTAATGCCAGCGTTGGCGTTTGCCATCGTTGAAAGTCTTAGCGATTAAGCCATTCAATTCGCCAACGCGCGGGCCACTGGCCTCACGCGCTCGTATTTTGTCTCTCTCTCTCGTTCCAGGCGGGAGGCTTCGGGCGGGTAGTTCGGACGGAGAAGAGTAATGCGGCCGTTAGGGATGTGGTGACTTGCTGCTGCCGGAAGTAGTCGACGAAAGGCTCACTCCGCCGTGTGGACACAGGTGAGAGGCGGTAGGGCAATGATCTCTGCTTCGCATTCGGTCGTGACCGCTGCCCAATTGGCTTTCTTGAAATTAATGAAGTGCCAGTTGGGGGCCTTGATACGCTCTGTGGCGGTAGGCAATTCAATCACATCCGCTTGCTTCATCAGGTCGAACGTGGTGTTAAGGGTGTTTACATGGGGATAGGACAAAGCATCGGCAACAACATTATCGCTGCCGCGGACATAGTGTTTGTCGGAGGTGAACTGTGAGATATAGTCAACGTGACGCACTCCTCGTGGCGAGTACCAACCCAGCCATGTGGGCTAATAATAATAATAATAATAATTTGTATATTTAAGGCCCAAGGGGCCCTGTCGTTACAAACTTAGTGCTATCGTGAAAATAAAAATAATAATGATAAGCAGTGAACTCTTATAAATAATTGTCATCGGCAGTAAAAAAAACTCCTAGATCGGTGGATGAGTTCAGCGGGCCACCGAGTTCAAAAAAAGTTTAGGAGAAAAAACTGCCTTAATAGGTAAAAGGGTTTGATGTGGTTGGTTTGGGACCTGATGTTGAGGGTTCGGGACGTTTATGGTCATGGGAAAAAATAATATATCGTTGAGTTAGGAAGGGGTCATCCGGAAGGCAGGAGAAGGCAGTAGAAGTCAAGGCAACGTCATCGAGTTGCGAACCACCATATTCCAGAGCCAATCGCGAAGACCACAACGAAGGTTGCAAAAACGGAGAAGAATTCGCAGCCCTTGGAAGTGATGCTTGACTCTGCAGAGGGAAATGCTAACATATTTAGAAACCATTTTAGTATCCTGGGAAGAGCTTCAAATGCCAGGAGGACCCTTTTCAAAATCTACAACTTGCGTGTTTGGAAAGGAAACAGACAGTAACGACTTTATTTCCTCTAAATTTAAATGCTTGTATAATTTGCCTTTAAAAATCGACAGTGTAGAAGACAGTCTAATATCGAGAGGAAGGTTGTTCCAAATAAAAGCATATTTGGAGGTAAAAAAGCGAGAACGGTTAGATGTGGAGCTATGGGGTGGTAAAATTATCATGGAAGAGTTACGAGTGGCGTAAGGTCGGTCAACTGGAAGGAGAGCGTTAATTTGTGGGAGATTAGGACTATTGTTAACGCGAAACAGAAAGCATAGACCAGCTTCGAGTCTTCTTATCCAAAGAAATTTCATGTTTGCTAATTGACATCTATCTGTATAACACATACCAGACCCAGAAACAGAAAATATTTTACGAGTGAAAACTCGCTGAACCTTTTCAATCTTACTACGGTCATGCTGGGTCATGAGGCCAAAAAGCGGGCAGCAGTATTCTAGTATAGGAAGAACAAACATGCGGTATAGTTTTAACTTCATTTCTGGAAGGAAAAAGTTATGCGATATAAACCCACATATCTGTGCGGCCTTGGCAGAAATTCGATCTGCATGAGGTGATAATGCAAGCTTATTCGTGTAAGTAAGACCCAAATCCTTTATCGTAGATCTTTCTAACAGTGGACTATTTTGGAAGATAATGGGTCCAGGAAGCCTTGCGGGACCAAAACTCAAGAAACTACATTTTGATGGAGAAAACTCCATCTGCCATGTTGCGCTCCAACTTGAGAGAGTACGCAAGTCTGCGTTAACTTTATCAACACAACTACTGGCCGTGTCCTTAGAAAATGAGTAAATACACTTAAGGTCATCAGCATAAATGAAATTTTCCGAATTATTTAGCACTGTTGAAATTTCATTTATGTAAAGAATGAAAAGGAGGGAACCTAAAACCGTGCCTTGTAATACACCACTCGTGATCGGCTGAGGCATCGAGTAGCTATTGCCTACTAAGACCTTCTGGCTGCGGTTAGACAGGTAGGAGGCAATGAAATCGAGGAGGGGAGGCCTGATGCCTAGGGCTTCCAGTTTCACTAAAAGGCGCCTATGAGGCACCTTGTCAAAAGCTTTACTAAGGTCAAAGTAAATCACGATGACTGATTGCTGTTCATTACGAAGTGAAGTAACCAGGTTAAGGAATGCTAAGTGGCAGGTTTCGCATGATCTTCCAGGTAGAAATCCATGCTGTGAGGCACTTAATAGTTTATTTTCTACACAAAAATCGAGAATTTGATTAAAAATGATCTTTTCCAGAAGTTTGGCTAGGGCCGGGGTTTTATGAACACCTCGGTAGTTATTTACGTCCGAACGAGATCCTGACTTGAAGACTGGAAGAATAATAGATGTCTTCCATGAGTCAGGAAAGAAACCGTTTAGAAGATAAGCTGAGAATAGATAACTTAGCAATCGGGGGAAGCTGAATACTCTCTTGATAAGTGAATTTGGAAGGCCGTCAGTTCCCGAGGAGTGCGAGTTTTTTAGACGGATAATGTGCTTACGAATTACTTCTATGGAGAAATCTATGGTACTGATAGTATTGACTGAGCATGGCTGAAAAGACGGGACCGGTTCAGATTCCGTCGTAAGGTGTTTTGCAAAGAACGCATTGAACAGTTCAGCCTTCTTAGACTCATCTTGCACAAAGTTTTTATTTTCATTCAGTAAGGGGGGGATTTCGTGACCTCGTTTAGCGGAGGACCGACGGCGGAACAGTTGGGCAATCGATTTTGCAGAGTTTAACTCGCTGAGTGCGCAAGATTCCCTATGTTTGTCACGTGTAAGACGAATCTTAGACGCTAATTCGAAAATCTCTGCGATTCTAAGGTGCACCGATAATGAGAGCTAAGTGAGAGGTTTTTGACCCGTGTGTACATGAATTCTCTCCCCTCGAGAAAGTGGCGAAAATGTCAGATAGCCAGCTAAATGGCAAGGAGTTGACGCGAGAAGGTGCTGTAGCGAGTCTGCGCCAGTTGTAGCTTCTGTGAGGAGAAGGCAAGCGGCTGCAATTGGTTATTGACCGGTTGTCGTAGAACTGCGCCGATGGCACCGTTGGAGGCATGTGTGATAATAATAACCTACGTATCAGCATCAGTGCTCAGATGATGAAGCAGAGTGGCATCAGCGAGTGATTTCTTGGCTGCCTCGAATGCTTCAAGAGCGCTGGGTGAGAGCTGAAGCGACTTGGTCTTTGACTTCTAAAGATCCATCAAAGGAACCACAGTGGCAGCACAATTTGGTCTGGAACGCCAATAGTAGTTGATCAGGCTGATAAGGTGGCGGAGCTGTGTAATAGACTGCGCGGCCGGGAATATCAACACCATTTGCAACTTCTCTGAAAGTGGGGTGATCCCATGTTGGTCAACATGATGGCCAAGAAAATCCAGAGAAGGGCCACCAAGGAGGCTCTTATCGATGTTCAGTTGGAGACCATTTTGCTAAAAACGATCGAAAACTTGGCGTAGGTGCCCAATGACTTCCTCAGGTGACGAACTCGCGACAAGAATGTCGTCAATGAACAAGAACGTGAAGGGGAGGCTGCGTAAGATTTCATCGACGAAATGCTGAAATGTTTGGGCTACATTACGCAAACCGAAAGGCATGCGAAGTAATTCAAATAGGCCAAAAGGTGTTGTGACAACGATTTTGGGTATATCTTCCTCCGCGACCGGTGTCTGGTGGTACGCTCAAACAAGGTCAATCTTAGAGAAAGGAGTCTTTCCGGTGAGCATGTGGGAAAAATCGTGAATATGGGGTATTGGGCACCAGTCCGGGACTGTTGCTTGATTAAGTGCGCAATAATCACCGCATGGCCGTCAATAATAAGATGACTTCTTGGGAACTATGTGCAGTGGCGAAGCCCATGGACTGGACGATGGTTAAATAATCCCCAAATTCAACACATGTACCAACCCATACTTCTTGATCTGAAACTTCTCGGGATGAAGCCGACGCGGGTGAGCATGAACCGGTCTGCCAGTGGTAGCGATGTGATGTTGGACAGCATGTTGAACCTGTTCCATGAACTGAAAAGGCTTAGCGAGGGAATGATAATCCCTCAAGATGTCAGAGAATGGCGCGCTTGGCACAGCTTAGTGTATGCCAGCGGAAGGCTCACGCGAAACTACCCGAAAGCGAACAGCTGAGTGAAAGAAACGCTTAGCTTTGGGTGTCTGATATCAACGGTTAGGCCAAAATGCGACAAGAAGTCCACTTTAATGATAGCCGACTGGACGTCAGCCTGGATGAAAACCCAATGGAAGCGACGCCAAAGCCAAAGATCTAAAGTGAGAAACCGCTAACCAGACGTGGTGATGGTGGTGCTGTTCGCTGCCTGCAGTTTAAACTGCGAAGGCTAAAGACGATGACATCGTGGATGTGGTACAACGCTCACCCCAGCACAAGTGTTTATCAGGAAACAGAATACCAAGAACTCGTCAGAAACGTAAAAGGGGTGACTTGGTCACGACTAGACAGCAACAGTCATCACCGTTTCTGGCTGGCGGTGTTGTTTCCCGGATTGGGACGCCGAGCGTAGCTGGGGTGGGACGCAATTCGTAGCATCTGGACCATATATCTGATGACACCAACAGATTTTGTCATCTTGACACTCTTCTGATTTAGGGCGATTGTGATTGGTGAGGCCACGACCGAATTGCAACCGATTAAGGGTGGAAAACTTTGTGCTCATTTGTGAGCACAATAACCTGACATTTTCTTTAAGATTCTGCAGGTTATCATCGTGTGTAGCGAGAACTGCGGGCGAACTCGACTGCGGGACGACCTACCACGAGACTTGGCCGCCGGCTGCGAACCACGGCGATCAGGCTTACGGTCCGATCGGGACGTGGAAACCTGAGAGACGGCATGGCTAGTCTGTGCAGTCCATGTCTGGTGGACGGAGTACGAGCTATGACTGGGGTGGCATTTTTGGATTCTATCAGCATGCTCAGCGAGTTTGACAAGCGGGACGCTGTCATTTAGCAGCGCCAGGACCTTTTGTATGAAATATGGCAGCTTGTCCTTCCAGATACGGTAAAATATGGCGGAAACTAACGTGCGGCCGGCTAGCAAGTGAAGCATATATCGCATGAGAGCAGATTGAGTCTGATCACCAAGCTCGGCATTTTTGAGGAGCTGGTTTAGTTAACTATCGATAGATTGTGCCTAGCGTCGAAGGATAGCCTGCTTCAATCTAGTATAAGGCTTATCTTTAGGAATATGATCGAGAATATCCTGGCTAGCGTATGTGACATCGAATGGTAACGTACCCATAACGCGTACGTGTGTGATAGGCAATATTGAAAAAAACGTGAATGCGACAAAAAATTGAACGCGAAACAATTGCGTGGAGCACGAGGAAAGGCGTGGATAACGGGGTCATCAATTTGTAATGCATAAGCCTACAAAACGTACAAGACGCATTAGAAAAACGATGCAATAGAAAATTTCCAAACGCAATGCTAACAAGCGGTAACTAAAATACTCAATTACGTGGATGGAAAAAGTGTAAAACTCGATAGAACGGCAATAAAAAGAAGAATGATACGACTCACGAGGTCTCAATGATCCCTGATTGCAGTTACCAGAAGATTGACTTGCAGAAGGATGAATGTGTAGAGTTGGGAGATTGGTTCGATGGTCAGGAGCCGGAAATGTTGCAAAGCACTCACGTTCAGGTCACAATCATTTGGTCATGAGCCCGGGAGTGATATCCAGTGGTAGGTGCCGTTGAACAGGCGGGAGAATAAAGACAGGTGAGATGGTATAATGCAGAAGATGCAGGATATATCTCGTAACTTCCAGAACGAGCTACAGCAAAAGACTGAATCACCTGAACTGAGAAATGCAAGAAGGTACAAGGACCTACACAGTTTAAGAGAAAATGGCTTACAGCTCTTTGAGCACCTGTATTTCGTGACGGAGGAAAGTGCAAACGGGAACACAGTGTTCTCAGGCTCTCTTGATTGTTATGGTTTCGAGGTTCTGCACCAGTGGAATGTGTGTCAGTAAACGGTTACTCGCTATCGGGTGAAAAATTACCGATTGTGGGCTGCAGATTAAGCGCCATTATCCTTAGCATGGAGCCTGGCAGGGTTCAAAGTCCACGAACGCCCTCAGTGTGAAAGAGAGATTCCACCGAGTTAGCGAAAAAGTTCGTGAGTTTTTTTCCCGAATATAGAAAACGATTAATAACATGTGATAGCTTTGCTGAGCTTTGATACTTCTGGGTAGCTTATTCCTGATAATTATGGCGTTTATTGAAAAAAACGGTGATATCTAACGGTGCATTAACTAGCGCGCTGAGAGTGGTCGAGCTGCCTTGGGGTACTAAGTGGATTAACGATAAGGCTTTTGAAAAGTTTAAACAGTTGAAATAGTCCTTTCTGTAATATACGAAGCCACAAGGGATCGAGGTTAGAAATTTCACAACGTTGTTGTGAGGACAGATTTCCGTGTTCTATAGAGAAGAAATGCTGGACCGATTCTATTTTCTCCGTTCACTGGCGCGCAGGATGCTTTATAGAGGCAGACACTATTTTAGACTAGGCCTTATGTATTTACATATTATAAATTTCAAGGATCGGCGTCCTTTTGGGGAAATGAGTAAATTTATTCAGTAAATTTTCGCCACTGAATCACCAGGTCGTCGTCAGACTTGAGAAAAATGTGCAAAGTACAGTTAACATTTCAAAGTCCTGATACAGTTATATAGTCATCTGGTGTGGGCGTTAATTGGGAGTTGCAATTTGCGTCACATCATGATGGACATAATTAGCAGTCGCAATGGCGTAATGCCTAATTGGCAACTGTAATTTGAGTCAGTCCGGGGTCAGTCCAGGTCATCCGGTGTGAACGATAATGATTTTGCATGTTTGTTGGCTGCTGTCGCTTCCTTTTTTCTTTGAGGTGTTTGTATACTCCAGCTAACTTGATACGCTGGTTGGTGCATGAATCATAGGAGTGCATTGCCTTAAGAAATTTTCGGCCTTTTTCACAGGGGCAAACTCCGACAATGCCTGTTTTGTCCCATGCAAAGTTTATGTCCTGTGTCATGGCAATGCATAGCCACTTCGGGCAAATGGTCACGTCTCTTTACTGCCAGTTGGTGCTCGTGGATGCTATGGAAATAGACCTTCCTGTTTGGCCAAAATATACCGTGTCAAAAGCTTCACGTGGGAATTTGAAGATGAAATCTTTCTTATTGACATAGCAAACTCTATCCTTATGGTGGACTAGCTGAGTGCGTAGATTAACCATTGGTTTGTCCGCCAAATTTATTTGCTGTTTCCGCAAGCGACTTTACACGAGTTCAGACGTGTTCCTTATATAAGGAAGGACTCGCCATGTATTTGTTTTAGGCGCCTGGGTGAAACTATCCGGTTCCTTTTTGTTGGATTGTTTCTGTCTCATGCATAGTCGTGCAAAGTCTCTGTATAACCATTGCGGGAAAACAATTCAAACAGCTTGTTTCGGTAGGTTTCTTCGTCAGAGCTGTGTCTTCGCTCAGCGTGGCAGACTGTTGACGGCACTTTTTTGTGAGAGATAGGGTTGTTGCTCGCATAGTTAAACATACTTTCTGCATACGTGTCTTTGTGGTAAACGGATGATTTTAATGTTCCGTCAGAATCTCGCTGCACGAGAACATCCCGAAATGGGAGTTTGTTGCTAACCTCCTTCAGCAAGCTCACCACGGCACTAATCCATATGTCCCATCAATCTCACAGAGCTATCTAACTGGAGCTTTTAGCTATCACCTCAGCTTTCTAATGTTAATTGTCCTGCTCCAGTTGATGGCTATTCTCCAAACTTCCAACCAAATTACCCACCTCCAAATTTTTATTACTAAATAAAGGTAACCCTAGTTCGATTACTCAAGCTACACTAGATATCATCTTGCTTAATGCAAGATCTGTTTTAAATAAAATGGCTCAACTTAGAGCAATTGCATTCGAGCTGAAGCCAGATGTTATATGCATTACAGACTCGTGGACCCATCCACTTATTTCTGATGCTGTACTCATAATAGACGAGTATGATTTCTACCGTCAATACCGCCCTAGTAAGCGTGGTCGCGGTTGTCTTCTCTATATTAAAGCTATTTTTAAGCATTTCCCGTTCGACCTAGATGCTGAGTCATTCTCGGACAATTACTGCTTTGCATCCATTATCCTGTCTCCCCGTCAAAAGGCGATCATCGGATGCATTCATAGTCCCCCTAACTCATCATCGGAAGATGATGAAAAGCTTAGCGAAATATTTAGGCTGATTTCGGAGTGCGCCTTTGATGCTGAAGTTATCGCTGGGGATTTCAACTTTCCCAAAATAGATTGGTCATTGAACTGTTGTCCATTCAGATTTCAGCCTTTCCTAGATACCATCAATTTTTCAAACTGGTCTCAGTTGGTCTGTTCCCCAACAAGGGATCAGCATATTTTAGATTTAATTTTCACGAATGACATTTCCCCTTTTCGTTGACTACAATCAGAACCTCTTCCCAAGTGACCATACTTTGATCCATTGTTGTCTTCCGCTTGCTTCTATGAAAAAGGCTAGCACCATTCGTACCTATCGTGCGTTTGACCTAGCTGATATTAATTTAATCAAAAACGTTATGGACTCACTAGACTGGCAGGAGCTTTCCTCCACGAACAGTGTAACAATTCTCGGTGACTTAATGACGGCAATTTCAAATAGCATTTTGGAATTTGTGCCGATCAAAAATGTTAAGCCTTATACTTCGGACCCCACCGTTCCTCATTTTATTTTGTCAAGACTAAAGGAATTGCAAAGACAGTTGAAAGACCAGTCTACTAGTTCATTATCTTTGCACCTTGGAATCGCAGAGATTTTCGAATAAGCGTCTAAGATTCGTCTTGCACGTGACAAACAGAGGGAATCTTGCGCACTCAGCGAGTTAAACTCTGCAAAATCTATTGCCCAACTGTTCCGTCGTCGGTCCTACGGTAAACAAGGTCACGAAATCCCCCCTTTACTGAATGAATATAAAACCTTTGTGCAAGCTGAGTCTGAGGAAGCTGACTGTTTAATGCATTCTTTGCAAAGCACCTTACGACGGAATCTGAACCGGTCCCGTCGTTTCAGCCATGCTCAGTCAATACTATCAGTACCATAGATTTCTCCATAGAAGTAATTCGTAAGCACATTATGCGTCTAAGAAACTCGCACTCCTCGGGAACTGATGGCCTTCCAAATTCACTCATCAAGAGAGTATTCAGCTTCCCTGATTGCTAAGTCATCTATTCTCAGCTTATCTTCTAAACGGTTTCTTTCCTGACTCATGGAAGATATCTATTATTCTTCTTCCAGTCCTCAAGTCAGGATCTCGTTCGGACGTAAATAACTACCGAGGTGTTCATAAAACCCCGGCCCTAGCCAAACTTTTGGAAAAGATCATTTTTAATCAAATTCAAGATTTTTGTGTATAAAATAAACTATTTAACGCCTCACAGCATGGATTTCTACCTGGAAGATCATGCGAAACCTGCCACCTGGCATTCCTTAACCTGGTTACTTCACATCGTAATGAAAAGCAATCAGTCATCGTGATTTACTTTGACCTAAGTAAAGCTTTTGACAAGGTTCCGCATAGGCGCCTTTTAGTGAAACTGGAAGCCCTAGGCACCAGGCCTCCCCTCCTTGATTTCATTGCCTCCTACCTGTCTAACCGCAGCCAGAAGGTCTTAGTAGGCAATAGCTACTAGATGCCTCAGCCAATCATGAGTGGCGTTTTACAAGGCACGGTTTTAGGTTCCCTCCTTTTCATTCTTTACATAAATGAAATTTCAACAGTGCTAAATAATTCGGAAAATTTCATTTATGCTGATGACCTTAAGTATATTGACTCATTTTCTAAGGACACGACCTGTAGTTGTGTTGATAAAGTTAACGCAGACTTGCGTACCCTCTCAAGTTGGAGTGCTACATGGCAGATGAAGTTTTCTCCATCCAAATGTATAAATAAATAAATAAAATAAATAAATAAATTTTAGATTTAAGGCTCGAAGGGCCTCGTCATTGCTAAATTAGTGCTGTTGAAAAATAAATACAAAGTTGATAAATGCTGCTCTCCATGAAACAACCACATAGACAGCGGGAGCGTTTAGTAGTGTTGGCAGATTAATTTATATTCACCAAAATATCGTCGTTTTAAAATAGTAGTCAACGCATGGTGAACTAAGGAGGAAGCAGTGAAAAAAACTCCTACCATTTAAGTTGGGGCGGAGTTCAGCGAAACCCGCTTAAAAAAACAACACGCAGGAGAAAAAAACTGCTTCAACAAAATTAAGGGGGTTAATTGAGAGGATTGATTGTAGTGCAAATGAGACAGGACTGTTGATGAGAACGAATGAGGGTTGGAAACGCTTCTTGTAATTAGAGAGATCATATAACAGCAGAGGCTGTCGTTCACCATTGTTACACCGCCCGACTGGCTTCATGATCAACCATCACGGAGGTGAGACAGGAGGAGGTCATCGCGGACAACAGGGTCGACAAGAGAGTGAACGGCAGAGGTCACCTGATCATCAACGAAACGCCGGAGATGTGACCTTGTAGACTGCGGAGTTTAGCGACGAGCTGGCGAAAATAGCAGAACCACCACGAGCATGACTAAAGACCATGAAGCCTATCGTCAGGGTTGTAAAACGGAGAATGTAGAAAACGGCAATGATGACTGGACAGAGAAGTGGACGAAACATCGTTGCAAATACCACTCAAAAAAGTAAGAAATAGACATTTATGGAAAAACTGCCATCTAAACATAACCACCTCAGATACCAGGGGTGGAGACCCTTTTCAAAGTCCAAAAGTTGTGTGTTTGGGAAGGAGATGGATAACAAGGACTTTATATCTTCCGAAGTTAAGTGTTTACGTTATTTGATTTTAAAAACTGCTAAGTTAGATGACAGCCTAATTTCGAGGGGAATATTATTCCAGAGGGAGGCATATTTGGAGGCAGAGAAGTGAGAATGGTTCGAAGTGGAGCTTAAGGAGGGTGCAATAATCCTGGAGGAATTACGAGTGGCATAAGGTCTATCTGCGGGAATGAGAGCGTTGATTCGTGGAATTTTAGGGGTAGAGTTAACGCGAAAGAGGAAACAGTGGCCTGCTTCGAGTCTTCTGACCCAAAGAAATGTCATGTTCGCTAAAAGACATATCTCCGTATAAGAAGTAGTGGATCGAGGAAGAGCAAATACTTTGCGAGGAAATACCCTCTGTACATTTTCAATCTAACCGCGGTCAGAAGCATTCATTAGACCAAAGAGGGGACAGCAATATTCTAGGATGGGTAGAACATACATGCAATAAAGTTTTAACTTTATTTCCAGCAGGAAGAAATGGTGTGATATAAAACCACATATCTGGGCAGCCTTCGCAGATATTCGATTTGCATGAGGCGACAATGCTAGTTTAATTGTGCAGCTTAGACCTAAGTCTTTTATAGTGGACCGTTCTAAAAGTGGAGTATTTTGAAAGACTAAGGGACGAGGAAGCTTGGCGGGACCGAAACACATGAAACTACAATGAGATTGAGAAAATTCCATCTGCCAGGTAGCACTCCAACGTCAGAGTGTAAGTAGGTCCGCATTTATTTCATCAACGCACATACTTGCCGTGTCCTTAGAAAATTGGCATATCCATTTGAGGTCGTCTGCATAAATGATATTGTGTGAATTTTTTAGAACAGTCGGAATTTCGTTTATATATAGATGAAGAGTAAAGGACCCAAGACAGCGCCTTGAAAAACGCAACTCTTGATCAGCTGAGAAGTGGCGTAACTAGTACCTACTAGGACCTTCTGGCTGCGGTTAGACAAGTAGGAACCGATGAAGTCGAGGAGAGGGGGACGGATGCCAATGGCTTCAAATTTTACCAGAAGCCGTCTGTGCGGTACCTTTTCGAAGGCTTTGCTCAGGTCAAAGTAGATAACAACCACGGATTGCTGCTCATTACGGAGGGAAGTGACGTCGTTAAGAAAAGCTAAGTGACACGTCTCGCATGATCTTCCGGGTAGAAAACCATGCTGAGAGTCACTTAAAAGCTTACTTTTTAGGCAAAAATCGAGAATTTGATTAAAAATTATCTTCTCCAGAAGTTTAGCTAGGGCCAGGTTTATGAGCACCGCGGTAGTTATTTATGTCTGAACGAGATCCTGATTTAAAGACTGGAAAGATAATGGATGCCTTCCAAGTGTCAGGAAAGTAACCATTTAAGAGATCGACTGAAAAAATATGGCTAAGTAATTTGGGAAAGGTTGACACTCTTTTGATAACTGAATCGGGGATACCATCAATTCCCGAAGAGTGCGAGTTTTTTAGAAAAATTATATGCTTACGAATTAATTCTATGGAGAAATCAATGTTCCTCAGAGTATTGTCTGAGTATGGTTGAAACGACGGGACCAGTTCAGATTTTGTCGTAAAATGCTTCGCAAAGAAAGTATTGTATAATTCAGCCTTACCAGACTCATCTAGTTCGAATGTTTCATTTTCATTGAGCAATGAGGGTATTTCAATTCCTCGTTTTGTGGAGGACCTACGACGAAACAGTTTTGCAACCGATTTTGCAGAGTTTGACTTGGTCAGGGCGCAAGATTCCCTGTGCTGGTCACGTGCAAGACGAATCTTTGACGCTAATTCGAATATCTCTGCGGTCCTTAGATGCACAGACAGCGAACTAGTAGATCTATCTTTCAGCTGCCTTCTCAATTTCTTTAATCTGGGCTAAAGAAAATGAGGAACGGTCGATTCTGGTGTGTAGGGTTTCGCAATTATAGTGGGCACAAACTCCAGCATTTTATTAGAAACGACCGACATGAGTTCAGAGAGCTATGCAGCGTCGTTAATAGAGGAGAGGCTCTGCCAATCTAATGAGTCAAGAAAATTGTTGGTTGAGCTAATATCTGCGAGGTCATACGCATGATAGGTACGACTAGCACTAGCCCTTTCCGTAGAAGGAAGCGGAAGGCAACTATGAATTAATGTGTGATCACGTTGGAAGATGTCCTGCTTAAAATCAACGAAGAGAGGGGCAATACCATTTGTGAAAATCAGATCTAGGATATGATTCTGTCTTGTTGGGGAACTAACCAGTTGAGACCAGTTAGAAAAATTAATGGTATCTAGGAAAGGCTGAAATCTAGGTGGACAATAGTTTGAAAGCCAGTCAATTTCAGGAAAATTAAAATCTCAAGCAATAATTTTAACTTCAAAAGAGGATTCTGAAATAAACTTGAATATTTCACACAAATTTGCATCTTCTTCAGATGAAGAGTTAGGAGGATTATATACACATCCGATAATCGCCTTTTACCAGGGCGACAGGATAATAGAAGCGAAACAGTAATTTCCAGAGAAGGACGTGCTATTTAGATAAAACGGAAAGTGCCTAAATGACGTTCTAATATAGAGAAGACATCCACCACCACGCTTATTAATGCGATCGTGACGATAGAAATCATACTCGTCTATGATAAGGGATCATATGGAATGCCCTAACCAACGATAATCACAAAAGCCACAGTTAAGCCGAATTTAGAAGAAAGACCAAGCAGTTCTTCTCAAATGACATGACGAATATATTTCTGAGCAAAATAGGACACTTTGCTAACCAGTTCTTTGACGTCCAATTGGGACCAAAAGGGATCTAACGGTCCGGGAGAGTTTCCACACATTTTGGGGAAAACTGGCCACTGCTGGAGGCTTTCCAGTCGACGGTTTCCAACGCTGATCAAATCAAAGCTTAAGCAAAATTGTGCCTTGCCTCCTTTTCCAATCCTTAAAAATAAAAATAAAAACAAAAACTAAGAAAAATTTATCGATTCCAATATTCTTCGACTAACCCCTAATAGCCATTTGTAGTCCTGTGGTCCCGTCAACTCATGCACGCACAATATCTCACGCTTCATTGGCTTAACTGTCAGCAAAAGGATTGGTCACTGCGTTTGATCTTCAATACGTTGAATCTGATTGGCTTATTCAACCGCTGTCGGTGGTGGCAAGTTGGATGGCATTCTGTCATATCGCACGTGCACTGCTGGACGCGTAAGTTGGCTGTGAATGCTCTAGATTTTTATGTGGCCTAAACTCTTATATGGAGTTTTCTTTTTGTAGTATGTGGAAACCTACACACAGGAGTACCGTTTGGAGGAGAGCTAAACGCAATTATCATACATTATTGCGTAAAAATGAGGGGGCCGACAGAAAAGCTTGGTCGACCACATCGGAATCTGACGAAGATTCGTTATATAGTGATTCAGTCTGCACTGCAACATATGAAGATTCGGACACCAGCTCAGACTCTATAGAGGAATCAAGGCCCTGTTTGCTTATAGTATCACTGCCGAATTTAATTACACGGGCACTTACTTCGACAGCTCCAAGAGGTCTTTCGAAAAATCGCCACTGCACGACCTCGTAACAGGTAAGTATTACTGTATTCTGATTAAACACTTCCTAACGCAGAAGTCTCTTCCGCCTGGTGTCTTTCAAACAATCATGACAGGGCTGGAATTAAGAAAGCCTTCATTAAGGCTTTCAAGAAGGCCCACAAGCGACTGAACAGGGTGAAATACGCAATCCCCAAACGTTCCCGGTTTCTGGGTGAGTTACTTAAACACTTTAACCTCCAGTACTGATTTCACTCATCATAAACTTTGCATTAATGGTCAATTTTTTGTAGATGAGCATGACCCGGACGACGACGGTGGGCCGGGAGCGTCCGCCAGTACAGCCTTCTTTTCGCCACCAACTCTCCACAACACAATATTTAATTAAGAAGACTGCATAACGCGCCTTCAAACCGAATTATTGTACATTACTATTTTTTACCCTATTTTTTACATATAATACACTTTTCTAATATCAACTGTCTCAAAAAAAGTTATCTTTTGCCGCGTTTCGAAAATGGGGGGTTTTTGCGATGAAGTAGGTACCCCCTGTCCGGCGGAAAATTTAGGGTCTACATTGTGGACCCAATGTAGGATTCCCGTAAAATCCGTCAATTGTTGCACGTAGACTTCCCGTAGGATCCCATTTTGTGGAAATGTAGGATTCCCGTAGAACTCCCGCAGAATCCCACTTGCTATTAGGGACATCTCAATGTTTATAAAAAATTATTGTGAACGAAAATAATTTTCTCTACAACTATACTTAAATATATATTGTTTCCTCTTATAATGTATCATAAGTTTAAATGCTAATAATGTAAATCTCAATCCCACTTAGATATTCGACAAACGAACGGCCAAGTGTCTTCTGCCGATGCACTTGAATGACGATGGTGCTTCGCAGCTGCCTCAACCCACCTCAGACATCTGCAACGTCCCATCTCATTATTGAACTTCTGCCAATGGACAACGATTGTAATCTCCGTATCGAGCAGACCCATATATACGGAAGATGCGATATCCTCAGCTGATTTTTTCGCCTTCAAAGTGATCGCGGCTAAGTGTACCTCAGTTAAAGGACATGACAGTTTTTCCAGACCCCAAGTATTCTTCCTATAAAACCGTAAGACGTACAATGTATTGTTATTTTATTTCATGTCTTTCCAGTATTGCACCTTAGAAGTCAAGTTTTTTCACTTAAAACGAACTATATATTTCGCACACTATTGACCTAGCAAAAGACCAAAACAAATACAATAGTCACTGCGAAAGAAGGGGTTTGGGTTAGGTTTTTTCCTGCCTTCCGGGGTTTTTGACTGCGCCAAAAATGTGCTTTACAAATAAACCTTATCATTATTATCAATGCGATCGTGACGATAGAAATCATACTCGTCTATGATAAGGGAGGTGTCAGAAATGATTGAATGGGTCCAAGATTCTGTTATGCATCTAACATCGGGCATCATCTCGAAAGCGATAGCTCGCAGTTGAGCCATTTTATTGATAACGGACCTGGCATTAAGCAATATGACATCTAGTGTGTTTCGAGTGACAGGACTATGGCTATCGTTATTCATAGAAAAGAATTTGAGGGTGGGTAGGCAAACTGTAGGCCGCTTTTATGTGTGGAATAAGTACTGACGGGTATAAAGCTGTAAGCATATGGGTAGCCAATAATGGATGGCTGGTAAGGTCTGAAATATCTAGGGGCCTCGCTTTCTGGCAGGGAAATTGAGGAGAGGGTAAACCAAAATAAGCTTCTGGGGCGTTTGGGAGGAATGGGGGGAGGCGAGAAGACATGTAGAAGTTTGCAGGTTTGGGTGCTAGAGGATGGGTAAAGGAACTGATAGGGGGGAACGGTGACATAAAATTAGTGTTGGGGCCGCTCGCGTAAGGACTATTGGTCTTAATCAGTGGATGTCCTGTACGGCAACTCCAATTAGATTTAAAACTATACCAGTTTGGGTTACTGCCGTGCAAATTAAATTTTTCGTAATTCGGGCCCGGCGTGTTCAATAACGCATTATACGGGGGAATAATATGACTCCCACGGTCAAAAGAGGAGCTAGGTTGTGGTGGGGAAGCGCTCGGCCAAAACGCTTTCGACGGTGTTGGCGGCATACTTGATGAACTTGTTGCCGAGTTAAAGGCAGCGTAATTTATCGATCGTTGGACAGAACATGTATTTAGACAAGCTTTAATCGTAGTATATGACGGAGCGGTGGGCCTTGATGGTTTCGACATCAAGAGTGATGAGCTAACTGGTGTACTGATGTTTATGGGCCTATGACTAGACATTCGGGAGGTAGGGATAGCAGGTGTACTGACGGCCTTAAATATACAAATTATTATTATTATTATTATTATTATTATTATTATTATGGGACTATGAATAGACATCTGGGAGGGAGGGATAACAGGTGCACTGATGTTAGTGGGTGTATGGCCAGGTATGCGGGGGCGAGGATTAGCGAGTGCATTTACCCTATCGGGACTACGAACAGATTTAGGAATAATAGGCTGAGAAGTCATTGGTCTAATGGACTGGAGAGCTGCATGTAGTTTCATGTGTTTTAGTCCTGGACCCATTATCTTCCAAAATAGTCCACTGTTAGAAAGATCTACGGTAAAGGATTTGGGTCTTACTTACACGAATAAACTTGCATTATCACCTCATGCAGATCGAATATCTGCCAAGGCCGCACAGATATGTGGGTTTATATCGCATAATTTTTCCCGTCCAGAAATGAAGTTAAAACTATACCACATGTGTGGTCTCCCTATACTAGAATACTGCTGTACGCTTTTTGGTCTCATGACCCAGAATGACCGCAGTAAGATTGAAAAGGTTCAGTGAGTTTTCACTCGTAAAATATTTTCTGTTTCTGGGTCTGGTATGTGTTATACAGATAGATGTCAGTTGGCAAACATTAAATTTCTTTGGTTAAGAAGACTCGAAGGTGGTATATGCTTTCTGTTTCGCGTTAACAATAATCCTTATCTCCCACAAATTAACGCTCTCCTTCCGGTAGACCGACCTTACGCCACTCGTAACTCTTCCATGATAATTTTACCACCCCATAACTCCATATCTAACCGTTCTCGCTTTCTAACCTCCGAATATGCTTTTATTTGGAACAACCTTCCACTCGATATTAGGCTGTCTTCTACACTATCGATTTTTACAGGCAAATTAGATAAGCATTTAAATTTAGAGGAAATAAAGTCGTTACTGTCTGTTTCCTTTCCAAACACGCAAGTTGTAGATTTTGAAAAGGGTTCTCCTGGCATTTGAAGCAGAGTCAAGCATCATTTCCAGGGGCTGCGAACTCTTCTCCGTTTTTTCAACCTTCGCTGTGGTCTTCGAGGTCGCTATTAATGGTTATTGCCAACTTTTCGATGGGCTCTGGAGTCAGGTGGGTCGCATCTCGGTAATGTCGCCTTGACTTCTACTGTCTTCTCCTGGTGTCTCGGATGACCCCTTCTTAACTCAACGATATATTATTTTTTTCCCATGACCATAAACGTCCCGATCCCTCAACATCAGGTCCCAATCTAACCACATCAAACCCTGTTACCTATTAAGGCAGTTTTTTCTCCTATAGTTTTTTGGAAATCGGTGACCCGCTGAACTCATCCACCGATTAAGGAGTTTTTTTACTGCCGACGGCGATTATTTTATAAGAGTTCACTGTTTATCATTATAATAATATGCTTATTACGCCAGTTTACAGGCAATTGCAAAGATTTGGCGGGCTTTCGAATTTGAGCTGCCGGTTTTTTTTGCTCTCCATTCACGCGGGAATTTATTAGTGTATACCAGACTGTCTACTTCTTTATTTTGTTTTTCTGCATTTCTGGACATGAGGTCATCTCTGCTGTACACTCGTACCTTTTTGAATGCTCGAAGGACAAATATTCTATCGACGGAAATTCATAACGAACATTCATGTACTTTTGGATTAATTTGCAGAACCTGCAGTACATCAGCACCAAATGTTATCCAATGGAATGCAATACGATCGCGTAAGCATCGATGCGGTTGGAAACAAGCTATGAAGCGTCAACCATTAGCCTCAATGTCTCTTCCGGGTCTAATGTCCACTAACTGCAGGTCTATTTTCAATAAAAGTCTCGAATTGGATGCACTTATGTTGAAACAGGAACACAGTAAGTGCGGTGTAATCTGTCTTCAAGAGACCTGGCTCAATAGGGATATAGAGTCACAGCTCATCACACCTCCAGCGTATTGCTGTTTTCGTTCGGACAGAAAATCCCGATCAATCAGCAGAGGTGGCGGAGTAGCAGTTTTTGTAAACCAGCAATGGTGCACAAACTGTAAGTCCCTTTTTTCTTACTCCGAAGACCACATAGACGTTATTGCAGTAGTTTGTAGGCCTAAATTTTTACACAACTCAAAAGGCATCATTTATGTTAGTATTTACATACCCCCTTCCACCTGTCAAGATGCCCTTACCCACTTTTTCGATTTTCTTTCCCAAAAGCTTGCCGCACTGTCTTGCGAGCATGTAATTATTTTATGTGGGGACTTCAATCGAGTAAATCTACGTCCCCTCATATTGTTAGGATTTAGTGACTTAGTTAATTTCAATACACGAGATGACGCCCCACTCGATCATATCCTGACTAACTATCCAAAGCTTTTTGCTGTAAAAAATAGAGCTCCATTGGCAGGCTCAGACCATTCCGTACTGCTCTGTCAACCAAAAATCTATTCTAAGACCAACAAAGGGCTATTAGTAACGCCCGAGAGGAAATTACACATTCGTGACACGTCCCCACATAATATTTCCTTGCTTCAGACTTGTATATCTGAATGCATTCCCATCTTTCTCGAAAACAGGAATGTAGAGTCGTGTTCGAGTTATCTTACAACATTTCTCAACGGAATTTTTAACATTTGTTGTCCTTTTGACACGGTCATGGTTAGACCAGACCGAATATCTTCTCCCCACTTAAAAACTTTGAGAAGACACAAGGAACTGTTCTACAAACTAGGTTTACGAGAAAGATTGAAGGACGTTAATGCCCTTATAAAACGCGAGATCGCAAGACTAAATGACCTTTTTGTTAGTCAGTTATTTACTTCTTCTACATCTTCGTCTCCTCTCTCTTCATCCGAAATATGGAAAAGTCTTAAACGTCTCACTGGTCAACGCAATACGCTGGTACATGTTGACGCTGACCTAGACAGCTTAAACTCAAACTTCATCCATACTCCCACCGAGTCCTATCTCCCGACAAATGAGATTTCGTTACCACCGAGTGATTTTTCTCCAGTGTCTGTGGCAACAGTGATGAAACACCTAAACAAGGTTAAAGGTACAACAGCTGCCGGACCAGATGGCGTCTCCCCATTTCTCCTTAAATCTTGCTCTTTTCAATTAGCTCCTGTCTTGGCACACCTTATTAATTTATCTTTCATGGAGTTCAAGATTCCTGACGGTTGGCGTTCGGTCAAAATCACTCCTATCCCGAAAAAAACCACTTCAACGGGTCCCAAATCCTTTCGCCCAATCGCCTGCTCTTCTGCACTCCTCAAACTTACAGAACGAGTCGCTTTGGACATCATTAAGCCGTTTTCATCCAATTTTTCTGATCCATTGCAGTTTGCGTATAAGGCGAGGCGTAGTACACTAGATGCAGTTGCTTTAGTAGTCCACTCTGCTCTTAGGGACTTGGATAAGGGATGCCGTGCTTACGCGTGTGCTTTTCTTGACTATTCCTCAGCCTTCAACACGATCCCGCGCCATCTTCTTCTTAGTAAAACCTCTGCATGTGGCTCTCCTGGCTGGGTTGTCTCATGGCTAAGGGACTATTTTTCTTCCCGCACCCAATTCGTTCAGACCGGGAAGCGAAAATCGATGGTCCTTCCCAACAATTGTGGAGTTCTGCAGGGGTCTATATTATCCCCTCATCTTTTTTCCCTCCATACTGATGACCTACGATCTCCAAACGCATGTTTGTTTGCCAAATACGCTGACGATATGGTTGTCGGCCATCCTCTCAAAAGCCAGACCCATCTCCAAACACTGAAGGATGGACTGGACCATGTCACAGCATGGTAGTCAGAAAATGGCCTTTTACTTAATGAGCGGAAGTCAGTCCAGTGCATTTTTCGGCTGCAACCCTCTACCAGCCCTGAAACCATTGACTTTCTGCCTAACAATGTATCCTCCTTCCGATACCTTGGTGTAACACTTGCTTCCAACCTCTCATTTACTCTTCATATTGAAGACCTTTTTATAAAAATCCGCAAACTTTTGTATTATGTCCGCCGCTTGCGTTCATATCGCACCCCACAAGCTCTCATCTGGCGTTTTATAGATGCCTGTATCCTCCCTCTTATTCTTTATTGCTCTCCAGTTACTTTTCCAGCACTACTCAAGAAAGACTTGCTTATTATTAAACGTATTCTCCGCATGCTCTCTTCAGCTGCCGGTTATTCCTATGTTTTTTTAGCTGACCTCATCATACAGCGACATTTTAAATCGGTCAAGAATTTCGTGGACCGTATTCTAAGTGAGGTCGCTCACCCTCTCCACTCTGAATTAATGGCTGCGAAATCTTCTCGTACCATGCGCCGAAGCTTCCGTCATATGACCTGCCGTACATCGGCCTACCAGTACTCGGTACTCCCATTCTAAGCACGATTCCTCACGTGTGAAGAAATGAAAATTGAGAAGCTGAAGGCAGACCTGTCTCCATAACAAATGTGGTAACCGTATCGACTTCTTACTTTGAGCATTTTGTTATCTTTGACCGCTTACTCTTGAGCTTTTTGAACCCCATAATTGATCTTATTTTTACTCTCCGTGAATGGAGCCACTTTTTTTGCTGAAAATTTTGATATTATCATCAAAATATAGTTCTCTATCTATCAATATCAATATCAATATCATTTGGTAATGCATCTCTTGGGTGCCTTCCAAAACCTCGAAGACCGGAAAAAAAACAAAAACAATCTCCCTATGTTGCAGCCAGTATTGGTTTTGTTACAGGTTTTGTGTTTTGTCAATACTGGGTGAGATAGGGAGTTTGTTTCAAGTGAAAAAAACCTGCCTTCAAAGGTCTGATACAAACGGAATAAATGTACAGTTGTAAGCTGAGTTGACTCATCAGCAGGAGAAATGTTACATATCGTTAAAGGACATTAATTCCAGACGGAGAGGGTTGGCACAAGAACACAGTGTTCTCAGTCTTCCTTCAATGGTTGTCGGCAAAATTTGCGCGCTATCGGCTGAAGGGTTAGCAGACTGTGGGCTGCTGCTTCAGCAGCATTATATTCAGCATGAAGCCTGGCGGGGTTCAAAGTCCACGAACGCCATCAGAGTGAAAGCGAGATTCCACCGAGTCAGCACCCGAAATTCGTAAAAGTTGTCCTGAATGTAGAAAACTAGTTATAGCTCTCTTAAACATAGGGTAGTTTTGCTGGGTTTTAAAACTTTTGGGCAGCTTATTCCAGATTGATATGGCGTTTACTGAAAAGAATTGCCGGTACTTAACTGTACGTGCAATAGGAAGAAATAAAAATACGTCTTGATGACTGGCGCGTCGAGAGTGCTAAAGCTGCCTTATTGTACTAAGAGGATTAAAGGTTTGACCATTCAAAAGTTTAAACAGTAAATATAGACCCTTCTACAATCTACGAAGCCACAGGGGATCCAGCTTTATAAGTTGGTACCTATGTTGGTAGGCTAAGTCACGGTTTTCTGTAGTGAAAACTCTTCTAGTGAAGAAGTGCTGCACCAATTCTATTTTCTTCCGTTCACTTGTGCAGAAGACTGAATAGGGGCAAGCAGTATTCAAGACTAGGTCTCACGCACATATTATAAAGGCTTGTTCTAACCTTGATAGTCTTAAAATTTCAAAGGATAAATCCGGTGGTTCAGCGTGCTCTGACAAATTGAGACTATAAGTGTAGGATATGCCCAAATCCTTGATAACTACTGGGACATTTGATTGTGGCCGTCAATGCTTAATTCCGGTTGATGATCGTCGCCAACAACCAAAGCGGAACATTATTTTTATTTTCACGATAGTAATAATTTTGTAACGACAGGGCCCCTTGGGCCTTAAATATACAAATTATGATTATTAGCGTGAACTAAAGGCCTGAAATAATTTAAGTTGAAAGTCTTGTGGAACGCTTCAAGATGGTCCTTTTTAAAGACAACTTATGTGTCGTCTGCATACCGTACCCATAACTCAGGGTTAATCAATGAAAAGGGCCATTGATTCAAGCCTCTGCATGTTTTTTTTGCTTCAAATCCAGATATGGGTGACCCCATTGGAGCTCTTTTAATTGTTGATCGTACTGATGATCAAATCAAAAATAGTATCCTAGGCAAAGGTCCGTAAGTTCATGTAAGGCAGTTGCATGAACCTTCATTTCGTAGTTCTTCAGGGCTTCCTCTGTGCATTGCCTTGCTACATCAAGTTGTGTGGATGTGAACGGGGCAACTACCTCAAAGGAGACCATTATCTCATCATCAGAGACAGCGATTACCCTTAGCTTCTGTAGAAATTCCATAGAGTTCTGAATGGAAGTTTCGCAATCCTTCGTAAGTAGATAAAATTGTCGGAATAGCCGCTTAGAGATTTTGCAGTTTGGTGCACCGATTAATGATACTATCGGTCGCAGATGAACTTCCGGTTTGTAAACTTTAGGTAATCCGTAGATCCTCGCGATGCTTGCCTCGGCTTGCTTTAGGCATTTTGTGGCATCTCCTGACAGTAGGTGCATACCTGCAACGCGTTTCATTGTTTGTCGATGGATGATGCTTGCTTCTTTGTAGGGTTTGTGAGAAGAGGCTTATATGTTGAGCTTTCTTTTACTGGTGAGAGCATTTTCTGCTTGCAGTCTAGTTTGCTCACGATAACAGATAGGCCTCCTTTGTTGGCGGTAAATATGATTATAATTTCATCAGTTTTTAAATTATCAAGTGCTTTTTTCTTCAGAGGATAGAGATGAACATTTATTCCGATCAAGGATGTCTTTGTTTTGTCGCAGCTGTTTAAGATTTTCCGATCCTCTAAGGCATGGAGAGCACTGTTTCGGATAGTAAAACAATCATGGTCGCTGAGTTCTCCTGTTAATAGGATACACTCCAAGCTGTCTAGGAAGTCCAAGTAATTAGAATCAGAATGGTTGTATTTCATCCCTTTGGAAAGCACGTTGTCTTTCGTTGCAGTGAGTGCTCTTGAAGATAGGTTCACAACCTTTTCTACAGATTGTTGGCTTGTAGCAGCTGGCTGAGAGAAAGTCCTCCACTTTTTGTCTACATATTATAAAGGTTAGTTCTAACCTTGATGTTCTTAACATTTCTGAGAATAAATCCGGTTGTTTGGTGTGCATTCGAGACAGTCAGAGTGCCATGCTCTGATAGATTGGAACTTTTAGAACATTTATTCATTTACTTATTGCGAGTTTACAGGCAAGGTCAAAATAACATGAATATGTAACGCACCTGTTGGGCGCCTTCTAAACTCTGGAAGACAGGAAGAAATCTAAAAAAACGCCCTTTCTTGTAGTCAATACTGGTTTCGTTTTACTTTTGGGCTTGGTCAAAAGTGGGCGAATAGGGAGTTTGTCTTAAGAGAAAAAATGACTTCAAAGGTACAGTACCGTCGAAATACGTGTACAGTAATAGGTCGAGTTGACGATTTAGCAGAAGAAAACTGCAGCTCGTTGAGTGAATGTGGTTCGGGACCGGGGAAGGTACAAACAGGAACACAGTGTTCTCATGCTCCCTTGATCGTTATGGTTTCGAGATTCTGCACCAGTGCTATGTGTGTCAGCGGATGATTGTTCGCTATCGGCTGAGGAATTAGCCGATTGCGGGCTGCAGATTCAGCACCATTGTCCTCAGTATGGAGCCTGTCAGGGTTCAAAGTCCACGACCCCGTCAGAGTGAAAGAGAGATTCAACCGAGTCAGTACAAAAATTAGTGAAATTTCTCCTAAATGTACAAAATTGGTGATAATTTTCTTAAATGATAGTTTTGCTCAGTGTTGACACTCCTATATAGGTTATTCCAAATTAAATAAATAAATAAATTTTTCATCTAAGGGCCGTAGTGCCTTGTCATTGCAAACTTAATGCTGTGAGTAAATTAAGTAGAAAGTGAATATTCGCTGCTCTTTTTGAACAACCAAACAAACAGCAGAAGTGTTTAGTGTGGTAATTGGAATTGTACCTAACCGGGGCCCAAGATCGAAGAAACAAAGAATGACACTTACAAGTCCCTTTCAGTGTCACTGAGTTAATAAAATAATGTTTCTTCCTTTGCTCTCATTGTGCATACATTAAAATAGTATCAAATCAATGAACGGTTAAATCAGTAAGTTTAGAATGGAAAAATCAGCAAAGATCCAAACCAAACACTCAGTTTATAATCGCATAGGGCACAAAAAATCGAACAAAGAAAATATAAAATGAACAATAAGCTTATACCTGGACAAAGTTCGAAGAATTTTTGGAAAGAAATGCATGTTTAGTTTTACTAGACTGAAATTCGGACGGATTGGGCAAAGTAGAACTAAGACTTTGCGGTTGCTTTATTTTGTCTTGTAGTCATTAAGACCCTTTGCGCATTTTGGCACAAAACTTGTGTCGACCAGCCAACGGCTGATGCTTTTCTGAGTAGACTGATGTAAGAAGCAACCCTATGTACGTTTTCCAATTCCTAGCTGACAGCACTTCAGGTACCCTTATAACCAATCTGACACATACTACGGCGTACCCCAAGGTGAGAACTTCATAAAAATTTATCGTTAGTATCTCCATGGGGTTACGGTTGGCCCATCCCTCCAGCTGTTGCACCTGAGCCTGTCAGCAGTATTTATCCAACCGTCGAATGTCCTCGTATTTCTCAACCCGCTGCCGAGTCTTGCAAGAAAGATGCAGTCTGCCAGACAGACAATGAAGGCGAAACTTACGAAAATCCAGGTCACCGATTTGTACCTCCATCCGAATTCGCCCGATCTATTTGCACTGTCGCTCCTGTTAAAAGTCCAAGGAACCGCAACACTCCGCGTTCCGGTGGACCTATACCAAACTATGGTTATCTGTGTCCTACTTTGACACCAGGCTGTCAGAATATCAGTTCTTTTTCCAATCAGAATGAAGAATTGCCTGCCACCTCATTTACATTATCGACTTCTCCTCTTTCTCTCACTCGCTTGACCGATCAGGACATCCAGCGCGCTAAAGTTATAAGCAAGTGGGCACTTATCAACATGAAAGAAACCGGAGAGTGTTGCGTTGCCAGTTTTGCGAATGCACATCAGCAGCTCATGTTTTCCAATAGCATTTCTTCGGTGCATCTTTCTGGAAGTATTGTTGATGATGGAAGTGGATTGTACAGACTCTCCGGCGGTTTGTACTGGAAGGCCTATAGACTGATGTTCCCCAATTTTCATGAGAAGTACTTGCCTCCTAAGTTATCATCAGCATTTTCCAATGGCCTTCCTCGCAGACGATGGCGTCGGTGGACCCGAAAACTATACCAATTTTTGGCTCAGTTTTTAGACAGCTCTGAAGACGACACATCCGTAAGTTTCTTTTCATTTTCCCGTGCCCTATTGATTAACCTTCCTCTCCTGATGCTGCTTTTCATTCTTAAAGCGTCTAGACTACTTGCTTTTTTAGTGAATGCAGCTTTTTAAGGATAAAAGAGTGAATGCTCACCATTAACATCAGTTTTAAGTACTTGTTTTGACATGCTTTAGGATTCAGAGAACACGCATTTCCCCAGTGTACAACCAAGAACATGTGATATGGATGAAAGCGTCATTGGAAATCTTGTTCAGAGGGGTAGGCTTTAGATTTCAATTCTCTAAATTGTCCTGCAGCAGCTGATCGCGTGTTTTCGCGGCCAGTACATACAACACCCTTACGTGTAAGTTCTTTATTGATTCGGCGCCGATTTCCCTTTGTCCCAAATTCCAGAATTGTTTGCATGGCGTACAACCCAAGCCTCACTTCATATTGATTTGCAGTTATTGGAAGACTAAACTTCAGTCTTAAATAATCACATCGATTCCTACTATGCCATATATTTTTTCACAGACGAGAATATTTAATCAAACAGTTTTCTATTTGGAGTCTTCAACTTTTATTAATAATTTGTATCAACCTCCAGTTCGATCTGATGAAGATTTGGCGAGTAGTTTGGAATTCATTTTGGCACCACCGTAGTTCTGCGGGTCGTTTTTATTTTTCTGTCAGACCATTACAATGAACGTAGGATGGTTGAACGAAGCTCATATTTCAACCTATGGGAGCACTCACGTTGCGGGACCTGATTGTCCAGATTCTTGTGACAAGCGTTGAATATGTGCATTAGTTTCGGCCAGGGGAGCCAACATTCGTATCAGTGAAACAAGACAATCTTAGCTACTGCTGCTACTGCTTTCTGCTTATGTTTCTGATGATGAATCCGCGACGGATCTCGAAACGTCAGGCGAATAAAAGTATTGTCCCAGCGATCGAGTCGTATTCTTTTAAATCTTAACTTAGGTCTGATTGTTGCCAAATTTATTTCGAATCTGGAGATTTTTCCAGTTCTTGGGATTTTTCGAAACAGTAGTTCCTTCTAAAGTTTCATCCAAGATCCTTTAGTGTAGTGCCTCGAGAATTAACAAAATACGAACGAAAGCTCATAAATGGTAAGCAGTATGATTGCCGCGATTTTAACTTCAGTGTCCGCCAGAGTTGTGTCCTCTCGCCCAATTTATGGACTTGGTCCTTTGACGCGTGTTTTTAGGCCACTTTGGTACATTATTGATCTATATTATGCTGATGTTGCTGTTCTTGGCCATTCAGTCTCCGTCGCTGGAGAAGAGAATGGGTTGGTCTTTCCAGACTCACTGTCCGAAACCTTCACGCATATAGTGGTACAATCCGTGGCCTCGAGGCCGGCGAGATCGGGCATGGTCACAGTCGTATTAAGTAAAAGAACGATGATGTCGCAGTCCTGACAAAGTTCTTTACAATACCGCAACCTACCATGTTCCAGATAAGCGCAAGGACAACCTAATTTAGCCTGAAAACAAACCCCTTCAGGACGATAGTAATCGTGTCGGATTTCGACGCCAGAAGGTGGGTACTCTTTTAGGCCAGACGGTGTGAATTTTCGGTTATTGGACGAAGTCTGCTCCCGTAAGCTGAATTATGTGTACACGGGCTATACATCAATGGAATAAGCCGTGAGCGAGTGCGGACCTCGTCCGTGGGCGTCGAAACATAGAATGAGCACCAAGCCCGTCCGAATAGTAGACTGCAAGTATAAGATGCCTCCGTTCGACCCTCCGCACTTTCAGATTCTAGACGTGGCTCATTCGTTTAAAAGCACACATCAAATACCAACGTTTGATTAATAATGATGACTCTCTATTCTCCTAAGTCGTCTCAGTAGTTGTCTTCGACAAACATAACCGTCAATTACGCACCGAATGGTTTAATTAGGTGCTGTGTAGGTTGGTTGGTAGCCCTTGTTGGATCAGGGGTCCTTGCCGGAGACGAACTGGGTGCAGTTGGGAGACAGAGAATATCCGCGACCTCAGCTGGCTTGAGCCAAAGGTCCACGGGGGTAAGTTAGGTTCCTGGCCGGGAGCTGCAGGCAAAGAGCTGCTGGCAGTCATGCGGCGTGACACCGCAGTCGGGTATGGACTGGTCGAGCCGGTGTTCGTACTGGCGAAGGAGCATGGAGTAGCCACTGCGTGGCTGCGCCAGGGTACAGCGAATGACCCTCGGGAGTTGTCGTTCCGTTGCCGCAATCGGAGGTGGATTGCCACCCTGTGTAGGCGTCAGAGGTGGCGTAGTTCAGGTACTATTTTCATCGAATGGATGAAAACTGACCTCCTCGGCGTATATCTTTCTCCGTGAGATGTTAGGTCTCCGAAAACGACGCGTTAAACTTCGATCAAGAGTTCGCTGTTGAAGTACGGTATTGGACGGCGATGAACCCTTGCTTTCCTTCTTAAGGCTCGTACATACCGACTACCGGTTGATTTAAGGTCATAGTATTTCAAAATTCGCTATTTGCTCCAGTTTAATGTTACTTCTCGTGAAAACTACTCTAGGCTACAGAGAACACGCCCTCCTCCAGGGTGCAACTAAGGTCCTGCGATCTGAATGACGGCGTTATTGACCAGCATGCCCAGAAAGGTAGGCCTTCGGTATCCCTTCTCCCTCATTATTCTCCCTGCTGCAGTTGATCGCCGGTATTCTCGGACAGCTCGTCCAACACCACCGCATGTAAGTTCTACGTGATTTCTCTTTTTTTCGCCAACATCTCTCTGTGTTAAATGTATGCGCTCTTCAACATCCTACAATTGCCTGCATTGTGTATTACGGTGACTTCAGCCGCCTCCCACATTCCTCCATCACTTTGCCACAGAAATCAAGGCCGTCTTAAGCGACCTTAGCTGTCTGTTTCACCCTGAAGTCTGAGACCGCTTTTTGTCAGGAATGCAAATGTTGTAGTGTGTGACACAACTAACACCAATGGAATCTGTCTGTCTATTTATTGCATCCTTTTAAAATTAACTTCTTGTGAAATGCTTTAGGATATAAAAAGCTACTATGCCTCCTTTTACCCGCATGCGCAAAGTAGACCCTGAAATGCAGCCCGGGGTGTCATTAACAACCCGTTAAGACCGCTAGTCGCTATAGCGGCCCATTTTGATAAGGGGCTATTGCATTCTGAAGAATATCTATCCTGAGGAGAGGATCAATTAATCCTGTCACTTGGTAGCCTTCTGGACCGCACTACCTTTAGCACACCAGATTGTTACTAGCCCCTAGGAATGCGCTGGAGTGCCTTGGGGTCGAAGTCCCCCCTCTCCCCAGCGTTGATCCCTCTCTCTCTCGTGAACCAATCCGCTGTCCGAGCGTGTAAGCCATCTGACGATTGGCACAGATGACTGGTGCGTCACAAGCTTGCACGTAGACGTGCTTTCTCAAGTCCCACGTGTGTGTTATGAATGCTCAGTCCGAATAATGCTTGCCGTGTCCCACCGCCCCCGTGTTGGTTCAGCTCATCTACCGTGTGGCTGGAAAACGCGCGTTAATTAAAAGTAAATAAAAAAAGTAAGTAAAAGAAAACCAAAGGTAACTGAATAACCACCGCGATAGAAATAGAAGCCAATCGGAAGTACAACAATTAGGAAGCAATAATTAAGCAAATAATACCCACGAGTTGACCACAATTATTTGACTGAAACGGAGGTGAATAGCGGCATCCATGTGTGAGCCTATGCGATCAGTTGATTTTCAAACAAACAACCAACAAGTAGCAGCAGAATGTGAGTAAATGCGTTAATTTATAAAACCGATAAAAGAGGTAGTCTATTTTTTTAAAGTTAAAGGGAGATCGTATTGATGAAATATACAATGACAGAAGTAGTTAGTTGTATATATACAGGGTGTCCACAAAGTCTGGGTACATAGGAATTTTAATATTTTATTTATTTATGTTATTTTTGTTGGGGCAACAGAGTCCCATGATTAGTCAACAACGCTTAGGCTCTCAGCACAGCTGCAGCGCAAAGTCCCACGCCGTGGCTTGACAACGCGTCAATAATTATCGATTTTCCGTCCTATCTGATTGCACCATGAATACTGACGCCTGCTGAAATCGACGGCAATGTATACTTATTCAATCGAGTTCACCAGAATTTAGCAAGGCGCATCGAATTATGCATTGCAAATAATGGAAATCATATTGAAAATATAATTTCTTAACATTATCATTCAATAAAATTGCTTTGTTCTAAAGGTATGTATTTATCCCCTATGTACCCAGACTTTCTGGACACTCTGTAGTAAATTCCGGGGATGTTTATAAGGAACCCTTGCCTAGCGGTGTTCAATGTATTTCAGTTGCAGACTGTCTTGACTAACTGACTGATCCTTCGCCCTTGACTTTGACAATAAACCGGCTTGGAAAGGATTGGAAGGATTGCCTTTACTCTGGTTCGAAGAAGACATTCCCAGGCGCACAGGTTTTTGCACACATCTCTCCCTAGAGCCATCCCAGCTCTCGTAATTGTCTGCATCGCGACACACAACCAAACCACAGAGTTTGTCATGCCTCCGTTCATATTGTTCTCAGAATTGTGGATGTATGGATGGATGACCTACTCCAACACTTTTTCCCATCTGCTCTCTCAGGGCAGATTGGCACGGCAATTGACAGGATTCTTCGCGGGAATTTCACTCTCTAAAGCGACTCAAATTTAGCAGACTTTCTCATCATTACAACACTTCTTTATTCCCCTCAAACTGCCAGATCAACTCAGGACTAAGGGGGGTTTTAGTAAAAGGGACGAGAAGTAGCGAAAGCGGGCTGCACCCCGCAGGAGCAGGAAGCCGTTGTAACATTGGTCTCCTCAATTAGTTGTGCAGAAAGTTAGACTTCGGCAGTTAGAGGGTCTTCGGGGGCACGAGAAAGGCACCTCCACAGTGAGCGCGAGCACATAGTTGTTAAGTTTCCCATCCAACTTTCTTGTTCCTTCTACTTCATTGCCCATCAATCTTCCTTCTACTTCCCACATTGGCAACCGTCAATCACCAGCAGATGTGTGTCGCTGGTATACGGTCAGCAGTTAATAGAAGATGGTGGGGTAGATAAATGGATGAGAAATTTTAAGGTGGTCCATTTTATTGACCTATCTCAGAAGAACTGCAGGGGCGTATCCTTAGATTAAGATTGTTACGAACAACTCAAAAGTTCTGCAGATCTATGAAGATATCGCGCCCCCTGGATTGATCTTTTAACAGCAGTTGACCCTTTCCGTTGGAGAATGCTTAGTCGGAAGTGCATTCCCCTTATCACCTTATGGTTACGATGTTTGATTTCAGCGATGGAAGCCGAACTACTCGTCATCTGCAATGGCAAAACTTAGACTGAGTAGACGTTATAACCCAAGGCCTGGCAGCAAATTCCGGTATTAGCATCCTCGTCTTGACGTTTTTTCCGTTTAACCAACATAACTGGCTTTGCAGCAGTTGCAACCAATTTAGTGAACAACACCAGATATTAGACTAGATGCTATCGAATCCTCTGGGTGCATGAGCGTCCCATGAATGGTCCTTTCTGACATGCGTGTTACTCAACTTTCCAGGGACTACACACTAGTACTTTGATTATTTCCAGTTTTATTAGTTTTAGTTCAGTTTTTAGTTAACTCAGTTTACTTTAACTTAGTTTTGCTTCAGTTTAGTTTCCTTTAAATTTAGTTTGTTATTTAGTTTTGTTAGTTGTAGTTTAGTTTTCTGCATAGTTAGTTTCGTTTATCCTATTTTAGCTTAGTTTTCAGTGTAGTTTACTACAGTGTTTGTTATTTTTTATTTAAATTTAGTTTTGGGGCTAAACATTGAGCCGCATTAGCTACCTCACAGCGGCTAGGCAGAAGAACATTACCGAGTGAGTCCCGTGACCGATTGGTGAACGTTCATCAGTGGGTGTCAGTATCTCCTGATCTCAACCGAAAAGGTTACGAGCCCCTGGCCCAATGGGTTAAAGCGTTGAAATTCTTATCAGCAGGTTGAGGGTTCGATCCTGCGGTGTTGCAGCTCCTCAGGTTGGGTATGCCTGACTGACGACGCCTAGTAGGCCAGCAGCGGCCATCCCAGTTTCCCTTGTTTGTGTAACTAGTGTCCTTCTGTTCCCAGCGTAGACTACTTTCGTCGTTTTGCCTTGTCAGGGGATATTTACACTGTGGTTAGGGTCAATGACTAGGGCCAGGTGAACGTTCATCAACAAGTCTCAATATCCCCTGACCTAAATCGACGAGACAACGAGCTCGTGGCTCAATGTTTAGGGCGTTTGACTCTGATCAAAGACGCCGCGAGTTCGAGGCTCGGATGAAAAGCCACTTGGGGCTGAGTATGACTGGCTGACGACGGCTAATAAGCCAGAAATGGCCATTCCAGTCTTGCTTGTCTTTGCCGACAAAAGTATCCGTCTGCTAATAGCTATCAGGGCCTTTGGTGGGGCCTAAGGCAGAGCGGGACAGATGAGTTTCGTTAGCAGTCAGGTGAACGTTCATCAGCGAGTTTGCCATATGTTTCAGTTATTTCCTCCTAATGCTCCCCCCTTCCTTGCAAATTAGGCTCACCTGCTCTCCCATTTTAGCGAACCCCGATGCTTGAGACGTCGCCAGCCCTGTCTGCTACTCCGGTTATGGCCCTCGCAAAGACGGCTAAACAACAAAAGCGTAATGCAGCCGACCGGGAGACCAGAGAGGAGGAGGATTTCTTTGTCCCTTCTATCAGTGAAAAGGCTTCAGCCAGTTCCAGTTCTTCTGCTAGCGACCAAGCATCGCTTAGTGATGAAGAGCGTTACCACCACCGGACATCGCAACGGCGAAAGCATGGGAGACCGAGGCCGACAACAGAATCAAAATCGTCTCGGTTCAAGACCCGTAAGATTTCTTCTCTCTTTCATGGCATTAAAAACTCTGTATTTTGCAGCTGTGTCTGCTGCTCCGGTCACGGCCCTCCCGAAGACTGCTACTCGACAACAGCCTGCCTCAACAGGGGAGACCAGAGGAAGGAATGTACCTGTCAATGCTGTCAGTGAAATGGCCTCAGTCAGTCCTAGCTCTGCTAGCGACAGGGCATCGGATAGTTATGAACGACGGCGAAAGCGGACGAGACCGAGGCCGACAACGGAATCAAAATCGTCTCGGTGCAAGACCCGTAAGTCCTCTTTTTTACTACATTCTGATAAAAAATGTACTGGCCCGATAAGAATGTATCAAAAGCTTACGTCTATTCAATAAATGCCCTTCTGGGTGCTCTTATGGGACTTTTTGCAGGTTTAAAGCCTTCAAAACTCATTAAGCAATGGTCCATTATCTGGCTCAAAATAATATTTGCTTTGCATAAGTATCTACTTATTTCGCATTAGTAGGCATGTTTTGTTTGCATATTTTATCGTTCTATTTCGTATTCTGCGTCCTCGTAATGCCTCACCCATATAAACTACTGGTTCAGTATCATAGAATGTTGGGGTTTTCGATTTCGGTAGTGAACCCTTTAATAGATTGTTACCACTCTTTATTTCCAGCTGCCGAGAACGCAAGACGCAAGGGCACCACCACCGCTAGTCGTTCGGTCGACATGGACCGCCGCCAGGTATGTGCCTTTTTTCTTTTCTTTGTAACCGCCTCCTGTGTGGCCGTTTAGAGAGTAAAGACGCGTACCATTGCCAAAACCTCCTCGGCCTCGTCCGCACGTGGTCAGCGCAAACCAACGCGGCGAGTAGGCACGTTCTCAGCCCATTCGGAGGGCAGCGCCAACCAGGACCCCAAGTTCCTTCTTTTTAAGGGAAATGGTAGGCACTGTTTTGAGATAATACCAACCTTTGCCGCCATTCTCAACGCCTGTATACAGTACGACCCAGAATTCGTGTAGCATGTCGACATACGCGAAAGGTTGATATTCTTTCGTTAATCGGCATTGAGGAAGGTTGTAATAATAATTATCATGTAGCCTATTCTGAAGCCGTTTCAGTCACGATAGCATGCCGGCTTTTTAGCGATCTTCTTTTTGACCGTTAACAAAACGTATGTACTGTAAAAAGTGGCTAATTAAGTAGCATGCATTTGATCATTGATTTTGACTGCCTTTATGAATTCAAATATATTTTATAGAAAACATAAACGAAAAAATATTTCTTGTCCTCGCTTGGTAGCTTAAAGAAATCGTATCTTTCGGTTTTAGACAAATTTTTTAATTATGAGCTTTTTTTACGATTGTGAGGTGTTCATTCATTATACATCACATCCGTCAATTTATTAATGCTGCCTATAATGTATACAGCATGATCCGCATCTATTGCAACATTTTATTAGAACTATGTAACTTCGTACTCCAACCGTAGGCGAAAACGTACTTAACTTTAATCAGGTTGTACGCAGCGCGCAATTCGTAAATCTTAAATTCAAGTGTAGCAGTAGTAGGTTTCAAAATGATTCGGCGATTTGGAAACTTTTTTTAAAACTGAAATATACCCTTTCTTTAGGGATAACATTTAAAGAGGGCGTAAGCTGCTACTAAACCTGTACAATAAATAGTTTTTTCACGTATGGTTTCCATACAATATATTTGAATTTATAAAGGCTGTCGAAATCAATGATAAAAATGCATACTAGTTAAGTAGCCACTTTTACTGTACATATTTTTTTAGCAGCCAGAACGGGGCTCGTTAAAAAGCTGGCATCCTATTGTGACCGAAATGACTTCAGAATAGACTACAGGATAACAAATATTACAAGCTTACTCAATGCCGATTTCGCATGTGTCAATATGTTATACAAATTCTAGGCCGTACTGTAGTTTTCAAACAAAACTCTGTATTTATCTCTCTTTATCTTTTCAGCTGTTTTTTTTTACATCTGAGTCTTCGCACTACTCTCGTTCTCTTGCTTTTA
The DNA here is from genome assembly GCA_036362985.1 of Ligula intestinalis. Lineage (NCBI taxonomy): Eukaryota > Metazoa > Platyhelminthes > Cestoda > Diphyllobothriidea > Diphyllobothriidae > Ligula > Ligula intestinalis. The sequence goes on from JAYGXS010000005.1 coordinate 25,487,951, forward strand.
CCTGTCCCTCATTTTTCCGCTGTAGGTGAAGTAGTGGATGTTCGTAAACTGCCAACAACCCGCTCCGGTCGACTGAGTATCCCAGTGTTGGAAGTGGGTCACCGGCAAAATATAATTCGCAGTTCTGCCGGTTTGCGTGTAAAGCACGGAGAACCCGACAAGGCGAGTTGCGCACTGTTTTGTTCTTAGTAGGCTGAACATCATGCTATCCACCTGATTCTTGGCTCATTTTGTTTCCGTCGTGGGCCATTATCTTGACGGCTTCGTGTCTATGTGTGTCTATGGGAGAGAAAGGTAGAGTGAGTCGTGGCTTGGAAGGTTGCCAGCTGACGGGATAACTTGAACACTGCAGTCGGCCCAGTGTGTGTCTTGTTGTGTGGAGTGGCTGTCTGCTGGCTGAGATTCAGTCTCAGTGGCTCTTTCTTGATGTGGCCTTTACGGCGCACCCAGTCGGGAGCCGACCTAGCGAGACCTGCTGTTGGAATGCATGTCGAGTGTTGGTCACGTCAGCCGTCTGCACCCTCACCCATCTTCAGCTTTCTTGACTTTTGTCTTGACCCCGGGTCCGGGTTTGGGGGGGGGGGGGAGCGCGGTAGACTCTTCGCGAGTCTGCTTTCACCTCAGGCGACTGATCAGTTAGGCGGTGGCCTGTTACTGGCGGTGGGCGGAGAGAGTGAGGTCGCTCTTCAGCGCATTTCTTTCCTCACTACAGTAGTCGCCGGTTATTAAGCTCACCTCGGGCCCAGACCCAATTGGGCTTAATAAGCGGCGGGCGCACTAACCGGAGACTCCTAGTTCTTGATTAGCAAACGCATGATAGGCACTATACATTACATACGTACTGTATTATGTGAAGAGCTTGGTTATGTTAAAGGAAAGAATGCTGTTTGTCTGTATTTTACTTAATAACAAAAACCAAAAAAATGGTTTGTGACACGTTTAAAAAAAGCGGTCTAGTGTCAGTAAAATTCCGTCCCAAGCTGATTTGGGTTTAATACGCGGCTGGGCCTATTAACCGTGGGCTTAATAACCGGCGACTACTTAAATATCAATCTGATGCGCTTGAAACTATCGTGGCGCCTTAAAGTCGTGGCTTGGAGGGTTGCCAGCTGACCGGATAACTTGAACACTGCAGTCGGCCCAGTGTGTGTCTTGTTGTGTAGAGTGGCTGTCTGCTGGCTGAGATTCAGTCTCAATGGCTCCTTGTTAATATGGCCTTTATGGTGCTCCCAGTCGGGAGCCTACCTGGCGAGGCGTGCTGTCGGATCGCGTGTTGAGTGTTGGCCGCGCCAGCCGTCTGTGCCCTCCCCCATCTCCGGCCTTCTTGACAGCAGCTCCCGGTGTGAGAATGGTAAGAGAGTGGTGTAGATTCGCCGCCAGTCTGCTTTTGCTGTATATCTCGTGGAAGTCAGCACGTTGCTTCAACTCGTTGAGGCTCGTTTTGGACATAGTCGAAATTGATGGTAGAACTGTCGTGTGTCGTAGCCCTTGTTTGATCAGGAATCCCAGCCGGAGTCCAAAATGGTTGTATTTAGAAGACGAAGAAAAGCCGAGACCTCGACCGGCTTAAGCCAAAGGTTCGGGAGGGGGGGGGGTTAAGTTGTGTGCCCGTTTGGGAACTGCAGGTAACGGTGCCCGATAGAGGGCAGCAATACTGAGCTCGTAAGGTTGATGACGAAGATCATGTCTTCTTCCTTGGATGGTTTGGGACATCCCTGCGGTGTTGTTGCAGCGAGTGCGGACTGTCTTATTTGAATCGAAGTCGGTGTACTTCATTCGAAGGATGGTTTGCTTTCATCTTCCATGCGCATAGCCCAGCATTAGCAGCCGTAGAGAGGGACAGACTGAATGGATGCATGATACACGCAAACTTTAGTGGCAATGGGGATATCACATCGGGTCCATAGGCACTTTCGGCGGATTGAGAAAACTTAGTAAGCAGCATCGATTCGGAAGGCAATGTCATCTTTACTCTGTCCATTGGGAAGGAAACTCACTCCAAAGGTCAGTGAAGCTGCCTACTTCTTCAACTTGACAGCCACTAATCTCAAGTGATGTCTTGGGTAGGGATGCAGCTCGAAAGCACTTCCTAGCGTTTATAGACAAACCGACTGATTTAGCGACCTACTTCACCCTTGACCCTATACACTGTAAATCACCAAAGCTTGAAGCTAGTAAGGCGATATCATTGGCGTAGTCAGGATCAATCAACCGGCGCCCGGATGTAAGCTCAACACATTCCTCTTCACGCCCTCCTGGGAACCAATTAAATTGCATAGTTGAATAGAATGAGCGACAGAATACAGCCTTGTCGACCGCTAGACCGACCAATGAACGGTTTTGAATGGTTGTAATGCGTCAGAACCCGCACAGTGATGGAGCAGTAGTAGGCCTTGATCATGATGATTATTTTTGGCGGAAAACCCTCTAGTGTCATTTTTTATCATGGGGATTCACGATGGATGGAATCGAACGTAGCGGCAAAGCATACAGCCCTAATTTGTTGGTAGCTATGCTGGAATTTAAGGTTACGTCTCAGTGTGAATCTCTGATCCGCACATCAACGCCCACCGCGGATTCCGGTTTGGTTGGGTCGAGTCCTAGGGTTACGCAAAGACCGGAATCGTCTGAGCAGGACAATAGCGAAGATCTTCACAGCGACCTTGATAAGACTTATACCGTGGTAGTTTTAACATTGCGTCTTATCTCCCTTCTTGGCGATACATGTTAGTTCAACCATCGAAGTCGACTTTGTCCACCATATGCCCAAGAGCAGGGACGGTGACTATAGTCAGGTATATTGGAGGTAGACGACCAGCCCTCCGTCCCACTCTAAACCCTCTCCTCGCTTGAACCGGTGACAAGACAAAGTCGAGGTGACCTAGCAGGAATCGGACATAAGCCACGTTCCCCAATGCAGGTAGAAATACCGCCTAACTTCGTCTTTAGTGACAGTAGCCTTTTGCGCTGATACTTCTGCACTATCTACCCTCACTCACCCATAGTAGGTGCCCAAACATATTCGAAGGGCCTCAGTCTCATATTTTGACTGCTGCAACTACTGTTTATATTGCTGCTTCTAGCGGTGTATCAGAGGATTGTAGTGCTGGTACTATTACTGACGCTAATACTTGGTCAGGGATGACACGGATTGGAGTCAGGTCTTAGCCCGTGTTTCCTCGGTCTCAACTAGGAGTGGGTACCTGGATTTCTGCTATTCCGAGTAGAGTAGGTGTTTGAGGCTCGGAGTACATCAATGCTTGCCCTTGCTGTTTCCTACAGTTTAAACTACTAGGGCTAAGATACTACTGTTAGGAGTGTTGTGCCTATGCTAGAAGTGCTATTTCTAGTAATCATATTTGTTAAAACCAGTAAGTGGCAAGCTACAATGCGGCCTGTGCGTGCATGTATTAAGTGGGAACCTAGTATGCAAACGCAACCTATTAGCTATTTGACTTTTTTGGGCAAAATTTTGACTTTTTCGATACCTTACTCTCTTGAGGTTAAGGGGACTTCTCCTGTCTAATAGGACAGCAGTCTGCTCCATAATCAACTTACATTGCTATTATCCTATAACTGTGTCAGTAGCTCAGTAATAATGAATAAGCAGAGCAGATGGAAGTATGAGCTTAGCACCTTTTTTCGTCTTCATCTGGTGTTTGTGTGAGACACCCGGGGTTGCCCTGTGGGCGTGCCATCTTTGTGCAGACTTTCAGATCAGCAGACACAAGTAGGTGGATTTCGCCTGACCACCCGGCAGATTCGGGGTTCTTACGAGCGGTGATAGGTGCAAGAGTTTTTGAGCGCACCGTGAAAACTACAGTCGAATTGTCGGTGGTACTGGTGATAGTAATAGTATTGGTTATGTTGCTGGTAACAGTAGTACCAGTAATATTAGTATTGCCAAGCGTATGAGTAGTCATCGTAGTTCAGCCAAAACTTTTGCCGTTTTACGCCGTCTGCTTCTCTATCTCTATCCTTCGCTGTAAGGCAACTTATTCTTCCGCACTTTTTCGCCACAGTTCTTCTCCAGCTTCGTGGATGACTGATGGAGGCAGTGGCGGAAAATGCGTCCCAGCTACCACCACCGTGAAAAAGCAGCCGCATTTACCTATTCCAGCTGTTTTGCTGATCTTGTCGTTTTATTTTTCCTCCTTTTACCTTTAATGTTCCGCTCCACGCAGTTTTGTGTGCCATGTACATTTATGTCAGATGTTTTTAAATACACTATTTTTGTGGGCTACACCTTTGTACTCATTCTACCAAGGCTAGATCACGCGGTCCGTTTTCTAAGCATAGATGAGCTGGGTACTTTAAAAAGGATTGTTTCGAGTATTTACTTTTAAGTGATTATTTCCTTCTCCTGAAAAAGTTATTGCATGCCTTCATATGTCGGGCTGGCAACTGTAGCTTAATTAGTGCATCTCATATACCCCTAGTCCCAGCATCTCATCCTACGGAAACGGTGGTTAAGGGGGGGGGGGTTACGAGTGGAGAATAAGGATAGGCAGTGAATATACTTTAGTAACTGTTATAGGCATTTTCATTTTATTGTATCTATAAATAGTGTAGATTTATATCTCTAGCTTTTCCTAGTCTGAATTATCGTTTAGCAAAAAAACGCGATTATCAAAGTGCAAGTTTCTCCAAATTCCTGTAAAAAAACAGAAATGGTGGTTGGAGGGTCGTCTATTTCAACTTACCTGAGGTCCAGCTTACCGTTCTGGTGTTAGATTAGTATAGTCCGCGGCGCGAAAGGCAACGCACACCTTCAAATTACATGCGCAACAACTTACTCCCAGCGGCCGCAGGAAACAAGTCCAACTTCATTTTGACGCTTTGAATTTTCTTCAACAAACTTCCTTCTCTGTCTATCCTATTTACCCACCCCCAAAACCCCTATAGCCACCGTTTCCGTAATAAAAAGTGCGGTGTTTGAGGCGAACTACTTAAAGTACCTTTGCCGACGTGCCTACCCGCGCGGGATTTGCTTCAGACGCCAATTTTTTTAGGACAGATTTTAGTTCTCTTGAAGAGGAGTTGGGGGGTCTGTGTAAGCTTTCGATATTGGAACGGCGCACAAGTTAAACATGTGGGCGATAATATTCGCCTTATCATAGGAGTCGTGGAGGGGGGGGGAAGTTGGATCGATGAAAGAAGGCTGGTCGGGAACATTTGGTGGAGTCGGTCCAGGGGGAAGGGACAGGCGGCGGAAGAGTGCAGTTAAGCGACCGTTGGCTAGGCCTGAACCTTGCAGGAGGTTCCTCTTTTGCACACAAGACTGACTTTACCAACCTGATAGGGGCCGTTTTTGCTGTTCCTAGCAGTCGCTGGCTCAAGGACTGGATAATTCTGTGGGACCTTACAAATCACCTGGGGGGCTTCGCTGCAGTCCGCACGATGTCCGGAATCGGCCATGTGCGCCCGAAAAGAGCTGTTTATGCTCCCGACTTCACCTTTTTTTAGCCATGCCAGCAGGTGTTCCTTTACTCTTTTGGGTAAGCGCTTATTTGTGCGACCTATTTAACCTGCTCCACAGGAGCAAGTAAATGAGTAATGGAGGTAATCTGAACTGGCAACCTCGTCTTACCCTCCCCGTGCAAGACCGAGTTGGTTGAAAATAATATCCGAACTCTCGCTGCTGGGAGGGTTTGTGACTTGGTCAAGGCGTCTCCTTAGGGTTTCATTTGTCGCGTCCCCTCCACACAGCTCTTCAGAGCATGCAAGCGGTTCTTTCACGTTCGACATTTGGCGAGAATTGACTGATCTGCTGTCGCGAGTGAAGAGATAAAATGCTGTGACATCATCTAGGTCAACTAGAGCAGGTATGATCGCAGTGGTCGTACCAAGATAGTAGACTTGTGCGCTATCCACCACACTCTCCTCTTCACACATCGAAGTTCATTGGCAAAATAGATTGCGGGATATGTGAGGTAGGCTCGGCCACAATGGCTGACAAGACTAAACAGACCGTCTACATGTGTCACACACTGCATAGTCCGTGCACGAAAAAAAAAGAGGTTCTCGGCTCCGATTTCTTACAGCGCGAGATCATCTTCACTTCTTGTAGTTCCTGTCTCAATGTCTCGCTGCGGAATGAAGAATTTCCTAATTGACCCCCTGTCGTGAAGCAAGACCTTCAACAGCCAGAAGAAATATTTGTTCCTTGCATCGTGTTCTTATTCGCTCTCTGGTGCGTGGACTCCTGCCCCATGTAGATGTTCCCTTATAAACTGGCAGCAACGCGTCTACGTCATTCCAGACAGTTCGTCTAACCACCTTGAATGCATGTCCACCCTCCTTTTGATTTTTACCTCGCATTTTTTTACCTATCGTGCATTGCTAACCTTACTGTTTATTTCTATAGAACAGCATAAAGAATAACCGAGTTATCTGACTGTCCTTTGACATAACTTCTGACCTCGGGTGCGTCCATTCAGGTGACGAAACGCAGCACTGCATCCAGAAATACTGAAATATTAACAGTTATTTTAGCTGCAAACCGAAAAGGCCAACAGTTCTTACAGTTATTCGATCTGCAAAACAAAAAGCCAAGGATTATCTACAGGTACACGAAAACTCATCAGCCAGTTTTTACAAAGGATCTGAATTATGAAGATCGAGGCTCCAGTACGACAACGCGCCCGGCAGACACAACCTGCTTTTGGCGACTAACGGTTTCCCACCCACCTAACCCATCCAGCTCAGCCGCCCACCCCTTCCGCAACTGTTTTTTATTTCTAAGACTGGAGAAAAGAGAAAGCGTTTTCAGAACGTAGAAGCGGTTAAGAAAAGACCGCTGAAGGCAGTTAGCAGTATTAGTTCAGAAAGATATTTTGGACGCATGAAAACAGTAGCGGTCAATGTAGTGGGTGTACTTGGATCACTACAATCATCAGGCCAAATCCCAGATTGGAAGCTAAAAGGCAGGAGTCACCAGAAGGAGTGATTTATTCTGTACGGAACTCTCAATTGCTGTCTCAGGTGGCAGTGGCACTGGCAAAGCCAGGGCTAGTGATGACTGCGTCCCGCCAGACCTGAGAGAGCGTGGGACAGTGGTGGCAGCTGCTTAAGTAGGATTGCAGAGTAGGTTCAAATGTTCTGTTATTAGTGTGTTGCAATTGCCCGAGGGGGCTGGTTGGCTAGTAGCCCTTGTTGGATCAGGAGTCCCGCCGGATTGGCCTCAATCCCGGTGGCGAGGAAGGGAAGTCGGAACAGCATGGTCGCCAGGGGCTGCTCCGTCGTCGAAAACAGGATTGGAGAGAGGGGGGATAGATCCACCGTAGGGAGGTTTGGTGTAGCAGACCTTGGCCGCCGTAAGGGCGGGTGGGAACGTGGTCGAAGACGTGTCTGCTGTGGTTCCCTGCCCGAGGGGGTGTCGTGTCTGGTGGCCTAGGCTCTGTCGGCCGAGGGTGGGGAAGGGACCTATTCAAGGGGTGCTTCGGCAGCCGCGACAACCTGGACGCATGTGTGTCTCCAACTGAAAGTCGGTCAAGTGTCTGCAGCTCAACGCGTCTGAAGACGCTGATTGAGGTAGTGGATGACCTTGAGGCAGCTGACCTTGAACTAGGACTCGGACAAAATAATGCTGGGCGTTGAAGGGTCGATCGTGTCATCCCGGGGTCGGCAACCTGTGGCTCGCGAGCCATATATGGCTCCTTTGATGATTGCGTATGGCTCGCTCAGAAACGTCAGATTTTGTGATTTTGTGTGTATGGTGGGAAATAAAGGATTTGTGGCGCTTCTCTGTGAACATGAAAATCGACCCATCCTCCGTTTCCATTGCATTCTACACCAGGAGGCTCTTTGTGCTCAGATATGTAAGGAAAAACTTGGTGATGTGATGTCGGTAGTCATTCGTGTGATCAAATTTATTGTTGCCCGAGCCTCAAATGATCGACAGTTTAAAACAATGCTGGATGAAGTTAGAAATAACTATCATGGTCTGATTTTGCACAGCAATGTACGTTGGTTGTCAAACGACAAGGTGCTTCGCCGTCTTGCAGCTTGTCTGAACGAAATCCGGACTTTCCTTGAAATGAAGAGCATTGAGCATCGTGAGCTAGCCAAACATGAGTAGCTCCTCATGTTTTACTATCTCGTGGATATGACCGAACATCTGAACCAACTCAACGTTAAATTGCAAGACAATAGAAATGCAGTGTTATCCCTTCAGCAACCCATGTTTGCTTTTGAAAAAAAGCTGGAACTCTTTATCATGGATCTTGAACCAGATCGTTTACTACATTTTGCAAAACTGAGATAATATAAAGATGCATGCACAGTAAGTGAGTCGACTCAAAACTTTGATCTCCACCAGCTAGTTGGCCTCACATCCAGTCTCCTACAGTCGTTCACAGCACGCTTTGAGAACTTTGAGAGCACACTCGTCTTTTTAAGTTCACCACCTATCTAACTGAGTGTTCACTGAACACAGGCGGCCTATGTTATAGTCCTGGTGTCTCCGTTAGAGATTTCGAAGAAGAATTGTCTGACCTGAAGGCCTCAGCCATGTGGGTGAATAAGTTCAAGCCACTCAATGAAGATTTGGAAAGAATCACACAACATAAAGCGGAGTTTGCAAGCAAGCACATTTGGGCAGAAATCTTAGATACATCAAGTCAACGCTACGATCACGTCTAACGGATGAAAGGCTCAACGTTTGCATGAAGCTTAACCTGGCCAACTACCAACCAAACTATAAAGCCATCAGCGAATCCATGCAGCACCAGAAGTCGCTTAACAATCTGCAAACTTAATAAAAGAGATCTTGCAGCTATGTGCGGTTCCTATTCCGTTTTTGATTGGCTGGCGTCAAGAGTGACAGGTTTGCTGCAAAAGCGCTTGGACGCGTGTTTTTCCGTATATCAGTCACACGGTTCGCGCCGCCCTTCGCGCCGCGCGCGCGCCTGTCCGTATTTATGGCCCACGGGACGCGCCGCCGTCGTTCGCCATCTTCAACATGGCCCTAATTTCCATTAAAAACATCTTGGTTGGCATGGGCGGTGAACAACTTAATACATACGGATTTCCTCTGCTTGACAGGAGCGTTGGAAATCAGCTCCCCACTGAACTACAGCGTGAGCTTTGCTTAAATGTGACCGAGCTGGCAGCATACGTTTCTCTGAACAAACCAAGGCTCCAGGTCGACCGACTGCACGCATTCGACACTACTCTTGACGGTGCCCATGGTCGCAGCAGTGGTACTCATGTTTTCTTTTTGGATGCTCCTTGTGAAATTGGCAAAAATTTCGTCCTCGAGTTGCTTCTTGCCCAACTGCGCAAAGACGGCAAAAGTGTTTTGGTTGTTGCATCGGCTGGTATTGCAACAACGTTGCTTCCTGGCGGTAGAACTGCTCACAGTATTTTCAAGCTTCTCTTAGGTTAGCCGACGATGGCATTGCAAAATTCAAAATAAGCACAGGCAGTGGTTCAGCTGAATTGCTGAAGCGTTGTTCAGCCACAATTTGGGACGAGTGCACAATGGCAAACAGAATTGCACTGGAAGCGCTGGATAGAACTCTGCGTGATATCACAGAAAAGACCGCTCCGTTTGGTGGCATCAACAGGGTTTTATCTGGCGATCTTCGTCAGACTACCTGCGATTCAAAGGGTTACCAGAGGTGATCAAGTAAAGTCCTGCCTGAAATATTCACCGTTATGGTCTACGGTGAAACAATTGGAACTCACAACGCCATATAAGAGTACATCTCAATGCTGACCATGAGTCCGGCGAGTTCTCCACTAATATCTTGAAGATTGGTGAAGGTAAAATTGAAACCGATGCAACTGGACGCATCCTGCTTGCTTTTGTTGCAAATTTGGTGAGCCGTGGCGAAGACGTAAAAGAAAAAGTGTTCCCTAACCTCAAAACCAATTTCTCCGACGCTGAGTGGCTCTGCGAACGCAAAAGTCTGGTCCCCCACAAACAAATTCGTCAATGCCATCAACGAGGGACTACCCCACCTTCTGTCAGGTTTGGAAAAACTGTACACATCCTACGACACAACAGTTGATCCCACAGATTGCGTTAATCACCCAATTGAATTCCTGAATGGTTTGGAAATATCAGGCTTCCCTTCCCATACACTGATTCTGAAAGCTGGCACGCCGATTATGCTCTTGAGAAATCTGGATACCCATGGCTATGCAATGACACTAGGTTGCCTGTTAAGAGTCTGATGAGCTACCTGTTAGAGGCCAACATTATTACCGGTTGTGCGAAAGGGGACATCGTTTACATTCCCATCATCCCGTCCGATACCACCGGCAACTGCAGTTTTCCGTGAAGGTTTGCTTTGCAATGATCATCAACAAGTCCCGAGGTCAAACCTTCAATGTGGCTGGACTTCACCTTGAAGAATCTTGCTTTTGCCCACGACCAACTCTACGTTGCCATATGTCGAGTTGGTTCAAAACGGAATTTATACGTCTGGGCACCTAACGGGATTTCGAAGAATGTTGTTTACCATGAAGTGTTGGTCTGCTGGTTATATCTTACACTTACTTTCGGTTCCTATTAATATCCCACTTATGACCGTCCCCACTGCAATTCTTCAGTCACTGAAAATTCGCCTCCTTTTTTCCTCCCCTTGCCGTTTTACTCTACCTCCGTCTTTTCCATTATTACTTTTACGTGTGTCCTCCCTACTGTTCCCCTTTGCCATCTATCACGTTCTCCCTTAACGGGTACACACGTCACCCTCCCCGGTGCCACACTTACAGTTCTCCGCCTTTCCATACCGTTCTACATTACTGTTTGCTTATCCTTCGTAGGCATTAAATGTTTCCAAAGGGGACATTTACCTTTTTTTCATAAAGGGCAACAATGGGTAAGGAAGCCAAGGCGAAGCCGGGCTTCCGCGCTAGTGGATTTTATCAGAACATCCTTTCAAAGAATAAATTCAGAGGCTTATTATACTCGCATTTAATTGAATTTCATCTTAAATTATACTATATGGCTCTCACTAAAATATATTCCCAACTATTTGCTTTCTTGCCTCTCTGACTTTAAAAGTTTGCCGACCCCCGTGTAGTCAAACGATTTAAGGTCAGCGAGGTGGAACAGCCGTGTGCAAAGACGGATGACGTTGAGGGCCACAGGCATTGAAGAACGAAGGAAAGGGAGGGACAGGCATTGATGCCATCCGTCACAGCTCCTCGCCAAACGTAGAAGGCAGTGAATGTGTCGAACGTGAGCGAACGATGAAATCAGGAATATTATCCAGTGCACAGGCGTATTGAGGATCGTTTGTTGTGTATGACAATACAAGATCGTGTTGGAGTTTAGGGCGATGCCTGCAACCTATACTGAGGCGCAGTTGTGGCATCAGCCGGAGGATGTGCTGTTGTGATTTCGACAACATTTAACAGTTAGTATATTGAAAGGAGATAAGGATGTGTTTTTGATCTCGATCACGTGTGCCAATGAGTGGGCACGTTGGTAAGAGGAAAAGTTGTCTCGACTTTGGGTGCGAGTGAGTCCGCACTTTGGTCGGAGAAGAGGTCCTCTCGGCAACGTGTGCCATTGAATCGGCACGTTGCTAGGAGAAGAGGTCCTCTCGGTTTCGTATGCCAGTGAGTCGACAGGTTGATACGAGGAAAGAATGTGCTGGTGTGATCTCGTTGATAAGAGAAAAAGAGATTTCGAACACTGGGCATTCCCAAAGAGAGCTGAGTCGGAGGAATGCGTCAGCGAATTAGGCCCAGTCTCCTCCAGACACAAAATTGAGATAGAGTGTAGTGTCGAAAGTATGAAAATTCATGGATTCGTACATAATTGCACGTTGCGTGCATCAAGTAAATAACTCGCGAATGGTAGGTTCGTTGTTGATGGGCGGAGGAAGGTCTCGTACGAAGGAGAGATGTGATGGAATAGCAGAACATTTGGATGAATGCTCCAAATAACTTGACTGAGGTTCAACCTGGACATTAATGGTTGAGTTTTGTTCAAGACATCTGTAGTTGTCACTGCTGCCAGACGCAAACTGACTCGCGAGCGAACGCACGCACCGTGTCGCCCGCATTCTGGCCTCAACTAACAGTGGCGTGACCTCAATTCGTCTGGACAAACCTCAAGACTGTGGCTACCGCCAGACGCACTGACGCGTGACCTACTAATGCGCCCACGCCAGTTCGCCCACGCGTGGTCCAATCAATGACCTTCGAGTCTGCAGCCAACGGTGGCCGCTCGAATGTCTGCTCCCAGACACCACTCCGGACCTAGGCCGCCTCGCAGCTGAACGTGTGCTCCGATAGTCAAATCTCTCACAACTTATTCTTCTATCCTTCTGCAGAATAAACTCTCCTTAACATTCTGGCCTTCTCAAGACTTCTGCCTCCTCTCCTAAGGAACCGGGCGTGGAAGATGGCAGTCGTTAGGGTGAAACCCTCGTAGCCTTAACACGCTTCGATACATCTCTTACGGAAGCGGGAGCCCCATGCATTCACGGCAGTCGGTGAAACGAACAGACCAGCGGAGTCATGCCCACAGTAAAGCCACCCGCTGAGCCAAGCAAAGGAGACGATCACTCACATAGCGAGAGCAGGGGCCATAGTCAAGATGAATCTAGAATGTCTGAGCGCACACGATACGCTAGGAATATTCTGGAAAGTCCGGAACTATATAAATATGCCAGAGTGGACAAACTAAAAGACAACTCCGAAGACCCCGCTGTCTTTGTGCGCTGTTGAATAAAATCATTGCCTATGAGAACAGCTCCCTTGGCTTCTTCTGCCTATTAGTCGTGTTCGAAATACTGCGTTATAAATTTCGATTCGCGACAGGATGTCAGCAACCGCGTTTCCCTATCCACGGGCACGATGACTGACGCAGGGAAAACAGTACGGTGAAGAGTAGGTTGAATTTGTGAAGAGGTTGTCAGCCATATCAGAAGTTGTTGTTGTGTGGTTGAATCACGTCGGGGTTGCCATTTTTTAGCAGTCAAAGTAGTGGTTGTACTCAGATCACCACAGTCCTCAGGTAAAATCCTAGGTTGGAAGTTAAAAGGCAAGAACTGTTCTTTGTACACTACTCTCAAGTCTGACGACGACCTGGAGATCCAGTGTCGAAAATTTACTGAGTAAACTTACTCGTTTTCCCAAAGGACGCCTTTCCTTGAAATAAATGCTCAAGCCAACTGAGCTATAGAGCCCAAACCGTAGCCGTCAATTTTATCACACTTGTGTAGATTTACCCGCCTAGCCTTCTACAGCTAACTGTTCGTCACTACAGAAGGTAGCTAGCTACATTTGGTCGGATATCTGCTAAAGCAGGCTTGTTTGTCCTCTACAAGTCAGGAACTATTTCATTCTCTCTGGCCAGTTGGCTCGGTAGCTTCGCATTGGGAGGCTGCCGTGATGCAGAATCGTGTTCCAAAGCAGCTGACCACTCAGCTCCAAGGCTAACGCTAACATTACCTTAGGACTGGCCTTAACACGGCCAATCAGACACGCAATGACAGCCAAACAGGGTAGCGGCGCGCGTTTTGTCTGGGGCAGTATTTGAGCTTTCGGTGTCGCTATCTAAACAGGACTAGGTCTGTGGATCGTTATCGTTCAGATTCACCTAGGCCTTTTTTTCACCGTAAAAGGCTACTTGGCAGAAGTTTCCTTGGTAGCGCGCATATGTTCTTATTTATATTTAAATGCCTACACAATTAATTGCTGTTAGGGTAAGGATTAGGTCTATGGTTATGGTAAGGGCTGGGGTTAGGGTTCGGGTAAGGGGCAGGCTAAGGTTGGGATAGTGATATCGCGTGTAAAATGCCCCAAGTTTCTGTCTTGCGGGAAGCGTTGAAGTAGGCATTTAAACATCAATAAATACATACGTGTGCTACCAAGGTAACTCCTGCCGACTACTTTTAGCACCCAGCGGAGGGCAATCATTACACGTGTAGGTAGCTTACCACATGTATTTGTTCAGATTGAGCGCTGTTTCTGACCCGTTCCTGATGCAGTTTTATGCTGTCTAGTGTCATCAGGTTAGTCTGCTTCAGGAAATCCCCAATCACTGAGGGGAGGTCAAGCATAAAATCACCATTAAAACTTGAATGTTGTTGGGTGGGGAGCTGCCTTCTACGAGCGGTTCCCACATGCAAGTAGTCTACTGCTCCCTCCCGCTAAGGCCTTTGGAAGTCTCCAGATTATTTGGCAGCTCTTGTTCCCAATTCTCGACACCTCTAACCTGCATGTGTCACTGCGTTGATTGCACAACCGATTGTGGTCTATTTCATATGAACGTTCCTGTTTTAGAAGCCTCTGCTCTTCATGCCTTCACGTTGGCAGACGCGCAGATTAAGATGGCTTGCGCGTTCCTGAAACAGACTAACCTTGCGACACCAGATGGCATAAAACTCCACCAGAGACAAGAGCGGAAATGGGGCAATATTATTCAAAGGCTGTTGCACTCTTCAAACAGAATTTGATCAGTCTACACGAAACGCTGTAGTCTGCTGCCTACACGTTTAACAATTGCCCTTCCCTGCATGTTTTAAGCTGCTTTGGAACACAATTCTACATCATGGCAGCGTCCCAATGCAAAGCTATCGAGCCAACTAGTCAGACAGAATGAAACACTACCTGACTTACAGAGGATAAACAAGCCATCTTCGGCAGATATTCAATCAAATGTAGCTAGCTACCTTCTGTAGGGAAAAAGCAGTTGGCTGTTTTAGCCTGAATGGGTAAATTGCTCCAAGTGTTGTTGAATTCACGGCTGCAGTGGAGTCTCCTTAGCTCAGCTGGTTAGAGCATTGATTGTAATCAAGCCCTTCCTTCCTAATTGAATCCATGCAATTATTAACATCTGCCGAACCCCTCGTAATAATAAAAAAGGTCCTGCGAGTCCTCTGGAGTTAGATCAGCGTAGTTCGCGGCGCGAACATTAAAATGCGGGTTTCTTGAAATTCCTGAACAAAATAAATTGTGGTTAGGATGTGGGCTACCACAAATTACCGTTCTGGAGTTAGATTAGTGTAGTTCACGCCGCGAACCACGCTTCAATTTACATGCGTGTAGTGACCTCTTGCAGCCCAAGATCAGCCGCTGACGCATGGCGCCTTTAGCCTGCCTGCGCGTCCACTACCTCCTGGAGCTAGACGCTTACTGTCCTTGACTGACGCGCGCATACGCCTCAGCGTGCTCACGCTAGCCAGCCTTCGCCCATCTCAAGTTCGCTGCACGACCTAGTCTAGACATCATCCGCCTCATTGGCCGGTGTAACAAAGCATGCGCCGGCGATTCCTAACTCCGAAATTGACGCCCTGGCAGCCGAGAGTCAAAACTCCATCCATTTTCCTACCTTTCTGCAGAATACACTTTTCCTAACAACCTGGCATTTCCCACCGTTTTCTCTCATCACCCAAAGGAACCATAGGCCTGGAAGATTGCAGTCGTTAGGGTTAACCTAAATAGCCTCAACACCTGCCGATATGCGCAAAAACTACAACATGCGGGTGATAAATAGTTCGTCCCTACAACAACGGTCGCGGAGAGAGGTTAAACGCTATCCGCTTGGTGAACTCAGTTGTAACTTGCGTGCCAAACCGCAGGGTACCTTCCTCATACAGTGTGCTCCGATGATAAATCTTAAACACAACCGCAGTTCTAAACGGATGCAGTGGCCTCCTAGGCGACGCTAAAGATGGGAGAGTCGCCACATTTAAGGATGGTCTCGGTTCTCATGTGCCCGAGTGCCATTGAGGGCACTTTATACCCAGTGCAGTCTGACCTCCAATCCTGAGGTCATCCAGAAGTTGTTTTCCTTCAAAGCCTCGGCTCGTCCCGCAACTAGGCGGATTTTAGCTCGTCCAATTTGCCCTAGCGACGGAAGTGTTGGTTCGACATACGGATAGGATACTCTTCTAAGTAGTAAATGTAGCGGTCTAAGTCGGAGGTTAAGGGCAAAAATCACCAGAATGAGGGTTAAATTGTGTACAGAACCGTGAGTTGCTGTCTCAGGTGGCAGTAGCCTGATTTGCTACTTCTAACCCGCCCTACCACCCGGACAGTCAATCACACGCTCCCTGCAGTGGGATATTTCGCGTTGTGACCAGACTCACTGCGAGAATAACTCACTAAGGCAATTAAATACCAAAAAAACGTCCGTCAAACACAACAATTTGAATTGCCTGGTGTGCTGGTTGAACTCAAGAGTTGCTAACCTGCGGCGTTCTCGGCCAAACAACAGATATGGCTGGGCTAATGCACACACCTGAAGGTGCGCCACACGCACTTAAGGAGCCTTGTAAGTCAATAAATGCATGCCATGAACGATTGCGACATCCGTCCAGGTGTAAAGAACGTCTCGCAGTGGTTTTTGGGAAGAGACAGTCACAAATCAGATTCATAGTCAAGTGCTCTGCGCTCCTAGAACATCCCAAACCGATTTTTTTTAAATTCTAGGATCTTCAATCACTTTTTTTGGCCGGCGGCATGGAAACTGTTACACAAAAAGTGTTTAGATTTCAGAAAAAAGTTACTTCAACAAACCCTATTACATGACATTAAGATTTAAATAGGTGAAAAAGGCGACTTAGTTATACACATCATAAATTAGATAGCTAAAATTCTCTGCGAGTGTGTGTGGAGGTGTGCATATATAAATGTAGAAGAAGAAGAAGAATGTGTACACGTGTGAATCGCTCTGCAAAATGCAACTCACGGAAAAAATGAATGACAAAGTGCGGGGGAAGTGAAGGGAGTGGGCATGGGATGGCGGTCGTCCGATTGAGTGACGCGCCTTACAAAGCAAATGTGTCTCGTTCACTCATTGGCGTTGCCCTCTTCCGGCGTTTGGTTGGCCGCCGATTGGTTGGCGCCACAACAGCGGCTGGCTCGCTGCTGAAGAAGGAACACATGAGGTTGCGATTGTCAGCATCCGACTTCTGGTAGAGTCGAAACAGCAGACTGGGCAATGGTGCCGGCGGCAAGTCCTCCTCCTCGTCATCTACGGTCACGGCAGTGATGTTTAGGGAGTCATCATTGATTGTCTGATGACGATGCAGCGGAGACGCCGCACCATCGTCGCCATTTAAGTCGATTGTCACAGAAACGCCGCCATCACCACCACCACCACCCGCGGTCGCCCTCCTCGGCGTTTCCACGGCAGCATCGATTTCCGAGGCGGGAAACGTGGTGGTGGTGTTGGTGCTGGCAGCAGTGCTGCTGGAGGTGGTGGTGGTACTCGCAAACGCCATCTCAGAGAGCTGGCTACTACTACTGGCTCGCTGTAGAGCTTGCAGTTCACGTACTCGCAGGGCCTCCGGTAAGAGGTCAGGATTCATTACACAGTTCTTCTTGTGTGACGCCAAAAGGTGCAAAGCGCCGACAAAGCTACAACCTAGAGAACGCCAGGGGCAGGCAACCTGAAGGATGAAAATAAGAAGGTATGTTAAGTACTAAAAAAATAATAAACAGCCGGCAATAAATAGATCAAACGAATTGGTAAGTTGTTTTGGTATCGATTTGAATAAACACTTTGACTCAGTTGTCTAAAAACTCGGCAGCCTCAAATCCACGCCCCCAGAAGGAGAAGGTTTTGGTAGGGCCAACGCTCTAGACGAATGAGGCTTACACCGGTCGGAGGCGAGTTTCATGGCACCTGTGGCAAATTACCCTCCAGCCTACTTCAAAGTGTGGAAGCTAAAAAATCTGATACATTAAGCTGACTGCCGAATTTGAATAATCTATCTGATCCACTGGTGAAAGAAACTCGGCAGCGTAAGTGTGACGCGCTCTGCTGTATTTTTGTACTACCAAGGGCAATGTGAGTTAACGGAATTGGAAACGCCTTCGGGTTGCGTTCAGCAAAGGTAGACGTCTGTTGACCTTAAGTAATTTGCCTGAACATTTAAGAATCTACGGTGCCTAGATAATAGTACTTCGAAAGAACCAGCGTCACAAAATGATACTGATCAGGTGCGGTAATAGAGGAAACATGTCAGGGCTATTCCAGAAAGGTAAGCTTGGGGCGCTGCGTAGTAGGAGAGTCAATCGAATCGGTCTCGTCGCAGAAAACAACCTCGGGAATATAATCGTCACCGTTAACGTCGCTGCCGCCACCGCCCCCATTAACATTTGGTCTATATAATAATGCGGACTTGCGTAGCATCTACCACATCATCATTGTACTTTGCCAAAGATTTTCAATGCTGTCGAAAGTTGTCGTTATCGGCCATTATGTATCGTTTGTGATCTTCCAGTGTTGCCTGTTTCACCTACTTATTTTTACAAACAGTGAAGAGGGATATCGCTGAAAACTCTCAAATTCTATGTTCGAAATATAGCCTATATCTGCTACTGCTGTCTGCTTATGTCTCTGAGGATGAATCCACGATCAGACCTCGAAACGTCAGGCGAATAAAAGTGTTGTCCCAGCGATTGAGTTGCTTTCGTCTCAGCGTATCTATCTCACACCACCACTAGCAAACTGCTGTCGGAAGCCAAATGTATGACTGGGCTACCGTAAGTCTTCCTACTTGTGACATTCATCACGTCAATGTCATTTTTGGATTTTACTTCCTACCAACTGTGTGTTAGGACTTGGCCCACTTGACCGAAGCATGTGTCCTTAAGCCCGCCTAGTCATTCACTGAAGGTCCATGTCCTTTGTTTCATCCTGACCACGTGTCTTGTCGCATGATCTGACCCCTCTACCTCGTTGACTGCCTTCCCATTCGCTGACACACTGCGAACTTTATTCTCGTGTGCTTATTCACCACTCCCCACGCTCTTTGTTCCTCGCATTCGGTTATTATTCACCCCCTGGTTCGTGGACTTCTGCCCCATATAGTTATTCCCACAAAGCTGGTAGTAACGCCTCTGCGTCATTCACACGACTGCTTGTCTAAGCACCTTGAATATATATCCAGCCTCCTTTTTATTTCTACTTCGCATTTTTTATCTATCGTGCACTGTTTACATTATTGTTTATTTACATAGAATTGCATAAAGAAAAGCCGAGGTATCCGACTGTCCTTCAGCGCATTTTCTGACCTCGGTGCGTATATTCAGGAGAAGAAAACCTGTACCACATTAACAACAGTTATTCGAGCTACAAAACGAAAAACCAAGCCTGATTTACATTACACGACAAGCTCTTCAGCTAGTTATCACACAACTGTTAACCGGTGTTATTTCAGGCGATTCTATAGCCTTAATTCGGTCCTTTTTACAATGGCAAAATACCTTTTGAACAGCTGATGCGGACCGATTTTTGGTTTGAACAACTGCGGGTCCAGAAGACCAATGGATAAAGATGACTCCTAAGGAGGATACGCGAACAACCTACAATGGATGCACAACTTTGCGCCAAATTTCAGGATCTACAGTAACTTGTGCTCAAAACCTGTCGGGTGAAAGTGATTCACACAGTTGGAGTGGTCAGCCACAGTAAAGTGCAGTTTGTGCTTTCAACGAAAACTTACAAAGTCTCGAAGTAAAGGATTTTCTGGGTGCGTAGGCTCCTACTTCCCGATCATCGGCTCTAAACTGAGATGCCAAAAGCACAGACTATTAACAGGGAAAATTCCCCCCTGGGAAGACGTTCGAATAAACGAGGCCTGCTATGATGCAATACGAAAGGTCAGAGCTTCCAGCAACCCCTCTTAGATGTGCATAGACCAAAGGACAGGGGTTATACCTTTCAGGAAACATCACATACCTCAAGCTTTTCAACAAAATCACCTAAAATCCTTACACGAAAAAAGAGAAGGGATACTGGACTTATCCTATCTAGAGAAAAATATTCCGCTTGAAACTGATATAACAAAAAAGACACCCCCTCAAAAGGCACGTCCTAACAAGGCTTTGTTTTAATTACTGGGCTCCCTGAATGGTTAATAAGGAGGGAAGAAGAGGCTGCAACTCACGGAATAGTCACCAATTATGCTCTCCAGGATAAAGTCATGGTGGAGACTGGCTCTGACTACGTGTTTTCGGTCGATGGGGCAGGTGTTGTTTGTCTTCAGCCACGGTTCTATGCACTAAAGGAGAGATTACGCGAACAGATTTAAATAATAATAAATTGTATATTTAAGGCCTAAGGGACCCTTTCGCTGATGACAAAACAATCAGGAATCGATGTTTTGACAAAAAGGGCTGTGTTTAATTGAAGGTCAATAGAATAGCAATATTCGCAAAGGAGAAAATGTACGCAGAGCCTGCGTACAGCGTTTTCTAGCCAACATCAGGATAAACAGTGTAGGATTACTTATATCAGACAACTCACCGTGAAACAGAAACTGTGACCACAAGGAGCCCGATATGGGTGGTTGAAGACCTCTGTGCAGATAGGACAGAACAGATGCGGACTGATAGCGTTGGGTTTTACAAACCGTCTGTCATCGTTGTCCTCCAGAACAGGCTTAACTACCGACTTTCTGCCACCCCGGTTAGCCCTCGGCGTCGCGCGACGACGAACCATGCCTAAATGGACAAAAAGGCAAAATGTGCGCAAATATTCCCATGTTTAACCTGAAAAGTTTTTTGGCAAATATTTTTTCGGCAATTAATCACAGGGCCTGTACGATTACATTTAGAATGAAAATAGTACAGTCTTAGATTGTCTCACATCGTGTCCGCATGTCAACATCGGCATGCTGAGATCACTGGACTAGGGGAGAGGGAGAATAGTTTAGGCTGTGAGTATTGGTCATGCGTCAAGTACGCGGAGTGATTATCAGTTTCACGTGCCCGCACTGAACAGCTGTCATCACGGGAATGGAGACGACATACGATCGCCACACTGCATCGACCACGGAAGTGAAAGCGCCTGTTTAAGCGTCTTGGGGCAACAGGGTTCTGGATTTGCCAGCCGTCTAGCCACTGTCTCAGCTGTTGTTAGCAGCTGTTGATGTAGGTCCTTGTCGAAGTTGGCTGGTGTTTAGTGTAAGAGAACAGAACTGGAGATCGATATAGATTCACCTTTATGTAGCCAGGCCGGTAAGTGTTCATATAGCTTCTTTTTCAGGCGCTTCGTTGTTCGGTCAAGTTATCCCGCTCCACAGAAACAAGTCAAAGGGCAAATGCACATCGGTTTGGCCTTAAACAGGAATCGGTCTTTACCTCCCAAGCGTAGGTGGGGGGGAGTAAATGAATAATACGCATAAGTTCGCTGCGGGAGAAGCGCTTTTGATGGCATTAATCAGACATCATCTTATTGGCTCTCTTATCGCATCACCTAAGAAAAACAGTCTTATGAAGAGACCTTCTGTAGCTAAGGTTGCAGACGCAATCCCCAATATTCCTAGCCACGTCAGTTCTTAAAATGCAAAACCGTCCGGCCAAAAAGACTTGAGTAGACGGAAATCGGAAATAAGCAGCTAACTTCCAGGCCCTGACATCTATAGGCATCTTTCTGTTTGAAGAATGGATACCCCGTTCCAGCCTAAATCCCAAGGGAAATGTGATTAGTCGGGATGATGTCTAAAACAGTCAGATTTTTTGGCAAGGACCTGTGTTGCGCCCTGTGACAATTATTAGCGCTAGGCAGATTCACGAAACATAAAACGCGGGCAAATTTGAGATTTAGAAGCAATACTATGTGGAAAAAGGCCAAAGCAAATACACAGATGTTCACTATCCAGGAACGACAGCGTCATCACATAAGGTTTGACCCAACATTTAACCGTTAGTTAAAAGGCCAGTTAACCTGGCAATAATATAGACATTTCAAAGCTTCTTAAAGAAGCTCATGAGAGCAGATGAATGCTTGGTGCTGAAACTTGCAAATTCTGTGGGCCAGGTCATGTTCTCGTTTGCAAAAGGCGAAAAAAACGAAAGCACAAAAACCAGGGCAGCCGAAACTTTGGACAACGAAATTATAGTTCGCTTTAGACCACAAAACTGTACGGTTGTTTGACAAAACACCTAGGATTATGTCCGGCTTCGAGATAACCATAAAATCCTCAGTTGGTATCAGATTATTCAAGTTACTCACAGGTTCGGGACGATCTGTGACCTTTTTTGTGGCGTGAAGTACGAGTTACCTGCTGCAAATTCCGCCAAGGTCGAGCTCTGGTGTGGGCAGGTTCTCTACGCTGTTCTTGAAGCATATGCAGTATTATGTGAACGGCATTCCCCGAAAAAAACTAAAGACGCAATAATGTGGCTGCATGAGAAAAGATGAAAGGTCTACAAGTATCATATTGGCATCCTGCTATCGTGGCACTGCGTGATGATTAACTAAGCATGTGGAGATGTTTTTTTTCTAATTAATGGAATTTGACCATCCTTTTGCCTGTTCAATTTCTGGTCCACAGCAACGTCTAACTGTCTGATATTAAATCAGGTGTGCGACAAGATGACATTCAATGGCTTAGCTTCAATTAACTACACCATTGACTGAACTGGAATACACCGGGAACCACAGCAGACGCGTCTTCGACCGCCAAGGTCTGCTACACCAAACCTCCCTATGGTGGATCTATCGCTTCTCCTCTCCATCTCTTTTTTTTATGACAGAGCAGCCCCTTTTGACTATGCTGCTCCGACTCTTCCTCCTCGAAGCCGGGATTGAGGCCCATCTGGCGGAGTTCCAGATCTACCAAGGGCTACTTGCCTGCCTGCCTTGAATACACCGGCAGTACTGATCCTGTAAAAGGAGTTGGACTGACTTAAAGAATATAGTTTTTTGGGGTAAATTAGTTCAGTAAATTAGTCAGCATATCCAGAAACTATGCAACGACTCGTAGCTGCGAGTAGCACTTGTGACTAGAAGGTAGAGCTTAGGAATAATGACTACGAGTTTGAAAAAACGAACAGTTTTAAACACATTGGAGTAAAGTTGGTACCGAACGGACAGAGCATGATAGACATTGTTTTCCAAATTCATGTCATACTAAGCTGATGATGCCAGTATTAATCATTTGAGCATTTTGGATACCCGAACGCAAAAACTAAGTCTAAGATACTGTTATCACTGCGGTGCTCCGTTGCTGGCAAACTGCGAAACGAGTAAAAATTACGCGATGCTGCCTTCTCCCGGCTTAAGTGCTACAAATCATGTGGGCGACTAAGCGGACAAGTTATATTTGAGAGGAGGTAAGAGAAAGGATGTGAAAAAACATGCCTGAATCAGCGAGGTCTTGGAAACTTATTTTAACAGGCTATTTCCGCAAGTCGTTCAACACCTGTAAGCATAGGATCGATGTCAAGATGGCAGATGTGACTATTCGAGAGAAGAGGAGTTGAGATTATAGAGTATATGCTCGGGTGGTGTCGTGCTCAAACGGGTTATAAGTTTTCTGATGGGGGCTTAGATATCCTTAATATTTGCTACGAGATCCTACGAAATAATATAGTGAGAGCAGTATCGCCTCAGCCTAAATAAGGCTGCGACACCGTTTTCTAGCCCTAATTGCGTATGTGAAGACAGAAATGACTTGAACGTATTTCTGGCAGAACAGTTTTAATAGCAGTAGCAAAACCACAATTAAAAGGCAAGTTTAATCGCGGCAATAAAGTTCCCACCGAACGAACTACTTCTCTGGGTAGACTTAAGGCACTTATTCACGATCAACACAATAATTGAACACGAATGTATACAATCTCGAAACATGCGACAAGGATAAGCCTCTGGCTCTTACTCATTAAAAATTAAGATATTTGCGGGGTATAATCTGGCTTGAATTCAAGTAAGGCAGTTAAAACACACGGATTCCATATAGGCCAAATACACTGTTTTCAGGCAAAGAAGATATAATAAAATTACGTGAACCTCAAATGAATACCTTTGAGGAGGAAAAACGACTTAACAACACGCCCGAGTTCAAAATTGAGCGACGATCTCCTTTCGCGCGCGTGAATATCAGCCTACTAAAAATGCCTGCGAATGGTTTGTAACCTTTGTGTCTAACATTAAAGTTGCTTAAGACAGCAAATGAAGACAAATGCAGGGAAGCAAATTTTTCTAACTTTAACCGTTATTTCTTGGTTTGTCAACATAATGCTCCATTTTTCGGGACCGAATACACATCGGGCAGGACAATTTTCGAGTAATTTTGCTTACGGTATCAACTGCATTCATGTGGGTACCAAGTTCATCGAATGAATAGGAAGAACATTCAAGACACGGTTTATAGGACAAATATTAATGGCGGCGAGAGATGACGTTTATTCCTACGTTAACACCGCGTTTTAAGGAATACCATTAATACCATAAAGATACTTTGACCATGGTTTTGACGTAGTTATTGCGTCGAAAAAATGAAGATTTTTGTGTTAAGCTTTGAGACCTTGGCTTTGAAACATTTCATAATCATGGGGAAATTATGGTCGTATACAGCTTCTGTTGACCGTAAAAAACTAGACTGTCAAATTAATATCGTTAATTGAAATCGCAATACCTAGAAATTGGGATGCAAGCAGCATCAAATTTGGAATTTGGAATTTGGAATTTATATTTTTCAGCGCCGGTACGGCACTATTAAATAGAGAATTTAATTACGAAGCTTGGCCAATTGAAAATCTATGCGGATCACACCTGTGCATAAAGGTGCAAGAAATGCCTCCGCAAATATTTACAGATAAGACAGCCTCATTTCGGTCTGCTGCGCGACTATGTTAAAAGTAATGAAGCATGATCTGAATTCATTTGTAGAGCAGCACAAGTTAATATCCGATTACGTGGATTTCATAGAGTCAA
Organism: Ligula intestinalis; assembly: GCA_036362985.1. Classification (NCBI taxonomy): domain Eukaryota; kingdom Metazoa; phylum Platyhelminthes; class Cestoda; order Diphyllobothriidea; family Diphyllobothriidae; genus Ligula; species Ligula intestinalis. The sequence continues at coordinate 25,512,597 of JAYGXS010000005.1, forward strand.
GTCCTAGTTGACGAACCTGCTATATTGTTGGAAACTTGGACACGGACAGTTCATGGAAAAAATCCGCTTCAAGTAGAATATATTGACTTCAGAAATACATTCTTTAGTTCTCCACAGAAACATCTTCTAAAATCCTCCAACCGGATATGTGTAAGGTTAAAACTGCTGAAGTAAATTCGAAGCTTCCTAATCGCCCTCCCTCAAAATTGCCATTCTGGTCACCAGTCGATGGCTCTGCTCTTGCACTTATGTACGTCAGTGACTGTGCCCGTGAAATAGATTTTGATGGCGCTATGTTTGCCGACCACATTAAGATTTGGCAAGTCACGAGAATTGCAGCTGACGAAGAAAATTTGCAGATGACTTCGATCAAATGCAGGCCAAACTTAACAACCTTTTTTTCGGAAATTCAATTTCTCTGGCAGTATGGCTGATGATGGGGAAGGGTTCTGTGAGGTATTGCATATTCTCTCCAGAAACCACTGTCCGGTTTTACGGAAGGAGCTAAACAACAAAATACTATGTGATGGACAGCACGGCTTTCGCCCAGGACGCTCTTGCCTCACGAGTGCTCTTTACTCATAGGAAAAGTGGACAGAGGCCGCAGATAAAGGATATCCAATTGATGTCATATTCTTCGACTTCAAAAGGGCCTTCGATAATGTACCACAAAGGCTTCTTCTACAGAAGATTGTGGACGTGGGGATTCAAGGAAAAATGTATACATGGATGAACAGCTTATTGTCTCTCAGAGAACATAGGGTTGTTGTCGGAATTTCAACCTCAGAATGGACAAAGGTCGAGAGTGGGGTACCACAAGTCTCCATTTTGGGTCCGCTGCTATTCCTGATTTACGTAAACGATTGCCTCAATGAGCTTGACTGTGCAGCTGTCATGTTTGCGGATGATATAAAAATATGGGCTGAAATAAGGTGCGCCGACGACGCAAAGAGATTGCAGTCGAACATTGATAAACTGGTTATCTGGTCGTCTACCTGGCTTCCTAAATATTAATGTATCCAAGTGTCTAGCTCTACACATAAGCCCGGGGCGAAGAGTGCTGCCGAAACACAGGTATTTATCAATGGTACCGCATTAAAAGAGGTTGACACGCACAAAGATCTGGGTATATGGACAACCACGAACTTGATGCAAACAGAGCACTGTAAAAGGTCCGTCCAGAAGGTAACTAGTACCCTGCACTGGATCAGACGAGCGTTCAAAATCTTTCCACCTGAACTCTTCGGAAAAATATTTGGTGCCTTTGTGAGACCACAACTTGAATACAAAATGCCACTTTGAACACCGTTGTTGAAAAAAGATATGAAGCTTCTTGAACAAGTGCAACACAAGGCGACAAAGATGGTCGATGGTCTCAGGGATTTACCATATCAGAAGAGATTGATCAAACTTGACCTTTTTCCTTTGTCTTACAGGAACATTCAGTGCAGCCTGCTCTGGACATTCCGGATAATCCGTGGCCACATTTCCCCCCTAAAATTGGAGGATTTCTTCCAATTAGCCACCACAACTCACCTGCGTGGCTATTCTTACAAGGTCACAAACGAGCGCACCCGATTAGACCTCCGTACATATTTCTTTAGTCAAAGCGTGGTCCGGCCTTGGAACTTGCTACCAAGTGAGACGGTTTACGCTGTAAAAATTGCGGGATTTAAAGACGACTCAATATAATTTTATTTGCCAAAAGGTGACTTTTACAACACGATTTCCTACTGCCAGCACTGTGAAAACTTTTTTTGGCTTAAGACCGTTTTCATTCTTTTCCGTGAACATTCACAAGAAATTCTGTCATGATATCATATGTGCTCCCCCGACTGCACATTAACTGTAAGAACAACCTTGTTTGCGTTACACAAATAGGGTCCTCAAGGGCATTTCTTGCCTGTTACCCTTAAATATATATATATATATATATATATATATATATATTAACATAGGAGAAGATACGAGGTCCAGATAAATTATCCCGATCATCATCCCCCAAAGAAGACGAAGACGAAAAGAAGGCGCTGTCGTGGACCACACTGTAATTGTGCTGACGCTTCAGAAATACACTATTTTCCATCATCAGAGTGGTGGGTTGTGTGTTCCTGCTTGCCGAGATTTGGAATGCTGCGCAGCCCATCTGGTGTTATAGCGACGGCTGACGCACGAGCGCTGAAATTCGTGCTGTCCGTGGATTGGCTGCGGCACCTCCATTGTGGGTGGCTGGCGCCCGTGTGTGCCATCCGTTGCCTGTCCGTGTGTCGTTAACGCGTCTAAGTTAACCGGCCCGGTAGCGTGACCACCGGCTGACCTCCCCTCTGAGCCGGATGCGCGGATCAGCCCTCGTTCCGGGTCCGGTGTCCGTCGATGGGTAGGTGAGTCATCCCGGTCGTGTGCGCGGCGAAGGGCCCTCTCTGCCCGTCCTCCTACATCCACATCGCCTGTACGTCTGTTGTTGTCGCCATCAGGTCTGTGTGCGTATCATGTGCACTTGGCCGGCTACTATCGGCTCTCCTTCCATTCTCGAGTGGCTGGACCGGTTGGCATTCAAAGTGCGGTCCCAACTCACATGTTTGGGCTGGTCGGTGGATTGATGATGAGGTAGGGAGCTGAAGGACGAAAGCCTTCTTCCCTTAATAAAGTGACTTATGTCGGCCATTTGAGTCGCGATTAGTTCTCCTCCCCTGCCGCGTCAGTGGCCACTGTTGACGAAGTTGCAAGTCGCTCGCTAGCGCCGGTGGCCTCGTCGGGGCTGATTGAAGTCTTGTCCGGAGGGCCTGATAGGTTGGATTTAAATCAATATTTCTGATGATTGTGCCCACGGATGCCCAACTTTCAAGCACCAATCTGGTCATCTTGTCGTTGGATCGGCCGATGACTTTGGCGTTTTCGAAAGCGAACTTATGCTTCTCCCGGTCCATGTGGCCGTATACCAGTGCCAGTTTATCCTTGAGATCGACTGCAAGTTGGTGTTCATGCAGTCTTGTGCAGAAGCGTTTACCCGTTTCACCAACATACCTTGTACTGCAATTTTGGCATGGTATGCTGTAGACCACTGCAGATTGTTCCGTTGCCAGAAGCGGATTCTTAGGCCTCATTATCTGCTGCCGTATTGTTGAATCGGGTTTGTGTTCCACCCCAATTCCGAAAGGGTTCAGAAGTCGAGCTGTTGCCTCCGAAACATTTTTCATGTAGAGGATCGCTAGCCAGAACTTTTGTTTTTCATCATCTGGTTGACTTCGGATGGGCCTTCGTCAGCACTCACGATTGAAGCATCGCGGATAACCGTTAGATATGACCAGGGAATTGAGGTATTTCGCCTCCGCCTTTTGCCCGTCCTCATCGCTGCAGTGCGTTTAAACGCGTTGGAATAGAGATCTAACGCAACTGCGTTTGTGACCAATTGGGTGGTTACTTTGGAATTGCAGGATGCGTTTGGTGTTCATTGCTTTCCAATAGACCGTAGTTTTTATCCTCCCCTCGGAAGTCCTCTTGACATGCACATCCAGGAAAGGCAACCGGTCGTTATCTTCCTCTTCCATCGTAAATTGGATGTCAGGGAATATAGAATTCAGTAAGGTCTTAAAGCTCTGAACGTCGTTCCTTTTGATTACGACAGAGGTGTCGTCGACGTATCTGGTCCAGAATTTTGGACAGAAAGCCCGGAAGATTAGTCGTCGTAGCCTCTGCAGGATTGCCTCGGCAATAAGTCCCGACAGGGGGGAGCCCATCGGTGTTCCCTTCGTCTGTTCATAAACCTGGTTGTTGAAGCTGAAGAAAGTTCTGAGGCACAATTCCAACAGCTCAGTGACGTGTTGTCGTTGAAGTTGCTGGTCCTCGTCCTCATACTTTTCGGCGAGTAGTTTATCAATAGTGCTTACGACGAGGCCCGTTGGAATAGAGGTGAATAGAGACAACACGTCAAACGATACCATCATCCCGTCTGAATCTATTTCTAGATGCTTTATGTTCCGCAGAAACTGTTCAGCCGACTTCACTGTAGATTCGGAATCCTCGGTGAGGAAGCGGAATCGCTTGTAGAGCCACTTCGATAGTCCGGGGCCCTCAAAAGAGGAGAAGCGCTGACCGCAAAAGCCACAGACGCCATGGTGGCGCGTTTCTGCGGTCTGCCAAAAGTGCATAAGCCTGGAGTGCCCCTTCGCCCCATCGTCTCCTTGCGTGGTACTCCGACGTTTGGACTATATAAGTGGCTACAGGGACAAGGAATCACTCTTGAATATGCCCATAGCGATAGTTGACTTTCGCTGCACCTTACGCACTTCCCCTCGTTCACGCACACACTTTAGCCCGGTGACATGACAGGGGCAGTACTGGATGCAGTGGCTGGCAAAGATAAACGTCTCATCTACGTGTCCCATACACACCTGGGTAGCTCATGACGGCCTAGGTTGTCAAAAATAAGGGATACCCCGGTCTCAGGTTAGTGAGGCTGCCAGAGAAACCCCATAAAGGAGGGGTCGATACGGCCTTACCTTGAATATCTAGAAGATCTTCTTACTTAGTCAGTTGGTAGAACGCCAAGTCCAGGTCTCAAGCGCCTGTAATCCTCTCTAATGTATCAGATAGAGTAAAGCGAGAACTATGCGGTAAGGTTCAAATGCACCGTTTTGTAGTGACCTCATATTCTAAGCCATGCTCTCCTTGCACGGCTCTGGGGCAGGCCGCATGTTTGACTTTCGTGTCCATTAAGCACGTGCTCACCAGAGCGTGTCAAAGGCAGGGTAAGGTCACGGACGTGTGTTAACTCCCTGTGTGTCTTAACTGACCAATCACTTCCCAAAGACGATTCACAAAGGACCTTATTACGGTGACTACCTTCGCTAAGATATTCCCAGACCGAGCAACCTCACTGTTGGATTGCGACTCTGGGTCCGGCCGACTCATGGTTGGACTGCACTTGTTCGGGAGTCAATTACCCATTGCTCATACTGCACTCTTCCGACATTTAATTACATCATTCATAACACACTGGCCTTCCACGCATTATCTTATTCACGAGTTCATAGTCACTGGGATACGTTCATCTTCTGCTACTCGACCGGACTACTTCGTATCTAACAGTTTCTTCCTACTGCCTGCCCCAGTCGTTCGTTCGAATTGGTCACTTAAACAACTAAGCGTTCAGGCTACGCGTGCCACAAGCGAGACCTAGATTCAATAAATCACACAGAGTCTCCACATAAGTGAGATTTGTACTGCCTAGAACCATATTGGCCACATGGAGAAGAAAATTAGAAAAAGATACACACTTAACTGAGAGGTGACGATTAAGTGCCCAAGCTGGGATGGGTTCGTGTGCACTGCATTTGCCGGTGGTGGTAGCTTCTCTCTCGCTTCTCTCTCTCTCCCTCTCTTCCTCTTCCCTTGCATAGCCTGTTCTACAATTTGTTTATCCTTTTGGCACTGCGCCCATCCAACCTCAGGCGACCGACAGCTAGGCGGTGGCGGTGAGGGAGAGATTGATGTCGAATCTCGTCCTAAGGTTGTAATACTGTTTAAAGTGCAGTCTATTCTCATATCATTTCAGTCGTGATAGAATTCCGGCTCTTCCAAAAGCTTCTTTCTGACCGCTAACAAAACGTATGTACTGTAACAAGTGGATACATAAGAAGCATGCAATTTTATCAGTGATTTTGGCTGCCTTTATAAATTCAAATATATTTTATGAAAAAAAATACGCACGAAAAAGGTATTTCTTGTAATTGTTTGGTAGAAAATTACGCCTCATTTTAATTTTATACTTAAAAAGCGTATCTTTCAGTTTCAAAAAGGGAAATAATTATGAACTTTTTACAATTGTGAGGTGTTCGTTCATAATGCATCGCATCTATCGCAGGGGTTAAGCGAATTAAATCCTAACACCTGCGATCTTCAGACCATGATTTCTTAGGAGAGAAGAAGTAAGTGGAGACCAGAAAAGTAAGAATAGCTTATTCTGTATGCAAAAGAACGGAGAATAAGCAGGAAGAACTTTTACTTTGGAACGCACGACCAGCCAGGAAGACCGTTGGGTCCTAAGTCCCGGTTTATCCGCAGGCATGCCAGCGGTCAGTGACTAGGTCCGCCTACGCGAGCAGGCATGTGAATCCTTGCCAGGCCAGGGGTCAGCTTTGCGGCATCTGTGATTGGCTGTTCCCAGAAATCGAGAACAGCCACCAGGCGCTTTGGCAAAGTTCGTTTCAACGCGAGCTAATCACGACATATCCGTCAATTTACTAATGTTGCCTTTAATGCGTACAGTATGTTCCACATCTGTTTACATAATTTGCGAGAACTATGTGACCTCTTTCTTAAACCATAGTTGAAAACGTACTTTTACTTAAATAGGGTGTACACAGCGCGAAATTTTTAAACTTTGAATTCAGGTGTAGCAGTCAGTAGGTTTAAAAATTATTCGGTAATTTAGAAACCTTTTTGAGACAAAAACACCCCTACTTTAAATATAGAATTTAAGGAAGGTTTAATTTGCTACAAAACGAGCATGATAAACATTTTTTGCGTCTCTTAAAGCACCAGCCCCTCCGGACCCCACCATGCCCCGTCGGGCATGGTGGGGCTCAGGCGGAACAAATCATCACTTTGGCCCCGGCTGGCCCCACCATGAAAATTTTTATCGCAAATGGGCGCCTTTTTTCGTTAAATTGGCCATTTAATTTGGCAATCGAACAAGTGGCAGGACATCCAGCTGTAGCAGCACTTAGAACATAAAACTCAAGTCGTAAATGAATGATGGTGGATAATTTATTGAGAGATAAAATACCTTTTTACAGGAATTAATGATCCTTTCACGTGATATCGTCAGGAGAACTTTCATTGTCCGTATCGGGCTCCTAAAGTATAAACAAAACCGCTTGTTACATATATTTCTATAAAAGATGATTAATCTGGATGAAAATGCAGATGTAAAACCCATTTATTTATCCGCACAGGTAATAACTATTTAAAGGTAATTTTTAAATGCACGCGTTTATAGGCGGTGATTCTGTGTTTGCCAGGGTACTTTCATTTCATCAGTATCAGTATCAGTATCAGTTTATTGAGGGAAAGATAGGTGAATGCCTTTGGACTCCCTGTTGGTAACAGGATGATGTGAAATTAGTTGATACAAAGAAAAATTTAAACTTTACGACAGTTACATGTTCCGGGAAGACAGTCTTCACAAAAATGTAACAGAAAAATACAGAAAAATATATGACTACTCGCAAATCGCGAGTAGTATAATTTGATGCAGTGGATGTGATAAACAATGTGATTCATTTGTAGGTGATTCATTGCTTATCATAGACAAAAAGATATGCAAGTGGCTATGCATTGAGCTAGAATACCGAGTCCTATATGCAAAAGAGGCTGTAGCTAACTGCTTCTAAAGTAGCTTGAATTAAAACAGTAATCACCTTAACTAACGAACATTCGTAATATACTTCAAAAAGGCGTAACATAACGTACCTGATAAACAGAAGATGAGACTTCGTTATGTATGGACGTAACAGAATAGAATAAGATGGATGCCGAAATATACCTATTTAAACAAAACCATTTATTAAGTTTATTCAATTTTCCCCCAAAGGTTAAGGTATTCAGTAACTATTATGTATTTTGGATTAATTTGCTTCAATTATCAAAAAAATACACGTATAGAAACCTAATAGTGCCTCAGCACTCTTCTTGATAATTTTCAATTTTGGTTCCCGAGCTGCGGCCACTGAATATTCATGGTAGCCGACTTCCATGAATATTAACGGGGCCAAGCACCGCCTGGCCCACTCAACGCCCCTTCATTCAATATAATTACTAAAATTAGTTTAAAGATCAACTTTATCCACCGAATCTGATAAAGTTTGGTTTACTTTTCTTCTCTTATCTCTAAAGCATACAGATGTACCGCCGGGCTTGCAATATCGCGATGTAAGGCGTCCCCTGTGAGCTTTTTTGCATGGGGGAGGCCAGCCGGGGCCAAAGTGATGATTTGCCCCGCCTGGGCCCCACCATGCCCCATATACCATATTTACTAAAATTAGCTTAAATATCACTTTGATCCAACAAATATTATAAATTTTGGTTAACTTTTCTTCCTTGATCCCTCAAATATACAGATGTTCACCAGGAAATAACTTCTTTTATAGTAATCGGCCTTAATTAAATTCTGACGTGGCCATCCCCCCTGGCACCTTCTGAGCCGGCGGGGCCACGTGTTTCAAGGGAAGTTAGTTTTCCACAAAATATGTTTGAATTTATAAAGGCAGTCGAAATCAACGATAAAAATGTAGCCACTTTTTACAGTACATGTGCTTACTAAGCGGTCAGAAAGAAGCTTGCTAAAATGCCGGCATCCTACCATGACTGAAATGATATGAGAATAGACTGCGCGAAGGTCAGTATTACAACCGTACTCAATGCCGACTATCGAGAGAGTAGCAATCTTTCGCATGGGCCGCACTGTACATGTCACTATCCGAGCAAATGACAGTGCAATTTTATCAGACATGCTGTATATTCCCTATCCCATGAAATGTCACCCGGAATTCTGAAATGCGTTTTCGATTCAAACATATTAATTACGTATGGTTTTAAAAATGACGATCATACAGCAAAATCTCAAAACGTTTTGAGCACATCAGGATGCCGGCTTTTTAAGGAGCTGCTTTCTGACCGCTACGTAAAAGTTTGTACTATAAAAAGTAGTATCTTAAGTAGTATGCCTTTTTTCTCATTGAGTTTGACTGTCGTTAAAGAGTCAAATATACTTTTTTGGAAAGCATGCAGGAAAAAAATATTTCTTGTACTCGTTTGGCAGAAAATTACGCCTTCTTTAACTTTTATACTTAAAGAAAGGGCATCTTTATGTTGAAAAAATGTCTAATCATGAGCTTTTTTACAATATTCAGGTGTTCTATCATCGAACATCGTATCTGTCAATGCTTTAATGCTGCCTTTACTGCATAAAGCATGCTCCATACCTATTGCTACATTTAATGCGAACTATGTGAGATCTTCCTCAGACTGTAGGCGAAGACGTACTTTTCCTGGAACAGGGTTTACACAGTGCGCAGTTTGTAAACCTTGAATTCCAATGTAACCATCAGTAGGTTACAGAATTATTCGGCAATTAAGAAACTTTTTTAAAACCGAAAGATACCTTTTCTTTAAGTATAACATTTAAAGAAGGCGTACTTTGCTGCCAAACGAGTACAAGGAATATTTTTTCATGCATGTTTTCCAAAATCAATGACAAAAAGGCATACCACTTAAGTAGCTACTTTTTATAGTACATACTTTTACGTAGTGGTTGGAAAGAAGCTCATTAAAAAGCCGGCATCTTGTTGCGACCAAACTGTATTGAGATTAGGCTGTCATTTTTAAAACCATACGTAATTTATGTTTGAATCGAAACTGCATTTCAGAATTCCGGGCGACGTTTCATGAGATAGGGAATCTACTGTGTTTAATAAACGCCACCCACATGCATGTGTTTAAAACTACCGCAACAGTAATGACGTCTCCTTATACGACCTGACTGCAGCCCCGAGGGCTTCTGTTTGTTATTGCTGCGCGCTTGACTAAAGGGTACATCTAATTACTACGCGCTTGTGATCGATTAAAACGACCGTACTGCAGGTGTGGAGGAAAAGAAGGACTCGCAACCAGTATCTATAGTAGGCTTAGGAAAAAGCACATTTTTCTTCTGACACCCAGGGAACACTATTTTGCCATCTGCATGCTTGGCAGGCAATGTTGCAAACAGCCGAGGATGCCAAATTTTGTCACATCTACTACACAGCTGGGGCCTAAGACCTGTTAGCACCTGTCAAAGGGCGTGACAGAGCGTGCTCTCCGCTGGCTAGTAGCAGTGCACGTATTCGGTAACTGAGCGCTGTGTGACGTCATCCCCTCTCTGTGTGTTTCGAAAGTAGCGCTTCCAGCTCTAGCGTGGCTCTAGCGTGCATCGGTCAACCGGTCGACGTCAAATAATTGTACTGTATGAGACTTGTGAGCGTGTGTGAATGTATGGAGTGACTAAGAAAAGGCTCTTGAACGCAAAGGGACCAGCACTGCAGCCCCACCAAAACACGCGGAGAATACATAGTTTTGTTTTTATGAACAACATAGTACCTATTGCTGATAAACGTAGAGAAGATTTTAGCAAGCCAAATGCCCAACCTTGGGAAGTGGGAGTAACCGGGTGGGATTTGAAGCCAGCTTTGTTGGCAATTGAGCAGTAGTTAGTCAAACGCCCTATCCGGAGGTCAAATATATTTACCCCCTCAAAGATGCTCTAGGAATGGATGCAAGACAAAGGACTTCGTAAGTACATGTCGCCCCCTGACTCCACAATCTATTATCAGCAATACAGATGCTTGAAAAACGACGGATCGCCAAAGAGTTTTAGCACCCTAGGGAAAATGTGTGCTACCATATTGCGATGCTTGTGCTCGGTGTTCTTGCATAATTCTTGAAGCTATCAAGTCGTGGCTAAAAGTCGTGGATTGGATGATTTCCAAAAGACGGGTAAACTCGAACCGCGCGGTAAGCGCAGTGTGCATTTGTGCGACATGGCTACAATGGCTCCAGCTTAATATGACCTACAAATGGCAATTCTATTATGTTCGGAGCAGAAGCACAACTTGGCTTTTACCTCATTGTTTCTGGTGGCTCACATTACTAGAGCCCGCGTTCTCTTCTCGAGGGTGAGGTAGATGCCTAACAAGTCTACTCCCACTACAGTCCAGCGTAAGTCATCGCTCCTGTACCACTCCGCTCTGGTGCACAATATAAACCTCGTCAAGACTATTACTCAGAAGATTAATTGGCGAACATACGTTTGTTTTTGATAATTCTCATCAGGCCTTTACATGTATAGGTTTATTAGGTAAATGGACTATGCGGGTTAGTCGAAAAAAGGGAAGGACGATTGTCAGGGGAGAGGGGAATGGGGGGGGGGTTCGAAACGCGGTCAACATTTGATCAGCATAAGGGGGGAGCTGGTAGTCGGTTGAGGTGTTAAGCCGCTGGCTGTTGGATTAGCAGCTTTTGACCATGGTAACTGTGGTGCCGCGACGAAATTCTTTTGGGCGCAAAGGACGTGTCGGCCTAGCCTGATTGCGGCCGCTTCTGCCGTAGCCAAGAGACGCTGTCCAAGAAATTTTGAGTAACTTGAAGGTACCTTGTAGATAACTCGGAAGGCCTCTTTGGCATCCACGCGATGGTCAGAGTCTACCAGATGTGCTAGAATGGAACTGTTTACACCCTTTAGTTGACCCTTTCCTAACCATGCTGGGATGTGTTCTCGGACTCTTTTGGACAAACGCCGACTCGTGCGACCAATATATCCCGCCCCACAGGAGCAGGTAAATGAATATATGCACATGGATGTGGTCTGGGCTGGCAGTTTGTCCTTGATCTCTCCGTATGGGATGGGAGTGGTCGAGAAAAGTACGTGGGCGTTGGCTGCTGGGAAGGTGGTAGCTACAGCTTGACTCAGGCACCTCCTTAGAAGTTCGCTTGGTCCGTCCCCTTGAAATGGGACTCTGATAAATATTCGCTTCTTCTCTGCTGTTAGCACTGCAGGTTTTGGTGGCCTTTCAGTCATGTGCTTAGCGATAAATCGACAGGGGTACCCATTTTGTCGAAATACACATTCAACAATCCTGAGCTCCTCTTCTATGCTATCATTCGAGCAGATCCGTTTTGCCCTTTGCGGCAAACATCGTACTAAATTACGTTTGAAGTTTAACGGTACGAAGCTAGCAAAATGGACGTATTGCCCGGACCACGCGAAATGGCTAGCAGACAAACTGAAACCCATAGCTGCTCCATCTAATTGCCTGTAAATCTTATTGCCGAAAAGGAACTGTACATTCAAGGTACATTTTAGTAGCAATTCCCTGAGTGCATTTACTGGCTTTCCTATGTCCTGGTGATTTGAGCTAATGAAGTCACAGATGTAATCTACTGTTTCTGTGACCGGCACGTTTGTAAACA
>JAYGXS010000005.1:25525002-25572648 GCA_036362985.1 Ligula intestinalis
CCCTGTTTGAAAAAAATGACACTAGTTTTGGGGAGATAAAGTCTGTATTACATTATAAGTAGAATTAAAGAACAGGTACTACTTAAATATCACACCACCGCTCGTCCAAGTTGTCCTGGAATAAAGGCAGAAGAACTCCTCGATTTTCCTTCAGAATGAGAACGTTGATACTAAGTACTCTTGATTTGCTATGTGTGTGTTTGCACCCGTATTCGGATCAACATAATCTTTTTGGCGCTTTAGGCTTTTGTGATCGCACCCAGTCTGATTAAGTCACCGATAAACTGGTCACCCGTCAGAATGTATTGTTGAACCTGTTTGTACTTCACATTCAATTTTAGGGATCAAAGTCGCTGTACCCCGCTTGTGTATTTAAAAGAACCTAACTAGGCCCACTGGCACAATGTAAAGACACATAGACCATCAACGTATGCACCATGATTCCAATAAGTAGGTTCTGATTTGATATCGTTTTCTTCGGCGTGAGCATTTCCATTTAAAAGACGCCAACAAACTGTTCTTATTATATCCTACGTACAGGGCTGTGTTATTTATCTTTAGCCCTTGCAAATTTCGGCGTAATGCTGTCTTCGTGCCCAGTACAATTTTGGCCGAGTCCTCTCCGATGCAATCGCTCAAAGATATAGGGATTGCGGACAAAGAGTAGTGAATATGCACAGTTGAAGATTGTTTCTCTAGCCCCGATCGTCAGCCTTCGTTCATCTCTATCAATAGGTGGACACCTACTTAAGGTGTTTACTACACTGGTATAACCTAACAGAACATTCTGACTGCTAGCCTCCACTCAATCTATAGGTTGCACGAGGCTACACCTACATTAGTAACCGTTTAAAAGATTAACTAAAAATTCCGGAGCCGCAGTGGAACTCTCACTCCCGCTTTCACTTAAACTCGAAAGTGCGGAAAGTGAGGGCCTCAACGGCTATAAGCGGAGAACGAATCATAAAAAAAAACAACCAACTTTGGATGCTACTACCGATTAACCAAGGTAATCCGCCAAGTCTCACGATGGCATTGGTTGAAATACGTGATGGAGAAAGAATCGAATCCAAGGAAAGTTTCCATTTCAAACAGGGAAGGCGGAATTAATGAAGGCTGCGTCCTCCATTTGAGAGTGTTTGTTTCTGTGCAATCTTTCATTACTTTTTTAACTACCACCGCTTGGAAAGTTGCCAGTTAGCCCGATAAATTAGTCATCCTACGGTTGTGCAATCCTACTTATTTGACAGTAAATACTAATTGATCTAGTATGTAGCCGAGGCCTAATATTGCTTTGTCCGGTGTCCTTGTTCAAGGCCAGCTGCCTCAAGGGCACCCCCAACCTCAGTCAGCGCTTTGAGAGGCGCCAACCTGCAGAGACTTGACCAACCTCCACTCCGGGACACACATGTGCCTCCAGGTTGTCACGGCTGCCCAAGCACCACTCGAACATGTCTTTTTATCCTCCCCCTCGACCGCCAGAGCCTAGGCCACCAGACAGGACATCATCTCAAGCAATTGTAACACACCAATAGCAAATCACTCGAACCTGCTCCGTAATCCTACTCAAGCAGCTGCCACCACTGTCTTATTCTCACTCAGATCTGGCTGGACACAGTCAACATTTGCCCTGGCTTCGCTAGTGGCCACTGCCACCCGAGACGGGAACCACAGCAGACGCGTCTTTTTCCCGTTCCCAACCGCCCTCACGGCGGCCAAGGTCTGGTACACCAATATCCCTACGGTGGATCAATCTCCTCTCCTCTACATGTCTGTTTTTGACGACGGAGCAGTCTCTCCCGACCACGCTGCTCCGACTTCCCCTCCTCCACGCCACTAGGATTGAAGCCCATCTGGCGGAGCTTCTGATCCAGCCAGCCAGTCGCCCGAGACTGCAACTGAGCGTTCTGTACACAATTAACGACTCCTTCAGGTGACTCCTGCCTTTTACCTACCACCCGGGGTTTTAGCCTGATGATTGTAGTGCTCTAGGCACAACCGTCACTTAGACTTCTACAAATATCTTTTGACTCAGTATTCCATTGTACCGCGTAGGTCGATTCGCAAATGTAACAATAATTGGCAGAGTACGGTACTGTAAAACAAGCATTGAAGCATAAACGATATATAAACCTAAGCAGCGGATGCACGCAGAGCTGGCCAAACACAACGCCTGACCGTAGACCCTAGAGTGCGTCCGATAACCTCACACATGTGCAGGACGCAGCCAGGGCTAGTGTTCAGTGCGTCCAGCCGAACCTGAGAGTGTATAAGACAGTGGTGGCAGCTGCTTAAGTAGGAGTGCGGAGCAGGTTTAAGTGTTCTGTTATTGGTGTGTTGCAATTACCCAAGGGAGGGGGGGTCACCTGCAAAGGCCCCCTGCTGTGTTGGCCAAAAAAGTGGCGTGGTAAGTGGCCCTTAGGAAGGCGTTCTTATTTGGACGTCCGGGAGTGTACGAGGTGTGCGCGTGACTAAATAAACTGAGGTCAACCTTTAGGGCTGCCGGAAAGCCCAAAGACAGGGGACGCTGGCGCAGCTGTTATCGGTTAGCCAGAAGCAGCTGCAAGGTAGAGCCTCGGGGGGCGGTAGCGCCAGTGCAAAAAAGCATTGGAACAGTTGTTCGTGATGATGCATGACCTTGGGGCAGCGGTCTATGGAGGAAAAAGGGGGGACAGGCATTGTGGCTGTCCACTACAAGCAGTACGGTAAAAATGACATAAACGGCCACCTTAACCGGACGTACGAGGAAAAACTGCCTGCAACAGAGTTGTCCTTGTGATAAATTCCAGGGTAAGGTTTCTGATTAGGCTGAAGACTAGATTTGGAGTTAAACTTAAAGTTAGCGTCAGGGCAAAGTAGGGTTAGAATTAAGTTTGTTACTAGAGGTGCATATACAAGTTCCTGGAAGCGGTTCAGAAGAAGGAGATGCGACCACTAAAACAAGGTTTTTTTATGTCCTGACGTTTCAGATTTTGTCTGGAATCCTTAATCATAGGTATTGGTACAATATTCTGAGTATTCTGGGTATGCGAGTGAGGGAGGCGACAGCCGACTTTATGTGACTGTGGAGCGAGTTCAAGTGGTGGGCAATTCGTGCATTGCATTGCTCGAAGAGGATTTCCTGTGCATTGACGCATGCTGCCTTGGCCGGGAGATGGCATATTAAAGTGACCCTGTGCCAGCTGCACGCGGTGAAGGTGGTTGAGGGTCTGTAATAGCTGTCTCTGCCTCTTTTCGCACCGGTGAACTGGTCAGTTGTTGAGAAGGAGACAATTCGATCGCTGGGACAGTACTTTTATTCGACATCCGTCGTGGATCCATCATCAGAGACATAAACAGTAACAGATACGGATCAGGTATTGTTGTCGGCTGATAATGAGCTTGAGTGCAGTTGCCCATCCCACCTCATGCGACCGGCAGCTAGGCGGTTGGGGAGCAAGAGAGGTTGACTCTCAGCGAATTTCTTTCCTAACTATAATCCAGCTGTTGCGCTTGAACCTACCGCCCTGCTCTAAAAGCCGTGACTTGGAGGGTTGCCAACTGAGAGAAAAACTTGGACACCGCATTCGGCCCAGTTTGTGTCTTGTTGTGTGGAGTGGCTTACTGCGGCTTGAGAGTCAGGCGCAATGGCTCCTTCTTAATGCGGCCTTTATGGTGCTATCGGTCAGGAATCCTCCTAGCAAGGCCTGCTGTTGGTACGATTGTTGAGTATTGGTCGCGCCAGCCGTCTGCGCCCTTCCCTCATCTCCGGCCTTCTTGATTTTGTCTGGAAAAGCGGGTCCCAGCGTGGGAATGGGGAGAGAGTGGGGTGGATTCTCCGCCAGTCTTCTTTCGCTGGATGTTCTACGGTAGTCACCGCGCTGCTTCAACTCACTGGAGCTCGTGGCGGATATCGTCGAAATCGACGGTCGAACTGTCTGTGGGAAGTAAAATACTCAGCCAGTGCTTGCCACGCGCATTTGGCAGCATTAAAAGTATGACCCAGACGTACACCGGCATGACTTAAACGTGCTATGAGCCAATGACGTCACAACGTCTTAAAGCAGTCTCTTTCTCATACTCAAGTTCAATCCGCTGTTTCCGCGCATTTATAACCTCAATGCGTACTTTTATTACAATGCTGCTGAGGCCTACGTCCAGCAGATCGAGACTCAGATCCAGAAGTATTTACCCTTACCTACAGGATAGGAATTGGTATTCTCGTCTACCTTTTTTCCAGGCCTCCTGTTACATCATGCGTTTTTGTTGAGCTAACATCATTGGATGAAAGAGCACTCAATTTTAGGAAAATTCAACATTAAGTCAAGCTGGCATGCGACTGTCACCCGACACCCGGATCTTAATACTGATCCGTTAAGCATTTAAGTAAAACATTTTAGAGGCATCTAAAAATGTATGAAAATACTCATCGTTATTTTGTTGCTCTTTGGTTCATGTTCTGCCTGATTTCCTCGCATGCTTTACCAACTGAAAACATGTACATTTTCTAGACTTCACGCACATACATAAACATAAAGTCTGGCCGTCTGCTATAAAGCTAAAACGTAGCTCTTATTGACAACTAAGGGCTTTTTGGTTGATTTTTTCAGAAGGAATTGTACTGAGCTTAGGATAATAACGCTTGCACCCTGTTAATGTCCATTGTTAGCGCGTTCACCAGATGGGTGGCCGGCTGATGATGCCGTATAAGCCAGAAATCGCCCTTCAAGTCTCCCTTACTTTTTCTGGTAATCTTCTTTTGTCTATAATACTAGCCACCGAGCGGCTGCTGTCGCGGCTTCAGAGTGAGATCCAAGGTGGAGCGGGATCAGGCTGTCCCACGTAACACGATCGCTGAACGGCCCCCTACTGCAAATATGCCCCACTAAATCCAAAACCTGAGGCCCAGGAGTCCTACCACTTTTAGGACTACGCATCTCACCCTGATCCGGAGCTAGTTGCTGCGATACAACGACGAGGATAGGGCCAGGAAGAGCTACCGAGGGGGTGTCAAGGCTATTCAGGTTTAACCCTAACGACTGCGATCTTCTAGGCCCGGCTCTGACAGGTGAAAGGAAAAGACGATGGGAAGCCAGATTAGTAGGAACAATGTATTGTTCCTCCAAAGATGTCCGACTCTGCACAAGCTGTCGCACTTAAAACAACATTTTCGTTGAGTAAACAATACAGGGTAAGATTCCTACCTTCATTTGGTGTTCCGATTTCACCCCATCGAAATGCTCTTCCGAGATTGTTCGACCGAAGAGCGAAGAAGTGACCTCACGATACCTCTCCTCATCCTCCTCCTCCTCCTCCTTTTCCTCCTCCTCCTCCTCCTCCTCCTCCTCCTCCTCCTCCTCCTTTTCCTCCTCCTCCTCCTCCTTCTCCTGTTCTTCTTCTTTTCCTTCCTTCTCCTCCTCCTCCTCCTTCTCCTCTTCCTCCTCCTCCTCCTCCTCCTCCTCCGACATGGTATCTTGGTGGAGGAAATTTCCTGCGCTGTTTACCAAGAAGACCAATGGAAAATAAAATGTGCTTTGGTGCGTTGAAATGCAAAGGAACAGCTTGCAGTTGTCTGCTCGAGTATTAGAACAGGGGAAGAGACTGTTTATAATTGTGATTTGAACGTAAAGTTCCGCTTTAGCTGGAAACTACGTGAAACCCTACAGGCAATTTATATTTGAAACAGCAGAACGCCACTGAAAAAGGGCCAAAGCTTACTGGTAGCTCCCAAAATATTGCCGTTTATGTCGCCTAGATATTGAAGCGAAGTGGCAAACCAGGAAATCCAATTCATATGGGGCCAGATAAAAAAAGGTACAGTAAAAAAAATTGACCACCTTTTAGATGGAGATGCTGTCGAGGTGGAATTAAGGCTAAGAAGGTTAACCCTAACAGTTGCGATCTTCTAGGCCTGGTTCCTTAGGAAAGGGGAGAGAAGTCTAGGGAAGGCAGAGCAGTAGCCACAATGTATTGTGCACACAAGAGTTAGGAAAACTTTGCCACTCGGTCTGACATGCCGTTCAACCGCGAGGGCCGCTTCAGAGCACTGGGTCGTCAGAGCTGCCGACGACGCTGCCTGCATCGGCCACCCTGACGGGCGGACTCCCGAGTGTCGTCTAGCCAGCAGCGACCGCCTTGAGGTTTTATTTGAGTCGGTCTGTGTTATGACCCGCGTCTGGTTCTTCTAGTCAACACGAACCGGTTCCCCAAGAGAGCCCGTAAGAGAGACGAGGAGAAGACCAGTCTATCAGATAGACAGTCTACTCAGACAAGAACACGGTACAGAGCGCCGATGCAAGTCAGCGCAAGTCCAGTCAAACACAGGGTGCAAGCACTTTAAAGGGAACGCAAGAGCCATTGTCCGACAATGGGCCAATCAGGATTGAGCGGACAAGACTGGCTCACGGCAAGCGGCTCTCGCGACGCCGTTGGGTGCGTTGACTTATAATGGGACGCGCGGCGTCTGAACAGCCTGTGATTGGTTGGACCGCGCAAGGTGAGTGCAGTGATGGCGCAAGCAAGACTGGGCGTGTTAGTAAGTCGCTTAGGACACTGAGCAACAAACGGACAGGGTACAGGCAGTCGGGGTGTCTGCGGCCTTGGCAGGTTGCAGCAGAGGCGCTAACGCCCACTACAGGGCCATCTATTTTGACTATGTGTTTATCGACAATACTTTGAGATCATTTATGCCCCCCCCTCCCAAAACCCCTCGAATACAAATTGGACTGTCAGTACTCCGTCCTCTAATCGGGTCGTACTGGTGCATTTACTTCCCCTCCACGTGACTTCAAGTAACCGATCGAACATAGCCCTATAATCCAACTAGTTGAACATTTAGCTCAAAGACCAGTCGCCCGGCAGATCCGACTGCAGGCCTAGGGATACTAGACACTGTCCGCTGAAAATTGAACAATCACATGGAATGTCAACCGAAATTCTGCAATGTCTCCTCGATTGGGAAGAACTACTAAAGCCGGCTTGTAAAATTAATTATCACGTAGCAGTGCGACGAAGCCGGTTTTTGAATAACAATCCTTTCGGCCGGCACCTAAAACTGTTCTAGGTTAAGTTTATTATTAGAGTAGAAATGATTCAAGTAGCATGCCCTTCTTCTATTGATTTTCGATGTCGGATGGGCTCAGACGAACAGCTCAGATCCCGATCGCAAGCGACAAAGTAACGAGCCTGTGGTGCAGTGATAGTGTTAAAATCAATGACCGGAGGTCCCGGGTTCGAATCTCAGGGGTTCTAACCACTGAGCTTGGGCATGACTGGCTGATAACGGCTACCAAGCCAGAAATGGCCATTCTGCTCTCCCTCGTCTTTTTCAGTTCCACTCCATCATACGTCTGAGGTCGTTATGCGACTGCCTGGGATTACTTTAGTACGAGCCTCTATACACAACGGGACAAGTATATTCCCTTAGAAGATAGATTGGATGAACACCCCAGTTCCTTATTTATTAACATATCTATGCATGTGTGGTTCACAAAGCTGAGTGCTCGATTCGGATTACGTTGTAAACTTCATGAGGGACATTAATAGCTGTAGGAATCTCATAACTTTTAACGGAAACTGTACAGTCTTGAAATTCTTATAATTAGAAACTTTAAAAAAAAACAGATACACATTTTGGATGCAACATGTGCAGAAGACGTGATTCGCCATTCAATGAATTTAGAAGAGCAAGTTTTGAAGGTAATTGCTGTGAAATATATTTGAATATATAAGGACATCGAATATCACTACAAAAAGGCAAATTACTCATGTAGTCATTGTTTAGCGAGTGCAGTTTCCGTAAGCGGTCGAAAGGACGTGCCTACAATTTTATTGAATTACTTAGCGCCACGACTGACGCAACAATTTTAAAACTGTGTGGCAAGCGAAAATCCGCGGTTCTTCCCAACAATTGTGGAGTTTTCCAAGGGTCTATATTATCCCCGCACCTCTTCTGCCTCCACACTGACGATCTGCGATCGCCAAACGAATGTCTGTTTGTTAAATATGCCGAGGATATGGTTTTTGGTCATCCCCTCAAAAGTCAGATAAATCTCCAAGTAATGAAGGGTGGCCTGGACCACGTCTCAGCATGTTCATCAGCAAATGGCCTTCGACTTAACGACCGAAAGTCAGTCCAGTGTACTTTTCGAGTGCGACCCTCTCCCAGTCCCGACATTTTGCCAAACTAGGAGCCCTCTTTCCGGTACCTTG
This sequence comes from Ligula intestinalis, assembly GCA_036362985.1. Taxonomy (NCBI): domain Eukaryota; kingdom Metazoa; phylum Platyhelminthes; class Cestoda; order Diphyllobothriidea; family Diphyllobothriidae; genus Ligula; species Ligula intestinalis. The sequence goes on from JAYGXS010000005.1 coordinate 25,533,193, forward strand.
GTGTTACTCTAGCATCTAACCTCTCATTCACTCTTCAAAAAGAAGGCCCCTTCATTTAAATCTGTAAACTTTGATATTATATCCGCCGTTTGCGTTCATGTCGCACACTGCAAGCCCTGATATGGCGATTTATAGATGCCTGAATTCTCCCCCTCATTAGTTACTGCTCCCCAGTTTTTTCTCCGGCTTTACATAACAAAGACCTGGTCATTTTTAAACGTACCCTTCGAATGCTCTCTTTAGCTGCTGTTGTTTGCAATGTTTGTTTTAGCTGACATTATACTACAGCGACACTCTTAAACCGTCAAGCAATTTGTTGATCGCATCGTCAGTGAGGTAGCTCCCCTTCTTCACTCTGAAATAATGGCAGCAAAGTCTTTCTGTACCATGCGACGAAGCTTCCATCAAATGTCTTGCCGTACATCGGCATTGTAGCACTCTGTACTCCCATTCCTAGCACGCTACCTCACGTGTGACGAAACGGAAATTCAAAAGGTGAAAGTCAACCCGTCTTCATAACAGATGCGGATATCGTGTAAACTTTTTACTTTGGGTATTCTTTTACCTTTTACCATGACCTCTTACCTTAGCTTATCCCTTGCTCTCCGTAAATGGAGCCATTTCTTGCTGACATTTTTGATATTCCGGCAAAAGTAGTTTATGTAGACCCACCCATCTACCCCTAGTTCCAGCATTTTGTCCTGCAAAAACAGTGGTTATGGAGTTTTGGGGGGGGGGTTGGGGAAATCGGATAGGCAGAGAAGGAAATTTGTAGAAGTGTGACGTGAAAGAAAAATGCAGTTGAAGTAGCTCCCTGCAGCCACTGGGAGCAGGTTGATCCGCAGATAAATTAAATGTGCGCGCGGCGCTTAGCGCCGCAGACTAAACTAATCTAACTCCAGAACGGTAAGTTGGACCACGGGTAAGCTGAAGAAGACAACCTCCTAACCACCACTTCAATTCAAGAAACCTGAAATTTGATAATTGGGTTTTTCCGCAATAAGTTAAACGATAATACAGATTAAGAAAATATACAGATATAAATCAACAACACTTTTAAAAGCAGTAAAATAAAAATGCATTCAGTATTTATTAAAGTATATTCCACTACGTGTCCTAATTTTTCATCCAATAAAACCCTATAACCACCATTTTCATAGGAAAACACGCAGGGCGTAGGGATAAATGAGCCCACCTACATCAGCTACTGTTGCCGATATTCCCTTCAAATAAGACACTATCCCTTCACAGTCAACACTAGCCCTGTCTTCGCCAGTGGCCACTACTGCCTTAGACTGGAAGACTCATTTTTGAGAGATCTGTCAGTCGGTGAAGTTCGTAAATGCTACACAAGGTTCGCTGTCTAGGAAAAAATCTTCTTTAGAAGAAGACAATTGAAACCAAGGAGTACAACCAAGAGTCAATCAGCATCGATCATTTATTAGATAAAAGCACAGGTGTCAACCACACGCAAGGCGAAGTATGAAAGCCGAAGGGCACCAAACACATATGAAAATAAAAAGAAACCACAGGTCCTTCTACTCGGGGGGTTGTTTCAACTTTGCGTTCTCCGGTGCTGACATCGCTTTTTGCAGACCCAAAAGGATGTCACGTATGTAATTGCCACGCTTCCAATCTCGGAGGACGTGAAACTTTGAGCTGTCCACCTGTATCGTAAAACAAAAATCAAGAAGTTATTCGAAGAAAACTTCAGCGGACACTTTGCTTTGAAAAAAAAAGATCTACAGTATGGCAAGTGGTGCTAGCAAAAGTCATGACGAAACTTGACTTGGTAGTTTAGCATATTTTTGGTCATGTTATTTTGATCCACTGAGTAGATCTTATCCTAAGAAAGCCTTTTATTGAAGATTATTAATTATAATGGGCAGTAATTTTGGCGATGTTGGAAGAAATCTCACATCGAAGGAATTTTTTAGGCTATTAATTACTATGTAATGGAAGAAATCAAAAATGAGTAAGGGGAGTTTAAAACACACACCTTCCAGAACCGGAAAATGTTGTCCTAAATTGTTCAGATGAAAGCGAATCCAAGTTTAATGAATCGCATTTATTTTCAGAAAAAAAGGAATAACTAAGTTTTAAAAACTATGTTTACCTAGCATGTGAAGATTTTCCACAAAATTAAGCACCAAAAATGTATTGGTCACATATTTTTACCACATCGCCTGAATGGCTCATAAGAAAAATATCCATATATGTAATCGCGAAGGAAATTAAAAAGGGGTTTATCTTATGTAAATCATGTAGAAATATACTTTTTTGGACGCCATCCTTTCCGGTTGTGCGTGATTAAGACACAGAGCAGACAGAAGAACACATTTTTGCATTCGCAAGCTTAGAACAAAGCCTGGATGATATTCAACAAAAAGTTATTCATTAGTAGTAATATGTATAAAAAGTTTTGTATAATGTGGTTAGGTTATGCATCCAAACTAAGAAATAATTTAAATTTCTTAAATCACCGGAACTTTGGGATTATCAATAAAATTATATTTTTCTTAACAAGCACTTAGTACTTCTTATAATTCGTTCAAATAATAAATGTGCCCAATGTTGTGCATTCGTAGTCCTCTGTTTTCGTATATACGTTCAGGCCCGTATGCAAGTAATTAGCAAACGTTTACAAACCTAGGCAATTTACTTGCAGCACTAGCCATACTCTATGTGTTTTAAGAAATCTCCTTTGCTATTAAGTGTGAAAGCACATGGTTAAGCGGTACGGCCGACAGCTATAGGGTGTCCCAGAAGTAACTGACCATTTTGATTTGCCAATAAAACAAAAACGATTAACGCAAGGATATTAAAACTTGTTTTATTCGAAAGAAAAACCTTTTTTTATGTTTTAATAGAACTATGTTTTGAATATAGTGTCTTTTAAATGATGGCCATGGTTGTTTTGACAACTTAGGGTTCGTTTATTTGTCGTTTCCATAACGCTCCGTAGTGTTTCAGGCGATAGTTGTCTTATTTCGGAACAAATTTTTATTTTTAAGTTCTTGCAGATTTGTTGGATTTGTTACGTAAACAGCTGACTTCAGGTAGCCCCATAAGAAGAAATCGCATGGGGTCAAATCTGGACGATCTCCAAGGGGGCCAAGGAATGTTACCAAATCATGAAATCAAATGATTTGGAAAGCACTCATTTAACAATGTCATCATTTCTCTTACTGCATGGGCCGTGGCTCCATCCTGTTAAAACCAAGTATTGCGTAGGCCATGTCGCTCAATTTCAGGAATAAGAAATTCGCTAATTATAGTTCGGTATCTTTTACCATTAACTGTTACTGTTGTGCCATCATTATTTTCAAAAAAGTATGGGCCAATCACATTGGAAGCAGTTATTCCGCACCACACCATCACACGAAGAGAATGCAGCGGCCTTTCTTGAGTTTCTCTTGGACTTCCATCGCACCAAATTCTAGCATTTATTCTTTCGAATTAAAAAGTTTCAATATCCTAGCTTTAACAGTTTTCATTTTATTGGCAAATCAATAGGGTCAGTTACTTCTGGGACACCCTGTATTAGAATAAGCGCATTTTGACTACGAGGTCGCAATGTAGGCGAGCGTGCCGTTTTAACGAAAAGAAGTCACTTCTGAGAGGGTCGCTTTCAGCCCCACTCTCGTGCCCCTCTCTCCCTCACCTACAAAGTGTTGTATCGGTGACATCTGACGTGTGTCACCGTCAAATTACGCCCGTTGGAATCCCCAAGGAAGAACACAATGAGAAGGGCGCAAAAGTGGAACCCACCCGGAGGAGGGTTTATTATGTACAAAACCCGGAGTTGCTGTCTCGGGTGGATGTTGCCGCTGGTTGATTTCCAGCGTGCTCTTTGTCCCGCCTCGGGGGCAAGCTCCGGCGTTGGGAGCGGACTAGCGTGCCCTCGTAGTCGGCGTTTGTGATGCAACTCTTCCTGTCTACTATGGACAGTGGCTTACAAGAGATCATCAAGTGCGCGTTCGCCTGTAGCCTGATTGGCGCATTGGGATAACTGCGACCAGTGGCAAGCGCGTGCATCTGTGTCCTCTCCAGAGGTTAAGGTCATCTCGCGTTGACAGTCATCGCCTGCATGCGGTCAAAGCTAACAAACAAAGACACTTGGCTAGGCTCGACGCCTCAGGAAAGCCTCCAAATGTTCCTAGCATTTGGTCCAGCTAATATCCTAACACAAAGCCTCTAGTGAATAAAGCACACATTATTAATCAGTTACCTAGATTTATTGGCCAGATGACGCATTTTTGCAGAACTTTTGCCCACCATTTTGCGAAGTAATCGCTTTTTAGTGAAATATTCGTTTCTTTACAACTTTCGGCACCACACGGATGCTACATCGCCTGCGTCCTTCTGCAATCGTCACATAATCCCACGACTAAAGTGGACAAGAGCAGGCTTCTGCTCTAATGTTCCCTTGATGTAGCATATGCTTTCCATTGAGCAGCGAAAAACCCCTATTTTACTCATTCCTCTCAGAAAAACTGACTACAATGCAGTGAAGACTTGACTCTTAGGGTTTCCTGACTACATTTTTGTGCGACTGCTTCTATGCTGACGCTACCGACTACAATTGCAGGCCAAATCCATGTGCATTTATTCCTCCACGTGCTCCTGTGGAGCGGGATATATTGGCCAAACAAAGCGATGTCTGGAGAAGACGGTACGCAAACATATAACAGTCTGGCTCGGCAAAAAAGCAAATCGATCGATTTGAAGTTCAATCCTCGCACATTTGATCGATACGAACCACCAATTTGACGCGAGAGTGGCCTTTCAAATCATATACAAGGCAGCGACACACTACTTTAAAAGCCTGCGCAAACGGGTGCTCGCCACAGTCAAAGCAGTCGCGATCGGTTTAGCAAAGCCCACTCTCGGCTGTCAAATGGCACTGGTAGCCACAGTCTGCCTACCTTGGCCAACTACAAGAGTGAACTCTATGCCGTTCGAAAACAAGCCATCCGAAACCGCACATGCCAGCCGTGAGAACATCCCTCCCCCACTTTTCTGCTCGCTGGATCCAACGGCCTCAGCAGGCTGGCGCCAGCATGCGTGAGACGGGAGGACACCGCAATTACTAATAGCACCCACTACCCCGAGGACTCTTTAAACACTTTATATAACTAACTATTATAGCCAATGCAACTGTGTTGGCCTGATGAAGAATTGCTGAAAACACGCGTTTGCCAAAATGACTTCTTAATCGTAAAATGGAAGAATTTGCAGAATGACGCTATTTTGTAGGAAAAGACGCAGACCTTGTCATCACTCGTTTAAGTGGACTTTTTAAAGCCATCCCGTGGTAATCAGAACCATAGCGCCTGTTCTAAAATTGCGCCTTTACCAGGCACATCTCTGCACATACGGCAGTTCGACTAGACGACATTGCAAGGCTCTGCATGACGTCATCGCGTCTGGCCAATCACAGTCCTCCAAACCGACAAATCAAATCTAAGTCTAACGGTGATATGTTCTCACGCACGCCTAGCGTTAGTTTGATTGGCAACTTGCTCATCAATACTGTGCAGTACAGACTTTTACGTAATTATGGACCATGCTAGCAGCAGCACCGGTAGTAGCTAAAATGATGAACACATGTTTTGCTGGTATTCTGCCGCGAGCAAGGCGTCTGGCTTATCAGTGGGTGCCCCAGCTATCCCTGTATGCTGTAATTATACTGCTGACTGACTGATTGTAGCAGTTTGTGAAGATTAGGCGGTTAGCCCGCAGTGGGTGAGGGACTTCGGCCCGAATATTCATTTTTAAAATTTCGGTCTACACTAAAAGGTCCTTGAAAAAACGGTGTGCTTGGACTTTTAAATTAACTTCTGAAGGAAATTTGAGTTGACCAAATTGTTAAAAAACTCAAGGCATTCGGCAGGATTTGAACCCACGTAGTAAAGAAGATCTTTACCGGAGGCCAACGCTCTAACCGCTCGCGCGATGAATTTAATCACACTGGGGTCGATATTACCCGCCCAACTTTACTGCTCGTATGGAATCCACCAATACGGAACAGCAAGCTAACTGCCCAATCAGGATCTCCTAAGCAATCATCTAGAATCCACCAGAATGATTACTAAGCTGACTTTATTATCAAGAGGTCTGACAGATTTGCTTAATTTGAGTTGACCCAATTGAGAAAAAACTCGAGGCGTTCGGCGGGATTTAAACCCGCATTTGTAGCTTAGCGGTTAGATCGTTGACTTCCGGTAAAGGCCTTCTCTAATACACGGATTCCACGCCCACCGAACGCCTCGAGTTTTTTTACAATTGGGTCAACTCACAGTAACCAAATCTGCCAAACCTCCTAATAATTCTGAGGAAATCAAAAAGCTCGAAAGTTTAGACTTTAACTTTTGCAGTTGTCTGATATTGCGCTAAATCCACCCCTTCCCCTAACGCCAGCGTGAAAAAATGTGGATAATGTGGCGACTGAGGCCACAGAAGGCTGCCGCTACACTTAGAGGCCCTTGAATTAATTTGGTCTACTCCGACTTATAAATTAAGTTCTGAGCGAATTAAAAAAGCTGGAAAGTACAGAATTTAAGTTTTGCTGATGTCTGATAGTGCGTTAAATCCACCCCTCGTCCCCTAACGTCAGCAGGAAAAAGAAGGCTGCAGCTGCACCCAGCACTCACCGCCCCCCCCCCCCCCTGAACTGGTTAGAAACGGCAGGTCGGTTAAAGGACACTAAGCAGTGGTTCTTAGTGAGAAAGTGGAGTTCAAAATTTTGCACAGAAATTGGCAGACAATAAATAAATCTCATTGATGACCGTTCACCCGACCGTTAACGAAAATCATCGGTCCCGCTCTGCCTGGGGTCTTGATAGAGGCTCTTTCAGCCGTAGCAGCTGGTAACATAGGCAGATAGTATTCCTGGCAAAGACAAGGGAGACAGGAATGGTCCTTTCTGGTTTATTAGTCGTCGTCACTTAGTGTCAATATCCTAACCCGGCCTAACCCGGCTAGACAACGAGCTTAATGGCTCAAAAGTTAGGGCGTTTGACTCTGATCAAAGAGGTCGCGAGTTCACGGCTCTTGTCGGACACCATTTGGATCTGGGTCTGGACTCACTGACGACGGCTAATAAGCCATTGCAGTCTCCCTTGTCTTTGGGGGTAATACCATCTGCTTGCACTACCAAGATATTAATCTCTTCCTCCGGCCAAAATTAGCCAAGTGAAGGAGGAGTAAAAGACATACCCTGCCATCGGCTGCAACACAATTCATGTTGATTTTCGATGTAAATCTAAAAGGAGAGAAAGAGAGATCAAGCTTAACATTTGCTGCCAACGCTTTAGTGTTGTATTAAGTGAAGGGGCTAGTCCAAAGTCACAGCCCTCTGAAAATCGAAATTTCCACCAGTTAAAAGATGCAGCTAGAGTTATGTAGGTAGACTAGCTCGAAACCATGCCAGTGTAGCGCTTAGCGAACTAGTATCAGATATAAATGGGCTCGGAAATAAAATGTAGCTTAGGCGATCCATTACGATTAGTAACAAAGCTGTCAACAGCCATCTCCTTTAAACCAGGTACACTCACAAAACACACGATGCGACATCTCATGCTTACCAATAAAAGCGAACATGCGAATTCCGGGAAGTAAATGAGAGGGTAATATGCAATCGTTGGGATAATACTTTTCCTCGCCTGACCTTTTGACATCCGTCGCCGATTCTTCATAAGAGTCATCAGCGGACAAAAGCAGGAGAAATGGGTTTCTGCTACCGTTTTCCGCTGAAAGGCCTGATTAAGAATCCACGACGGATGTCGAAACGTCAGGCGAATCGAAGTCTTTTCCTAGTGATCGCAGCTTCTCCTCACATCTAGAAGGTGGCAGCCAGTGAAAAAGCCTATTTCTAAAATTTATGCTGTCCTGAATTCAAGTCTGCTAGCTTACTTGACTTCCGGTCGAACATCCGGGTACTTTTCACCGCATTTGATTTTGAGAGAGTACATTCTCCCGTAGAAGTTGGTATCCTTCGGACCAACGATCATCCCGGTCCAGTTAGTGAGTGAATTATCATCAGACTGCTCCAATCCCCAACTTACACTTGCATCGATTTCGCTTTTTTGGCCCTTTTCGAGTTCATCCAAAAGGTAAAAATTTCGAGGAACAATAACTGCAGGGGTGAAAAAAGGGACATACGTTAAAATTATCGCAAAAATTAAGCACGTGCAGAGTAACTAGAGTCACACAGTAATTTCTGGTTGCTTGTGCGTAGACCTCTACGAAAACCCTGTGGTAGAAGATGGTTGGCCTTACTACTCCATCGGTCTCCACCACACATACTAATAAACAAGGTCGCCTATCGACCATCTTCAATCATAAGGTTTCTGTCTTGCTAGTCCCCCCTAACAACGCAGTCTTAGGCCAGCAGTTTTCGTGGACTTCTTCACAACCTGGCCATACTAATAACCACCGTTGCCACGCTCCTTAGTGCAGCCACAGCGGTCGGCCATCTAGTTAGGTTCTCCACAAGAAGCTTACGCGTCTTGTCTCTCCGTTCTACCCATTGATGGCTCTGCCATCATGACAGGCCTCCAGCTTCTTCACCAGAGAGCTGTTGTGGACGCAAAATTCAGCTACCACCCCAGATCCCTTTGGGTGGCTATCCACCTCCGATTGCGGCAACGGAAAAACAACTCCCGAGGGTCATTCACGGTAACCTGGCGCAGCCACACAGTGGCTAATCCATGCTCCTTCGCCAGTACCAACACTGACTCGCTCTGTCCAAACCCGATAGCTGTCCCGACTGCGGCGTCTCACCGCATGACTGTCAGCACCTCTTCTCCTGCAGCTCCCGGCCAGGGACCCAACTCACCCCTGTGGACCATTGGCTCAAGCCGGTCGAGGTCGAGGCTTTTCTCCGTTTCGCAACAGAACCCAGTTTGGACTCCGGCGGGGACTCCTGATCCAACAAGGGCTACGACACACACACACACACAAAACATGGAGGCATCCAACATCACACGCCACAAGCACGCAACCGGCCCATTGCACGTAAGTGAGATGTGGCTCTTTTGCTACAAATGTGATCAGAGACTGGGCAATCGAGGTGCGCTAAAAACTCTGATTGAGAAAGCCGCCAGCTGGTGGGATAACTCGCAGGTCGCATTCAGTGTAGTCGGCGGGGGGTATGGAGTGGTGGACTTGAAATCAGGCTGCAGTGGTGTCGTGCGAACACAACACTCACACTCGTTCACCCCTGCCCTGGATGATTAACGTTCATCCCATGCCCCTCAACGATCGTTTACTAATTGCTTATATAACTCTAACCCCTCTTTATTCCTTTTTCGGTTCCCGTACGCCAATTATAAGATGAATAAAGCCCAACTATAGGGTACTCGCTAATTTGCTCTCCTTGACCCTGGTTGACTCGTACGTACTGACTCTATCTATTTCAATCACGACAAGTGGCTCCTTCTTACTGGGACCTCTAGGACACTCTGCCACCATAGAATCCCAGCCAGGCGAGGTTGCACGCTTAGGGGCAGGGTCCGTTCACGCCAACCGCACGCGCCCTTTCCTGCCGCCGATCTCCGCCACTAGATCTTCATACCCAGCCCAGGATGAAGAGGAGAGGGTGTAATAGATGCTACGCAAGTGTGCTATGAGACACGTGGTAGACAAAGTCGGCAACAACGGTCAAACTACCATGTGTGTGTCGGATAAGTGGAGTAGTTTGTATTACGAGATGAAAAGAAAGAAAGTCTTCGGGATATCGAGTTTTTCTAGTGAATTTTCAAGCAAGCAACACTTGCCCGTCGTCAGACTAAATGAAAAGTGCGGAATGGGTTTGCCGCACTAGAGCCTTTTGTGGGGGAGATGCAGGTTGACAGCCGTTCACAATGGAGGGGGATGGGAGGAAAAGCATCCCCCCTAGAATTGAACCCTCCTCTCCCCGTCCCGCACACCAGCACCAACGGTAACTAGTTCATCCTCCCCCCCCCCGCCATTGTGAACATCCGTCTGCCTAAATCCCCTTCACACAAAATGCTCTAATGTGACAATCCCATTCCCCACTTTTCATTTAGTCTGACGACGTGCAAGTGATACTTGCTTGAAAATTCACGAGTAAAAATCGATTTTCCGAAGACCATCTTCATTTTCATTGTCGTGCGCGTGTGTGTGTTTGGCTCCTAAACGGTCTGTTTGGTAGGCGTGCTGGACCGCAGCGAAAACACAATGGTGTGGGGGCACTAGGGAGGGGTGGCATCGGCCGCGGAGCTACCTGCGTCCGATCTCGACTCCATTTTTTTTTGGCAAAGATGGATGAAGAAGGAAGGAAGAAGAGAGTGCGGTAGATGCTGCGAAAGTCTGCAATCACTTTAGCCCAATGCCCACGCAAGTCACGTGCCCTGCACCATTCTTTTGTGGACACTGTCGAAATAAACGGTGGAACTGTCCTGCTACCTACTTGCGGCAAGATGAATGATACACAACATAAAACTCTGCTTATGCACGACCGCATTATACACAGTCTCGGTTCATGGCGCTTTGACAGGTGCGATTACATTATATGCAATCGGGACAACGTTGAAGTACTTCAATGATTTGAGAAACAACACAGAACGGAGAAATAGGTCTGATTCCATGCATTTATTGCCAACTTTCAGACATCTGTGTGCAGCGCTCAGCGACTGCCGGAATTCATCATTGTGTGCTAGCCTTCTCTTGCATTCCAGCCGCTATTATTTTGGCCATTTATTTCGGTCATCATCAGCCGGCCATGGATAAAACCTAGTCTGCCTCGGGGTACCTGATATCAGGTGTGATTACGTTGTACCACCTTCAAATTGACGATCCGCACAATGAATCATCGAACTGAGTGTGCATGACAAGCAGCCGCTTTATGTCTCGCGGCCAAAGTGCGGCCGGGGCGGCTATAGTGCCGTGCACATTCAAGATGGTTCTCGTCATGAAGCATGGGGGCGGAACTGGAGACGAGTAATAATAAAGAGGCGAGTGCGCCAACAGAACCAGAGGATCGAGCTGGCAGCTCTTTGCACGTAATTTGTTTGTTAGGATGGCCCAACACGCGAGTCGTCACTCTGGTTGTCCTTAGGGCAAGAGAACAAAGGAAGCGACAGGCCAGCGGGCGAAGGCAGAACGGGCCAAGACGCGCAACCTTCAAGAGCCGAAACGCGAGGACGCAAGGACAGCCTTCGGCTGGGTTCTGAGGTCACACAAGACAAGGGGCCACGAAAAAACGCGTGCACATGCGTGCGTCACTGAGGGCGCGACGTGTCATCCTGAGGACACCCCATGATGGCTGTCTGCAGAGGGGGCCAATAGGCAACAAAGGCCGTTGGTCCTTAAATACGCTGCCACCGACACGAGACAGAATTCTGCTGCTGGCGACACGGGACCTTGCTGCCGAGACGAGACCGACGACAGAAGACACGCTGCTGACGGACACACAGAAGACAGAGCTTATGTGCAAACAGAAACAGTGACATTAAACTATTATCTGCTACTTTGCCTGCCTTCCCTTCCTAAGACGCAACTGGGGGATGTAAACAGTGTCGACGCAGGCACACGTAAGGTTATAACAGTGTTCATGAGGAATTACAACACATTTAGGCAGGTGGTGGTCAGTCATTTCTAATGCAGTTCAAGACGTGATCCAATGATCATTTGAAAGCGAGCAACATCCTTGCCTAACCGAGGCCTGAAAGATCATGGTTAACACCGGGTCTTCGTCGGGGCACCTGATAGCAGGAGTGATTACGTTGTACAGTCTTCGCGTTGACGATCCACAGGATGAATCAGCGAGCTGAGTGCGCACGCCAAGCGGCTGCGGCCACAGTGCAGCCGGGGCGGCTATAGTGCCGTGTTCCTTCAAGGTGGTTCTCGTCATCAAGCGTGGGGGCGAAACTGGAGACCAGTAATAGTAAACAGGCGAGTGCGCCAAACTTAACCAGAGCATCGAGCTGGCAGTTCTTTGCATAAAGTGTGTTCATGACGAATTGCAACACATTTCGTCAGGTGGTAGTTAGCTACTTCTAACGCAGTTCAAGGCATGACCCGACGATCGTTTGAAAGCGACCATCGGCCCTGATTAACCAAGGCAAGGAAAGACCATGCAATTCAAGTGATCGTGTTAGGATCGATGAGCAAGATCTAAGGGGGGCAGGGCGAACAAAATTATGCAAGAATGCTATTCCAGTGCAACTCTTACGTATTTTATAGGTTTCAGGAATCTGCTTTTCGAAAGGGAGTCTCGTGTACGATTGGTGAGTGTTCACCCACTGATCCCCACCAGCAGTCCACAAAACATTGACAGATTTTAATAGTCCAAATGACCTAATAAAAACAAATTCGCGGCCTCACTGGGATTCGAAACCACGTCAACTAAGGAGAACCTTAGTATAGCCAACGCTCCGCCAACTGAACTACGAGGCTCACCAGAAGCCGTGATCGTATGGAATCCTCCATTAAAGATACAGTAAGCTGACTGCCAAAGCAGGATTTTCTGAGCAATCAATACACCAGACAGACCAGGCGGTGAGCCTCATAGCTCAGGTGGCAGACCGTTGACTGTGCTGAAACTTTACCATGTTGACCTGGGTTCGAATCCCACCGAGGTTGCGAACGTTTCAATTGTATTTTAATATGCCCGATCGAAACCGACAAGAAACTGAGCCCGTGCACCTTGCTCAGATAGTCAAGATGGTCAGCGGAGACGCAGTGACTAATGAAAGCTAACCGATCCATCTACGCATGTCCCACACACAATCTGGTCTCTCCAGAGACGGCTCGGATACCACCATATTTGTAGTGCCCTGGAAGAGCCACTGTAGCCGGACTCACAATCATCCCGTCAGTCATCCCAGCACGTCAAATCCATTATAGAAGGTGATACACTGATACACCATGAGGATCAACGCCCCAGTGTCAGCCTTACTCTCTTGCTGTCCCCTAACCCCATATACCAACCCATTTTCCAAATCTAAAGATCACATGACGCGGCATGAGAAGACGTGTTCACAGATGCCTCTTATGTGCGGCAATAGTTTCGGTCTCACGCTGACCGACAAACACGCCTGTTTAAGGATGCCGACCAGCCAAAAAGCTAGACGTCATCCAACTGTAACCCTAAAGGATTGGCGTCAAGTTCGCCTAATCTTCTAACGATCAAAATGACTCGCGAGATATTATCTTTCAGTTAATCTCAAAGGTGACATAAGTGACATCATAGAAAACAGGTTTCATACCTTTTTAGAACAGTTACGTCTCGCTACCACTAAGCAACGTGGATTTTCAAGGACTGAACCTACCCCTCCCGACCACGGTTGAAGGTCTGAGTATGGGCCATCAGGATAGTAATTGCACAAGTAGGCCAGAAGTTGAGTGCAGGTTCAAGACACTGGACTACCTGAAATTCTAGTTTAATCTGATGTTTCGTAAACTCCGGTTTGTAAAATTGAGATAAGTAATGCTTTGCGGAAGCGATTTATCAGAGTTTATTATAAATGGCGCTCGCCTTGTTCCTACTAATTATCAAGCCAAACTGCAGAGCCGTTAAGTTAACTGAGTCTGAGATTGGGAGAGGTGGTTTACTGAGTACGGTTTGTGCTGTTGGACGTGTTCGCAAGTGATGCAGATGCTGCTGAAGCATGAATGACGGTGGTCTACTGCCAGTTTTAATAGCGGCGCATGTGGCTGAATAGGCCACAACGGTGAGTGAATTTGAATGTGCGCTGCAGAAGATGGACACAAAGGTAAGTCGGCATTTCCGGCACTGATCTGCCGGTCAAATTGCAACGGATTTGCAAGTGCGTGAAGTGAATGCGCAATCGAAAAGAGCGGCATCGCCATTGCTGGTTCTGGGGTAAGAAGTAGTTGATGGGGCATAGTTAGCATGTTAGTGCTCCGTCGTCGACGCCATCGCGGATTACGCGCATGACCCTGATTGTGATGGTGATGGCCCGGCTAAAGTGAATGTTCGTTAATTGGTAGTGACTGGCTCGAAAAATTTTTAGACAAATTTTCAAGCACAACGGCGAGTAAACCATCACAGATTGGGTTTTCCGCACAGTCTTGATGCGGCTACATAGATCTGTCCATGTGAAAAGATAAAAAAGTTCCTCGTGGCTGGTCGCATACCTGGCAGTCCAATTGTGCAAATAAGAAAGAGCAACTTATGCACTAATGACCTGAATGATGCAGCTTTTGTAACGCGTACCGCAAAGGCCCTGTAATCTGGAGGGCTTATATCCAGTTTTCAGCGCTCCCTGCGAAGATGCTGACCTCTTGCCTTTCCCGCTTATACTAGGGCGTATCATTGAGGCTAAACGTGGCAACTATTGTTCGCTTAGTGATGCAAGCAAGAGACCGAGTATCACTGGCAGGCATTCTTGAATAGAAGATATGATTGCTGAAACAAGAATTTTGTTTGCCTGACGTTTCGAATTCGGTCTTGAACCCTTCATCGAATGTAACTGCAGGAGAGGGTGATACATGCCATGCACAGACATGCGCATGCATGCCATCCGTCAAAATTTGATGATGCCAAAATTGTCGGTCGTGCCTAAAACGCAGATGCCAACTCAATTAACCGCATCTGTGAGCTCTTTGTGTCATAAAAGGCCACAAGGCCGTACTTGCGCATGAGAGAGGGTCCGGTGAGGCACCAACCAAAAGCGGGTAAGGAACCCCTACTTTAATAAATGTCCTGATACAGTTGTCTATATATGCCAATGCGCTTCAATATGAGCGTAAAACATTATATAAATAAACATTCTGCGTCAAAACTAGCCTTACCTTTTAATTCCATTCATATATATCTTAAATTTCTAGATAACCGCTTGGTGTTTACCTTTATTTAAGAACTTATTATGGACAACCATTTCCTATATTCTGCTGTCGTTTTGGTAGGCCATAGCTGTTGGCAGATAGTTGCAGATGATTGGTCAGCCGACCGACCGCTGATAACTTTTCTTCAGTAGAGGGCTGAAGAGATTTTTTCGGGTTGTTCGTAAGCATAGTACGTGCGGTAATGTTTAATACTGCGGTGTTAGAACTCAGAATACTTATTGGTAAAGGAGACATATGGTCGAACACTGGAACAAAATTTATTTTTGCCTGAGCTTTCGAGCTCTTACAAGAGCCCATCGTCAGAGGTGGAGAAACAGCAACAAATGTGGAGCTACTTGGGGTGGGTGTACAATAACTAAAATTTTGAACGTGAAGAAAATCAATAATTGTGTGTGCTGCCGGCTTGCCACTGAGGGCTGTGCTAGCCAGTGCTAGTAGGCAAGACCGACAAGTTATGTGGAAATATTTACAGAAATAGAATCGTCAACAAAACAAGTAATAGTTATGGTGGGAGGGATGAGAAATTAAAAAGTCATAGGAGAAGGGAAGAGAAGCGAGGGATAATGTAGGCTTGGGCGCCAAATGGCCACGTCAGCATCGAAAGTGGGATGATTATGGAGGATTTTGGGCAAATTGATTACGGCGGGCGTCTGGACGTGATCGTTTGCAGTGGCGTAAAGCCCTGTACGCTGGCGCATTCGTCAGAATACTTAGTGAAACGTGTCCGAATGAAAGCCAGCATATGCATTGGACGTCAAACAGCAGTTCCATACCATGTTCTGAGTGCAAATGCGCGTTCAAACTCTAATGTAGCATAC
Organism: Ligula intestinalis; assembly: GCA_036362985.1. NCBI lineage: Eukaryota > Metazoa > Platyhelminthes > Cestoda > Diphyllobothriidea > Diphyllobothriidae > Ligula > Ligula intestinalis. The sequence continues at coordinate 25,548,852 of JAYGXS010000005.1, forward strand.
GAACAGAAGCCTGCATATCGTTAACCCGCTTTTTATAATCAGCGGAGTCATATGGGGAACCATTGTCTGTGTTATGAGTTTGAATTATGCTTTTGGCATCGAATTTAAGTAAAAAACTAATCAGTTTAATCGGGAAGACATGGCTGTTATGGCATCAATTTCCACTCATCAGTACAACATCTAACGTTTGAAATGTAAGGAAGAACTGACCGTACGGAGAATGAAAACATGTCAACAGGCTATAAAAACAAATCAAGACTAGAGGGGAACATGGTCATATAATACGCGGGGAAATTTTACTTAACTGACTTTAATGGGCTTCACTAGAAAACTTTTACATATGATCTTAAAACTTAGCATTGCCACTGGTTACGAAAACGGTTGACCAACCAATCTAATGAACGGTGAACTGCATACAAATTATTTCTCTCTGACCGACAATTCTTGGTATATCGTTCGCAACATACACGCATGATCTACGATGGAGGGAACTGGGTTGTCGGTTGTGGAAATCTTGCGGTCCACCCTATCTACGCATCAGGAAATATCTGCGAGATCGACTTTAAGTAAGAGTCGAAAAACGTAAAAAACATCCTAACTGCCTTTGAAAACTATATTTGTGGCTAACAAAATGGAGCGTATCATGTCTTCTTTGTTTAACTTCACACATGGGTTCTCATGTGCAGCGGAGTCGATGTTGACCGGGTAAATGTATCGACTTTCTTGCATCATGCTTAGGTTGGTGGTTCTTTCAGAAATTGATCGGTGGGGCAAGCATTGATTGACAAAGGCATCAGGGCACTAAACGGTCTTATGTTGATGCAATGTGTGCTAACCTGCCTACATGTTTACCCAAATATTTTTTGATAAATTTAATATTTTTTGCTTTTATGACATCATTCTGAAAGAAATGGTGTGGCGTTTGGAACGTCATCGCTAGACTTACGTGAGATCTACTGAACCATAATCCGGCAGATTTTCTGTCTTACAGCCTCCATATAATTGGGCTGGCAAAAGAAACTTCTAATTATTGATATTTGAATCCCTTTAGCAATAAAATTCACTATTCGCCGATCTTGCATAGGCCGCAAGTGCAATTATGTGATAAAACAATTGAGGTACTTTTGCCCAATGTGTGAACCTCATATTATAAGAAATCATTGGAAATTGATCGGGGAAATGCGCCATTCTTCTACAGTCACATTCGTCGGAAGCAAATTAGAAAATACACATGCATAATTTAGGAAACAAATAGTTTTACGCGGTTCCGGAAAATAGCTTTTAGTTGCAAACTTTGTCAAATACACCTTCCTTATAAGCGTGTTAGCATAGCTTAAATAAGACCAATAATTAACATTATTATAGGCTTCCAGTGGAATCAGAACGGCTCACTCACCTATCTCGGCCATGAGGAGGCAAGCAAACGATGTATTTGAAAAGTCGCGATACGACTATATTAAAGTTTCAAGGCCAAATTATAAACGCTAGTGTAAAATGCACATTTGGATGGGAGGATGTAAATGTCACCCACGCATGGTCATACATGGTATAATTCTTATGGGGGTGAAAAGTGCACGTGATCTGAGTCATGGCCGCAAGCCATCTGTGCGCGCTGTGAGCTCACGTGACGCCCACCCATGCGTGCACTGCAATGTTCTAGGCGTCCAGCAGCGTGGGAAACCAGTCCAGAACCACCCCTCTCGTCCGATAGGCCTGGGACAGTCGAGAAGGACCAGCGCCTTACAAAAGGCTGTACTAAACACGCTAATTCATTCCACTGTCTCTGTACCGTCAGGAAGAAAGCCTTCCTATTAGAACCGCTCTCTTGGCTTCTTCTGCCTATTAGTCGGGTCCGAATAAACTGGGCTAAAACAAGTGACGAGGCAGGTGAGATCCAGTTGTTTGGTACGGACTATAACAACTGGCAGCACAAACGAACACAAAATGTTTAGCCCAGCACATGTCCTGTAGATCTTGGAGGCACGGCATGCCAGTTTCATGACTCTCATGTCAGAGAAGCGGAGCTGCAACGGGAACCCGGCAGTTGTTATTGATGTAACAAAGTGGCTTGAGAACACGCTGGACAACAGGCTTGAAGCAGCAACAACAGAAGCGATAACAGCAATAATATCAGAGGAAACTGCAGCAACCACAGCCACAGAGGCAGAAGAGGCAGTAACTGAGGCAACAGAAGCAGAGCAAGGAAAGGAGGCAATGGCAACAGAAACACGGGCAGCTTCTTCAGAGTCAGAAGAAGCAGCCACCGAGATAAAAGAAACAAAAAGGACAGAGTTAGCTGCAACAGGAGCAGGGGAAGCAGAAACCGAGGCATTAACAACAGAAGCGGGGGCAGTTTCAAAAGAACCAGAAGACGAATCAACAGCAGGAAGAACAGCAAAAGAGTCAGCAATGGAAGCGACAGATGTAGTTGTAACAGAAGCTGAAGAAGCAACACCAAAGGCAGCAGTAGCAGGGAGTACAGCACAAGAATCAGCAACATAAGCAGCAGAAGAAGCTGCAACGGAAGTAGAGAAAACAGCAACCGAGAAAACTGCAACTGAAGTGGCAGAGTCAGATGTAGCAGAAGCAGAAAGCATAGTTACAAGGACAAACGTGGCAGTAGGAACAGAAACGGCAAATGCTGCTGAGAAGAAGGACGACAAAAAATGGCACTCGAAGTGCTAGATGACACATTTGATGCCCTGACACACAAGACAGGTCGCCGAAAAGCACTTTTGACGAAGCACCTCATGGTCGACCCAAGAAGGAAGATGTGGGACGCAGGCGTCCGAAAGAGGCATAGAAAAACACCAACACCACAAAAAATAATCCTGTATCCGACAAGGAGTAAATAAGTGCTGCACTTTTTAAAAGCGAGAGGTGTTATAGGGGCGAGAAGTGCACGCCATCTGAGTCATGGCCACAAGCCGTCTGTGCGCACCGTGAGCTCACATGACGCCCGCCCCCGCGTACACTGCAATGTTCCAGGCGTCCCGCAGCGTAAGAAACCACGCCAAAACCACCCTTCTCATCCGATAGGCCAGAAACCATCTAGAAGGACAGCGCCTTATAAAAGGCTGTACTGAACGCGCTTATTCATTCCATTGTCTCTATACCATCAGGATGTAAGCCTTCCTATCAGAACCGCTCTCTTGGCTTCTTCTGCCCATTAGTCGGGTCCGAATAAACTGGGCTATAACAATGATGTAGCTTAAATTATTTGTTTACAAACAGCTAAAATGTTCATGAAAAACACGGTGCAAAAAATTGTATTTGATGTATTGATCTAACGAACGCACTTGGAGCTCTGATACGCAAGCACTCCAGAATGCGCGAACAAAATCGCCATTTGTAGACGGCTATTCTGAAATGTTCGGAGGGACATATAATTTCTTCATCTGTCTTTTTCTGGCAGCTTGTGCTCGTACCGTTTTGCAATTAACTTTATTACTTCCATCATCTTCAATTTTTGAGGAAAATCTTTGTATCAAAATGCCATATTCCCACAAGGCTAGGTATGCGCATCGAACTTAATGAAATGTTGGACTCCGACAAAATCGGCCAAAAGACAGTTGAAGTCGGCCACATAGATCAACGATTCGCTTAATAGATTATTCACGGATAGTGAATTGTGTGGGAATTTTCGGTAACTTAAGCAAAACCAATTGGCAAAATACATCACAATGATTTGCATTTTGTCCTTCATTTACCTGCCCTTGAGTGGGCAAGGAACTTGGTAAAGTTCAAAGTTGAGACATAGAGAGATGCAATTTTTGATGTTTGCTTGAATCTCGTGCAGGATGTCCCACAAAAATCTGAGCAGTTAAACATGCGGAAATTAATCCATTTAGCCATCTACCTACAAAAGGAACAAGAAAAATCTAAGACGGAGGTAAATAAAAAAATATTACCCCACGATAGAGGCAGAGGCGCACCGTAAAGTGAAATATCCAATTTCAATCAGATTTCTTATTTTTGCTCAAATGTTTGGTTGATCTCCGTGATCGACTCCCCTGTCCTGCATCAAATATATCTCTGCAGCACGACGTATCTTTCTCACATATATCCTTCTTCCAAAGGCAATTGTTTTTTTCTATTTAAAATTCCCTCAAATCGCATTCGAATCCCCTATATTTTCCGGGAACTGCGCAAGCAAATTTTCCCCTGCCTGCTCTTCTTTTTTTGGTCTGGCAATGGCTCGTCGATGAGCCAAGGTACTATATTTATGTAATTACACTACGCACGATGAGTGACTAGCCATACATGTTTATCATTTTCCGCAAGCAGTGGACTGCTTATTTTTCGTCTGCATTCATGTTAACGATCACTGTTTACCTATTTCTGCTGCGTCAATGTATTTTGCAGTCAGTGTATCACCATTAGGCAGTTCCAAGGCATTTGCCAATATTTCACTTAATGAAACTGGACAGTATCTTAAACCTTGCAAAATCTGCTGCTCAACTGTTCCGTCATCGGACCTCCTCTTGGCGAGGACATGAAATTCCTTCGGTACTAAATGAAGAGAAAAACTTTTTTTCTGGAAGACACCGGCACGGCTGGAATGTTAAGTGCATGCTTTGTAAAACATCGTATGGCGGAATTGGAACTCGGTCCGTCGTTTCAACTACACGCAGACAATTTTATCAGTACCATTGTTCCATCTATAAAATTACTCATGTATGCATTTACATAGACACCTGTATGCATTTATATAGAGCCCTGTATGCATTGTAATATTTTCGTCGGGCACCAAGACAATTGCATTCGCATAAAGTCTCCGCATATTTATGATTATTGGTGTATTTCTTTCTACAGGCACCAATGACAACAGCTTTCTCGATTAAATTTTTTTTTCATGATTCTTAAAACGTTCGACTGTGACGTCGGCACCTTCAGGATCCCCAATTTCTTAATGATTTCTCTCTCGGTCATCTCGTTTTGAGCATTGACAATCTCAGCAACAAACTACTAAGTTGTTTCCGATGTTTGTTTCGGCCTTCTCTTCTCATAAGCATTTTTGAACTCTTGCTCGTAGTTTTCATTCTTGCTCAGTATTTTGCAATTCTTTTGACTGTCAAATAAGACAAAAAGAGTGTCTCGCCTATCCTCTTCAGAGGCATTTTCCTGCCCGCAAACCCCACTATCCTTGTGACTTGCTGAATAAAGCCCTCTTACCCTTAGAAATGCCACGAGCACAAGGAAATACAATAACGAAAAACCTGATTTGTCAGATGAGGCGAAATATTGAGTTGAAGAGGATAGGCGAGACACTCTATTTGTCTTATTCGACAGTCAAAAGAATTGCAAAAACCTGAGCAAGAATGAAAATTACAAGCAAGATTTCAAAACTGCTTATGAGAAGAGAAGGCCCAAACAAACTTCGGAAAAAACTAAGCAGTTTGTTGCTGAGATGGTCAATGCTCAAAATGCGATGACCGAGAGAGAAATCGTTCAGGAATTGGGGATCCTGCAGGTGCCGACGTCACAGTCCAACGTTTAAGAATCAGAAAAAAAATAAACTACCCGAGAAAGCGGTTGTCATTGGTGCCTGTAGAAAGAAATACATCAATAATCATAAACATCCTGAGACTTTATGCGAATGCAATTGCCTTGGTGCCCGACGAAAATATTACAATGCATGCAGGGGTCTATATAAATGCATACAAGGATCTATATAAATGCATACAGGGGTCTTTATGAATGAATACCCCTGGAATAGAACTATAGTGAATTATACAGTAGTCGCCGGTTATTAAACTCACCTCAGGCCAACACCAAATTGGGCTTGATAAGCGGCGGGCACACTAACCGGAGAGTTCTTGTTCTTGATTAGCAAACACAGATAGGTACTACACATTACATACTTACTGTATTATGTTAATAGCATAGATATGTACAAGAAAAGAATGCGGTTTGTCTGCATTTTACGTAATAACGCAAAAACAAAAATATTATTGGCGACACGTAACCAGTTGCGCACGCAGTAAGATGAGAATTTCACTCTATCCTGTTGGCAAACTGGGCTTTGTAGCCGGCGACTGGGCTTATTAGCCGGTGGATTTTGCTATCAAAAATTCCACCCCAAGAGGACTTGGGCTTAATACGCGGCTGGTCCTATTAACCGTGGGCTTGATAACCAGCGACTTCTGTAATTCGTAAGCATATAATTCACCTAAAATATTCCTAACATTCGGGAACTGACGCTAAAACATACTCACTTTAAGAAAGCATCCTACTTTCCCAAATTGCTTAGCCATATATTCTCAGTCTATCTTTTAAAAAGATTCGTTCCTGACTCGTGGAAGACATCTATTATTATTCCTGTCTACAAGTAAGAATCTCGTTCGGGCGTAAATAATTATTAGGCCGTTCATAAAACCCTGGCCTCAGCGAAACTTCTGGAAAAGATCATTTTTAATCTGATTCCTGATTTTTGCCTAGAAAAAAGTTTTTAAGTGACACGCAGCATGGTTTTCTATGTTGACGATCATGCGAAGCGGGTCAATTAGCTTTTCTTTATCTCGTCATTTCTCTTCCTAACGAGCAGCAATCAGTGGTTGTTATCTGATTTGGCCCTAGCAAAGCCTTTGACAAGGTACCGCACAGACGTCTTCCAGTAAAACCAGAAGCTTTCGGCATTAGGCCTCCTCTACTCGACTTTAATGGTTCCGACTTGTCTAAACGCAGCCAGCAGGTCTTAGAAAGTAACAGCTTCTCGATGGCTCAGTTCATCATGAGTGGCGTTTTTTAAGGCACGGTCTTCGTTCCTCTACCCTTTATGAGAAAAATTTCAGTAGTGCTGAGAAATTCACACAGTCTCATTTACTCAGACGACCGTAAGTGCATACACACATTTTCAAAGAACACGGTCAATATTAAAATAAATTGTATATTTTAAGCACGTAGGGTCTCGTCTTTGCAAACTTAGTGCTGTGATAAGAATAAATAAAAAGCGGATGAATGCTGCTCATTGCGAGCAACCACGTAGGCAGCGGGAGAGGTTAGTATGGTAGGCGGAGAGTTTCATATCCGCCAACATATCGTCATTAAAAAATAATAATAAACACTTTCTGAAAGTTAAGGTTAACAAAGAAGGAAGCAGTAAAAAACTCTCAAAATTAACGCGGGACAGCGGAGGTGAGACAGGAGAAGGTTATCGCGTATTACAAGATCGAATGGAGGAGAGGACGGTAGAGTTCACGAGATCATCACCGTAACACCAAAGATGCAACCTTGTAAACTGCAGATTCCAGTGACAAGCTGGCGACAACAGCAAAACCGCCGCGCGCATCACCAGAGACCACGAAGCCCATCGTCGGGGTTGTAAGACAGAGAATGGAGAATGGCAATAACGATTGAACAGAATAGGGGACGAAACACCGCCGCAAATATCACTCTATATAGGATAAAATAAAAAAAAGAAGCATAAATAGAACCACCTCAAATACCACGAAAGCTCTTTTCAAAGTCCAAACGTTGTGTATTTTGGAAGGAGATGGATAGCAAGGACTTGATGTCTTCCAATTGTAAAGCAAGCCTGCTTACACTCTTACTTTGCAGTGCCACCTGGAAGATGGAATTTTCGCCATTCAAGTTTAGTTTCATGTGTTTTGGCAACTTCAAGCTCCGTGGTTCCCTAGTCTTTCAAAATACTCCACATTTAGACCAACCTCCCAGGATGGACTTGTGTAAGTTACCCGAAGAAACTAGTATTATCGCCTAATGCAGATCAAATTTCCGCAAATACTTCACGGGTATGTAGTTTTATATCACATATATTTTTCCTCAGAAAACAAAGTAAAAATAGTACCGCATGCTTATGCTCCCCATTCTAGGATACTGCTGTCCCCTTTTTGGTCTGACGACTGCCTCTGAGGCAATTGTTATGTTCCAATCTGTGAAAACATTCAAACACCGACTTCATATACATATTTTACAGCACCACGTGAACTATGGGACAGATTACATTGAAAAACCATTGCAGCATGTGATTGTCCATATTTTCCTGACTCAAAACTTGTTAACATTGTTTATAATGCTTAAGATTTTGAGGTGAAAAAAAAACGGAGTTCAAAGGCACAAGCCTATTTTTTCCTCAATTATAGTGACTAACTGACCGTGGTAAGTTCGAACATATTCAGAGTGTTGACTCGAAAAATATTTTCTCCACTTCGATTCACTATTTCTTCTACGGAGATATGTCAGTAAGCGAACATGACATATTTTGGGTGAGAAGACGCTAAGCCACCCTCTGCTTCCTGTCCCGCGCTAACTCTAGTTCTAATCTCCCTCGGATTCACGCTCTTACTCCGGCAGATTGACCTTATGCCACTTTAAATTCTTCCAAGATAGGTTCAGCACCCGTAAGCTCCACATCTATCCAATATCGTTTTTTGCCTCCAAATATGCATTCTGCTGAAATAATATTCCCTCAAACTTAGGCTGCCGTCTGGATTAGCAATGTTTAAGCCTGATTACACAAACCGTTAACTTCAGAAGATAGAAAGTCCATATTATCCGTCTGCTTTCTAAACACACAAATTTTGGACTTTGCAGTCTGCAAGGTCGGATCTCCAGCATTTCGGTTATGACCCCATGACCTCTACTGTTCGGTTAACGTTTCGACCCTGCTTTTCGCGATGACCTCCTTTTGTCATACTTCTGCAATGGTTTATCCTGAATTCAGTCAGAGAGTTTCACGGCGGTGAACATAAGTCTCTGCTGCTCTATGATTTCTCTTAAGACAAGAAGCATTTTTGAATCGTCATGCGTTCTCAGCAACAACCGCAGTCCTGTTTCACTGTATCGAAAAATCTTATTAAACCATCTTTTTATTCTTATAGAAATAGTTTTTTATCATGCGTTTAATTTTTATAAAGAACGAAGCTCCACTAAACTCTGCTCCCGCTTTCATAATAGGAGTTTTCCCACACTGCTACCTCCTTAGTTCACCCAACTACTCGGAGACCGTTGACTATTATCTTCAAATGACGAGATGTTGGCGGGTATTAAAATATCCGCCTGCTATAGTAAACACGCTTACCCGGCCTCAAACACTGAAACATCATATCCTATATGGATGTTTGCAGGCACTCGTTTTCACAGCAAGTCCAGGGTGGTTGGAGCGGACTGTCCAAGGACGTCATAGTGGCGGACACAACAGGCGTATTTAAACACACAGGAACATTAATGCATAAATAATTATGCTGATTGAAAAAAAACAAAAGTTTACATATAACGGCAGAGGGCCACAAGATATCGAGAAAAGAAGGTCAAGTTAGAAGAGCACTATTCGGGACCGTAAGGAGATAATACACCGCTACCTGACTCAATTAAACGAACCGGCAGTTTTATTAATGTATACATAATCTTAACATACATTGTTATTGTACGTAATAATCGTAGAATTGTTCAAATAAATAACCACTATTAGTAAAAAAATAGAGGGTAACATAAAAAAGATTAAATTCACTATCCATTTGCAGCATTCACAAAATCTGGGATTCACGAAAAAACCCTACAAGACAACTAACCCCGGATTATGCCATCCTCAGCCCCGCCCAATCTGGGTCCATGGGCTGGCAGGGATGATTGTCTCGTCCATAACTAAGGTGATAAACTGTCTTAAGGCACTAAGGAGATTAAAGGTAAGGATGGCTAACATTTTAAGCAGTGAAAATTGTTGCAGTCTACATCAATTACAACAGATTGGAAGAACGAAAAATTACGAAAAAGCAAAAACAGTATTTTCAAATGATAAGATTATAGTAGTGGGGAGAGATAATAGCGAAAAACCGCGTCAAAGAATTATCAATCAGTGCTGAGCAGAGAGTTGCTAACATTCAAATGTGAAAATCACAGTTCTTGAGAACTCCGACTTTAACCTAGGATCGGTGTGAGAGTATTTACATACTGTAACATGAATGCAACTAAGAACAATACGAAAAATAACAAAATGGATTCATCACTTTTGCAAATTATCTTAATTAGTTTTTAATTGAAGCCTCAATTACGATGTATTCCGGAGTGACACGCAACAAAAGGTTACTAACAGTAGGTTTTTACGGTATTAGTTAGGGTAATATACAGCGATAAAGAATTTTATATTGAAAGATTCATACAATTTTGTCTACAATGCTAGTTTTTCGTAATATTATTGTCGTATAACTATGATTCTTCACGCATTTATGTATACAATGGAAACGTTTTAGTATACTAAACAAAATTATAATCATGGTTTCTTCAGTTGTCTAAGTCAGTTTAGTGTAGATTGCTGTTTAAGTGTGTTGACCAAACTATATGCATGACTTTGAGCACATGACTTATGTAGCAAACAGAGCTGACCCTGGGTTTTTGTAACTTATTTTCTGTCTTTGTTTTAGTACAAGTACCAACGGATGTGCTTCTCTCCCTGGTGGTAGATTCCAACTCCACCTTCCCGGATCACCAGTCTTGAGTGTTTTACTGAGCTGTGCATTGCCCTTACACATTCCTCCTTACAACATCTGTACTTATACAATAAACCACACTATACCTACCACAGTATACCTACCTCGGATTATTACTTTGTGATCATTTGCAATGACTATAGAATCGTCATTAAATGACGATTCTAGTGTGATCGAGGACATACAGAAGCCGGTGGCTAAAGTTGAAGAAGTAAATATAGCTGTTATACCAGAGGAAACCCTCCCGACGGGCGCTACACTTAATCTGTTTTTTTTCCCCCGGCGCATCGAATACTCGGCAACTAAGGCACCTGCCTGCAACTATTATTACCTCGTCTTCACTTAATTGAATTAACTAATTCTCGCTTGTTAATTTTTTCGAACGAATGTTGTAATACCATGGTATAAAATGCATGATAACAATTTCCAGGAGCATTATATAATGTGCAACTTGCATAAAGTGCAGTACCGTATAACAGCGCGCACCGTCAGTGCGCACAATGCAGGTCACGGCAATAGGCCTACTATAGGTATACCACTGGATTTGCCAAGAGCGTTTGCACTAGAGGTACCCTAGGAAATTTCTTTTAGGTTAGCACAAGGTATACGCTTATTGTCTGAGAAAAATGAGGGTAAGCGACCTAAGGTAAGTAATTGGCTGGTGTTGTGTGTGGCTAAATACTGCCAACCATGGTCTCCTGGTGTGGTTGGCATCAATCTGATCAGTAGCCTGACCAAGCACGCCAACCTATCCAACAGCAATTTGCTAGAGTAAAACTAGATCAAGCCTTCTAGTGCAACAAAGACTTTCTTCCTGGATCCGATTTGCAGAGGTTGCAGACAGAACACGGCAGACTTCACCGTCAGAATTATCTTCCTGGACATCAGGAATCTGCTAGTTTATCCCATTCTTCTGATTAAGGTTGTGTTTCTCCGAAAAATAAAATCATCGAATGTCTGATTCCTCATTCTGAGTGGTAGTTTGTCCGAGGGAGGTGAACTTCTCGTTATTGCCAAGCCTAAACCCCACCAGAAAATGGATTAGAAAATGCCGTCTATAACTGCGGCTGTTACTTCCTGTCCTTGACCACGAATCCTAGTCTCAGGGTCTGTTGGGTCGTGAAACTCGCGAACAGTTACCGCTTGGTGGTGAGAGCCATAACGAAAAAACACTAAACGTGAGAAGTTATTTCGGAAAAAGCGAGGACCTTCTATTGCCTAAACTTGTCTATACCGAGGCCCAAGGCACAGTGGACGAACAGGTTCCGTAAATTACTTGATTGGCGCTCCGCTACCATAGTTTACGAACTCAACCAACATTCTCTTTCTCTCTCTCTCACTCTCTCTTCATCATTTACTCATTAATCCTGTCTGCATTTGCGAAGTTAGATGGAGAAGTTACGTGTACCTTACCGTGATGGGCCCCCAATGAGTGTAGCCGACAGGAAGAAATGGTTGTTGCGGATGATGGAGATGCTCACCAAACACGAGGCTGATTTTTGCGAGGCTCTATATCGGGATCTCCACAAAGTAGGTTTGCGTCGAATTCATAAACTGTTATTCCCAGGGCAGACAAGAAGCCTTAATGTGCGATATTCTTTTGGTGAAGAGCGAAATATCAATGATACTGAGTAATCTGCAAACCTGGGCAGATGGTGAGACGGTGAGTTTTTGCATGTTTTTCATCCTACCTGTTTATTATTATTTGTCACTTCTCTGATTGTTTTAAGTTTGAAAAATTTACATCACAGAAATCCGAAGAGCAATTGGCGAGCATACGTATACTTTCAATAAATTCACATCTAGCCGTTTCATTTATATGGGAGGGGGGTAAAGTGTAAAAGGTAAAATTGTAGGTAAATTATATTTAACTTTACAAGCAAATCAGTCCAGGGGATAGGGAAGGGGGTTGGCGTAGTACAGGAAAATCAACAGAAAAATAACACCCTTACCTATTCGAAAAGAAACCACAAAGCAAAATATGCATACAAAGTTCACGACATTAGCGGTGCGTCACAAATAAAAACGTTTGAGGAAGCAGACCTGCCGATGACGGTGTTCGGGAAACTGACAGAAGAGACTGACTTGCTAGCTCTACCAGCGGTAATGATATATCCTATGTGAGCACTATAAAAGTAGTAGACGTAGAATTCCCCAATTCTGATCGAAGTCTGTCCAACTACTAAATACGCGGCAGGTGCAGGACTACAGCTGTCCTTATGGCAGTAACAGTTTTTTCCTGACTGTAGTACTGTAGTAGTCGCGTCTGTTCGAAGCCTTTCTAACTATTGACGCCACAGACTACGTCACTCAGAGCAAAGGACCGCACACGAAAGCGGTGTTCCCACGTGCGTCGCGCCTATGCGCAAACGGTCGCGCGTCCAGGCTAGTCAGCCCTCACTTATCTCAAGGTCGCGCCACGACCTCTAGTCTAGACAGCAGCCGCATGATTGGCCACCGTACATGCACCGACATTACGGCGATTCCTTAGGCTCTCGTCAATCCGGAAATGGCGTCCCGCCAGCCGGACTGCTGTCATCCGAAAACTATTCCTAACAAGCTGGCTTTTTCGCCGTCTTCTCTCCTCACCTAAAGGAACCACGGGCGTACAAAGTCGTAGCAGTTAGGGTTAAACCTCTAAGCCTTAACATTTGTCGACAGTACAACCCGAAGTATAATACAGACAGCATCGCTCTAATTAAACTATGGCTACTCTCTAGACCTCAAAACAGCTTTCTGATTACTTCTTGGGGTAAGGCAAAATATGAGCTTGTGCTACTTGGAAGTGGGAGTAACCCGATATGTGCAAGCAGTAAGACTACATGATCAAGCTTCAATTACCTCGGTAATTGGCCGGGTGGTTTTATTCACAATTTGGCTTGCGCCAACTACCTCTTCCGCCTTTTATCCCTATAGGATATAGTGCACTTCAGTAGAGCATGACTGACCCAGAACGCAGGCCCTTGCCGGTATATACTGCCACTCTGCGAAATTTAAGCTACTGCATGCTTTAATGCTCATGCAACCACGGGATGCAATCGAAAAACCATCCAAACATAAATGGCATTCCAGAAAATCCTACTGTCTACGCTTGTCTCAAAATCACCACTGCTTGCATTGGTAATGTGCCTAAGAAGACTCCAAAAGGCAGGTTTCATAAGTGACCGTGACCTCGAACGTCTCCGGCCAGTAGGTACGCATATCCCTCGCCTGTATGGCCTCCCAAAAATCCACAAGGATGGCCTGCCAGTTTGTCCGATCTTGGACATGCGTAACTCGCCCTACCATACGATAGCCAAGTGGTTAGTGGATAAACTCAAACCGCTGCAGCAGCAACTAGCACCACGGAGCTATCAATACACGCTCACATTTATTGACGAAATCAGGGACATAAACCTAAATGGCATGATGATGCTCTCCTTAGACGTCTCGTCGCTATTTACGAACGTCCCGGTCGTGGAAACAGTATATTACATCTGCGACTCTCATTGACGAATCAGACAGAAGTAGGAATTCCAATAGAAGCCCTGAAGGAACTTCTACTAAAATGCACATTAAATGTGCAGTTCCTTTTTGATAACCAACTATATCGACAGATAGACGGTGTCGCCATGGGTTCCCCCCTTGGGCCTCTCCTAGCAAATATCTTCATGGGCAAGCTGGAGAAGTTTCAACTTAGCGACCAGATTCATGAATTTAAACACTACGGTCGCTATGTCGATGATATCTTTGCTATCGCCCCAGCAGACACCAATATAGACTTGCTTCTAAATACTGTCAACCAAGCACACCCCTCCATAAAGTTCACATTGGAGATGGAAACGGCAGGTTCGCTTCCGTTCTTGGACGTTCTCCTAAGCAGACGACCTGATGGTAGCCTCCGAAGGAGCGTTTATAGAAAGAAAACCTGGTCCGGACAGTACACGAACTTTCACAGTTTCGTACCCATCCAGCAGAAGCGTAATCTAGTCAGCTGCTTAACGCAAAGGGCTAGAATAATCTGCTCGCACAATACTATCGAAAGAGAGCTCACGAAGATCCAGGACCTGCTTCGAGAGAACGGGTACCCTGAGAAGTTTATTCAGAAGAACATGATGGAGAGAGAACGCAAACCGTGGAAAAGAAGACCCTTTTCCTCAAAGTCCCCTTTCAAGGGGACGCAGCAAGTGAACTGTTAAGCCGACGCCTTAACCAAGCCGTATCACGAACCTTCCTAGCAGCGAACGTTCGGGTGTTATTCTCAACAAACCCGGTCCTACACGGCGAAGGTAAGGATAATCTGCCAGCCCAGGTCACTTCCATGTGCATCTACTCATTTACTTGTTGCTGTGGAGCAGGTTACATAGGTCGCACGAGCCGGCGCTTATCCAAGAGGATACGGGAGCATCTGCCAGCATGGCTTAACAAAGGCGAAGTCAGGAACATCAACAGTTCTATTCTTGCTCATATGGTGGACTCTGGCCACCGTGTTGGCCCGAACGAAGCCTTTAAGGTGATCTACAAGGTCTCACCAGATTACCCGAAGTCCCTGGGTCAACGGCTGCTGGCAACAGCGGAGGCCACGGCCATTCGCCTGATGAAGCCGGTGTTGTGCGCGCAGAAGAACTTTCTTCAGGCCCCAAGCCTAGCATGGCCAACGGCCGCAGAACTGCCAGCATTTTCCACGCGTTCTTTTCCCCCCTCTCCTAATTACCCTGTCACTACCCCTTTTTATCAACCCAAACCCCAAGCCCCCATTCCCAAGACTAAGTTGATTAGAACGATAATTAATTGATGGCTTGTCACCCTGTACCTTCCCCTTCCATATAAATGTAACGGCCTGATTATAATTTATCGAAAGTATACGTATGTTCGCCAATTGCTCTTCGGACTTCTCTGATTATAAATTATGTTGACTGAAGACCACTAACATACATTTTTTAAACAGGTTTACTTGCAGCTAGAGAATGTGTCATATCCGAGTATATGTCATGCTCACAATACTCTGACACTCGTTGACAAACGTCCACCCCTGCCCCCTAACGAATGTTCACTAGCTGCCTATATTACTCTGACCAACCTTTATCTCGTTTCAGTTCTCATACGCCAATTGTAAGATGAATAAAGCCAAACTCTAGGGTACTCGTTAATCCTGATTCTATGTCTGTTTGGCTCGTATGTACTAAATCTCACGACTATCTATTCTGATCACGACTGTACGACAGAAAAATCGTTTAACACAATTTGCTTATTCCATAACTGATGGTGGACACATAGCTGACTGTGTTAGGCGACTGTAGGACAAATAGATAGGGAGTACAGATATTGGTGTTCGCTGAAAAAAATACATTGCTAAGTGAGAGCCAGCACGCTAAGTGTAGATGGTTAGTTCTAATTGACACCAAGTAGTTTCTAAACGGCTGACTTACGACCGGCTGCGCGCATAACAGACCGAGATTTCGCTTGGTCAACAAAAAAAGAAGCCGTTCGGATCTCAACTATGTGCGAGTGTCATAGAGGTCACATTAAGCAGGAGCCATTGCAGCTTGAGTC
The DNA here is from genome assembly GCA_036362985.1 of Ligula intestinalis. Lineage (NCBI taxonomy): Eukaryota > Metazoa > Platyhelminthes > Cestoda > Diphyllobothriidea > Diphyllobothriidae > Ligula > Ligula intestinalis. Next base: position 25,564,832 of record JAYGXS010000005.1, read on the forward strand.
GCTGTACTGAAAAGATCAAGCTATCCCGTCAGTTTGGTAGACCGCGACTTTTAGAGCCTTGTAGTTGATTCACTTGCAGGGGGAATACACCGAGAGAGAGAGAGAGAGCCGAATTTCATGCCTTCGTCAGTCTTCTGTGCACCAGTCGATTGCTTGAGGAATCGGTCTGAAAACCGATTGAGCATAATTGCCAGTAGGACTGAGCAGTTCGTGTAAGCTTACCACACCCACCCTGAACACAACACAAGGGCTTCACAAAAAGAAGATGAGTTGATCAGATCCCATGTGCGTTAAATTACAAAGAACTGACATGGCGAAGGCCGAGAAATGCATTTCTTCTTCTTCTTGTTCTTGTTCTTCTTCATTGTCACTTATATTGACGTATTTAGCACACTGGCAGCGCACATACTAGCCAGAAGTCCAGTCACATGGTTTGCCGATATTTAACTTCTGTGTGACGCAGATATATTTAGTTACTGCGGTTTACAGGCAATTTTAAAAATTTGGTCCATTGTTAATGGATGTTTTGGACACCTTCCAAAACCCTGAAGACAGGAAAAAGCCTAAAACAAGCTCCCTCTTTTGCAGTCAGTATTGTTTTTGATTTACTTTTGTGATTGCTCAATCATGGGCGAAATAGGGAGTTGGTTTTAAGGGGCTCAGGGGCTCACACAAGGCATAGTTCGACTGTGATAAAGCAGCCGTGGCCGCATTAACAGCACTCTTCTTCTTCTTCTTCTTCGTCTTCTTCTGCTTTTTTTCTTTTTCTTCAGTCTCCCTTTGGGCATTGAGTGATAACGTCAGTCAGCCAATAATGTCCTGCTTGTGGTCTCCTTAGCTTTTTATATGATTTCTTTACCCCGTTATTTTAGCTGCCACGCATTTTTTTGAGTCTGCTGGATACTTGCAGAGTCCAGCCGCAGCCCTACGGCAAGGTGCTCATTTTGGGCCCCTGGAATTATCCCCTCTTCCTGTTGCTGATCCCTCTGGCTGGTGCCATAGCCGCCGGCAATGTGGTAGTCTGCAAGCCCTCGGAGCTTGCTCCTGCAACGGAAAGACTGTTGACTCTGCTGTTGCCCAAGTACCTGGACGAGGTAGGCCACCCGCGCTTTCTCTCCGCAGCCCTACCATTGGCTGTGGCGAAGTTTTTATCCCCTGGATGTGCCATTTAATAAGTGATCTTTTTAGATTGATGTGAAACCTTGGTTTGCTCTTCAGTCAGGTAGGAGGTTGAAAGTTGCAGGGCTGGTTGTTGTGTTATTTTGTTTGTCCACAGTTGGCCTGCTACTATTACCCTACGTAAATAAATATTGGGCCACAGTTTAATTGGTCTTGATTTTGAGCCTATCCGAAAGGATAAAGGATCACTCTCCGGCAAGATTTAAAAAATGATAATGTCAGGAGCATAAGCAGCGCTATTATCGCGCACACTGTGGCTTCCGAACATCCTCTGAACCCCAACGGGTGATTTATAGGGTCCTTTAAAGCTATTCCAAATCTACGAGCCAGGGATGCTAGATGCAGCAGAAGTGACCGCTATGAGATTCGAAAATCCGGTCTTGTGGGCGCAAAAAGACCTACCAGTTCCATGCCTGGCATGACCAACGTTCGCTTAAGTGCATGCACTCCTCAGCGCGCGCTCTATCTCTTCCCCTGGACTATGTTCATCAACCCTCTTTGCTGCGTAACAAGCCTTCTCTTATCGACTCTTCCTCCCCTATTCCCTCGACTCATTTGTGCGATAAGGTGGCAATGATTGACAGCACCTTTTACCCTTGAACCCGTTAAAAATCCCATATCCTTCAATCCGCAGCTAGATAACGGTCGCTTTCGATATTTATCTGATTTGGCCGTCCAAATCATGACTCACAAAGCTTTGCTTAATTTTCTGGCGAATATTGAAAAACCTGTGTCCTGTATTCTTGTATAAGCGACGCGAGGATCTGTTCATTCGTACTCAAAAGCCTCTACTTAGGCGATTGTTTACGTTGAATACTTATCACACCGTCCACTAGACTAATGCTCACCATGTTGGTTCTACACGGAGTTTACCGTTGGTAGTAATGTTCGGTTATTTAAGGGCGTTATTCGTATATGGGCGTTCCGCTCGTCTTTTCTGTTGCCTACCACAAAAATAAACTAACTAAAAACGACTTTAAAAAAAATTGCGGATGTCTTTGTGAATTCGAACATTTTTATTAGGAAAAATTCCATCTTATACTTGCTTCTTAATTCGCATTTTACCCCCAAATCAATATCTTTTGCTATCTTAAAACACTTGTTGTCGCTAAATTTGTTGTCACCGTGTTTATTAGATGTCATTTTAAAATGTAAATAGCATTGCAGTCACGTGATTGAATGCTGTGTTAAAAGCACTGCGTAAGTAATGTGTCTTTAATCATTAATCTTTATTATCTGAATAAATCGAAGTCTATTTCCTGAACAAGATGTTCCAACTGCATTTCAATTGACGCAGTTGTGACAAATTCGGTGGCCTCGATGGGATTGGGATCCTTGACTTGGTCAGTTAGCTAAGGCCTTGGCTGTGTACTGATGCCTTCTCTAGCTGATATGAGCCGCCGAATTCCATCGGAGCCTCCGATGTTGTCAAAATTGGGTCAAGTGAGTTATTGAAATCTACCAAAAACCCTCTCCTAATAGATGCATTTTTATTCTGGTAGACTGTCTGCCACGTATATAATGGCGGACCGGAGGAAACTCAAAAGCTCCTGGACTCGGTTCGTTTCGACTTCATTTTCTTTACTGGCGGTCAAACTGTGGGTCGCCTAATAATGCAGGCAGCTGCCAAGAATCTCACACCTCTTTGTCTGGAGCTTGGTGGCAAATGGTGAGTATTTTTCACCCCAAGTCCCGATATACCGCTCTCCCTCTCTGTCTTGTTCATTTCGAAGATCTGTCTACTTAGGTAATTATGTGCCCGTTACATGACACCTGTCAGAGCAGTAGACAAACTCCAAAGTCTTTGGCAGATAGTATTGCTGTAAAGACAAGCGACACTGGAATGGCCATTTCTGGCCATCGTCAGCCAGTCATGCTTAACCGGAGGTAGTGCACCACCTGAGGCGACAACTAATAAGCCCGAAATGGCCGTTCCAGCCTCCTCTGTCTTTGCCGGTAATACTATTTGTCTAGACTACTAGCCGCTGTGCGACTGCTGCTGTCACGGCCCGGGAAATGAGGCCCAAGGCAGAGCGGTCGGTGGACATTAATCAAAGAGTGTCAATATCTCCCTACTCAAACCGGCAAGACAACGAGCTCGCGGCTCAATGGTTAGAGCGTTAGACTCTAGTCGAAAAAGTCGCAAGTTTGAGCCTCCGGTTCTGCATCACTTGGGGTTTGGCTATGTTTGGCTAACGACAGCCAATAAGCCAGAAATAGACACTCAGGTCTTGCTCTTCTTTGCCGGCAAAGCTATTTGCCTAAGACTACTAGCCGCTGCACGGCTGCTGTCAGGGCCCGAGAAATGATACCCAGAGCAGAGTGAGACGAGGGACTTCCGTTAGCAGTCGGTGAACTTTTATCATCATGAGTGTCAAACTCCAGAGTGCAGAACGAAAGTATCCTAATCTCTCTACCTTTTGCGATCACACCTTAATCTCATGCATAGACTCTGTCGGTCACTTGCGCGTCTACCGCACTGGGACTGGCGAACTAGGGCTAGAAGCACCTACATCCACCCGCCACCTTCGCCCGTAGTCAACACATAGGTCTACACGGCCACATACCTGTTACGACCCACGCCTGGTACTTGTAATTAGCACGAACTGTAAGCCAGCCCAGTTGTTGTCCCGAACGCTCACGAGAGAGCAAGAAAAGTCAATCGGCCAGAAGGAGAAGTTTATTTACCAAGAACACATCAAGGCAAGGAAGTGCAAGTCAAACAAGCCAGTCTTACAAAAGGCTGTACGCACCATTACAAGTCAAGTCCTTCTTATAAAAAGGCTGCGGGGTATTTATTTGGTCCGTTCCACGAGCAGGCGTCAGCGACAGGGGACCAATCAGCTATGAGGAAAAATCGATGGTCACGGCGCGCGCTATCATGACAGCTGCGTGGAGTTGCAATCGGAAGCCTTTCTGTAAGATGAGTAATCGTGGGGATCGGCGCAATTCCAACAATACGCATCCATGGAAACCTGCGGTGGAACACCCTGGGTCAAATCGCATCAGATGTGTGACCTACCAGTTCAATCGTCAATTTCGGTGAGGTCGACAGTTTGCTCCATATCAGAGTGGCGTACGCTCGGTTTCTTGCACTGAATTATAGCCCTACATCTACCCTACTGTCTGTTCCACTGCTTCACCTTGCCCCCGCGCCAAGACAGAGTCCATACGAGTGGAGCAGGCACAGGCTCACACATTGTGAGCCACCATAAACATGAAAGCAGCAGCAAGCGGGAGGGGGGGAGGTACGGTTTGTAGTGACTAGCCCCACACGTAGTGCACTTGTGAGCGCTTGTCGTGACTAGCTCAAATCAAAGTGCACTTTGAGATCGCTTGCTGGTTGACATCACTTCGGGCACACCGTTCTAGCAGAAGGACATGTGCTCCGATACTAAAAACCCCATACAACCTGTTCTTCAATCGATCTGCAGAACAAACTCTTCCTACCACTCTTGCATTCCCAAGACTTCTCTCTGTTCTCATAGGGAATTGGGCCTGGAAAATCGCAGCTCTTAGGGTTAACGTTCTTTGCCTTAAGCACTCCTCGATAGGGTCGCTGGCGTCCCAAATCAGTGGGATTGTTGCAGAGGCCACATTTGAAAAGGAGCTATTACACCCTGACTCTGGGCCAGCCAGTTGACTATTCCACACAAATAGTAATAACTGCAACTTTTCAAGCCACGGTTTTAAGTGCACCACGTGAAAGTTTCAAGCGTGTAAGACTGCTTACAGTGACAAAAGTGCGCCGAACCGTCCACTTCACTCGCTTCCCACTACACGCACCCATTCACCGGCACCTACCACAGTTAGTAGTATTAGAGACATCAGTAGCTGTAGTAGCAGTGCCAGCCTTGATTTCCAGAACTCTGGCTTGACAGCTACTGAAGGTGGGTATTTACTCATAATGGCTTTAACCCAGATTCACACTCCCTGCTGGGAGCAAGGGAATATGAGCAGACGTTCTGCAAAGTCAAAGCTACAGACATATACTGCAGTAGGCCTATGCGTAGTCTATAGACGGCAAAATGCATGACAGGACTTGTACATTACTTTGCAAACGCTACGTTATTATTCAAATGCTCATCACTATAATCTCACACAGATTGAGTGTGCACACTCGGTGCGACTCCTTAAAAAGCACACACATGCAGTATAATATCTACTGGCCTTATTAAGCATGGATGCTAGACATTAGCACTTTTAGCATAGGCACATACCTAGAGCAGCAGTATCTTAGTCCTTGCCTAGTAGAAATGTACACAGCTCAATGGATAGAGTTGAGAGTGTAGAAACCAAGGCAAACTTTGCTGTGCTCAGGATCCCAAGCATGTACTTATCCGAAATAGTTAAACCCAGAGTCACACTCTTTGTTGAGACCAAGGGGATATGACCCCTAGCCTTGGCTTAATCAGCGTCACCTCTGACAAATGGTGGCGTCAGTGCCAGCACCAGTACTACTACACACACAAACACACGCACAGACACACACAAACACACACACCACTTGTCTCCCGACACGGAAGAGGCGCCCTTCATTTTAAGTAGAAAGCGTGTTCTCTGCCCTGTGGCTCCCTTGTGGCAGTCTAGCGCTGGCAGGATGCGAGCAACCCACATTGTTTGCGTGAAAACCTGATCGTGTGTGTGACAGGCTGCTTACCCCTGTGAACCTTCCGCTCCCTCCGGACCTCACATTGACATTCGACAGCTCGTACGGGAAGGTGAAAGAGTTAGATCGACTCTATAGAGACTGCTTTCCCCCGCAGTACTCGACGCACGTTCCTCACTTGGGAGAAATCTGACGCGTTTGAATCTGCCGGAGTGCACTCAAAACCGTGACTCGGCAGACTACCAACTGGTCCACTTTTGGAGACTGAAGAGCGTCCTAAACAGCTACCATTATATGGCGCGTTTCCGCTTCAGGTTTTGCAGGGAAATAGGCAGGAGCCTTTGAGGATCTACTTACAACGTAAACATACAGTTTACTGACAAACCATGCGGTTTGGAAGAATTCAAACGGGACTGTGACACGTGACAATTGAGAGTGACCTTTCCAGGGGTGAAGTAGAATTCCTTCATGACTCCGACTCATTTTCAAAAAATTACAGGTCTGCAAAGGTTTCTTTAAAAGCATTCCGGCGATGATAACATCACAACATCCGCGGGGGGGGGGAGGGCTTTGAGGGCTTGACCACACTGTCAGCGAAGAAGAACTTAGCACTTGTAGCCTTGCCTGCTGAACGTGTTTTGTATGCGCGCGTGGATCGACAATAAAAAATTTGGCTGCTAATTGGACCAACCTGGTTCTGTAGTCTGAAGGTATGCGCCATTTGTGAGGTTTTCTTGAGGATCGTGTGACTATCAGCAAAAAGGCAAAACTTGTCGTGGGGATTGACGTCAGGAAAAAATATCCACTGTCGATCACACTGATAGACTTCGTTTCATACGAGTGCTTATGACCTCAAGTAACAGATCGCAGCTGTGCTAGACCGTTTGCTCTGCATGCCAGTATATGTTTGTGTTTCTGGGGTCAGGCGGTGGTGAGGGTGACACACACTCACCACCTGACGTGGGTCGGATCAGTCGTATATAGGCATAGTGAATGTGTGTCTCACTACTCTGATTAATCTACCCAATCCAAAACTGCAAAAGCGACGAGCCTGCGACTTGATGGCTAGAGTACTGAATTTACTAACAAAAGAACCCGTGTTAGAATCCCAGGTGCTCCCACGTCTAGACTTATGAGTAAAGGAGATGACTAGTTGAGCACCGGGACAGTTTGTTTATTAACCTGAGCTTTCGAACTCCGTGGGAGTTCATCGTCAGCGATAGCAGCAGTAGCAAAATTGATAATCAAAGGGATAGAAAGTAAATCAATTGTCAGCGATGTAAGTTTGGAGGTTAGTGCGCAGGGCTGGGTATGCTGGCGCTAAATCGATATATCCATTGATTGAGGTTCCGTTCAGGCTTCAATCAAATTTTGACTAGATAATCCATGAGGACAATTAATTTATTTGGCGACCTTTTTAACTGTCGACATCCTGCCGTGACTATAATATGGTAGGACTGTCATTACAAGCGAACATGTAGGTCCTAGGAAGTAGTTGAGAAGAAAAAGATACGATTGCCGAGACAAGAACTTACCTCACCCTAAGCTTCGGAATTCGCCGTGGATACATCCTCAAAGACAGTAGACCCGTTTCTGCTACTGTCTCTGATGATGGATCCGCGAGCATATCCGAGACTTCAGACATATTAAAGCTACGCTGCATGATCATTCCTGTTGCAAACCCTCATAAGTTAGCTTTTCGAAAGGCACAACTTTCGGAATTTATGACACAACAAATCTACCCTGCGCTTCTTGACAATATGGATTAGTATGCTGATATTTTTTGTTTGTCCTTTAGTCCTGTCTACATTGACGAATCTGCTAACCTGAACATCGCGGCAAAACGCATACTATCGGGCAAGCTGCTGAATGCTGGCCAAACATGTGTTGCTCCCGACTACATACTGTGCCATCGCCGTGTCTTGGTGAGTTTGTTACTGCCATCATCATCATCTGCACTTCTTGCATTGCCACCACCACCACCACCACCACCACCACCACCACCACCACCACCACCACCACCACCACC
>JAYGXS010000005.1:25573048-25614090 GCA_036362985.1 Ligula intestinalis
ATAATCATAATCATAATCATAATCATAATCATAATCATAATCATAATCATAATCATAATCATAATCATAATCATAATAATAATAATAATAATAATAATAATAATAATAATAATAATAATAATTATCACCGTGTCTCGGATACTCGAGCATCCCACTGGGAATAAGTGCCTCTGGTTTGTTCTTCCGTGGCACGCAAAATATCGGCGGATTTTGAGCCTGTTGAGCTGTTGCAACCGCATTCTCTACTTGTGCAGATGGATTGATTTCGTTCCTTGTCCATCCCACCTGATGCATTAGATCTGCTTCAGGCTGTGCGACTGTTCTAATAGGATCGTGAGGTACAACGACCATTGGTTGGTAGCGCATTGTTGGACCAGGAATCCCCGCCGGAGTCCAAATTGTGTGCAGTTGGGGGACGGATAGAAGCCGCGACCTCAGCCGGCTTGAACCAAAGGTCCACGGGGGTTAGTTGGGTGCCTGGCCGGGAACTGCAGGCGAAGAGATGCTGACAGTCATGCGGAGAAACGCCGCAGTCTGGACAGCAGTCGGGTATGGACGGGTCGAGCCGCTGTTGGTACTGGCGAAGAACCATTGAGTAGCCACTACATAGTCGAGCCAGAGTACAGCGAGTGACCCTCCGAAGTTGTTCTTCTGAGGCCGCAGTCGGAGGTGGATAGCCGCCGGAAAGGACCTCGTCTTTTTCTCGACAACGGCTCTCTGTTGAAGACGCTGGAAGCCTGTCTTGTACAACGACCGTCGATTTCGATAGCGCATGTGATGGGATGGGATAGCGCATTTATACTACAGGTATTGGTTGGCAAAAAGTGTGGTGGGGTGGTCAAGCCTATGGTGCTTTATCGCAGAGTTACGTGGGGACGCCTGAGGACAAAAGGTGCCTGTTGTGAGTGAATATGTGTCTGAGCGCAGGAGCCTACCTAGCGAGATGTGCTGAGTCAAGTATGCGCGTGTTGAGTGACTATCGCGCCGGTCACCTACATCCTCCCTCATCCCGGTTTTATTGACTTTTTCTTTACACCGGAAACTGAGATGGAAGAAGCGAGCGAGTGGGTGGGTGGATTCCCCGCTAGTCTGCTTTCACTCTTCTTTTCATCCGCGGTAGTTCGCTGCGTTGCTTTAGCCTGCTGCCCAGCCTGCCTCAGTGTATACCTCGGCTTGCTTCAGTGTTTGCTGCGGTTTGTTGGAGCACGCGGCTGCCCATCGTTGAAATCGGCGGGGAACTGTCATCTGAACAGTGGTGGTGGCGGATGTCGGGGCGCAAGGCCTTGGTTCTCCTGTCTCTGTCCGATGGATTTCCAAGTGACCAACCATGCCGATGCTTGATGTGCATGAGTGGTGGTGGCATTGATGACAGGATAGGGGTTAAGAGATGCTGCTGGTAGCGCTCATGTGAGGTCGGGGGGATTGGAGTTACGAGGTGTGCGCAAGACGTGTCAGCATCGCGCCACAATTCCGTGTTGGTTAAAAAACGCATGTCACCGATTAGGTGCTTGCGGTGAGTGAATGCGCCGCAGTGAGGGCACACGAAGGCGGTGGTGTCTGTTGTCTGAGTTTTGGTACTCCAGACACGAGTTCGCTAGTCTGTGTGCCATGGAGTCGCAAGTGACTGACGAAGTGATATTTTTTCTCTTAAAAAACTGTCTAATCTTCTTTGCTTTGTTCCACTTCATTACGTCGTGTCCTTTGGCGTCGCCAGTAAACTAGAATACTTTTCTTTCATCTCACACGCATGTACATAAAAAGGGAGTTCAAATGTAAGCTATGCTGAACTGAACTGAAGCCGATGCGTTAAGTTTATATGCGATCGCAATGACCAGCGGTTAGAATCCAGTCCCCATTGCCGGTCCACCAATCTCTCCGTGCGATGTAGAGGCCTCTTAAATACATTTAGTAGAAAATAAGAAAATTATTGATATGTGGTTTGGATGCCTTTGATAGCATAGCGATAGTAGCAAAAATGTCTGACAAACCGTTATTTTGTTGTTCGAAGCAGGAAATCAGTTTGTTTGAAGAAATAGACTGAAAAGTCATAGTGGCAAACAGCTGTTTTCAGTCATTCATAATCAAGCCGATACAATGACATGGGGAATAAAAACGGTCATTTAATTGCGCCTTTTGACAGCCGAAACTGAATTTTGCTTAACGGAATACCACCTGACGTATTAAGGGAACTACTACTCAAATGCACATTAAATGTGCAATTCCTTTTTGACAACCAACTATCCAGACAAATAGACGGCGTCGCTATGAGCTCGCCTCTTGGGCCTCTCTTGGCTAACCTCTTCACGGGCAAGATGGAGAAATTTCAACTCAGCAAGCAGATTAATGAGTAAAAACACTATGGCTGATATGTCGATGACATCTTTGCCACCGCCCCAACAGATACTAATGTAAATGCGCTTCTACATACTGTTAATCAGGCACACCCCTCTATTAAGTTCACCTTGGAGGTGGAGACGGCAGGTTCTCTTCCTTTCTTGGATGTCCTCCTAAGTCGAAGACCTGACGGTAGCATCCGAAGGAGCGTTTACGGAAAGAAAACCTGGTCCGGACAGTATACACACTTTAACAGTTTTTTACCTATCCAGCAGAAGCGTAACTTAGTCCGCTGCTTGACGCAAAGAGCCAGAAAAATCTTCTCAGCTGACACTATTGAAATGAAGCTCCAGAAACTCCAGGATATGATGGAGAAAGGAACAAAGCCCACCACACCCACGGTGGAAAAGAAGACGCTATTCCTCAAAGTCCCCTTTCAAGGGGATGCAGCAAGCAAACTCTTAAGCAGACGCCTCAACTAAGCCGTAGCACAAACCTTCCCAGAAGCGAAAATTCGGGTGTTATTTTCAACCAACCCGGTACTCCATGGTGTGGGTAAGGATAAGCTGCCAGTTCAGACCACTTCTATGTGCATCTTCTCACTTACTTGCTCCTGTAGAGCTGGTTATATCGGCCGCACGAGTAGGCGCTTATCTAAAAGAATACGGGAACACCTCCCAGCATGGCTAGCCAAAGGTGAGACCAAAAGCATAAACAGTTCTATTCTCGAACACATGGTTGACACCGGACATCGTGTGGACCCAAGCTATGCTTTTAAGATAATTTATAAGGTCCCACCAAACTACCCAAAGTCCGTGGGTCAAAGTCTTCTATCAATAGCAGAAGCAACCGCAATCCGATTGAGGAAACCGGTTTTGTGTGCACAAAAGAACCTCCTGCAAGCCCCTAACTTGGCATGGCCAACAATTACCTAATTTTCTGCACCGTTCCGCGCTCTGATTGGCTCCCGCGTGTAAGGAAAGACAATTTATCGATGTTTAAATTTAAATCCCCTTTGTAACTGTATGGCCTGATGAGGATGTACTGAAAGCGTTAGCTCGCCAAAATTGTGTTCGAAACGGATTGCCATTGCCTCGGCTGTGGCTGGCACTCTTTTGCGCAGGCTTTTGTGTCGGCGTGTGGTATATGGCTCGAAAGGCCTCTCTCGCGTCCACTTGGTGGTTCGTATCAATTAGATGGGTCAGGAATGAGCTTGAAATCGATCGATTCTCTTCTTTACTGAGCCAGGTTGGTATGTGCTAGTCTATTCTCTTCTCCAGACTTAAAGAGCCCCACAAAGAAGGACTTTTATCCGACTAGGAGCTAGAGGGACTAAGGCCGGTTGGTACTGCAATACCAAGAATGTATGGCCTCCCTTAAATTCATAAACAAGGCATGCCACTTCGTCCTATCCTGAACATGAGTACCTAGCCGCATCACGCCATGGCAATATGGCTTGTCGAATATGTTTTACAATATAAGTTTTCAATCGTACAATGGGAAAATTGCAGAAATGTGACTGCACATAAAATCTCGCCAGCATCCTTTGCAAACTCGCTGCGACTCAGGTAGCAGTGTCGTTTTGTTGAAGTCCCCAGATTGAAGGAGACCGGATCGATGTTTCAGTTTGGACCGCGTAGCATATTGCAAAAGGCTTTTCGTGTGTATCCCACACCTGAACACGATGCAAGATAAAAGTCGAGAATGCCGGAGATGGGGAAGGGCGCAGGTGATGTGCGCGAAACACTCTCCAACACGCGCCACAACAACACCACCTTGCTGCGTAGGCTCCCGCATCGGAGCACCATAAGGGCCGCATTAAGAGGGAGCTATTGACCCTGACTCTCGGCCCGCAGCAAGTCACCCCACTCAACAAAACACACTGGACTTACTATGGTGTTCAAGTTATTCCCTCAGTTGGCAACCCTCCAGGCCACGGCTTTTAGCACACCGTGATACATTCAAGCATGTCGGATTGTTTATAATGCGGTAAGAAATGCGCTGAGGGTCGACCTCACTCTCTCCTCCACCGACCACAGGTGGGTTCGGGTGCAATGCCTGACAGAGTTAAACTGCCCGTGGACGCCCGTTGTCATATAAGCTATCTTTTCATCACAAAATGCACCAGACTTCTGTGAGGGCCTCTGAGATTTCGTCATAGAAGAAGCCATTGTAGTCCGATTTAAGTAAAAGGGCGAGTTCCAGGAAGGAGTTTGGAAGAAGAAAATGCGATCGTAGAACCATTGGCCATTGACATTTCGGACTCTCTCTCGAACCCATCATTAGGAACAGTCACAGATGGGGTAAATAGAAGAACAAAGACTACGGTCTGCATAAGGCAAACTTGCCCTGCAAACATCTGCGTAATGTAATTGAACAGCTTTCACTATCATCGCTAGAAGTCTGGTGGTTGCTTTTCAACCCAGGTCGGCGTTAGCTAATGGCTGCGATTTCATCACGTGCATTGGCGGTTGGTGGCAGATTAATTAATCCGTGGCCTAAATTTCGCTCGTCGTCATACTTGCTGATCGCACACGCACGCGTCCTCCCCTTGTAACTGATTGCTATGATCGCGTCTGGCAGGAACCATGCTATTTTTCTCCGTTGGAAACCCTCCAAGTCAGGACTCGTATCTGGCTTTAATTGTGCCAGATTTATGTACTGATTTGCCGTGAGGCTACATCCCCCCCCCCACAGTGTCGACCTCCATCGTTCTTCTGTGCACCAGCTCGCCGTCCTCACCTGTCAAGCAGCTGGTGCTGAGAGTGGACAGACCTCCAATGTCGTGACCTGAATTGGGAAAGTGAAAGACAGTTCTTGGGCAAGAAGGTTGACTGCAGCCGGGTCAGTTCAAGATTATGCAAACCATTACTTCACTGGCTGTTATCTTTGTCTGTAACCTTTCTTTATTTAGCTTAATCGTTGTCATGCAAGTGTCTTGAAGTGTAAAGGCAAGGCGAGATTGTCGTCCTCCAGTGAACCTCGAAGGGCTGGATGGCGATTACACCTGATTTAGGATACTTGTCATCACAGCCGACTGGATGTAGAACTGTAGTTAGCTGATACTGAGTTTATTTAGTCGTTCAGTACCCAGTGACCGTGAGGTCAATACCCGACCCCTTGCGGGCCGCGGTATGGATGACTTATTACGAGAAATAGCCGTTACACTTGCTTTCTCCCTTGTCAATAGGCCTGTTACACTACGATATCCACTACGTGCCTTCAATGCCTTGTAGTAGTTTTACCTATAAACTCTTTCTACTTAGCATTTATTAGTAACTGGTGTTTTGTAATGTGTTTGACTCTGCCTGAATTTGACGCATTCTAGGAGAACGTTACTGAAAGTTTTGGGCGATTGATCGGTAAAAAACAGTAGCATGCGTTCAACGGTCCAACAGTATTCTCTAGGCAGGAACTACAGCAGTGCCGACTTGTTGAACCATGAGTATGCTTCTGATAGTTTGAATATTATGCACTGCGTGATTCTGAATATGTCCTATTTCCGCCCGTATGCAGACCACTTAACCACTAGAAAAGGCAGGTGTTCACTCCCAATTTCTACTTTGGAAGGGAAGGCTCCTTATCGGGTCTTTACTATATCCTAGACTTTCGTCATTGGGAGTTTCTCGTGATTTTCATCTTATCCCTGCTTTCCATTATACTTTTTTCGTTTGAGCATTGATCGTAGCTTTAGTCGTTCCATGCCCTACTCCCTTTTGTCTTACACACTCTCTCCTATTCTTCCACCGTAGAATGCCTTTACCGAGGAGTGTATTGCTACCGTTTCTAAATTCCTGGGAGAAGACCCTAAGGAGTCGCCGGACTACGCCAGAATTATTAGTGAGAAAAGCACTGAGTAAGTTTTGCCTCCCCTAACCGTCTCCACGCTTCCCTGGTCCGTATTCTTCAGCCCTATCGTAATTTTTTATGCTATCTCGTGAGGAGCCTGCTTCTTATTGCGTAGTATGTGGCAGCAGACTTCTTCAGTTTGTTCATCTGAAGAGACTATCGCCTGAGGTAAGTTGAACCCTAGCAACTGCGATCTTCAGACCATGGTTACTTAGTAGAGAGAAGAAGTCGGTAGAGGCCAGATTGTTAGGAACTGTATATTGTGTATACAGAGAAACGAAAAACAGATGAACGGAAATTTGACTTGGAGAGCATAAAACCAGCCAGGAGAGCCAGTCGAGTCCAAGTGTCGTCAAATTGCAGCCACCGCCTAGAGGTTTTGTGAATCAGTCTGTGATTGGTTGGACAGCGTGTGGGTAGACATCGACGTGGGCGGTCCGTGTATCGCGTGCCAGTAAGTCGTGCGGCCACCACGACCTTGAGGTCTAGACGGATCGAAGTCACGACAGGAAGTCCAGGCATCGGACAGGCAGGGACCACTACAAGACAACACACTGTGAAGAAGCAGATGCGGTTGCTAGGGGCAGAACTTTTTTCGCCCGAGGTTTTGGACTCCATCGCAGCTCAATTTATGGGCCCTCAGTCTATAAAAAAGTACGACCTCTATTCGGTACTGAGGCTGGGTTTAGCCACAGCAATTCCGTGTGTGGGGAGCGCACAGGGGCGAACGCATCTTCTAACACCAGTCCGAGCAGTCATCACACTCAAGTTCAGGCAGTCACGACCCGCACGCTAGCCATCAGGAAATAAGCACACAATCAGGCGAGGGAATCCAAAATGCCAGGCGGACAAAGCTTTTGTCCAAGTGGTCACATCTTCTTCTTCTTCTTCTTCTTCTTCTTTCTTCTTTCTTCTTCTGCTTCTCAACCCTATCCTGGTACTCACATTGTCGTTTGTATTGAAAATTTGAAAATTGCACTCTCTGCACTCCGCATGTGAACTCTTCGTATGATCGAGAGGCATTCCATGATAGTCCAGGTGACAAGGCACTTGATGTAAATGCGAGATCTCGTAGATTTTACCCCCCTCGCCTCTCGGGTTGCCGGCTTTCTGGCTGCGCGATTTTCGTTTTTTGTTGCATCACAACGTGCCTACTACTTATCGAAAGACCTTATTCGTTTCTGCTACTAATTCCTACTCATGTCTCCGATGATGAATCCGCGACGGATGTGGAAACTTCAGGCAAATAAACTTGTTGTCCCAGCGAACGAGTCTTCATCTTGTCACCTTAATGGTTCTTTGTTCGCCAGTTGCAAATGGAAATACTGGAGGCCAGCCGGCTGACCAGTGCCGGGCGGGGCTAGCCGCCCCGTCGTGCAAATACTTCCGTCCTCTCTGTCCGTCATGGATGCCAAACATCGCGCAACGGTTTAATCGCGGCAACCGCCTCAACCGACTATTTAGGTCTAAAAAGGTTGCCTCTGGTTGAGCCAATAGACGGAAGCTCTGTAGCTCTATGTCATGTTGGCCACTGCATCGCATCCCGTTTTCAGTCCTGCGAAGCGTTCCTAGAAATAGAATTGATGTCGTACTGATGTTGTGCTCACCTGACTCCACTACGGAGACATCTCCTACCTTAGCAGTCCAATATCCCTGCCTCGTATAATTGACGTCGACATCACATTTCAGAGGTGGTTAGGTATTTGAAAGATTGTAGTCCTCAGCGAAGAACCCTCAGCGAAGAACCCTCGCGGTATCCTCCTGATTATCAGGCAGAAAATTTTCAGGCAAACTATGTCAGTAGAAGCTTATTGCGTGGTGTTAAGGCTAATAAGGTTAGCCCTAACGGCAGCGATCTCGCAGGCTCTGTTCCTTTGGAGATGGGAGCAGTCTTGGGAAGGCCAGATTAGTAGGAAGAGTGTATTCTGTACAGACCGAAAGGAGGATGATTAGGATGCAGTCTTGATTGGCGGAGCGCACGTCTGGCCGCGAGGCGGGCTAGGTCCGAAGGGATGTCTGGTGGCAGTCATTCGAGCGGCTACCGTCATTGGTTGGACCGCGCGAGTTTACGCACCGTTGTGGGCGCAGCCCAGATTGGGCGTGTTAGTAGGTCTCGCCAAACTAGGCGTTGGCAGTCAGCGTGACTGCAGCCTTGGCGTGATGCGTCAGCGATCACGGCTTCCCACAGTAGCGCTAACGCCCACTACAAGCTTTCTATTTTGGGATGGGCATTTTCAAAAGAAGGTTAGTGTTAGAGTTTTGAGGTAAGGCTCGTGGCTACGGCACACTCCTATCACACTGCAAACCCTTAGCCAATCGTTGCCCTAATGGGGGAAAATAGATGTACTTGAAACTGAAATTCCGCCAGGATAGTTCGACTACTAGAGTTCATTTTGGCTTCCCAATGTATTGTCGACCTCTCGAGGATTAATTCAAACCAAATAAGGATGTTCCTTGACGCGATGCTGGGCGCAAGACGTCTTAAGCAGAAAATTGGATGGTCTACCATTTGCGGGAGTAATCTGTGAATAACTAAAGAGAACTCCAATGGGCTTTGGTTTAATAGCAGAATTCCTTCTACAAGATTTACAAGGAATAGAGTAATTAGCGACAATAGTCAAATGTAATGACACATAATTTCAAATTATGTCAACTAAAAGAAAGCCTTTTTTTGACGGTTTGACATGCATCTTGCTTCAGGCTCCTACTGCCTCATCACATTTTGAATTTTATGTGGTCTAGACGAATTGTTTAAATGTATCATAGTTGTGTCTTTGGTTTACTCTCCGCGTAACCTTTGCGTGGGAAACATATGAGCAAATAAGGAGGACTCGATAGAAATATATAGCGAGGCCGCCTGATGGGGATATGAGTTGCTTTAATACTGTTATTGGTCTGTAAGCCGGCATCATTAACCAATAAGAGTGTTATTACAGTTTTCTTGACATATATGCTTACTTTGCTGAGCAATAGGAGTTCCTCTTGGTCTTTTTGGTTCTTTTCGCATGCTTTTCCCTCACACTTTAAAAAAATTACATGCGGCTTTTTTTCTCAATGCGTACTGATAACACATTCCCTGCTCTTTAATCACACATTTATCTTCTATCCTAATAGTATCGAAAATTCGATTGCCAAGTGGTAAAGTCAGAAGGAGAAAGGGCGTTCAATGGGTTGGGTTAATTTTTTGTCTGAAGTTTCGGATACTTATCTCGTCTATCCATCTTCGGAGAGTGAATACTCTGGAATGGATCCGACAAAACAAAGGGAAACCGGAATGGCCTTTTCAGGCTTGTTAGCTGTCATCAGCTGGTCATACCCAATCTAAAATGCTGGAACCCCCGAGATTCGAACCCGGGACATTTAGTAATTGAGCTTAATACTGTACCTCGGCACCATCGGCTCGTTGATTTGTCGGTTGTGATCGGGGATATGATAGAACTGGGGTGTTCATCCCATCTATCTGTCGGATCCATTCCATCATATCTTAGATCGCTTAGCGACGGCCTGAAATCACTCAAGTACGAGCCTCAAGGCACACCGTGACAAGTATATGCCCAAAATCAGATAGATCGGATGAACACCCCAGTTCCAGTGAATACTCGGGCTCCTGGATCTCGCTTTATGCCTCTCCTTTCTTCCGCGTGCCTAGTCTGCCAATCCAGTTTTGAAGCCGCTCCGCGTAGCTCGCGTCTCTAGGTGGTAACTGCGCGCCGGACCAACGTTCTGGTGACCGTCACCCGCGCTCCGCTCTGCGTTGATACAGTCTGAAAGTAGAGTGCCAGCGTTTATTTGGTCTTCTACGCGCTGGTCATCTATGTTGCATCCCCCCCGCGTCTCGCCATAACCTGTCTCATGAATACGCAGATTAAACGGATCGTTGGTTGACGGCCCCGACCCTAGTAGCAAAGTGGACAAAATCCGGTATAAATCCGGCTTATGTATCTTGATTTTTCCAGTAGGATTCGAGGATGGAATCCACTTGGAGTCGCTACTAGGGAAGACGTTTAATCAGCTGGATTTGCCCATGATTACGGTTGTCCGTCCTTCGTCTGCCGGCACGATCATAATTTCATCGTCGCTGTTAAATTCAACAGTGGCCCTTACCGTCGTCAGAAGAAAGTAAAACCAATGAAAACTTTTGACTGTCACACTAGACCGATTGATGCGACAAGACAGACGAACCATTGAACTGTGAGAGGGTGAGTCAAGTTAGGTTCGTGAGTGAAGAAGAAGAGGGAATAATGACAGCCTCCTGTGCTACATGGGCCTAGTAGCAAATCCGAGCGGATTCCATCATGGAATTCTACTGGAAAAATTCGGATACATATGCCGGACTTATACCGGATTTTGTCCACTTGATCTGCATGTGCTACTAGGGGATTGTTCCGCGCCGTGATTGTCCCCTGATAAGAATGTATGTGCTCCCTGCGTCTCAACCGACGTGTCCAGAAGACAGGCTATGACGAGACACAGGGGAGCCAAATAAACACTGATGCCCCAGTTGCAGCCAGTCTCAACGCAGAGCAGAGCGCGGGTGACGGTTACCAGACCGTTGTTGCAGCGAGCGGTTACCACCTAGAGACGCGAGCCATGCGGAGCGGCATATTGCGAGAGTTAGGAGCCAGAGTATTCACTTTCTCTCTGAAGTTGGATAGACGGGACGGGTATCCGAAAAGTCAGGCAGAAAAAAAAAACTTCTCTCTGTTAATGCCCCTAATCCTTTACCCACCAATTTCGTCGCACACTTCGGCTGGGCGGCCCTATGATTTATTCCTACCGGGAACACCAATGGGTTCTGGTTTGATGGCAGGATTGCTTCTACAAAGACTGACTAGGATAGAGTAACTAGCGACACCAGTCAAATGGTTGATTTACTCTTTGATCAAGATTTTGATCATACTCTAAACAGCTTCCCTTTTTGACCACTTAGGCGCCTGGCCCGTCTTCTGAAGCAGACAGAGGGAGAGAAGATCGTGGGAGGAACTTTCGATGTGGCGGAAAAATACGTCGCGCCGACTATTGTTACGAATGTTCAAGCCGACGATGTTCTCTTAAAAGATGAGGTCAGTTTACTACCGCTCTTTTTAAAATTTACTGCTTCGATAGCCGAACGTACTCTAATAAATACGCCCATTCTTTGGCAGATTTTTGGTCCAATTTTGCCCATCGTCACTGTTGACTCCTGCGATGACGCCATCCGTTTTGTTAACTCAAAGTAAGCACTTTACCATACTGTTTCCCTATCTAGGTAGTCCCTCGCGGTCGATGTTGAAGTCGTGGCTTACTCGTCAGTCTGTGTTTAGCGAATCAGACTTTTGTTGTTCAGTCCAGTTCAGTTTTATTAGCGGAAAGGCAGGGAAAAGTCTTTGAGCTCCCTATTAGTAACACAGTGCTTAGGAAATACATAAATACAGCCGAAAATTCACAAAAGAGGTTGATTACATATAAATAAGGACGAAAATGTGTCGAGCACCGGATCAATTTATTTATTGTCTTGAGCTTCGAACTTTCCGTCTTCAGAAATGAGAAGTAGCAACCGAATTATATTGTTCATAGGCCAATCAACTGTCAGATTTCATCAGGTTCTCGAGGGATTAGAAACAGCTATCAAAAGATATGGGGAGGAGGGCAATTAGCTGTCAGTGGAGTCGGAGGGCTATTATAGTAGTGTACGCTAATTAGCTGTCAGTTGAGCAGGGGTCATGAACAGCAATTAGTGTGGCGCTTTGTCACCCGGTAGAGGGTCTGGTTACCCTGCCTACTCTTCTGGCCGGTTCGTCGTGAGATCCTCTTCGTTTGCAATCCCTACTCTCTGTTTGCTCTTGTTTCCTCCTTCGCTTACATAATGGCGCAAAACTTTGTAGGCCGTGGGGAGGTCTAGATTCCTGTTGACGGAGTTGGCATCTGAGTACCATGCCACAAGCATCAGCCTTTCGGCTTTTGAGTTTCTCATCTCTGAAAATGTACCCCTGTAAGAGTTCGAAAACTCGGGACAATAAATCAATTGATCCGGTGCTCGACACGTCTTCTTTCTTTTCCTTGCAGATACCTGGAACGCGAACCTTTTCATTCATTCGTACATAACTTAATTGCAGGCGAAAAACGCTGCTTTCGAGACAATCAAGGCAAAGTGCTTTTCCAGCTATTAAAATAAGCTATGCCCAGATTCATTATAATTCTGGACACATTTGGGCAGTGAAGGTCTATGCTTAGTTCAGGCTCACCGTACTTTCCCTAGAAAGTAAACAGGGCAGCCAATAATCTGAATTACCCTCTTTTTATACTAGTGCTTGTAATCTACCTCCTCCTCATCATATGCATGCCTAACTCGTGCTTCTTACCTTAGGGATCGGCCTTTAGTCGTGTACATATTTACGGAAGATAAGAACCAGTACAATCTCTGGTCCGACCTCACCTGCTCCGGTACCATCGTCTTCAATGAATGTGTCCTCCAACTGAGCGGTGAGTGTCCTTATTCCACCACCACCACCACCACCACCACCACCACCACCACCACCACCACCCGGTCATGTTCCAACCTCCTCCCGGTACCGGGTCCACTGGACGTCGATTTCCAAGAAGACGTCTACGAATGGAACTTACAGGATCAAACCCCAACGGCATGCAAGAAGTGCGCCGAAAGAGGACCGTCATATTTTTGGAGTCGGGTGCCGAAGCGCCAGCAGCGGTCTCTCGATACCAGGAAGCTGGCCGGTGGCCTAGAAGGCGTTTGAAGCTTTTAGGAGACGTAGAAATGAATCCAGGACCCAGGTGGCCTTGTCCTTGCTGTGGGAATTCAGCACACTCAGTAAGTGCCCAGTGCGACATTTGTGGAGCCTGGGAGCATTTAAAGTGTTTAAAGATGACAGTAGGGCAAGCCACATCCGCCAAGGAGAAGAATGAGATCCAGTGCCACAGGTGCAGCGCAGTGACGTCGACCTCACCGGAACACCCCACAGGTACGAGAGGCCTTGCTCGTACGACTACGAGTGCTGGCTATACCCATAGGATCTCTGCCAGACCCTCGCTCGACCATGCAGTGTTGCCCGCTCACTCGCATCAGCCAATTGCAGGGACCCCAGTGCCTTCCGCATCCCTCCCAGCCGTATCCACCAACCTCAACAGAAAATACTGCTGCAACTGCGAGGCGACTATAGCGGGTAACATCATACCATTACAATTTACTGACTGTTCTGTTTGCTGCCATAAATCATGGTCTGGTATGACCCGCTGGAAACTCACACAAGTAACAAAAGTACGTGGAGAATGGAGGTGCGCTGAACATGGACCATCAAATCCCAATCCCACCAAACGGGGATTATCCCAACAGGAAAGATGCAGCAAATGCAACAACCTGATACACTCCCGAAACCGAGGACTCCGATGTGAGAGATGCCTGAAAGTGTTCGATCGCAAGTGCTCTGCACTGGAGAGACCCGCCTGGAAAAGTACTTTGAAGGAAACCTGGCAGTGCCACGCCTGCGTTGTGGAACTCAACCCTAACCAGCAGGTGACTACTGATGAAACAATAAAGGACCTCAGCTATCTACGCATCTTGCAAATGAAACTGCGACGGCCTAATGCCAAAAGTCACGGAGCTGTGCAAGTTACTCACAGTTAGAATATTGACGTGTGCTGCCTTCAGGAGACGAAACTCAGAGATACCCAACTGACGCTTACATTCCCAGGATACGAGGCCCTAAGACGGGACAGAGAATCAGGTTTTGGAGGAGGTCTGATGACGATTATCCGAGATTGCACCCCTCATGAGTTGGTACGAGCCCAACAAACCGGCATCCAAGAACTTCAACACATCCGACTTTTCCACGAAGGACAACTTGATCTGCAGATTACCAAGATATATATCCCGCCAATACGTGCTAGAAATGATGGGACGTTCAGTGAGGAACCTAATATCCATCTACTCCCCAGTCACCCCGAGATGATGTGGCTCGGTGACTTCAATGCGCACTCGGGACTATGGCAGGACGGAGTGAGAGAGGACGAGCGAGGGAGAAGAATAAGAGACTGCATAAGAGAGGAAGAGCTGGGCGTCCTGAATGACCCGGCGTGCATAACCTGTCTCCGAAATGGCGGACGCTCAGGCACATCTGCGGACATATCTATCACTACAGCAACAGTGGCAGCAGAGTCAACCTGGACAGTACTCAACACGTCCGGCTCTGACCACAAACCCATTGTCATCCAGAGGGCAAAGCAAGCGGGTAAGTCATCCAGCAAGATGAATCTGTTCCGCTGAAAGATATCCGGAGTGGACTGGGAAAATTTCAAGTAAATCGCCGAAAATTATCTACACAACCATCCACATCAGACCTCAAAGATTGCAGATCGCGTTGGAACCTTCACTGAAGCAATCATGGAAGGGCTTCGCAGGACTGCGAGGAAAGTCAGAGCGGGAGGGGGAGGAAGATGGCTAGCGTATGGTGGACTGCAAAAGTTGAGGAGGTCACAAAGGAGCGAGACAGGCTGGCCAGTGAGGGGAAGAGGAATACGGCGGAGTGGACCCAGGCATGTGAATTAGTAAGAATGACTATAAGAGAAGAGAGGACAAGCCAACATCTGACCATGTTATCCTGCAAGGGGACCGCCGCCTCGTCACCGACAAACAGAAGGCTAACGCTTTTGGATGTCAGTAAGCCAGTGTGAGCCGACTGAGACTGGCCAAACATGAAGGAACGATGAAGGGATACGCGTCGGAAGCGCGGAAAGAAGCCCTCCACCTTGAGAATGATAACTCCTACGGATGGGAGTTTACCATCAACGAACGGACTGAATCCTTACAACAACTTAAGGACAAAAAGGCAGGTGGAGCGGATGAAATCCCCCCCGAGGCAGTAAAAAACCTCTCTACAAATAACAAATTGACGCTCCTAAGCATTATAAACCAGAGCTGGCGGGATAAGGCAATACCCCAGAGCTGGAAAACAGCCATTATAGTACCAATCTTGAAGGCCGGCAAAGATGCGGGGAAACTGGAATCGTACAGAACCATCAGTCTGACCTTAGTGGTGGGAAAAGTCTGTGAACGAATGGTCGAACGCAGACTTGGAAACTGGGTTGAAGGGAACCAGAAGCTGGTAGACTATTAAGCCGGTTTCCGGAAGACGAGGAGCACTGAGGACCAGCTGATCCGACTTTCTCAGTCGGTATCAGATGGTTTCCATAGTAAGCCATGCAGAAGGACAGCTTTGGCTCTCATCGATTTCGAAAAAGCCAACGACACGGTGGGGAGAACCGGTCTAGCGCTGAAAATGGCAAAAATGAAGGTCCCAAATTGCCTACAGATTTGGATCGAATGCTGGCTGACCAACCGCCTAATGCATGTGCGATACAACGGATGCCTCAGTAGGGAATTCAGACTTACAAGGGAACTCCTACAAGGAGCAGTACTCTCCCCCTCCTTTTCGACATCTTTATAAATGACCTTTAGGTTGGCATAGGAGAGGACGTTGAGATGAACCTTTTCGCGGACGATGCTGCGGTATGGAGCCAAGATACCAACCCCGACAGGGCTATCCAGCGAGTACAGTCCGCGACAGAAATGATGGTCCAATGGAGCCGAAAGTGGAAGATGCAAGTGAACGTCCAAAAGATGGAGTTAGTGGTGTTCAGTACGACCCCGAGTGAAAGAAAAGGAGTCAGGGCGATCGAGGTTGATGGATTGCAGATCATCCAAAGACCGACGGCGAAATTCCTTGGAGTGGTGTATGACTCGGGGCTAACGTTTAATGGTCACACTGATTTTGTCCTGGAAAAGGCGGAGAAGCGACTCAATATGATGAGGGCCTTAGGTGGAACAACCTGGGGATGGCGGCCGGAAGACATCAGGAAAGTCTACACTGCCTGTGTGCGGCCCATGATTGAAAACGGATCAGCAGCATGGATGCCTTGGATCTGCCGCTCACTACTTGACAGGTTGGAACGGCTGAACCTGAAATCAGCTCGAATTACAACTAGCCTCCCAATATAATGTCCGACGGAGATGGTGCTACTAGAGGCTGATATTCAGACGATAGGGCAGAGTGGCAAGTTCGAAGCCATCAGGATGAGCTCAACTCCCTACCGGAAACGTCCCTGACTATTTATACCGACGGGTCGGCGATAGATGGATGCAGACAGGGAGGTGCGGAAGTCGTGGGGACGAAAGGAAGTTGGAATAACTACTCAACAATTGCAACGTCCAGGAGAAGGGGTGCATGCTACAGCTCATCCTTTGATGCCGAGATGCTCTCCCTACTGACGGCGGCGGAATGGCTAGAGCACCTACCCGAGAATTAGAGTTCTGCTAGAATCCTTACTGACAGTAAATTCGCTGTAGATGCCCTACAGAACTTCGGGACAGGATCTGAAGAAACCGTTGGTACGACAAGTGATGAATATCCTGGAGAGAGTCACAACAGGAAGGAGTGTAGAAATCGACTGGGTACCCAGCCACATTTGTATCTCCGGGAACGAACAAGCAGATGCTGAAGCATCAGCGGCCAGTGCTGAACCAGACATTACACCGACATCCTTTGTGGCAACGATGAAAGTAGTCAGACGAGTGATCCCCTGGCCACAAATGACAAATGCTTGCGGCTGAAGAACGTTTACGGCCCCCATCAACTGGGAGGAAGAAAAGAAAATGACTCGGCTAAATAGGACGACCCTAGTGAGATTTAGGACCGGGCATTGTCCAGTGCTGAATCACAGCAGGAGGCGGTACAAGCTGACTGACGATTCCACGTGTGCAGCCTGTGGGGCGGAAGAGACCAACGAACACCTGATGGAATGTGCAGCCGAAATGGTCGCCAGAGTTCAGGATTTTGGTGTCCGCTTCAGACTGAGAGCGCCGATCGGCCTAAGCATCCAAAGACCCTCTGCCACAGTCCGATATCTGAAGAAGCTCCGGAAGTCGTGGTTCTAAAGCCACTTTCCTTGAAATTGATCCTGCAACAACAACCACCACCACCATCACAAATACTTCTGCAGTTTAGACACCTGTCTTTTAATTTTGACAACTGTGATTGTTGCGGGTTATTATAACAGGCTTGCCTCATTACTGCTTAGCTGGGCGGGTCCACAGGTGTTTGCAAGTGGAGGGGTCTTGAACGAACGTGAGCTGTGAAATATCCTTGATCTCGGGTTCGGCCAATAAGCAGTGCCAGTAGGGCGCGCGGGGGGGGGTTGAGGTGTGACGCACGGCGACCGCCTTATAAAAAGGCCGCAAATCCCAGTGACGGCACGGTGACATTACGGTGCCTTGATCGCTGCCATATAATAAGTTAGCTTGTCACTGCTGCCTTCTGGTTCTGGTTCTTGAGACAAAGGTGACAGTCACACAAACGGCTGCTGGGGACCCGTCTACAGTAAAAATATCCAAGAAACCTCATGAAAACTACGCGGCCAAATATACGGCTAGATCAGGCATGATTAAAATCGCGTCAATTTTCTATTTTAAGTGAACCTGTCGTTAGTTAAACCAGATGACATAAACTACCCAATCCTAACACTTGAAATCTGACGTTTTTATTCCGATCATGCAATATTGATTGTCAGTCAGCATAATTCCGTAGTATTTCAAACGCACCAAAAAGCCGACTCTTTTCAGAGTTACTCGCAGTCGACATGTATACTTGAGTAATATGATTTTTATATTATTATCATCACCGATACAAGGGCTATCTCTTGCTCATGCAGGCAGAATGCAGATTGCACGCAATTATGATAGGAAGGGGGCAGAGAAGGAGGGAGCTAGCGTAGCGGAGCCCAGTAAACTTAACTGTCCGCCGTCAGTTGGCCGTACCTTCCAGTAACCACCTGACGATAAAGATTTTCGTCGGGGGAGGGCAATAAACTGGTAAATGCTGAATACTTACACGAGGAAATAGGCTTGCTAGAACCCACTATGTAGTAAGTAATGTACAGTACACTGCATAGTGTTACCTATGAAGAATTTTTCCAAGGATTTAATTCATGAAGAATTTAGCATAGAGTATAAATCTCTCCATACTTTTAAGGAGGTGTCGTACAGAGTAGATAAAATTTAGCAATATGTATATGCCGCGCTGTTTACCTCAAAGAAGCTAAAATCCCAGACACGTAGGTTTCACCGTCATTGTTATGCCGCATGACGCATTTGCGAGGGGTTTTGCTCCTCAGTATGGGTTTACGAATCTGCAGTTAAATATAAAACAGTCTAGTGCCGCGTTTGTAAAGCCTTCGCTTCTGATTTACTTTTTGTCTTGTGGTCTTTTTTACTACTACCATCAACTAGTGAATAATCTACCCTTCGGCGGAGTTGGCAACTCGGGTTTCGGACGCTATCGCGGCAAGGCCAACTTCGATGTTTTTTCCAACCCGCGTTCATACGTAGACAGAAGCAAGAGCGAGGTGGCCAACGAAAAGTGAGTGCACTTCGCTGCCAATTTCCAGTTGATGCACTAAGACCACTTACATGTACTTTTACAACTTAGATGTATGTTGTGGGGCTGTAATCGTGCTTCACCTACGCAGTCCAGAGGATGTTGTGAATTGAAATGAAATCCATACAGTCCTGTTAAATACTGAGAAGACACCCTAAAATGCCCTGAATATTTTTGATGGATTTGGATAACATTTTCTATTTCACGAAGACTTTTCGTAAAGAGGAAAAATGATGCTAGTTTAATGGGCATATAATAATATGCTTATTATGCCAGTTTACAGGCAATTGTAAAGAGTTGGTAATACACCTCTTGGGCGCCTTCAAAAACCTCGAACACCGGAAAAAACCTAAAACAAACTCCCTACGTTGTTTCAGGTTTTTTGTTTTGTCATTACTGGGCGAGATAGGGAGTTTGTTTCAAGTGAAAAAAACCTGACTTCAAAGGTATGATACAAATGGAATAAATGTACAGTTGTAAGCTGATTTGTCTCATCAGCAATTCATAATAGCAGTAAGGGGGGTATGACAGCGTCTGGGGGTAACTTGATACAGAACTGTTTCAGGCTTATTAGCCTTTATCAGCCAAGCATAACCCTGAAAACCAGCTGACCAAACCACACAAAATAACGCACTTACAGACGGCGCAGTTGGTCCGCCTCTGGAATCTATCACATGGGTCATAAGCGCTTCATCGAACCGCTGATGAAGTCTAATAAGCCCGAAACAGTTCTGTATTAAGTTACCCCCAGACACTGTCATACCCCCTTACTGCTATTATGACTTGGCCGGAATCGGCCTGGCAGGCGGTCACCCGTTGGGGACCTCTGACCGCCACATGAACTTTGTTTAGTTCGGAAGCCTATTCAATCGGTGTTCGCACATTTCTCAGTGAATATATACCCGATCAGCAGTGACAGCAAATGGCAGGTGGCAAGGCACTGATGAACTGCGGTTCGATGAAGTGCTTATGACTTATCTGATAGACTCCAGTGGTGGACCAACTGCGCCGTCTCTGAGTGCGTTTGTTTGTGTTTTCCGACCAGCTGGTGTTCGGGGTTATGCTTGGCTGATGAAGGCGAATAAGCACTGTCTAGAAAACGAGCATCGTTTCGACTTTGATGGTGCCCAGATCATAGGCCGAGCCGACAGAAAACTGGCGAGGGAAGTTATTGAGGCCTGGAAAACGGACAGCAACTCAATCAACAGAAGTATAGACCTCCCCAAGCCATATGATGCCGCACGGTTGCACATGCGCACGAGAAGAGGTCCAATAAGACGAGGGGACAGTGGACCAACCAGCAGCTAGCAGTAAGCCCCTATTTTAACTCATGTTCTTGACCCAAATGTCTATCTCCGATGATGTGCTCGAGCATGAGTGCGAAAGCTCAGACGAATGAACATTCTCCCCCAGAGGTCGCCTTACCTTATCCTTCCATTCCAATACCTGGGGTCCGCATCTTCGCTTATATCCATGATAAATTTGGGCGCGAAGCGCTTCACCATTCACGGCGCTAGGAAACCTTTGCCTATAGACAGGGCTCTACATGGGAACAATTAGCCACCAACACGCGTCAGATACTGAACTACCAAAGCAACCACCCATTGTCTCACAAACGCAGCTGTCTACGAAGTCTGTACAAAAGAGCTGAAACTCACTGCAGCGAAAGAGCCGACAAAGTGGCCGAACTCCGCTATCTACAGCAGATGTTCACTACCAACGGATACCTCCGGAGCTTCATAGAGCGCAGTAGACGGGTCAACCCAATAAGAAAGCCAACGGACAACCAACCAAAAGTCTGGCGGGCGCTACCGTATATTGCAAACGTGTCCGAAGCAGCCGCTCGACTCCTGCAACCATTAGGTATCGGCATCGCCCATAGACCCGAAGCAACGATCCGTCGATTGATAATGAAACCAAAGGCTCCCCTGTCCCGAGGTGAAACGGCCAACGTCGTGTATCGGATCAAATGTAGTTCCTGTGAAGTGAACTATATCGGGGAAACGGGCAAGCGATTTCAGACCCGCATGTACGAGCACGAAGGAGCGGTGCGCAGACAGGAAGAACGCTCTCTAGTGGCAGAACATTGTGCAGCTACAAATCATACGTTCGCTTTTCAAGACGCTGAAGTCCTGGGACGAGGATGCGACCAAACAGCTAGGGAGACACTCGAAGCCTGGCATACCACATCAAATTCTATCAACCGCTGTGTGACGCTGCCGGCAGCCTACCAAGCTTTACGACTTAAGTATAAGCAACACGACCACGGAAGAAAACGCCGGCCAGACGCGCCAACCACACACGAGCGTATACGACCGCCAGATGCAGTCGCAAACGGAAGGCAAGCCATGTCGTCTACAGGCCCGCGGGATCAACAACATGATATGAACGCAGACGAACGTGAGCACGCGCTGAGACCAGACCACAGCGAGGATGATCGCCAGCCCGACAGCAACCGAGACGGGAGCATGGACCTGGCAACAAGCGTTTGCACTTTTGTAGGAGGCATTCAACACAGCAGGACGACGGGTGAACCCAACCAACGGGCCATGGTAACCCGATCAATGACCACTATCACCCCGACGCCACCACCGCCCCCCACGGAGAGGAACCCACGGCCACATGACAAGAAATTCATAAGCAATTCATCGAACCGCAGTTCATCAGCGTCTCGCCACCTGCCATTTGCTGTCACTGCTGATCGGGTATATATTCACTCAGGAATGTGCGAACACCGATCGAATAGGCTTCCGAACTAAACAAAAACTGCGGTTCGATGAAGTGCTTATGACCCATCTGATAGACACCAGTGGTGGACCAACTGTGCCGTCTGTAAGTGCGTTTGTTTGTGTTGTCCGACCAGCTGGTGTTCAGGGTTATGCTTGGCTGATGAAGGCTAATAAGCCCGAAAAAGTTCTGTATCAGGTTACCCCCAGACGCTGTCATACCCCACTTTCTGCTATTATGACTTGGCCGGAATCGGCCTGGCAGGCGGTCACCCGTTGGGGACCTCTGACCACCACATGAACTTTGTTTAGTTCGGAAGCCTATTCGATCGGTGTTCGCACATTCCTGAGTGAATATATATATATATATATATATATATATATATTTACATGCATACATGCATACAGTTGTCAGCTGAGTTGACACAGCAGCAGGAGAAATGTTGCATATCTTTAAAGGACATTAGTTCGAGACCGATAGGGTTGGCACAAGAACACAGTGTTCTCAGTCTTCCTTCGATGGTTGTCGGCAAAAGTTGCGCGCTATGGGCTGAAGGATTAGCAGACTGCGGGCTGCTGCTTCAGCAGCAATATCTTCAGCATGAAGCCTGGCGGGGTTCAAAGTCTACGAACGCCATCAGAGTGAAAGAGAGATTCCACCGAGTCAGCACCCACAATTCGTGAAAGTTGTCCTGAATGTAGAAAACTAGTTATAGCTCTCTTAAACATAGGGTAGCTTTGCTGGGTTTTAATACTTTTGGGCAGTTTATTCCAGATTGATATGGCGTTTACTGAAAAGAATTTCCGGTAGTTAACTGTACTTGCCATAGGAAGAAATAAAAATACGTCTCGATGACTGGCGCGTCGAGAGTGCTCAAGCTGCCTTATTGTACTGAGAGGATTGAAGATTTGACCATTCAAAAGTTTAAACTGTAAAAATAGACCCTTCTGCAATCTACGAAGCCACAGGGTATCCAGCTTTATAAGTTCGCACCTTTGTTGGTAGGCTAAGTTACGGTGTTCTGTAGTGAAAACTCTTCTAGTGGTTTGAAAAACTTTCTTAAATATAGTCTTTTCGCATTTAAAATAGGACACAAACGTAATTAGCTAGGCAATATTTTTGCATTTAAAAAAACCATCTAAAAGTTGTACACAAATTGCATGCCGCCTGTGTTGTGTTTTTTCATCTTCCAAAAATGTATACAAAAGAATCATTCTAGCGTTTCTTACATATCAAGGAATTATACCGCATTACGATTCAACTGCAGTAAAACACTCCATAAAAACACGCATTGAAGAATAAGGATTAATTATTCGTGAGATCGGTCACTGGTTGCTTTTTTACTATTTAACAGCTTTAGTCTTTTTCCAAAATGCTGCATTTTATACTTCGCATCAGCTTCTACTATAAAACGAATTTGCCGCCTCTTTTGGCTATTTTTTAGGTTCCGCTATCCACCCTTTACGGATAATACGGAGAGTTGGTCGAGGTGGCTACTGAAGACGCGCGAAGAGAGTAGCTGTTGCATCTCTTAGTGATCAAACTGTAGAAAGACGCCAGCCATAACCTTGGCTTATTCACATACTGTGGTCACTTCTTCTCGCACTGTATGATCATGAACTCGCTTGCTTGATTTTCTTTATCAAATTGATTTACTTTCTCTTGTTTCCTGTTTTGGGAGAACCGGTAGGCTTGGACGTTTTTTTCGTCCGAAACACCACTGAGGTCCTGAACAAACCAGCTGGGAACTTAACTGTGAGCCGGAGCTCAAACTCACTTAGGAAAAAATATTATTGCTACTATTGTGTAAATAAGTAGCATCTAAAATGCTGGCTGAAATCGTACAGTAAGCTGGTCTGTTATCGGAGGTAGTTATCTGCTAGTCTATCGCCGGACGCTGAATGAGCAAAAAGCAGTCAGTAGGCAGAAACGGCTAATACAAGCGAACATGCGGGCAGGCAAGAAGTACTACCAAACCAGCGATCAGTCCTTAGAGGGTAGGAGACCATATTTTGAGCAGAGGTCAATGCACTTATTTACTGCACAGTTTACAGGATATGATATACAATAAGAGTGTACCTTTATATTTGCATAACAAAAGTTGTTCAAGCTTTCATATTCCCTTCTATCTCAGATGAAGTAGTATCCTCACAAATACGAAATAACACTCCTAATTCACTTCAAACAGCGTGGACGGTAGTATGTGATAAGCGCTCACCCTTTCTGATATTACCACAGCCTTCTCGCGCCAATTGTCCTGAGCTGGTTCGTAGCCATTGTCCAGACTACACATTACCTTACCCGCTTCCATTTTTTCTAAATTAACAATGATAACTTTAGTTACGGTATTTGAACTAACTAAATATCATTTTGCTTAATCCAAGATATGATTGGTATTTATCAGACCAAAGAGGGAACAGCAATAATCCGGGATGATTAAAGCAATCAAGCGGTATATTTTTAACTTTACTCCCGGAAGAAAGGTATTATGAAAGATGAAAGCACATATCGATGCATCCTTTGCGTGAATTCGATGTGCATGAGGCTAGTTTATTTGTGTAAATTTGACAAAAGCCCCCTTTGGTGAACAGTTCAATAGGTGGAGTATTTTGAAAGACTAGGGGTCCGGGGAGATAGTCGGAGCCAAAACACATGAAACCGGATTTTGGTGGAGAAAATGAAATTGCGTGAATTGTTGAGGAATTTTGTAAATTTATGTATGAAAAGAATTAAGAATAAAGGATCCAAGGGTTTTCAAAGGCTCTGCCTCTCTCCCTTATATATACCGAATAGGGCATGCCTTGAAAAGGCCACTCATTATCAGCTTAGCTGTCCGTTAGCTGTTACCTATTAAGACCTCCGGGCTGCGCTAAATCGAGTTGGAATAAATCAAGTCGATGAAGGAAGGTCGGAAACCGAGGGCTTCCGGTTCTACCAAGAGAAGTCTGAACAGTATCTTGTCTAAGGACTTGCTTATTTCAAACTAGATCAAAACCATTGCTGCTCGTAAGGAAGGGAAATGAAAAAGTTAAGGAAATCTAGATGACGAATTTTCCATGATCTTTGACAGAGAACACAATTCAGGTTGTCGCTCAAAAGCTTCTTGGCAAGGGGGAACTCAAGAATTTAATGAACGATATTTATTAATAAGTTTTGCTAGAGGCGCAGTTTTATAAACGTTCTGCTAATTATTTACATCCGAACGACAATTATAAGAAAGAAAGCATAATACATACCCTGCATTAACGAAAAAGAATCCGTTTAAAAGATAGACTGAATATACAGAGCTAAGTCAGCGGTGGAAACTGGACAATCTCTTCATATCTGAGTTTTGAATGGCGTCAGTTCCAAAGGATAACTTGTGTTGGCAAACAGCTGTTTTCGTTTAGTCAATTCAAGTTATTACAGTGACATGGAAAATAGGCGATTAGTGCAGGCAGTTCGGTACAGTGCTAATATAGTTCTTGAGTGGGGGGGGGAGGCAGAGGGAGGGAGGTAACTAGTCATCTCGGGGTTTCCTCGTCTCCTGCGTCCCGGACTCAGCATGCCGGGGACGTTAGTTTGTCACGTGTGTGGAACGAGTGAGGGGCCTTCCCACGAACGACGTCAGAGATGCGGTGGGCTCCCTGTGACTGTGAGCAGCGTGGTGGCAGGGCGTGTTCTCTGCGACTGGGGTTAGTATTGTTTCGGGCGTCGTAGCTTCTCACGTCATGACTTCTGACGTAGTGGCTTCTGGCAGTGCAAGATACTTGCATGCGGTTGGCCATAGGAGGGAGACTGCTTGCACCAGCATCTTTTGACAGCAGAGAGCGGGTTTTGATAAACGAATTGCCACTGCCTCAGCTGTTTACGCAGGCCTTGAGAGTAGTGCGTTGGTGCCTGGTATATGACCTGAAAGGCCTCTCTCGCGTCATCTTGGTGATTTGTATCAATAAGATGTGCGAGGATTGAGCTTGAGATCGATCAATTTTCACCTTTACCTAACCAGGCCTGTATGTGTTCGCGTACCCTCTTCTCCAGACGTCTCTTGGCTCGGCCGATATATCCCGCCCCACAGAAGCAGGCGAAGGAATAAATCCACAGAGGAGTGGCTTTATCCCCCATCCGCAGAAGGGGAGAGATTGTGAAGGATATGCGTAAGTTAGCCACCGGGAAAGCATTCGTGACTGCTGTCCTTAGACGTCATCTTACTTGTTCGCTTGCTGCGCCTCCTAGGAAGGGCGTCTTTATTGTCTGCCGTTGCTACGGCAGGCTGTGCGACACGCTCCTTAATTTTCCGAAAGATAAACCTTTCCGGATAACCATTTTCACGGAGTGATTTCTGTAGCTGCGGCAGTTCTCGTTAAATTATTTCAGCGAGCAGATGCGTCGTGTTTTGTCTGCCAACATCTGGACTAAGTTTCATTTAAGATGAAGGGGAAAAACTGTTGAAATCAATGTTTTGCCCCGTACAGGTTTTTCTTTCGGCATACCCACTGTTGCATTGAACCGTCTTCTTTTCTTTACAGGACAACATCTAATGACGCGATTTTGTTGCTCACCTTTGGTTCCACACAGCCCTAAATTTCCCTGTGGAAACGGAGGTGAACAACGAAATCGCGTTCCTAGGGGTAAGTAGGTGATTATTATCAATGATTGCCTTAAGATGGCCCCTCTGTGGTTCGCTATCAATCGCACTTCAAATGTTCATAGGATTGGGCGAACAAATTATGCCTGATCATTCCTTGAGGATAAGACAGTCCCAAGACTGTCCGTTGTCTGTCACCGTCCCTGCTTGTAGGGATCGCTGTAGCTCTTCATCCTAGGCATTCAGTTTTGCCTTCCATATTCTAAATGCAATCAAACGCAATTAATAAAGACATGCATTAAAAGTAACGAAAAAGAGACATGTGTAGCACGCCTGACTAATTGCACTTTGTTCTCGGTATGCTTGAGTTTGTTCAGATGTCCACCTCTTTTGGCTTGTCCGCTCCTTTTAGTGAGTGCCGTAGTATATTTTGAGGAACGGTCAAGATTCCGAGTGAGGGACTACACCTGTTGATGAATTCAACGCCAGGAGCCACTGGCTGAACCAGGTAGTCAATTCACCAATGTTGTCTTGTAGTTTTTTCGTGTCGTCAGCAGAGGTAAGCGATTTCGGCTAACATCTGCAAACGTGATGCTACCACAGTCAAGTTTCTTAGCGCAGCCGTCTATACAATGCATGAACACACGAGTGCCTAAGACTGACTCTGTGGAGTAGTACTGTGTACATTCGGATTCTGTGCTACGAGCAGTTCCATTCTGCAGCTTACATGAGCGGGAAAGTTTGATGCACTTAAAAATGCTTCCTCAGATACCGTGTTTATAAATATTTTCTAAGAGCCACGGATAAGGCACGCTGTCAAAGGCCTCCTTGAATTCGAAAAATTAGCATCAACTTTATGTTGTGATAAATGCCAATCAACCGTTTTTCCGTTTAAAGGAAGACAAATTGTAATAAAATGTTATTTACCACAAAAGCCATGCTGGATATTACATAATATGTTCCTCTACTCAAGAATTATCATTCCCAGTTTCTTAATAAGTCGTTACATGGCTTTGCACAAAATGTGGTTCTCATATTTTTTGCATCTCCTCACTACATTCGTGGCGTAAAATATTCCCGTAAACATCACAAGCAACAATATTTTTAGTTCAGATTAATCATGTGTTTTATATGGTTGATATACATCCGCAGAAAACATTAAATTCACCGCCTGCTACTCTAAATTATTCGAAAAAAACCTGTTTCCAGCCCTTATCTACTGACGTTTTAGTTATTTTGGCAAGACAGAGCAATAGGAAAAAGCTGAAAGGGATCCATAGGTAGAACTACATTTTCAACGCCCAATGGTGAACGGAATTGTTTTAATATGGGAGTTGTTCTTGAGGCTTCCATTGACTGTTAAATAAATAACCAATAAATTTTATATCTTAGGCCCGGAGGACCTCGTCATTGCAAACTTAGTGCTGTGGAAAAATATATACAAAGTTGATAAATGCTGCTCTCCGTGAAACAACCACATAGGCAGCGGGAGCGTTTAGTAGTGCCGGTAGATTAATTCTTTTTCAACAACATATCGTCGTTTTAAAATAGTAGTCAACATTCCCTGAAACGCATGGTGCACTAAGGAGGAAGCATTGAAGCAGAAATGGAAGTGAACTTATAGCTTTCTTGTCCTGTAGGCTTCCTTTGCTAACCAGTAGGATTTTATGTTGGTTTTTTTCGCATGCTTTTCACGTGTACTGTTTAGTTCAACAAAAAAATTAAAATTGTTTTCGCCTCGCTCCCTAATGCGACCTTATCAAGGATAAAATGCGCATAACCTATTCTTTAATAAAGCATAAATACTTTAAACCCGAATCCGGATAGAAGACGTTTTCAATTAGGTGGCCCAAGAATTTATTTCGACCGAACTTTAAGTTCATACAATCATCACAGGTAATCGTCCTACTTTATAAGACAGACTTAATAATATTTACGTTTCGTCAGCTTCTATTAGAATACCGCTTAGAGACTGCCAGATATCAAAACCGTTAATCCAAAGAAGCAACATATATTAACTAGTGTTTCACGTGTTACTTGCTTCATAATTTTTAATGATTTAACGTTTCACTAAACAGAGCTTTCTAATTGAGTTAGATCATCTCTTTGGAAGTATGCAACTGTGCTTTGATACGTCCAAATTATATTAATATCACCATGATTACAATTTTCGTCAGGTGATAATTTTTTGTTTCGCATCATTACACTTTATATAAAAAATTCTTTGAAAATGTTCTTTCAAGGCAGCGATTGCGAAAACATTTACCCGTATCTCGTCCCCTGTGTGTTTTAAATTTTCCATGAGATATAGAATGGCATTGAAACTCCCCGCTACATTTAATGGTAAAATTCTAACAGGTTTCGTTTATATGGCAGTTTTTTTGCAATTGTAGTTTCATCTTGAAGTATTCTGTCGATTCAATATTGTCGCATTATTGTAACACCACAAATTATAATTTATTGAATAGATGAATGCTTACGGCATATGTACGTAAATTTGACGAGGTAGGTGCTTATATTTATAAGTACCTAATTATCGATAATTCTCTATAATTACCCTGCCAGCGGTGGCAACGGGGGAATACGGCGGATACCTTGGAAATGCAAGAGAATCCGGGGATGACAAATTTTGATTGATGAACATCATTTACACTCCAGCACAATTCCTCGATAGAGATTTCAAACTGTCCCCCTGCCACCGGAATCACGTTTGTACAAACGTGCAGCTGGATGCCACCCTTTTATCACGTTTAAAACCCCAAATTGATTTATTAAACATAGGAGAATGTTATTTGTTATGCAACAATAAAAATAGCTTTCGTAAAAGTGCATTGTAATTATATTTCATCAATCAACATTTTTAATTCCAGGATTCCCCCGTATTCCCCCGAAATCACTCCGTATTCCCCCGTCGCCTGCGCAAACGTTTTTGTGGCGGGCGTGATATCCGATGCCCCGGTTGCTGTGTGTTGCGAGCGTGTCATCCAACCACAAGGCGTATATAGAAGTTCTTAACATTGAAAAACATTTTGCGATAATATTTCCGTTTGTAACGTTTCACGAAGTAAAGGACGTTGCAATAGATCTTTTGTTTTCGAGAATACATGCGATCGCTTTCGTCGTCAATGTTATTATTAAAGATATTCGATGCGAGTAGACAGATGTAGTTTAAAAGGCTTTTCAGCAACGTCATCAGCCTCTTTGACGCCTTCGTCAACTACATTGATAAGATGTATTTCATTATCAGTCAGGTGTGCTTAAAGAGCGTGCAAATATCGACTGATGATATTGTGGATTTATCTTCAAGCAGAATCGAACCCGCGTCACCCTTCTTCCTAGGCAAAAGACTTGAAATACATGAGTGGCTCGCATATGGTTTTCGTCTTAAAAAGCAGAGACGGTTAACATTCTGAAAATTCGCTATAAACGGATAAGTAGAGGCATAAAGAATTTGCCGGGGATTTACGTCTTAACGTTTTCATATTTCTAAGCATTTTTTGGTGATAATCGTAAATGCCTGTTAAAAAGCAAAAACTGCAATCAATAATTTTGGATTTTGCCTATTTGGGATTACTAGGATTTTAACTCTTTTCAAAATAAACTGCATTTATCAAAAACGATAATATACAGCTCCTACTACGCCATTAACCTACCGATCTTGGAGGCATTTGGCCAAAGCACAAATTGTAGAAAACGATTACCGCATTTTGATTTGACAATTCTGCTCGGCTTTCTGCTTTCGTCAATCCATCAGGACTAATCAGCACAAAAGCCATCTTATCGTACATGATGACATTTATGTTTCCAAAATGCTGAATATGTGTATTGTACGTATTCATTAGAGGACTTTTCGTTTCCCCTACGTAACTAAAAATTGGGGATTCCCATACTTAGAACAAAATTTGCTATGGACTTGATAGTCAGTTTGAAAGTCACGCTGTACACACTGTTCTATGTTTAGTATCCATAGCTTTCGCTCGCGGACGGAACTCACTAAATATCCACGCTCATAATGTGCAAACGTCTTTTAACCATCCAATTAGCAATTCTGAGTGATAATTCCTTAATTTATGTCTTTCTCAATATTTATTTAGTCTGTGGGTTTTATTTGAAAGCAATCTCGAGTTAAAACACTCATTCGAAATCGAACAAGTCAGCCAAAGGCTAACTTTAAGTGCTTTTTCCCAGTAAAATGAACCACTGATGAAACTTATGACGATTGCAGCTTCACTGTTTGTCCGACAAGTTTCTTGAGAGATTTAGTTCGCTAAAAGTTTCTATAGCATAGCTTTTCTTAGACACGTGATTGGTAACCCGCTTACTTTCTACAGTAATTTAAGGAGACTGGCATACCATATCTGTAATATTTTGGAAACAATTACATATTTTCGTGTCATCCTACGTTTTGAATCTTCAGAATGTTACACTGAGTTTTACTTGACTTAGTTTATTTCGAAAACTCCACCAACACGTTCAATTGAGAAAAATATTGCATAAATTTTCCAGGGCCGTTGCTCCCATAAAATAGTATGCATACGTCATTTCCGTCCATCACCATCCTATTCCCGTCACTCTTCTAGAAAGAACAAATTGTACCTGCATATGTAAGCTCCATGATTGAAAATAAGTTCGGACATATTTTGAATATTCTTTTTAATTTACATTGAGTCGAGACTCTAGCATTGCTTGCAATGTGAATAGAAAGTTGAAGACTTCTTAACCTGCCAAAATAGAAAAGAATCGTTTCTCTTGTTTGTTCTTTTAGCCTTTGTTATTGCCTTGTCCATGCAACAGTCTTCTGTTTCCAAACATGATTTAGTTTATTTCGATAACCGCACCAATACTTTCAATATTTAGGAATATTGTTTTCAGGATTAACTGCTATCATAGGCAAGTAAACGTAAGTTATTCAACTCTTTTACCATCGTATTTCAATCCTAATTGCCAAGATAGCTGAGAACCTGTGCTTGTTTCTGTTTCTTAAGGCCTTCTAGATGCTCAGTCAATGCAACAGTCCTCTGGATCCGGAAAAGGCAGCCGTTAAAATCCAAAAGAAATGGAGAAGCCATATGGTAAAATAAATTCGAGGAATGTACTATCTCTTAGGATATTCTAGTCTTCAAATACCTACAGCGACTTCTGGTCCACAGCAAAGAACTGGTTGTAGAGGACTTTCTGAAATATATCAATCCTCGCGAGGCCGCTTTGGCTGATACAGCTGCTGGTTTGGTAGTTCGCCTCCGCCTGAATGGGGTCAGTTTTTGTGCAAATTTTGAATTATATTCAGTGCAACTGTTGCTAATGTGACAACAAGCATTATTTTAGAACCTTTGTACTGTCCTTGCAGGATACGTTTCCTCCCACAATATGCTACAAGATATTCACATACAGGCCGGTGAAAGATCTGGGTATCACAAGTCCAAAGAACTACGCATTCAAGAAAAGAGGTGGTATTGCACACTGGAATAACCGTAATAGTTTCTCAATGAGAAAATGCCAACAGAAGACCTGCCCTAAATTAACTCGAGAGCAAAACTGTTACAAGCGTGTTGATGGAAATGACTGGCGCCCGATAACAGACGAAATGCTGGTAGCCTTTGTCCCAAATCTCATTTTTCCAAAGACGAATAAGCTTAAGGTGAGCAGAGAAACATGGCTGAATCTCCAGTTCTTAAGTTACTATCCGAAGTGGACTTTTCATCCATTCGACAAGATTAGTTTTTTTTCAATTTATGATGCCTCCTTGACGAATATTAATTACAATTTGCATCCAACGGCGTTTAACTATTGATTTAATGAAGGCCTTTTCGAGGATGCTAATTAGATGTTGGGATCTATAACAAGTGACTTCACATGAAACTGTTTTCTTAAATTATTTGCCTTGTTTTTGTTTCAGGTTCACAAACCCCAATTAAGGAAAGTCATGCCAAATTATTCAACCAAAGCTGAATGGATTAGCAGGGATGCACACTTAGCAAAGAAAAAGAACTTCTATCCAGTGATATTGGACATCCCGAAAAACGTGACTGCCCATGAAGATGAACACGAAGATGATGACTTAGTTGCTTGGACCCAGAAACTGGACTTTGACAAGTATATCCAGGAATTGGAAGAACTCTCTAAATTATGATAAAAATCAAAGGGAAATAGTTAGAGATACTTATTTCGCAATAGATTTTCGTTCCGTTTATTCCTCCGCCTATATCACCGACTTAAGTGACTTATACGAAAGTCACTTTGTGTCCCGCTGGGGACGATAATCCTCCTTGCTGAAGGGGTCTGTATACTTACCGTCAATTTACATGCGGATGAAGTTTCTCCTAGCGGCCGTGGGAAGCAACTTCGACTACATGTTTTTACTAAATTATAAAAATGTCCTTCTCTGCCTATCCTATTTCCTCACCCCCAAAACTCTATAACAACCATTTTTGCAGGACAAAATGCTGAGACTAGGGGTATATGAATGGACCTACATAAGGAACAAGACTTGTTGAGCATCGGATCAATAAGTTTATTGTCCCGAACTTTCGAACTTTAAAGGAGTTCATCGTCAGGGAACATTTTATCGTCTTGTGGAAAATTTAAGTGGGTTTATTTCACTACAGCTAGGAGTGCGATGCCTCACCATGGAGGTCGCATGACTCTTCTAATGCTTTATCAAATGGTTCTTGTGAGTAACTGATAATCTTTTAACGTACGTCTCATCACTGAGAAGGGGATATGATGGCTGGAGCAATGCTCGTATTCATCTGAAGTTTCGAAATCTGTCGCGGATCATTCATCAAAGACCTAAGTAGAAACAAGATAAACCGTATATCACTAGCGTTAATCTATTTCTATACTTCCGCGCGCATAGGATGATGCCTGATCGCGCAAAATTCTAAAAGCCGCAACATATTTCGAACATTTGGCGTGCAACGCTAATAAATCTGATATCATCCGGCTAAATTTATAATCATGCAGGTGGTCCAAATTTATATGCGTAGGATCAGGATATGGCAAGTGTTATTCTGGACGTGCTCCCATAAGAAGTCCTGCACATAGGGCAGTGGGGTGTAGGGGCATTTGCAGGATAAGGTCGCGCCAGCCACATGCACCAGATCCCATCCACTTAATCCTTGTTTAACAGATGGTTGAAGAGGAGAGAGAGAGAGAGTAAACAATGTTGAGGTGGTGCAAATACACTTTCAGTAGAATGTAAGTCATGCGCAGGTCACCGTTCTGAGGCCATATTGCCTAGTGCACACAGTGGACGTCGCTGGATTGGATGATCGAACTGTCGACCACTTTAAAGACAAACGGGTTTAGTAAGCAGCACTGAAAACAACCTTCACTCCGGTACATTATCTGAGGAAGGCGAAATTTGCTGCCAGAAGAGTAAAGAAACTAATATTTTGTACATTTTTTTCTATAAAATACACATGCATTTTAAAAGTAGTGAAAATCGCTGAGGAAATCGCATACTACTTAAGTAGTACTGCTCTACATCGGACACCTGCGAGGGCTCAAAAAGAAACTTGGCAAAATTGATTTTATGGGAAGGGAATAAGGACGAGCAGTGGAATACACTTTAATAAATGCTAAATGCA
This sequence comes from Ligula intestinalis, assembly GCA_036362985.1. Lineage (NCBI taxonomy): Eukaryota > Metazoa > Platyhelminthes > Cestoda > Diphyllobothriidea > Diphyllobothriidae > Ligula > Ligula intestinalis. The sequence goes on from JAYGXS010000005.1 coordinate 25,606,540, forward strand.
TTTTTGTTTTACTGTACTTAGCAGTGCTGTTGATTTATATTTGTAGATTTTCCTAATCTGCCTTATCCTTTAACTTATTGCGGATGGATCCGATTATCGAATTTCAGGTTTTTTAAATCGAACGAAAAATCGAAATATGGCTTGGAGGTCGTATACTTCAACTTACCTGAGGTCCAACTTACAGTTCAGGCGTTAGATTAGTATAGTCCGCGGCGCGAGGCACCGCGCATACCTTCAATTTACATGCGGAACAACATTTTCCTAGCGGCCGCTGGAAGCAACTTCGACTACGTTTTTTCACTTTAAACTTACTTCTAAAAATTTCCTTCTCTGTCTATCCTATTTTTACTCCCCGAAACTCTATAATTGCTGTTTTTGTTGGATAAGATGCTGGGATTAGGGGTATATGAGTGGGCCTACATAAGCTACTGGTGCCAACAAATAGAAAATGATTGCCATAGGAGCTTCTTTACATTCAGCCAAAGCCGATGCAATCGCAGCTTTTTTTATTCATCTGAAGTATCGAAACCCGTGGCGTATTCAATATTAGTTTAAATTAAGGCTACATGTGGATGCTGGAGCCGCGATGGGTTTCAAAACATCAGAAGACTAGCAACATTGTCTGAGTTACCACATCAGCTTCTTCTTATTTACTTCCCGAACTTGCATTTTTGCTTGCATTGGATACCTAAAATAGTGACGCTTCGAACAACCTAAGCATATAACAAACCTTCTTCATGGCAATTTTATGAATAAAAACAATATTTTCAACTTATCAGAACATCAATAGTGGCCGGACAAAGAATTAAACCACACTTAGTCAGAATGGAAAAAAGGGTACTTTCTGAAACATCTTTACTTCGCTGGTATATTAGCATTACCAAGTTATTAACCAAGGTCTAATTTGAAATATAAACACGCAATATATGCACGTAATAATAATACACGTATATCTGCCGAAAGATTCGATGTCCAGACATGTGACGAAGGGCAGCAAAACAGCAAACCCGAAGTTTGGCGGACCATTCTTTACATAAAAGGAGTCTCAGAGGCAGTCTGTCGACTGTTACAACCCGGTGCCTAGGCAGAGCTCATCGATCACAGCCGGCAATACGCCGCTGAGTAGCGCAACCTTATTACAGACTGCCTCCTACTGAAACCTCCGCAGTTGTCTTCAAATATACGTTGCAACGATGGAGACTGTAATAGCGTTGGAGAAACGGGGCGCAGCTTGCATACCCGTCTACAGGGACAGAGGAATTAATGTTAAGCAGTGTAGTTCGGCAGTAGGTTTTCCATTATAACTCATTTTCTGTTTTCCGGAATAAATTTGAAGATTTGCCGAAACTTTTCGAAGCTTGGCCTGCTGTCCTTTGTCAAAGCGAATACTGACCGTTATCGAGCAGCAGTTAAAAGTTGCGGCTGTAATTGTTGGCCTTGGGCTGATAAATTTTTCTCCGTTTGCTGTCTGGCCTTGCATTCAGATTTTGGCTTGACGTGACGGCAGTTGGTGGTCTGATCTGGCCCCGCCTACAGACCCACAAAGCGGCGGCCCGGAGACTAGATCCTAACTCGCAGCTTGCCACACACATCAGAGACTGGCCACGACTCAGATATTCGAGGAAAAACCACCGTATGCCAAGGAGTGTCAAAAGCTGGAAGATCAAAGTTCAGGCATGTTACCCTGACGCCAATTCTGTCAACAGGCATCTTGACCTGCCTGCGGCCTACAAAGTCCTACGCCATTACGTAAGTAAAGGACAGGGCTTGGTCACACCGAAGTCAGGATTTGCAGACGAAGACGGCCCTGTGACGAAGCCACGGAAGACAGAGCAGAATTACCAGCATCTTCTACCGTGAAGAGCACCAAGGTGGGCTCACTCGACTCATCGGAATGGCCAGTGGACGTCCGCCCACTCCGGAAGCTGCTTGCAGAAACATACGTGGAGCAGCTTATGCTTTCCGTCGATGAATGTTTTGTGCCCCTGGAAAGAATTTGAGTTCGAAAATGTATGATATCGTCAACTTACTCGAGGAAGAGCTTCGGTACTGGTGACTGATCAGCGGCATAGTCTACATTGACTGCCAGATTAATTGTTCATTTGGGCGCCATATCTGTTGAAAGACAAGTGTATTCTTGAGATTTGACACATGAATTTATGAGTAATACAACTTTATGCTAATGTTTCTTCAATCGGGAGTTCTTCTAACACATCAGGGTGCTGTGCACGAATCAGATAGCTCTCTGCCACGGTAACGATTGGGTGTGATTTCGTTGCAAACAAGAGGTCGTTGCCGACGTCTGCAATAGAAAAACATGTCAGTATTTTCAGTGTTTCCAATTCAGCAGACTAGCACGCTACATATGATACAGGATAATCGTTGGAGGTTAAGTGGGAGGTTATCAAGCCAAAAGCGCTGTTGTCAATAAATAACTGGAAATTGGACTGGTCAGGAATGATTAACATTAAGTGTGCATGTTCATTTTACGACTGTATACGGACGAAATATGAGGCCCAATAGAATTCGCGAAGCGTATAATGCTACCAGTGTAAGCTTAACACTATGACAGACTGCTGCTGCTATGGCATAATAGATTTGAGCAAATTAAATTGCAGTAATAGGTGTACTGTAGGGTATCACCAGACTCGATTGGGGGAGCATGGGGAGCGTTTATGTTATTTAAGGTCAGCCTTCGGAACCCAGACACCTTTCCATATTCAGACATCAGAAGCTAGTGGGTATTGTAAGTGTGTACTGTTTTAATGCTACCGTAAACTTCTTCGTGCTGGGAACCAAAAAACTGTGAACACGGATGTGCAGTTTCTACACTTTTCTTCTCTTAAGCTTCGCAGACCCTATTTGTCTCGCGTGCTCTATTCTCTGCGTTAAACTCTCTTAGCAAACTACATTACTCTACTTATGTTGAGGCTTAAGTACAGATTTTGTGATTTAAATCAATGGGAAAATCGAATATGCCACTCACCTGTCTTAACTGCATCTAGGGTAATTAGACCCAAATATTGCTGTGTAAAAGCGACTGATTGTGGAATTACAAAAACCTGTTCATCTCCAACTTCAACTGTAAAATTCCGTTAAGATGGACCTGGAAAAAACTAATGAGGGAATCACTCTAGCAGTTCCAGACGTCGGAACATTGGCTAGAAAGTTATATCCTTAGAAAGCAAGGATCAAGTTTTAATATGAGGCGTTTCAATGTCTGTTAATTTGTCTCCTTAAGACACTATCTTCGCAAAACACTGTTCAATGCAGGAAGAATTCATCTTTGCGCTCGGAAATTGCATAGACCAGGCCTCCATATAGAACTTATTTGTTTCTGTGCCTGCCCCGCACCAAAGCACACGTTCTTATTTGAATGTTCCTATTTACTTCCACTTTATAACACACTGTGTTTCTCTTCTTGGTTACATTTTTCTTCTGAGTGTTCAATAAAGTTAATGAGTAATTGGCTAATCAATGCTAACTTACAATCCAAAACATTTTTTCAGTAACGTGGTATAGTTTTCGTGGATACGGGATGAGCAGCCTGGACGTTTCAATTATATGTCTCCTGTTTCCCCATCGACAGTCTAGACTCAAATGGCGCGTACACGGCAGGAAAGATATAGTTTTAAAATACGGTTACTAACAGGTTGTAAGTACCATCTTAATAGTGACTCATTTAACACATCATACAAGAAAATAGCTGCCCCGATAAGTTCATCAATAAGTTTATGGAGGAACGTCCACCAAAATCGGCAGTGCCGGCGGCTGAGAAGAAAACATTTTTCTTACATTGCATTTTCAAGGGGATGCAGCAAGCGAACTTCTATAGCTTCGTCTGAACGCTACAATCACGCACACGTATCCAGCAGCTAAGTTATAATTATTTTTCTCAATCACTCCACTTCTACGTTCTGAAAGCAAGGATAGACTGCCGTTGCAGCCCACTTCAACGTGCATTTACAACTCCACAAGCTCCTGTGGGGCAGGTTACATTGGTCAAACGAGTAGGCGTCTTTCCAAGCGTATGCGAGAGAACCGCACTTTGCACTTACTTCTAAAAATTTCCTTCTCTGTCTTTCCCATTTTTCCACCCCTCGAAGCTCTATAACCGGTTTTTGCAGGACAAATGCTGTTACTAGGGGTATATGAGTGGGCCTGCATAAGTTACTTTTGCCCGGAAATGCTTAACTGACAATAGCGATACGGCCTGCATTTCGGCGTTTGAGTGTGGCTTGAACAAGGTTCGATCTGTTCAGCATTGTGAGGCACAGGAGTGCTTCCAGATTCATCTTCAGTTGCAATTCCTGGGCAGTCAGTTTTAGCAAATACCTCCACTTCCCCATCTTTAGCAGCAGCAGCAACAGCAATTGCGTCGAAAACAACTTCTGTTTTAGTACCGTGTAGTGTCCCCAAAACACTTTGAAACCTCTTCCTACAGATTTCAAGCAGGGATTTGTTGTCAACGTGAACGACAGAACAGGTTTGTTGTCACTATATGAGACGCAGTAGTCGCGCCACTCGATACATGTCCTTGAAGACCGTGAGACAGGAAAAGCCAAAGAAAATGGACTACCCTCCTCGCTTATGAGTATTTGGTAAGAGGCTTTATTGGAATGCCTAGCTATAATTTCCTGATCTTCTGCTATGCTGGTAAAATGAACCCTTAAAACACCCAAAAAAGGTTTTTAAGCGTTTTCTGCATCATGCACGTTGAAACCCCGTCTCTTATACCAATATCTACTGAGTAATTTTTTGGTCCTTAAATCAAGTTTTGACGGTTAGCGTGCTCGTAAATGTATTGTTATCGGTTTTCAAATTCAAAACTTGCGATTTATTACGCAAATGATGTGATCCTATTAGACTCTGTGTGCTCCTGATTAATTTGTGACTGCAAGGATGGATAATAAGAAGGCTAGAAGCACCGAACAAGAGTTTGCTTAGACTATCCACCATCCACGCTGAATGTAGATCATTTGTCAGAGTCAAACCTTCACACAAACCCTTCAGAAATAGTTCTATCGGTAGCTTTTCTTATGCGACTTTTTGGGTGTTCACAACTGTATGCCAAAAGGATATGGAGATTAAAAACGTTTCTCGAAGAGTAGTACATTAGTGTGACAATAGTAGCTCAACGCGGTCAGAAGGATTTTGACTGTGAGTTGCTGCTCACCAAGGTTTTTAAACTGAATGACAAACGCTTAAAATGGTTCCAATTTGTTATTAACCGCATGCGCGTGTGAACTTTGTCCTATATTATAATCGAAGCAAGATCTGTCAATCTCAAAAGTCGCATAACTTCTAGGCATGCTTTTCTCGTAGAAACGGAAACAATCTAGGCGTTTTATTAAAGCAAATGGCATGGGGTGTCCAATAATTCGACGTGTAATTATGGCTAACGCGAATTTCCGGCAGGACAGAAAAGAACGAAAAGCAAGTTTAATCTACATCCTGGGGAAATGGGCATTAGGCGTAGCGCTAGAAATAAGAAAGAGGATTAGACATGTTTTTTGAGTTAGGTTGAAAGTTGCGATAACGAACAGGGGCAAGGTTTAGATTGGTATAAAGCTAATTGTTAAGGTTTAAATGAGTTCTAGTGTAAGGACGACTACGGTACTACGGAGGGTTTGTTCTGCAGCAAGATTACACGTATAATGTATGTGGCGAAGTCGGAACTTATCGTCCATATTTTCCCTTTCAAATTATGTTTCTGATGTGGAGCCTGAATAAAGAATGCCAAGTTATTTTTATTCAGTGATCACCTGCAATGTATTTCATAAGAATAAAACAGTATTTTCGCGGTAGTGAAACCTGTTAATAAAGCTGGGGGCATTTAAGCAAAGTCACATATCTAAAAAGAAGCTTAGTGGCCCAATGAAAATATCCAAAAGAGTGCAGGCATTAGCAGTTGTGTTGCCATTGTTGATATCTAACACAGAGTTTTTGTTATTTTTGTTGTCAGGTTGGATTTAAAACGTTAACTTGTTTCCACCTCCATTTAAATTTGCCTCAAACTGCAGCTTCACTAGTTTATTTCCAATTGTTTCAGTTATTAAGGTGGTCGTTCACATACAAACTGAAAGTTCCTATCAATATGTGTACACAGTTAACATTTCACGGGATCACAAAGTGGCAACAGTAGCTTATGTAGCCCCCTCATTAATCCCTACTCCGTGCAAGTTTTTCTACGAAAACGGTGGTGATAAGGTTTTATGGGTGTGACATTAGGACATGCAGTGGAATATACTATAATAAATGCTAAATACATTTTTATTTTACTGTACTGTACTGTGTTTACTGCGTTGCTAATTTATATCTGTAGATTTTCCTAATCTGTATTATCGTTTAAATTACTGCGGAAAAACCCGATCATCAAAATGCAAGTGACTTGAATTTCCCAAAAATTAAAAATGTGGTTGGGAGGTCATCTAATTTACCTTGTCTGAGGTCCCTCTTACCGTTCTGGAATTAGATCAGTATAGTCCGCGGCGCGAAGCGCCGCACACAACTTCAATTTACTTGCGGAACAACTTACTCCCAGCGGCCGTGGGAAGCAACTTGGCCATGACACAGGGTTCAATTAAAGGAGAATGCGATATATTAAGTGCAAGCCTACAATCACCATAAATCAATTTGTCGATACAAGCGAGCATGCGAGTCCCAGGGCGCAGTTGAGATGAAGAAGACGAAGGAGAAGAAGAAGAAGAAGACGAAAAAGAAGAAGATGATGAAGAAGAAGATGGCCTAATGCCAGCCTGCCTGATGCCTAGTGGTCCAGAAATGGCCATTTCATACTCTCTTTTGTTTGCCGGCAACGTTCAACTGATAAGCACTTAATGGGTAACCATCGATTAGTTCCATCTTTACGCACTACAGCGATGTATTAACATTCTACCCAATGAGGTATCCTGATTCCGGTACCTTGATGTTAATCTGGCATCCAACCTCTCCTTTTCTCTTCACATTGACGGTGTTTTTTTCGGGTCGTTCACCTGTTCCTGTGGAGCAGGCTATATTGGCCGAACAACGCGACGTCTGGAGAAGAGAATGCGCGAGCACATACCAGCTTGGCTCAGCAGAGGGGAGAATAGACCGACCTCAAGCTCAATCCTCGCCCACCTAATTGATACAAACCACCAAGTGGACGCGAGTGAAGCCTTTCGGGTCATATACCGCACGCCAACGCACTTCTCCAAAGGCCTCCGCAAACGGGTGTTAGCCACAGCAGAAGCAGTGGCAATCCGGCTAGCAAAACCCATTCTATGCTGTCAAAAGGCGCTGGTTCAAGCCATCGGCCTCCCTTGGCCGACTGCACGCGGAAATCCAACACCTACTGAAGCCAAAGAAGACGAAGCTACGGAGAATAGTCAAACACAAGCTGCGTGGCTGACATACAGAACTCAATCCGCGGACCGCGAGAACATCCCCCCTGTCTCATCTGGGCATGGCAACCAGCGTCCTACCCGCGCAGGCGCCCACGTTCAGGAGACGAGGGAAAACGCAGCTGCTTAATTACCCTCACCCTTTTGCTCCCCCTCCCCCCATCCC